>JAAQRM010000447.1:0-600000 GCA_013396095.1 Fusarium sp. NRRL 52700 | reverse complement strand
AAGTGAGTTTGTTGAACTGACACAGTCTTTTCAGGATAAGTATCAGATTACTACAATGTAAGGCTCCACAGCCATGGGTATTGTTCTCTCATCGCGTCCCCTTTCAATCAAATTCACCCTCATAAAGAGGCCATAAAAGACCGAAAGCGTGACCGCCTCCGCGCTGACGGCTGCCTGCGAATTGTAGCTAGAAGAGCCATCAGGCTCGACACAACAGTGATGTTAAACAATGGCGTAGAGTCAACTGGAAGAAGGAGAACGCCGTGGCTATGAGACGTAGGTAGCTCGCTCTCAAAGCCATAGTGATGATAGATCGCTAGTATCGAACCATCGTCATCGCCTTGTCGTTCTCCATCCAACAGAGTATAGCGCAAAGGTCCTTCCTCCGCTGGGTGAACTTGCCACTCACAGCGGTGATACGAATCACCCGAGCCCCTGTCTATGCTCAGGTATGGATACCGAATTATTCTCTTCTTTGTTTCCTTCTCAGGCAGCGGGTAACATTCCCGTGCCGTGAGTTTACTAGAGGAATGTCCTGAATGTATCTGCAACGTAACACTCCCTTCTCCATCAATCGGCGATGATCTACACATTCTATTAGTATAAGCTTCCCCCCCGCACTTTGTCAAACTTACACCTCCGCATCCAATGGGTCTCGACCCATAACTCTCTCATGAATAGAAACACTAGCGTCCACGTCTACCAGGAACCGAGCGTTGTCACCGGCATGATACCCGCTAGGCTTTCGAAGAAGGCATAGCTCCACCTTGTAACTCTCCGAGCCCATGGGATGAACGCCCACTTTTTCGGAATATTCCTTCGAGATATCGTAGATCGCGAAATGGGAGGTTGTGTCGTCATGTTTTGGGATGTAAAGCGCTTTGGCTAGGCGCTCGGGGGCGTGGGATATTACGTCAAGCATGTTGACGGTGCTGCGTGGCCCGTAATGGAGATATGCTGAAGAAGTGTCAAAAGCCATGATATTTATTTATATTATGCGACAGAAACCGTTGAAAGTTTGTCTCCGATTTTAAAACTCCAGATGAGGAGAGTAAAAGAAACACATTCTTACCAAGAAGCCTTGTGACGTTTTATCGAAGCTTGATCTCATGATCGGCCGTTGCCAAGATGGGCTAAACAATTTGTATAACATACATAGCCACTATTCACAATCACAATTACAACGGACTTTTCCTGACAATTTCTAATCGAGGATGAGAATGCTATGTCCGAGTGGGGCTGACAAGTCGGATTTTGTCGCACAATACTTCCTGTTCGGGTATCAAGATGGTGACTAAGAATAGAAAAGTCCGATGAATCGGGGATGACATGTCCGATTGGAGTAAGCACGGCATGTGAATGGCTTCAAAATCGGATTTGGCTGGGATGGTTTTGGGACTTAATAAAAGCCACGGTCCCATTCTTTTTCACCGTTTCATTTGGTTACATTGATCAGATGCTAAGTTGACATTGATACACACAATCGCCATTGGCATCATTTCAAGCATCGTCTATAAGTAGCGAGACTTTACTTCATCGTTCATCCTCCTGTCACACCACGGTCGAGCAACTCCATCCAGAAATCATCACCATGTCCACCAAAAAGTCAATGCGATCTATCATGGCTAGAATAACAGGCCAACACCGCCCTCGCCTCACAATACGGTACATCTTCCAATCCCAATCTTATGACCCCCGCTGACCTCTCAGACCGGACTACGATTACGTTTTTGTCAGCGGAAACGGTGAAGATGCAAAAGGCCAATATCTCCGCGGGAAGCTATCGCTCTTCATCCCAGAAGGACAAAACATCACCAGCGTTCAGCTAAAGTTGACCAGTCGAATGTGGATTGGGTAGGTTCATCCCGAAGATTCGAGGCTGATAGCGGGAGCTAACGGTTACGCTAAGTGATCACAAGGTTGACGCCGAAGAGGCTGTAAAGTGGCAACGGCGTGAAAGCACTGTCCATCAATGGAAGCCCTTTAATGTCGTCGATAAAATCGGAGAGCCTTTCAAGAATGGCAAGAATTTCGAATGGCCTTTTGAGTTGTTCATTCGAGGTGATCAGGAGGAGTCATTCAAAGGCTGTACGCGATGCAGTATCACATACTTACTAGAAGCCTGGACGGTTGGTGAGAATTCATCCGACAGCTTCAAGACGTTCTCGCCGATTCGAATTATTCGCACACCGGGCTTCTCGTCATACGAACTAATGGATCCGACGACGGTGCAGGGGAAATGGTCTGACAAGGCGGAGTACAACGTTTCCATCCAACATCGAGCGATTGCCCTGGGAGGACTAATTCCTATTGAAGCTCACCTTGCGCCGCTGGACACCTTGGTCAAGATTACAAAAGCAAGGTTCTTCTTGCGGGAGAAACACGATGTGGAGAACATGTCTGATGCAGCAGAGTCTGGGTATGAGGGACAACGGATAGTGACGGAGTGGCCGCTAGAGTTGAGTGACGAACCTCAGCAACGGTGGCAGCAATGCCTACACCTTCCAATCGCTGTGAGGAACTGCTCGCCTGACTTTTCAGTCTGTGGAGTGTCTATCACACATTCCTTGCACTTTGAGGTTACGTTGAGCAACAATGGCGTCACGACGGAGGAAGAAGTATCGATGCCTATACACCTCTTCATTTCACCAGAGTTGCCAGTGAATGGCTGGGGTGTTTTCGTGAGGGATCATGTCATTGCTGCAAAAGAGGTCAAGAGCCTTTTGGCAGAGGGTATCAGTGTTCCGCCGAAATACTGCAAGGGAGACTATGTGGTGGAGGATTATGAGGTTCCACCTCCGGCATACAGTGAAGCATGATTGGGATAGTGGTAAAATGCAAGGTGTTGTATTTGATGCATATAGTTTTGAGATTATACCACGGCTATGGGCGAGCATTGGCTTTACCTGAGATACCAAAAATTATTACTGCCATTTTATCAGGTCATCATAGTCGTAGCATCATCAGTTTGTGGCGTGATGTAAGCCGAGTCCCAGAGTTCCTACTCCAATTAGTCATGCCCTCGTGGAGCTATAGCGAGAGGCCATTACTTACCCAGTCAATTCCATCGGGTCTGAACCAGTCGACATTGGTCGCCCAGTCCTCGAACCTTAGCTCGACATCTTCAGGCAAGAAAGTCGGTGCCGGATCTCGTTTCGAAAGATACGATCTAGCTAAGTCAGTCACCAATTCCATTGACAAACAACCACGAACGACTTACCGAAGACAGCGTATTACGCGATAAACGCTTGAACAAGCTGGACTTTTCATCTTGAGTGCTTCCATTCTCGTTATAGCAGCATCTACGGCAGATATATGCTCCGTCAGATCAGAGTCATCAGGCATGTCCAGCATACATGAAGTAAGTGCCACAGCTCCATGAAGTGCATTGCAGCTAATGGCGCCCTTTACGAGCCAGCGGTAGCACTTTAATCGCGGTAGTTCATAGAATTGGTGATGGACATCAAGCAAGGCAAGCCCTGACTTGATGCACTTATCCCGCGATTCAGCGCGAAAGTGACTCGCTTTAGAGCTGTGAAAGGGTCGGTGAAGGAGGAGGTAGAGCTGGTGAGCATATGTTTGGAGCATGCACCAATGAGCATAGCCTGCTGTGTTGAGAATACTCCGACGACCGTTTACGAGATATGCAGCATCCCACTGTAACTGTTCTTTCGCAACAGCTGTGTCATACTGATGTAAAGTCGTTGTGTTGAGCTTGTCATTGCCCGAGATATGAGAGCAGATTTGTGTAGACAGTTGGAATAGTCGAACCTGAAACTTGAGCAGTGATGTATCGGTGAATTCGCAAGGTGAATCCTTGGGCGACTGCTTTATACTTTGTTCCTGTATATCTTTATCGTTAACCCACGCCGGCATTGTCGCTTTCATGTTCAACAGGAATGTGAGGTCGATGTCTCTAAAGCAGAGGGCTTGGTAGGTATGAAGGATGAGAATGCCGGCCCAGCAACGTCGACGGCGCTCTTGTTCAATACAATTAGGTCCCTCGATGTCTGTATGGCAACGCAGGGCAATAGCGATGTTGAGTGCACTGCCGAGAAGCGCCCAGCCATACTCTGGTCCTTCGTTGTGAGATATCATATGTACCAGGATGAGAAGAGCTTCGAGTGTGCTCAGGTCATGGCGCACCAAAAATTGATCCTGCGAAAGGGCCGTCATGGCCGCATTTTTGTACTTCTGTGACAGTACCGATAAATCCCGAGAAACGGTGGTGTCCTGCCACAGAACGACTAGACCGGCATCGGTTGGTTCAATGGTCTTGAGAGTCAACGAGATTATGGCGAAGAGAACAGCCAGCCATGATAGGCTCGTCCTCTCGGGAGCTTCTAGGAATTCCAGGTACTGGCTCTGAAATGTTGGGCCATGGAGAATATGGAACAGCGATGAGAGTGTTCCGAAATAGCGGCAAACCAAGTACTCAGTCACAGAAGTCGGAGGTAGCAGAGCAAGCAATTCTGTGGTTGGAACGCAAGGCCCAAAGGACAGTGTGGCCGTCGGATTCGGTGAATCTGGCATAACACTCCTCTCAACCGATGGCCGACGTAGAATATGATCCCATCGCTGCTGGATCGGCTCAGGCGTCGAACTCGGAGATGACACTGTCTCCGTTACCTCAACAGATTGAAGTTGTATCTGCGGCTGAGGCACCGGCTCAACAACCTCAAGCCTAGTACGCCTTCGCTTCTGTGGTCCAGTAAAGTTTGAACCATAAGCACAAGAGTCTTGCCAGCCTCGTTTGAGACATGTAGCGCACGGCAGTCCCCGGTCGCATTTCAGCTTGGAGTGCCTGCAGGGATCGCAGTTCAAGGGCTTTCTGGGGCGGCGCTTCTGAGCTTGACTGCGGTTTGGGGGGCTGGAGCTGCTCGGACTTAGTTGCTCCATAGTTAGATGAATTGGTGAATGGGAGAATTTTGTTGTGATGTCCGAGAATTGAGACTGAATGGCTTGGGGAGTAAGACTAAGGTAAAATCGGAGTCGGAGTCGGAAATCGGATTTAGGCCCTGGGAGTGATTATGTGAGATTTTGCGCCAATCAGCGCGAAGCACTCCAAAATCGGATTTGTCGCGTGGATGCATGATAAACTGACCAAGGTTCCGGAAAAGCTCAAGGAGATCGATATAATTTTTACCGTACAACTTATAACTTAAGCATGCCAGGGGAGTAACCTAAATCCATGCACTTCCATGCACTTAGCTTGATTCACGATCAATCACCTGTTATGCTGAGCAGCCTTCACCTGGAAATCAGTGGTGGACTACTCCGCAGTCGGTAGTCACAGCCCCAAAATGCGTTTTCCGGCTAGGCTACCCTACGAAACTGACTCCACAGAAACATTATGATCTTCCGCCGTCGTAAAAGGAGCACCTGTTTATCTAACTTCAAGCAATAACCATAGAAGTTTGTCCAAGTTCTGAACCTTATAGGCAGCAGTCATCCTGAGGGCCTGAGCTTTCATACCTCATTCAAATACCATGGGCGTTTCGTGATTTAGTCCTTTCCCTCACCGACTCCCCTTTCTATAAAGCTCTTCCATTTCTTGCTTCTAAAACTACATCTCGGCTTGCTAGACGTTGCCCAGTCACCAACCAGACACATTTATTACTCCCCTGGAGTTCTATGACTATGGAGACACCAACGTACCTTTATCCAGGAGTGAATCTCGCCCTGAGAGATATGCCTGAGAGGGCGGATTGGAAGCGCAAAGATGAGTATTTGTTTTACCCCATTGGATTTCCTGAACACAGGGGAAGCCAATCTCAGGTGATGCCGGTGAAAGAGGTTGCCATGATGATTCTTATGGATACGTTGACGGATAAACCAGATTGGCACAAAAAGGTGTTTGACGACACGATTGTTCAGAAGTGGAGAGATGAAGCTCTTCGACAGAGCGAGGATGGGTTGTATGCGAGGATCATGCAGGATAAGCTGGAGAAGGGTCCTCGTAAGCCTCGGGACAGGATCGTCACTGATGCGGCATTTGACTATGTGAGTTGATTGCGCAGTACTATTTTCTTTTCCCTGGCGGTTTGTAATTGATATCTGGCAGTGCATTGAAGAGCTACGCGGAAAGGCAAGGTATTTCGAAAAATCAGGGCTTATCCCGACTCTTGACGGGCCTGGTAACACGCTCATCAAATCAGACTCGTTCATTGGCGAGAGCCTTCACAGGGATCTCAATCGAGCATGCTACGCGCTTTGGAGGGATCAAAAAGGCAACGTCGACTGGCATCCACGAAGTGACGACATGGTCCAAAACCTTATCCATCCTTCCATGCACAATTTCGTCTACGGTATTCCCTCTCCACCAAGGACAAACTAATACTGATGATCAGAAGATCGTTCACCGTTCATTCAAGAAGAAGTCGTCGGCGTATCAAACGCACTTGGCTTCATCGGCGAAGGCAAGCCTGTGCGAGGACAGACCCCTGCAGTCCGACAGAATACATTCAAACGAGAATTCACCATTGGCTCAGGCAGGATTGGTTCAGAGTACTGGTCCGACAAATACCAGTGGCTACCTGCCAATGTCGGGTTTCGCGAGGATGGCAGTGCTGAGTTCACTAGCTACGTGAACAATCTGCACCCCACAAAGTTTCCTGGAATCTACAGGACTATTGAGAGGTTGGTTGACAGGGCTATTCCCGCTTGGGATCATTGTCTGCGAGGGGTCAAAAGTTTCGGTCGCGGGACCTCTGCGGGGAGAAACGAGTCACGCTTTGAATGGATCCAGAAAGCATCGTGAGTCTGACAAATTTACAAGGCGATATTCTTCTTTAACTGGTAGACCTTAGTGACGAAAATAAATGCCTATGGACGCCTGGGTTCAACGTCGATGAATTCCTTCACAAAGACATCGAACTCACGCATGAAGAACTGCGTGACTTGGAAGAAGAGTGCTACCACAATTCAGAGGACCCAGTTGAATTCGATGAGGACGAGGATGAGCGCAGAATGAACGAAGGCCTTCCCCCCTTCACACCCAATGTCGATGATGAGGCCATGGCTGAAGCAAAATGGGTCAAGTACCGCGACGCTATCCTTCCCGACCCAAAACCCTTTGAGGCAGTGGACTACGCGCCAATGCAGAGCTTACGGGAAATTTTCAAGAAGGACGGTTTGCAAATCATCGTTAAAATGGCGAGCATTGAACTCACGCCTGAGAAACCTGAGTTCTCGGCTGGAAGTTGGCATGTAAGTCGACCCTGGTACTGCTGATATGAAACTTGGCATTCTGACAGCTTTTCAGCTCGAAGGTCAGATGAATGAGAAGATTGCCGCTACTGCGCTGTACTACTTTGACAGTAAGAACGTCACGCCAAGTCGTCTGTCTTTCCGCATGCAAACGAGCTCGTATCTGAATGATGAGATCGAGGCTGGACAGGATAGCTACAACTACCTTGAAAGGGTGTTTGGCACAGATCTTGGAATGCAAGGCGGCCTCGCTAGATCTTGTGTTCAAAGCTACGGAGACGTTGAGACGCCAGAGGGTCGTCTCCTCACTTTTCCCAACGTCTTGTAAGTCTCTTCCCTCCCTAAGTCATCATATTCTTATTAATATCGATCTAGTCAACACCGCGTGCCGTCTTTTAAGCTACAAGATCCAACAAAGCCAGGACATCGGCGCTTCATCGCTCTTTGGCTAGTGGATCCGCACCGCCGAGTCCTGTCAACGGCAAACGTGCCGCCTCAGCAAAAGGATTGGTGGACTGGAAGCGGTGAAGTACCTCGGGGCCTTATGGATGTTGCGGAGGCGCGGGCGCATCGGCTGAAGTTGATGGATGAGCGGACTACGGAGAAGGTGAGAGCTCATTGGGAGTCGACTGACTATAACTTCTGCGAGCATTAATTGGATCTTGGCGTCAGCGTGAGATGGTTTGAAGGCTGGATAAAGACACATGATACACTGAGAGGACTTTTCACAGGATGACCCTAAGTCTATAGAGGCAGCCCACTGAGAATGTCACAAAGATGATGCTAAGTCCACGTGTCGTACTACCAAGCCTCAATACGAATCTACACAGCCCAACTAGGACATTACCGAAGTTCTCTCCTCTCTCATCACATCTAGCAATATGCAGCGCTGTATATGGCATGTGCACATACAACTCCCTGATATTATGTCATCTATAAATGAATACGAGACAGCAGTAATCTCGAGATTGTCTCTCCACCCAACCATATCGTGATTCATGTCCAAGACATAATCCTCTCATGATCGACGGCTCACTTGTCTCAGATACTCGCTCCTAAGTGGTCGCGGAGAAAAAATAAGAAAGTGATCGACATCCGCAGGACAGGGCCAACAAGGCTCGTAAATTTTGCAAGTGCTGACATGTGCATCACACGACATGGGGGCCGGGACGGAATTTGAGGCGCGATGCTATTATTAGAGGGTTGACGTATGTTAACAAGAGAATCAAAAACAGTATAAAAGGATCATCATAGAACCCCAAGCTAGTTGATTTCGATATCAGTGCATTCACATCTCAACCAAACATCAGGGCTTCAACATCAATCATCACCATGCATTGCACAACCCTCCTCACCAGCGCCATCGCGCTCGCCTCAACAGCAACATCCCAACCAACAGCGCGTCAAGCGCCGACAGCCAACGCAGTCATCATGATCGTCAACTCCGCCGACCACAGCCGCCAGCCCGTCAGAATTCCCCTCGCGCAACTCACCACTCTCGACTACCAAGTCACCGAGCTGCGTCTCGAGAGCCTCAACGTCAACATCCCCGATATCGAAGCACCTGAACTTAGCGATGTTGTTTGTCAGCGGTATAAAGATAAATATGGTGTTCAGCTGGGTAGCACTGAGTTCAGTCATGAGAAGCCGGCGCTGATTGCTACCAACCCTGTGGAGTTTGGTTGGGTTTTGTGCTACCGTAAGAATAGGGCCTGAATGCGGTAGCTGGAGACCGGGGGAGTATATTGGGGATGGACTTGGGGAAATTGAATACAGTTACATAGTTATTAATCGCAAGATTACGCACCACCATTCTCGCTCCTGGCCTCTTGGTAACCTTGATCAGATAACGGAATCTCAGATGACTGATCTATGCCTGGCCTAGGTAGAGGAGGAAAGAAAATTCGGGACCTTGATACTAAGTGACAAAAATACTTAGGTAATTTAAAATTAATTTAGGATATATTTACTAAGTTTAGAATATCTTTTACTGAATTTATTCCTAATACCTTAAACTGAGGTCGGAGTTTTCTTGCCCATGCCAAGGACGCCATCGTTACTTGCCTTTCCGTATTTGACTCACTTCTTCTGAAGCGTTCGTTCTCGCCTTTTTTATCAAGTCAAGCAGCTTTGCAAGCAAGAAGCACCCAATGCTGAGTCCACTGCACCCAAAGGTCGGTCACACACCTCAGCCGCTCGTAAATCTTGCCCAAAGCATCATCATATCAGGTTACCAAAGCTTTATTTCAGGTATCGTCTCTCCTGCATCTCTTTATTTCGTCATGGCGCAATGCCATTCTCGATTCCGATCAGCTCACCCTCTATTGAGGAGATGGAGCCAACTGCCTCAAGACATTCAGCACTACATTCTAGACTTCCTATCTCATCAATACCGTCACAAGCATATTTACGCTGCAGTCTGCAGGCAATGGCGGACCTTCATGGAAGAGAGAACCTTCCGCAACCTCACCATCTGCCAGCATGGTCTCAAGGAATTGGCGGATTTGAGCGCACAGCCACGAGCTACAATACAGCGTCTTTGGTTTAACATTGAACTCTTGGGCCCCCATTGCCATGAATGTCAGGCCGACAGTACTCGACTTCCCGGGCCACTCTCGACACCAATTAGCGCACCAGCTTCAGTCTTAGAAAATTACCTCTACCAACTCTTCAAAATTTTGAGCTCTTGGGACTGTACTAGGAGAGGGTTGACGCTAGAATTCAACGCTTACTGCTTCCTAGAACAGGCTCACTGGCTCAAGAATTGGTTTATCGGCTGCCCCGGAGAATCGAACAGGATACCGGATCTTAACTTTGATCCAGGACATGACTGGCGAGTAACACCAAATCTTCCGAGACAACGGTCTATTGCGTATGTAATAGATGCCTGTTTTCAGCCGCTATGTCCCACCAAAAATATAACACTACCCGTAGCCGACGCAGTCAAGAAGTTCGTAATCCGTCGTCACTGTCGAAATCGGTTCCGGCCTTCAGACATTGCCAGACTGGTCAACGCTTGTCCTAGACTACAGCACCTCCATCTAGAGACGTGGAGGTACAGCAACGCCAATCACATCACCTCTGATAGCCCTCAAGAGTGTCAGTTTTTCCGATGCCTTCAATAAGCTTGTTATACTGAAGGGCACTGCAGATGACTTGATCGCGAATATACACCCAAGCACCCTGTGAACTTTGACGTTATTTGAAGAAACCTGCTACCTTTACCTGAAAGTGGCCCCGCGGATTCGTGGGCGAAGCTATGTTTCTATCGATCGAGGGAAGTGGACGACAGAAAACGCGAGACAGTTCGCTGCGCGGAGTCTTGACCTCCAGCTGTTGTCGATATCTTCAATGGTCACAGCTGAAACCTTCTTCACACATTGTCAATCAGATTGGACGTGGAGAAATCTTCAAACTATTATACTTACAACCAGGAATTTCGCTCGCCATGTTGAATCAAAAGCGGTTTCGCCCTTTCTCCAAAAAGCTGCAGAAGTTGCACTGCGCATGCCGCGCCTCGAAACTATGGTGTTGTGGCATGCGGCCTTGAGGGCCCATGCCAGTTCTTTTACCTACCGCCGGACAGAAAAGGCTGCCAAAATCACTTGGTGCAGTACGGATAGCAAGGACTTGAACTTCGACCATCTCACGATACAGGCCTGGGAAGAGGTTGCAAGGAAGCATGGGCACCCTTACCTATGGTCACAGGAGAGACGGATTCCAAAGGCGGAAACTATTTCTTACGGCCACGCCATTCGACTTTTGGAGTTGCCCCCTGAGGTCATTGATCCAGAGTCCCGACGGCAGATTGAGAAAGAGTGGGAGGTTATCAACAATCACATCCCCGGTGTCCAGCCTTGGCTCCTTGTATAACGTCGATTAAACTAGCGAATCACATCCCTTTGTATTTATCACCAACCCTTAGCGATAGCCGCGATACTGAATAGCCATCAGGGTGCAAGAAAACTTCTGACGTTAAATCGAGGTGCTAAAAATATCAGTCTAAGACCCTCTGAACTTATTCTAAATTACCTATGTCAAGTTTGTCTAAATTTAGGGTTTTTTCTCACTTAGGATAGAGGTCCCAAGTCTTATCACAGCCCCTTGATATCCTCACTAAACTCTTGATCATCATGATAAAATGATCATCGCTCGTAAGCCAGTGACTTGGCAACTAATGTCGGGCCTATTTCTAATCCCGGTAAACCGAGGATGATGATGCCATACTCCACTCGTAATGCGTTCGTATCCGACCATGTCGGCTCATGCACGATTTCGGAGGTGATGTTGACTGATATGCGGTGGATTTAAGCTTAAATGGCATTAACTGAGCGATATATAAATATGATCTGCTTCCTCTTTTCTTCCCCCTTCTATCTCACATCTTCATCACCATGAAGGTCCTGTCAAACCTCGGAACGCTTCTGGCGCTGTCGCCTGTTGCGGAGGCTACAGGAGGACATTACAACACCGTTAAGCTTGATGGCTACGGTAGTTTCTCCGGCACCAGCGTCAACAGCACCTTCACCAAGCAGAAACTCTCTGCACCTGTTGATGCTTGGTTGGGTATCGACTATGCCACTCAGCCTACAGGTGACCATCGCTTTCACCCTGTTTCTTGGCCCGACAAGTTCAAGGGCGTCAAGAAGGCGGATAGCTTCGGCAAGGCTTGTGTCCAAGAAGTCACATCCAGAGTCCCTCTCGACACACAGAGCGAAGCATGCCTCAACTTCAACGTGTTTCGACCCAAGGGCGTCCCTTTGAGCAAGAAACTCCCAGTTCTTGTGTGGATCCACGGCGGTGCTTTTTACGCGGGCAGCTGGGCTAGTTTCGACGGCGCTGCATTCGCCGCCTCATCCAAGATTCCCATCGTGGTAGTCAACTTTCACTACCGCGTCAACTCTCTCGGCTTTCTGCCATCCAAACTCTTCCAAGATGAGGGCCTGTCGAACCTAGGTATTCGAGATCAGCGGTTTTTCCTCGAGTTTGTGCAGAAGCACATTGGTGCTTTTGGCGGTGACAAGGATGCTGTTACTATTGGTGGTCGCTCTGCTGGTGGCCATTCAGTGGGCATTCATTACTTTCACAACTATGGAAAGGATAATAAGCAATTGTTTGCGCGGGCGATTCATCAGTCTGGTTCCGTGACTTCAAGAGCTTTCCCGAATGATACCTATCCTTTGTATAAGCGACAGTACGATGAGTACATTGCGTACCTTGGATGTGACAAGGAGAAGGGAAACAAGGCGACTCTCAAGTGTCTGAAGGGAGCAGATGTCAATGCTATCAGAAACATCAGTACCAAGCTGTATCATGACTACGATCCTCAATTGACATGGCCGTTCCAACCCGTTCACGGAGGTCCCCTCTTTGAGAAGCCTGGCTCTCAATCTGGTTATGACGGAACATTTTTTCACGTCCCGACCATCACTTCTACTGTCACCGACGAAGCCAAATTTTATACTCCCGGCGACCTCAAGACCAACGAAGAGTTCCTGGATTATCTCCACAACATCTCACCAGCTTTGACCAACAAAGATCTAAAAGAGCTGTCTGCTCTGTACCCCGATCCCGCAAAGTACAAAGACTCACCGTTCGCCAACTCCCCCAACAGCACTCAATACAACCGCATCTCCGCTGCCTGGAGCGACTACGCCTACATCTGCCCGGGCCAAGAAACCGCATACCGCACCTCCACCGCCGGCGTACCAACA
Organism: Fusarium sp. NRRL 52700; assembly: GCA_013396095.1. Taxonomy (NCBI): domain Eukaryota; kingdom Fungi; phylum Ascomycota; class Sordariomycetes; order Hypocreales; family Nectriaceae; genus Fusarium; species Fusarium sp. NRRL 52700. The sequence continues at coordinate 587,077 of JAAQRM010000447.1, read as the reverse complement.
TGGAAAGTCCGCTTCAACACCAACAACAGCTTCCCCACGTGGCAGGGCATTCCTCACACTGCCGACACTGCATTTACTTGGGATGAGCCTACTACTCAGTATCCAGACATCAGCCACATTTACCATGGGTACTTGGCCAGTTTTGTTGCGACGGGGGATCCTAATAAGTATAGATACCCTGGAAGCCCAAAGTGGCCGACTTATAATGGACGGGAGAGGTCGCCGAAGCAGATTGTGGTGCATCCGGGGGATACAAAGGTTGAGAAGGATAATATTCGAACGGAGGCTTGTCTTTGGTGGAGAGATCCTGAGAGAGCGCCGAGACTGAACAAATAATCAGAATCGTCAAGCCGGGGTATTCTGTAGCTTAGTATAGTTCACGGCTATTAATATGCATAGATGAAGATCCATAAAATGTCAAATGCTCTATTTCCGCTTCTCTAATTCTATAAATTTGCTCTCTGAAGTGTTCTATCTATACCCACAACTCCTCCTCATCCATCTATGCCTTGGCAGCCTCCAGATATCTCTGACTGAAACTATAATCATTGTATCCCTTGTCAGTCTTGGGAGCATAGAAAGTATCCCTCTGATACGGCGTCAGAGCAACACCATACTTAAGCCGGAATACCAGGTCAGGGTTCGAGATGAACCATCGTCCAAAAGCCACCACGACATCCCACCTCTTGTAACTCCCATCAACAGCATCATATACATTATCAGGGATGTACCCGCCTCCAACAATAACAGGGGACTGATTATCCCACATCTCAAGGAAGTATTCCAGGCTTTGCTTCCTGTCCCCAAAGGGAGTGACTTTGTCCGAACCAAGATTTTTGGGTGCAGCATCAAGAATAGCTGGGTTGCCTCGCGGTTCAACGAGTGAGACGTAAGCAAGCTTGTAGCCAGCCTTCTTGAGTTCGTTGAAGATGTAGCCGAATTGATCCCAAGGATTGGCGGTAAATGCGGCCTGGAAGGTTGCAAATGGGCTCAGACGAAGGGCGGTTCGTTCGGCGCCAATTTCTTCGACGGTGGCTTTTATTACTTCGAGGAGAAAGCGGGCGCGGTTCTCGACGGAGCCTCCCCACTTGTCGGTCCTGTTATTGATGCTTTCGCTGATGAATTGGTCGATAAGATATCTTGAGTCACTTGTTAGCAACCAAGCCATACCATGCATGCAAGGAATAGGGAGCTTACCCATGAGCACCATGAATCTCAACACCGTCACCACCAGCATCAATAACATTCCTCGCAGCCTGTCTAAACTCGCCAATCTTGTGCCAAATCTCCTCCTCTGTTAACGCCTCAGGCTTCACATTCTTACCCTCCATCTGAACGGCACTGCTCGACGAATACTTATACCCTCTCTGCTTCAAATAATCCGGATCACCAGCCCTTCCAAGATCCCAAAGCTGTTGAAACATAAAACTCCCCTTGGCATGAACAGCGTCATAGACCTTTCTCCAGCCCTCGATTTGCTCTGGGGAGGAGATGCCTGGTAGATTGGGGGCTGCCTCGCCTGTTTTGGAAATACCGGTTGCTTCACTGATGACGAGCGTTCCGGGGGTTGAGGCGCGGTCGGCGTAGTATTTTATCACGAGGTCGAGGGGGAGATGATCATCGTCGTTGCGGAAGCGGGTTAGAGGGGCGAGGGCGATGCGATGGGAGAGGGTGGCGTTACCTAGCTTGAGAGGCTGCCAGAGTCTTGATTCAGTTGACATGACGGGTATTTATTGAGATGAATGGTGTATAATCCTAGAGTGATTGAAACTTTGGTTAAAAGTGATATGAAATGAATTGCGACTGTATTGTGATGATAGACTCGGAACCTTGAAGGAATCTTGTCTTTAAATACATTTTTATGGCAGGAAATGATATTTAAATATCCTGTAGATTATCAAGCGAAACGTAGCACTCGGAGCAATAGTAAAGAATGATTAAAAACTCACAAGTGCCCATACGAGACTCCACGGCATACGAAACTGCACACCGTGGAGCCCACGGCAATCAAATCACTAATCATTAGTGTAAATCCCCTCATAATCCAACGTAAAATACGGCCAGGAATGCTTGATAATCGGGGGAAGAAATCGGAGAACTACTCCAGGGCCCCGACGTCATCTTCCTTACGAGCGCTGACCCTACGAGCCGGCCAATGAGATTCGAGAGTCAGCGTTACCTGATTTGAAATCGCCCGACGTTCTTCATGGTGATTGGCTAGACGGTCAAAGTTCAGCCGCAAGCATTAATAATGTCCATGTTGCCATTTGCATAACATGCTGAACACCCTTCAGTCCGGTCAAATGATGCACTGCGCCTTGGTGGACGCCATGATGGTTAAACAAAAGTTATTGCCATTTCTTCATGGTTTGTTAGCGCCTTTCCAGCAGTCTACAGCCCTACCCACTCCAATGACCTTTCCCACAATCTAGCCGCCTTCTCGGTATCACACGCATGCTCCCCGTACCCTCTTGCATAAAGCGGAGTACAAGGATCCCATTTCCCAACGATTTGACAGTCCTCGAGGTATTTCCCACCTTGACCTTCAAGAGCCTGAGCGACAGCTGCCCAAACACTTGTAGCTGCGCCCTGGTCCGGAAGCTTCCAAATTGTCTTGAGATATGGATCCACTGCAAGGCCGCTCTTTTGTTTCTCAGATAAATGTCTGCCCAGATCCGTGAGGACGCCGCCTGGCTGGACACTCCACGCATGGATACCCTCGCTGGCGTACCTCCGCTCGATCTCATTAGCTGTCCAGAGGTTGGCAGTTTTGCTTTGAGAATATGCTTTGTTGGGATCGTAGCAACCCTCCATGTTGACGTTGTCGAAATTCACTTCACCGAAACGATGGGCAAGTGAGCTTAGCATCACGACTCGTGATGCGCGATCAAACGTCGCACCTTTGGCCAGAGCAGGTTTGAGTAGTTGGAACAAGAGGAAATGGGCAAGATGGTTTGTCCCGAATTGTGTTTCGAACCCTTCTTTCGTACGTCCTTCTGGTGTACACATGACCCCAGCGTTGCAAATAAGGATATTGAGTTTTGGACTCTCAGATAAGAACTTGGCAGCGCACGAGCGAACACTATCCAGTGATTCCAGGCCAAGTTCTAGAAGATGGATACGCTCATCTAGCGCCAGGTCACCCAGGGCTGACTTTGCCTTTTCGAGGTCTCTAGCCGTTAGATATAGAGTTGCACCGGTGAGATGCAGCGCCTTGGCGGTCTCGGTGCCGATTCCCGCAGAGCAACCGGTGATGAAGACAACCTGGTCTTTCAATTTCCCTTCCAATGCTTCATCCTTGATGATTTGGACGGCTGTTGGGCGAGAATCTCCTGGTCCAGAGGGAGACTCGTGAATGGTGACGTAGCGGTCGGCCATAGCCGTTGATTCAAGAGGGCAAAGGCGTGTAGAGAGGTTTGACTGGAAGAGTAATAACTTGAGAGAAGGATGAGAAATTATCATGGGTTCTAGGAGGCGATTGAAGCTGTTATTTAGACGATATTCTCTCGACATGCCGCGTTTCACGATGCAACATGTCCGAGCTGAAACGCCAATGATTCATCACTAGACCCAGCGGGAAGCGGACACCAATTGATCCGCTCACTTTGGCGCCATCAGAAAGCAATGATAGGTCAATAGCTTCGGGAGTGGAACAATTCGCTACTCAAAGCCACTATTGCTACGGAGGAAGCTCCTTCGGTATCAACAGCCGAGTAGCCTCAGACTATATACAGAACAGAAGAGCGGGGCTATCCACAGATGTTGTCCGCCTATCAAATATACCTAGCGCAAGGGCTCAAACTCTTTGCTTTACTGGCATCCTTAGGAATAACACCAGCAGCAACAGCAGCTTGATAACACCATCTCCAATCCTTCTTACCAAGATCTCCATCACACTTCCATGACCAGAAGAACCACCCGTCGCCTTTCTCAAAAGACTCTGCTTGGGCAGCCCAATAAGCCTTGTACCATGTTTCCTGGCCCTCTATCTTGAATTCATCCGTGTTCTTCAACGTTGAGTTGACTGATAGGGACCATTCGCCGACAAAGACGTGTTGGCCCATGTTGTCTTTGCAGGCTGTTTCGATATATGCCTTTTTGTTTCCAGCGATTCTGTTGTCGAAGGATAGATAGCGATGGGCATCGAAGAAGATGAGATCGTCGTCTGGGAGGTATGTTCTTGGGTCGCCTGCGCCCCAGCTTTTGCCCTGTGATCGAGTCAGCGTTGGATTCAGGACATTCTTCTAAGGGATTCTACTTACCATGTATTGAATGTGCAGACGGTCGGCTTCGGGAACCTTGAGGTAACCCTCCATAGCCTGAATGCGCTTATATGCGCCAGGATAGTAATTCTTGATCATGTCATCTGCCTCAGCCTTCCACTTGCCAGCGCGTACGGGCTCGTTTAGAACCTCGAGCATGCCGACGGTTGTGTAGTTCCCATTAGTATGGATGCGCTTGGTCATCCACTCGAGAAACTTGAACGCTCGTTCATAGTTCTCTGCAGTATAGAATCCAGGGTTGGGGATGGACTGCAACTTGGTTAGTATAGGTTTGACGGGTGAGATAGTCGCTTACATGGCCGGTGAACTGCTCATTCGGCGAACTGATACCAGGAGCAGAATGCAGTCCGATAACTGCATAGATTCCATGCTTCTTACACCACCCGACAATACGGTCAAGATGCCAGATGCCGCCGCGAGGCCAGTATTCGCCTGACTGGATGATATCCTCGTACATCCAGTATCCAACAGGAATACGAACGGCATTCAGACCAATGCTTGCAATCTGCTTGATGTCATCCTCTGTGATCCAAGTCTCCCAGTGTTTTTTGAAAGCAGCGTTGGCTTTTTCTTGGCCGATGCCTTTGACACAAGCCCATTCGTCGTTGTACGCGCTACAGCCCATGTTCTTCCACGATTCTTCCGCCATCCATCGTTCGATGATGAATTGTGAGCCGAGATTGACGCCGCGGATCTTATCGTCTTTTGGAAGCCATCGTTCAGTGATCTTCTCACCGTTGATCTTTGCAATAGCTACATAAAGTGAGTATGTACACTTCAAATGACGTTGATTCACAAACCTCTAGACTGTGGAGTCCAGGCTTCTGCTGCGGCGAAAAAGAATGGCAATACTGATTTGAGATGCATGTTTGAGACAGGTGTTTCTGTCAAATGAAGTGAGTCTCTATTTGACTGCACTTGTAGAACCGAAAGACGAGACATTAGACCGTCGAATGTCTTGGATATATATGCCTACAGTCAATGTTCGCAAGGATTATACTCCATTCACATACCGGCGCATATGGGCTGATAACAACGGAATGCATCCGCCCGATCACTCTATTCATTTACCATGCATTTCCGCGATGGAGAATGAACCCGAACCTGATTTGCCAATCCGACTGATGGATCGTTTCGTTTTGGCATATGAAACGGTCGATCCTCAACCTTGAATCTGAACAAATGGGACATTCGTCATTCCACATTCCTCTCGCTTGAGAATACTGCTGGTTGGCTCGTACCAGGATTGCAGAATGCAAGCAGATGAAGGACTGCGGCTGAAGGTTGGTGTTTCAGACGAACTCCACTAATAATCTTGTTCGCCTAATGAAAGCATTCCTCATGGAACACATATCTATTTATATGAGATAGATCCTTAACGCTTAATATTTCATCTTGAGACAATAGATCGGATGAGTCGGATTCAAAGTTTATTAGTCGCCACGACCAGTTTATTGAGACCAGACTCCAGTGATTAGTACTCCTTATCCTGGGACCTTTTGTTGTTTCGTGGGGTCAGTGGATCAGCATGTTGGCAGAATGCAACGCTGCAAGTTGACCTGTCAATGGCCCATAGAATACCAAGTTCGAGTCAACATGCGAGGCACTTTTGACGTATGATAGTGTCTGCAACAGGAGAGTCCGCCTTGGCATCGGCGATGCGTCTGAATCTCGGTCTATCCCGCAGTATGCCGGGCGAAATCACTATCAGATCACCGTAAATAATACCGGGAATTAGATCATGAGGGCCGAAAGAGGCAGGTCTCAAGACCACGAGACACGTGGGGGATATGAAGGGTTGATTAGACGGCAGCTGATAATGAACAGGTGAGGCGGCATTAGTGACGGCAGCGCATATTGATATAGCTGCAGATATAAAGACCCCATCGACTTGCTCTTGCGGATAGAAGTCGTAGAGACTCCCCAAAACGCTTTCATAATAAAGACTGATCCATGAAGTATTCAACTATCGCAAATGGTAAGCGTATTCCTGGACGTCGACTCATCCTGCTTATCGAATACTTCACATCCATAATGAATTCCAGAACTTTGATGAAGAAAAACTACACTCGGCTTTATCAACAGTCTCGTTGCTCAAATCAAGCCAGAGCAACTGAATTCATTTCACGTGATTGCATTTAATAATTCTTTACCGGAGCCTCAAAATGAGCATTACGACCCTTAGATTGGAATTTAGCCACAGGATATCACGAGAAAAACACCAAGTTCATTTGTCACTTGGATACATCCTCCCTTTTACTACATCTGTAGTCTTTTTGATATTTTCCTGAGAAGGTATATCTTCGCCTGTGCAACAACCTTAAAATGTAGCCTTGTGTGCAAGAATACTCACTCACTTGGCATTCTATCCCTCACCAGTATGTGGCACTTTGCGTTTGGATTCTCTCCGAGCATATCACTTCGTTGATAATGGAAGCAAGAAGACGGGTCTGTCTTTGTTAAGGATCAAGTAGAGTTTTCAGGGTCTTACGATGACTATGAGTATCTCATCATATTGAGGGAAGGTTGCGGGAAAATGGCTACCTATAAACTCTGGCTCTCAAGTTTTTGTCTCTTCACATCTGAAAGCTGTCTCAATAATCGTCATGTATGAGCAAAAGGCCATGTAGTCTTTGAAACTCTTGGGCAGAGGCATGATCCAGGGTAGGTAGAAATATTTTGCAGAGGTCCAGAATGCTTTTAAATATGCCGGTCGGCTACACGGCACAAGTACCGAGATATCTTACATCTGAAGATAAGATTCCCCTCGTATCTATCCGAGAAGCATCACGATTCTAGTAAAAAGTTCGTTCACTGTAATCTTGCTCCAGCTGAGAATACTACACCACTTCTAAGGACCTTGACCAATCCTTATCTTGAGCAATGGAAGGCAAATGACGCGCTATCCTTACCATTCACCTTATCAACCCCCATTTTCACAATTGCCAACTTCCCAATATGTCAATAGTAGCGAAGCAAAAAGCCGTTGCAAAAAAGCTTGGTCCGTTTACGGCAGTTCATCTGATTAAAGTTTTTTTCCGCATGAAAATCAAAGAGGCACAGCTATTTAGCCCTGTTTATTATGAAACATTTACTAAGCAAATTTCGGGAAAGTCCCTCTGGTTTCACGATTCGTCGATCTTTAGCCAGATCCTACAGAACGCGGAATGTCTTCCTCCGAGGTCGACAATGACGTTTTGAACGGAATAAGTATAAGAAATCGAACGATGCCTCCGTTCTTGAATCCAGATTTTATCTCAGAAACGCGTAAGCTTGGAAAGATCTCCCCGACTTTACCGATAGGGTTGTTATCTGATCAAGATCAATAATGCGCCGAGTATACCCCCGGCTAAATAACCGACGTCAATATTCGGAGTAGCAATATACCACATTCCAAATTGGGTCTTCCGGGTTATCTAATGATTGCTACCAAGTGAAATATTGAACTCGTCGGAATATGGTCTTCCGAATTCCTTGATCGGCGATAAGAAGTCTTGGAAGCCAACAAACACTCACTTGCAGCATGGCAATCAAGATCAAAAGTCTTGGATGGAGCATAAGTCTTAGATAGTGAAAGAAGTCAACTGACTCTATAAAATCTCAATACACGGCACACCTTCCCGTGCTTCCAGGTATCTACGAATCTCGGCTCCCACTCCGAAACGGGCCAAATGCACTGCAACGCTGATCTGGCACGCAATTTCACCACAATGAGCTGCCAAGAGATGTCCATCAAGGCATTCAGCGAACGGAGCAAGCGGCTAGACGGTTGATCGGGCCTGACATGTGCCGATGACCGAAAAAGGATCCGGAAGCAGACGGAGAGAGTTGGGTTTTGATAGAGGTTCTGAAGCGAGGAAATAGAGTTTCCCCGTGGGGATTAATGGGATGTATCACGATACCCGGAGTCGAAGCGGGATGATGCAACTGAAGCATTGGGCGTTTACGTAGTAACGCCGTGATGGGATCTTTGTGTCGGTGTTGCTTTGATATCCTGGTCGAGGTCTGGGCCCGCCAGCCTGGTTGGGCTCCATGTTGATAACACGTCGATGTATAAAGCAGGTGTCATCCACCATCCTGTCCATAATAGAAACTCAAAGGTATATCACCATTACTGCATTCTATAAATGATCTCTGGATGATCTCATCTTTGCGCAATCCACCATCATTTTTTATTTCCACTTTGAACATCCTACGATGAATCGTCAAGGAGGTAGTGGCAGCATGGCACTGCTAAACTCCCTCTCACTACTGCTGGCACTCCAAGTCAGCTCAACATATGCTCTGGGACTTGAAGGATATGGATTGACTTCATACGATCCTGTCTGCGCCGAAGCATGTCTTCAATCCTTTACTCCTCTGATGCTGTCTTGCTCAAGCATGCACGATGGACACATGGCGACGCCACCAGCATGTCGAGGCAACGACACGGCCTTCTTGACATCCGTGGCTTGGTGTATGAGTGATAACTGCGCCGATGAAAAGTTGTCCAAGATCGAAGGTTACTGGGAGGAGTGGATTACTGGGAGCAAATTCGTTCCCGCAAAGTGGTCGTACTCGCAGGCTCTCATGGAAGTTGAGCCCAAACCACCGCGGTATCAACTTAACATGACAGACAAGGTTCTCAACCAGACATCGACACTCGCACCGGTTGCGTATCTTAGTCAGTGGAACTCACTTTGGGCAACAAACCATGAGATGATAATGGGAGCTCGATACGGGTATGTTACTCAAGTCTCATTCGGAGATGAAATTACTAACTCGTAATAGCATCATCCTTGTTGTCATCGCCGTTGGAATACCAATCCTGATGACATGGTCCGGTTATCTCCCTCTCATTTCATCCATCTACGACAAACTCAAACCATACATCCTCTATCCAAGCATGATTGGCACCTATTCCGTACGACCTCTACCCTTCAAACTGGGTAACGCTCCCTCTATCGGTCAGGGTCTATACATCGCCTTATTCTTTGCACTCGTCGTTGTCTTTACCGCTATAGACTACGCGCTCCGTCAGCCTCATGCTAGATTCATGAGTGAGCGGCGAGAACTACTTGCTTATCTCGTCTACCGCACTGGAGCTCTTGCATTCGCCTTACTCCCACTGATCATCCTCTTCCCCTCGAGGAATAATCTCCTCTTGTGGCTGTCTAACTGGTCACGCTCCACATTCATCCTGCTTCACCGCTGGATCGGACGAACCTTTGCTCTACTGGGTGTTCTGCACGCTATCTTCGTCTTGGTTGGCTCAGACAAGATGGGCACTACAGACTGGAGACGCTGGGGTTCAGTCACTGTGATCCTCACTGTTATAACCTGTCTTGGAAGTGGACTCTATGTTCGAAAGGCCAACTACGAACTTTTCTTGCTCATGCACATCCTCATTGCTGCGCTTGTCATTGTCGGATGCTGGTATCATCTCATGCTGCGATATGCCTCTATCCGTCTACACTCTCCCGGTTACACAACTGGACACGAGATCTGGCTTTACCTTGCCATGGCGCTGTGGGGGTTTGAGCGCTTGGTTCGAATCGTACGAGTCATCAGATTGGGTATCCTGAGATCCAAGGTTAAGGATATCGGGGCTGGTTACGTTCGAGTCGATGTGCCAAGCGTTCGCTGGGGATTGGATCCTGGAAAGCACGTTTTCGTCTACTTTCCAACGCTTGCTCCAATGCGACCTTGGGAGAATCATCCCTTCTCCGTCATTCCTACAGTTGCGCTCCAGCGACGTGGGATCTCAGCTACGCCTGGTTCTCCAACATCACCGGGGGCTTCCTCAGGCCTGGAGGATATTGAGAAGTCGACGACTCAAGTTGCAGTGGTCAGGCAGTCATCGGCTGCAGCGGAGATCTCAGCTGGAGTGACACTATTCATCAAGAAGTCGACTGGTATCACCAAGTATCTTGAGAGCCATGACCGCTTACTCACTTTCTTGGAGGGTCCATACCCAGGGAGCGACACACGACAGGTCCTACGCTGCGACAGACTTCTTCTTATCGCTGGCGGTGTTGGTATCACTAGTCTGTTCGCGCTCATTCACAACCACTGGAACGTTAAGTTGGCATGGAGCGTCAAGGCAGAAGCTCGATGTCTCGTCAACGAGATTGAGCCAGCCCTCGATGCGGTGAACACTGCACAGACAGAAATTAGAATTGGTTCAAGGTTCGACGTAGCTGCTCTTATTGATGAAGAGGCGTCAGCAGGCTGGAAGAGAGTCGGTATCGTGGTATCAGGCCCTGGATCCCTGTGTGATGACGTTCGTGCTGTTGTTGCTGGTATTGGACGCAACTCCAAGACTGTCTTTGAACTTGAGGTGGATGCCTACTCCTGGTGATCTTGATATGGTGATAGAAGGGGTGAGATGGAAGACACGTGATGAGGGTTGTTCTTGGTTCGGCAATTTTTACATCATATTCATGGGATCATGTCAGTTACGTACTAGATAATTTACTATATTGCCTACGCCAATAGTCTTGATTGAACGAGATTGAACGAGATCTGTGATGTACCCAATTGGACAGCCCCTTGCCAACGGTCTGGTGCAATACTTGTTGCATCGACTTCTTTTCGGCGGTTGCTTCACCTTAGTCAATCAAAGGTGCAGTTTATATTGCCTAAACGGAAACCTCAGCACGACATCGACCTGGCCGATGGTCCAAGATCTTGCAAGATGGTGTCTTTAGTCCTGTTCCCACCCAACCTCTATCCACATGATTCCTCCGGAGGCCTTCCGATCGATCTTCGGCGCGGCCGGCTCCGTTGTTTTACAAGATTGTTACAAACCCAAGTCAGATGCTCCGAGTCTTCCAGGCTGCAAGACCTCGGACCGTTGTCAGCATCAAGATGAGAAGTAGGGTCACAGCAGAAACCTCAGCATAAGCACGTGGATGAACTCTTTTGTCAATCACCACGTGTCTCGGCTGTCCTGGGTGTGCTGCATGGATGGAGAAGTCCCAAAAGACTCTGCCGCACATGCAGGTGAGATAATGCAACATTAACCCTCTATGGCCCGCTCGCTGCAACACTACTCCGTGTCTCGATCATCCCACTTCGGGTTGGACCGAGAAATATGGAACTTTCTGGCCTGTCTTTGCAAAAAGGGGGGGGTATACAGGCCAAGGTTGCATTGGACATCAAAAAGGAAGTGATGATATGTATACTTCAGGTGTTAAACCAATAATGTCCCAAGCTATTGGATGTCAGGGTCGGGCCATCTACAGTAGCTCAAACCATGTCCAATAACACAACTGACTGGTCTGGATGGAGCAGCACCACGTAAAAGCATCCGAGGGCCCTTCATTATAGTTTCATTGAACTTTACATAAGTTGTAAAGAAAATTGGTTTTTCTTTTCTCTTTATCTCATATCCAATCGTAATAAGCTATTGTCAATACTCTGCATGTAAAGCTCCTTTTAGATTCCTATAGCCTTGAGACAGATAGAGTTAACTAGTAGGTAAATATCTAATAATAAAATTTCTTAAGATGGGGCATCTTAAGACAGAGTATCTTAAGATAATAGAAAGTATAACATTAAAGCCTCTTTTTAATTTATTTAAAAGTTTAAACCCTAACATTTTCCTTAACTAATCCACAGAAATAGCCATATACCAAGGTCCTTTTTTTCTTACCATGCCTCTCGAACTTGATTGCAGCATGCTCCTAGTGATGGATTAGTAGGGCTACTTTTACTATAAGGAATCAAAGCGTGAGCTAAGTCAATTACTTGCAAGAATGGCTATTAGTCATTAACTAAATCGTGTATGTCAATTTTTGGCCCAAACTACCGAGTGAGTAACAGATCGTGAATAGCTTCGGTTAATTCCCGACAGCATAACGCTGGTACATTTATATCACTTTTCTAGGATTCCCTGATTCACAATTGCATGAGTGTAATAGGAAAGTCTAAATCAGACAGACTAGGATATCATTTCAAGACGACCGTCCCACTCGCTTCAACCATTTTCCAAGATCAAACTCCCCCTCTTGCAGATCCCTTGGGTTACCGACGAACATAAAAACATGGCCAAAATCCTCAGCAGGTTCCTTTTCATCCGTATATTGAATAATGCACGGTTTGGCTCTGTAGCTATTGGTCTCGTACTCCGCCAATCTCTTTGCATGCGCAACAGACTGTACATGATAGACGGCACCACTGACTTCTGCGTCCTGTGGACCATCTTGTAAGGCCGGATACTGTCCCCAGAGTTTCTTCGAGTAGCCCACGATCTTCGCGGATCGTAGTTTGGGCCGTTCTTTCAGTCTGAGGACATCGGCTAGCATTTTCGGGTCCATCAATGTTCCGTACACAAAGTAAGGCCCTGTAGGTGGCTCAGACAGCTCGGCTGAGGTCGGAGGTTTGGGAGACCGATAGAACCAGTCTTCCGACACGTTCCTCATTCTTGATATTAAGAGAGATCTTTTTGACTGCTTCTTTGGAGGAGCAGGCGGCAGCGGAGGAGCCGGTGGTGGTAGACGGCGTGGATCATCAGTCATTATATGCGTATTACAATCGGCAGCCGCAGCGAGATACTGTACATTAATATGCTTAGAAAGGTTCAGACCACTGCTCTTATGGTTTGTTGCTTATGATGAGTTGCTCGTGTTGCGCGAGGCCCGCCGCAAAACGACGAGTTGATGCCTAACCGCTGTGAATTTGTGATGATTAAGCAACAATGCTTTGCTCCAGGGTAGTCACCACTCGCAGAGTTATCTGCGGAGTAAGTGTAAACAAACGTCATATCTTCATTCTCTCTGAGAGAACGAATTAACTTTATCACATTAGACTTATGATGCAACGCCAGCCTTCCATCATAAGCCATGGTTAACGATTTAATCGCCTGGTGAGGTTGAGCTCGAGGCGGTCAATGGACTAAAAAGCCATCATTCCAAAGGTACTGCAGTTAATTACGCCGACGCTAAACGGTCTTCCGGACCGACATCGCATCACCAGTCTCAAAATAGCGACAGGTCTGTGCGTGCACTTTCAGACGCGCGACATTCGTTTATCGCAGCGCAGCACCGTTGCTATTGATCGTCGCTGTGCAACACTTTGACTTCCGCCCGGAACGGAGCGCTCAAAGTCAAAGTGGCATTGAACTCTTCAACGGCGATGAAACGGTGCAGATTGAATGGCACGCGCCCTGTAAACAACAGTGCCAATTTAGAGTTTGCCGTTCCCAGTTTTCGAGAAAAACCCGTTAATTAGAGAATACGACGCTGCTCCGCCGCAGAAACAAATCACCGTCAATAAGAGCTTCTCCTTCATCTGAGACAGAGCAAGGTCCCCTGCATGTCAAAATGCAAGGATCGTCGACCGTTTTACACAACGACTCAGAGTGACGAAATGAAGATTTTTAGAGAAAGAGAAACATTACTCCGGTTAACTTTGTACGCCGTTGAGGTGGGCGCCAACGATTCCCGTTGAACGATAGCTCAGTCGTTAGCTCAATGAACCCTGGTCTCGATTCCTTCAACAGCATCACGCCCTGTAACCGAAGCGCCCACTCACGAGGGATTTGAAGGATCCCCAGATTCTTTGCCTTGGGTAACGACCCCGTTCCCCGCAACCCGGCAATTCGCCTCCCCCAACCCCATGATCTCGCCCTCCTCCACAATCTCCCTCTCTTGTTTCCAACAATGACCTCCAGTGCAACAACACCATGAGCAGGCATGGCATCGTCCTCGGACGCAGTCCTCACGTTGATATCGACTGCTATATGCGTCGCCCTCATCATAGCTAGGTGTTTGTACCGCCTCATATTCCGCTGCCACATCCACACGACATGCCACCGCCGATGGCGCATCGACGACTTTTACATGACCATCGCGATACTACCGCTCATCGGCCGCGCTGTGTGCATACTCCTTTCGTTCACGCTGAATCCCGACCATACGTACGATCCTGCAACGCAGGCGGAGGCGGAGACTTGGGGAGAGAGTGTGCAGAGTATTGATGGGGATAGAGAGCTTTCGCATAAGCTGCTCATACCTGCACGGATATTCTACGCCATGTTGTATGTGTGAGCGATATGTTGAAGAGGGAAATTGCTGATTTGGGATAGTTTGTGGTGTTTGAAGCTGGGGCTTTTGGCCTTTTATTCTCGCTTCATTGATATCTTCCGCTGGGGCAAACCCGTCACAGATGCGCTTTGGTGGTTCATCATCGCCACGTTCATCGCCGTCTTTATAACAATCCTTGCGGAATGTCGCCCGCTATCACTGTAAGTCCCATCCTCGAATTGACCCCAAGCATTGCTAACGAGGTGACAGAATGTGGGAGCTTAATTACGATGATACGAGTAAGCAGCGACGAAAACTTTTCGCCACGCATGTCAGCTAACATTTGCACTGCAGAAGTCGCATGCAATCGCGCCGTCGGCAATCTGATATTAATGGCGATTTGCAACATAATAATAAATATTGCGCTTATAATCCTCCCGTTCCCGATGCTTCGACATCTGCGGCTCGATATCAAGGAGAAACTACAGCTGGGCTTCTTGTTCAGCGTCGGCGCTGTCTTGGTAGCCATTACGATCCTCCGCCTTCCTCTCATCCTCAACGAATCCGTGTCTCAACGGTCCCGATCCATGGTAATGTCCCGTCTTTTTGTTATTGGATTTTATTAACGTCTGTAGTGGGCTTCGATTGAGATTCTCTGCGCATGCATCGTCTCCAACACACCCTTCTTCTACGCTCTAGTCAAGGACATGAAACGCCAGCACGACGACCGACCGGAACGATCACCATCGAACGCTACAAATCCGGGGGACTTTGACTTTTACGATCTACAGAGTTTGCCGTCTTCAGCGGGTGTGCAGATGCCTGCGAGGTCATCGCCTGATACGTCGAAATGTACAATACGGTATTTGGAGAATGTTTGAGGAGCAATGTTGGAAAGCGCTGATGGTGGGATAGTTAGTTAATGATACCCAGTACGAAGATATATGTTTATGAGCCTGTATTCGTGTAGTTGTTGCTCTTCCGATTGTCGAATTGATGATCGGGCGAGCGGATGCAGTGATCCGATCGAACGCCGAGGAACACCAACCTAAGGGCGATGTCGGATGTTGTGTGGTGAACCCGTATATCTCGTGGATGAAAATAAAAATGAATAGATCAATTGTATCTCGAGTACAATTAACATGCATATAACCAGATAGACTCTAATTTAATTAGGCCAAACTCTCTGAGTTCTGCCAAGATGACAGCTCCGTCCCTTCGGCTCCGGTTGTTCTTGGCCCGCCGTGATCAGCAGTGAGTTCCACCTTCAATGAGGTTTCCTATGCTGTGCTTGACTTGAGAGCCTAACAGAATTATAGAGACACATAGTAATTTGTGTAATCGTCGTCTTTTTAAGGTCTTAAGCTTCTCAGAAATCTAACGATCTACCATCATCAGATCAACCGTAAAATCATCGTCGCTGTAAATGTAATATAGTGGGGCTGTTGTCGCGCCAACACCACGACCCTCTGTGACATCAGCTCTCCATCTTGGAAAATCCATCTCTAAAAATGCCCATCAAACAGATCCATTACCGAATAATGTCAAAACAACTTTACTACCGCCAACCATGCTTGAACAGCGTGTAGCATCTTGGCTCGATTCCCTCCCCGACGAATACCCCCCATTCAAAGCCCTCTCCAAAACCTCCAAGCGAAAGGAAGCGCTGCCCAGTCCGCCTACCTCAGACTCAATGGAGGGAACAACCCCAAAGCGCCGTCGTCTCATCGATCCGGATCGAACACCACGCGCTGCCAATCTTCCTCCTCCTTCATCTAATGGGTCGTCCGCTTCGTGGTCTGAATCCGGTGATGGATCGCGGTCGAGTTCGCCCAAGAAACAAATGCTCAGGCTGAGGTTGGAAGAAAGAGGGCTTGAATGCAGACAGTTAAATGTCGATACTGCGCCTCCGGTTATTTCGAGTCTTGTCGATATAATTCAGGAAATCGGAAGTAGGATTGAGATATTACCTGCTGACAAGAAGAATGCTATTCTGGGGAGTCCACTTGTGAGGGAACAGAATACGCGCTTGTGGAGGTTTGCTTTCAAGGAAGAGGGTGACGATATGTTGCCGGGAAGAGTTCCTCTCCCAGAAGAAATAGCTCAAATCTGTGATTTTGCGCGTCACTGTCATGACACGAATCACGAAGAGGCGGCTTGGAATATGGAAGTGCATCATCGTCTCTTGCAAGCTATCCTGCGAGAACCCAACGCTCCAACAGCCGCGCCCCTGAACTTCACTTCCTGGTAAGCCTTCCAACCTCTGGCATGACCGGTCGTCCAACTGACTGTTTTCTAGCACCGCCGCCCGTCCGCATCGCCGCTTCGTACCCTACTCCTCAACAGCCAAAATGATCGACTTCTGTCTCTACCTGAAACCCACCGACTCCCCCTCCCTCCAAGCCCTCGGCCGTCGAACACCGACCCTCACCGTAAACCACACCGATTTCGCACCCCTCCAACTATCCCCTATAGTTCTGAGTATCGAGACTAAGCGTCCCGGCAAGGAGCTCGACGCCGCGCAGCTCCAGATGGGAGTCTGGCATGCAGCGCAGTGGTCTTTCCTCCGCTCTGTTATTGGCCTTGCACCGCAGCCCCTGACGGCAGAGGAGGAAATACTGCGGAGCCAAAAGGCGAGCGAGGCATTGGGGCAATTGGGGTTCATACCGGGGATCATCGTGCAGGGTCATCGCTGGCTCTTTGTGTTTTCGACGTTGGAGGGCGAAAGGACTGTTCTTTGGACGGAGAGACAGTTTGGCACGACACAGAGTATCTTGGATACGTATGCAGTTGTCGCGGGGATACGGGAGTTGGCCAGATGGGCGAGGGATGCTTACGTTCCTTGGTTCAGGGCCAATGTTCTTGCTGGGTTCCAGCCCACTGAGGTTGATGAACCTGCAAGCTAGGTTAGGGACAATGGGGGATGAACTTTGCAAGCTATGTGGACGCTGAAACGGCCAGAGGGAGCTGGATAAGTCCATTCTCCGTTATCCCAGACCTGTTTCAGTATTCCTTTCTCGGGGCCTGGACCGGAACCCAGGACCGCTCGTCAACGCTCGACGTCTACGGGTCAGCCTTCGCGACGATTGATCCAACAGCTGGTACTGCGTGGCTTGGCCTACGGAGGCTCCAACATTGGGGCAAGACCAATCGCAGCCCCCGGACGCGCTAGGTTGCCAATCGCCCACTCGACTGTTGGAAGCCATGCATCAAAAGCCATAATGGGACGTTGTCGGAGGATGGTCACAAAGGCAAACGATGCCCGCAACTCGTCTGTAGACGCTGACCTTGAAGTCAATCAACCCTCCCACGGTTGTCTACCAATACTGCCCGTGCAGATTGTCTAGGTCATCGCAGAATGCAAACAACCCTGCATCTCACCTTCTGATCACGACGACTCGAACCAAGTCATGCCGAGCCGCCATGCCACCGCTGACTTATCCATTGTGGCATGGACGAACATCCTCTCTCTAAAGCCACCTACGGCCGGTTCCGTAACGAAGAATAAACTCGCAATTGGCTTCAAGTCTGGCGCCAATGAGAACTTGAGGGTAGGCTTCATTACATGGCTCGGGCAAAGGTTGGGTCTGTGAGCATGCAGATCGGCCGGTCAATTGCTGATTGAGTTCATTAGCTGTGGGCTTTTTGTGCCTGTCTTTCGATAGAAATGATCGGCACACAAAGAGAGCCAGCTGCTCCGTAGGACCAACATTAGACACGATACACCATGCGAGAGTATCGCACCAGGGCTGAGAGCAACAGCTCGGAGCCAAATGGCAGTCCTAATCGATACATGTTCACCACAACTTGCATAACTTCGTAATCATTACCCGTAACTAAGACACCAGTGGCCACCGACGTAGATCCCTACAAACCTCCATCCACGTACATACATCCCCAGACGGCATCCCCTCCGCCTCATCCCTCCTCCTCCAAACCTCCACCAACACCTCCTTCGACGCCCTATAACTCTCAAACCCACTCCTCCCAAACCCTTTATCCAACCACTCCTCTATATCCCTCCTCTGTCTCGCCCTCGCCTCCGCCCCCGCTATAAACGCAGGCCACGCCGTCCCCGGCCCAAGCAGATTATTCCTCTCCAACGCCTCATCAAACGCATGCAACGACTCAACAACATCAATCACACTATCCTGCAGAACTAAGGGATTCACGTTGCGAATGCGGCGGTAGAAGAATATTACCAGCGCCGAGGCGAGGGCGCGTACCATGTGCATGTGCGGTGTTCCGCCTGGGGCGCTGGGACTGGCGCTCATGCTTGTACTCTCGCTGTGGCGCGAGCGGAAGAGACAGACTGCATTTTCGAGGTATGAAGCACGCGGCTGTAGTGCCATGAGCGCCTCTGCGTCGGACCTTTTGGAGGCGGACAGACGATCCATTACGTTGGCGAGACGTGTTATTTGCGACACGAGACTGAGCCACGTCTCTGGAACACCGTAGATCTGCATGTACATATTCTCATGATCCTGCGATGCATCCGCGAGGTGGATATCTTTAATATCACGCTTCTTCTTCTGGCCGTGCAGTTTCCGCGGTTCGAGATGCAGGAAGTTATCGAGAGTCATGTCGGGATTGATGGAGCGAGAGGTCGTGGTGCCGAAGGGTATTTCTATGGCGTGGTTCTCGTCGAGATATACGTTTAGACTCTCGGAGACGATGCGCATCCAGGCGTAGATGTTGTGGAGGAGGCGGGCGCGGCGGGATATACTTGGTTTTGTGAGGCCGCGCCAGCTTATGAGGCGTTCCATTTCTGTGAGACACCACCGTGTATCTGTCTCGTTACCAGAGAGAAGCTGCAATAGTTAGTCTATCTATTAGTGTAATTTATGGTGGCAGGGAACGTACTGCTGTTGCTAGCACGGCACTTATGCCCATCAGCTGCTCCTTGTACTTGGCCTTGTGCGGTCCAGGCTGAGATTCTTTTTCGAGACTGACTCTGAGATGCTGTTTCGCAGCTTCATATGTCCGACTTGACAGACTTTTCCAGTGATCTCCAGGACGAGCTAGATTCGGAAACGTGACCGGATTGAGGGAGAGGTGAAATGACGATACAGCTATCAGAGCGTAGAACGTAGCCAGATTAGCACGCTTTATCTGATCTCTATCTACATCCAGCATCGTCAACTCGCTCAGCGTCATTATAGCAGACGGATAGTGAAGAGTCTTCCAAGCTGACTTTTCATTGATGGGGAGAGAACCCATTTGGCTGATCACGTCGTCGTTGAAGTGCTTGAGAAGAAGAGGTGCGTCCATCATGAGATCAAGCTGCGGCCACGCAACGTCATCGCTCGCTGGTTCAAAAGGCATCATGTCCAGAGATTCAGAGAAGCCCATGTTGGACTCATTAGGCCAGTTGAGATTCATGGGTAAAGTGTCAAAGTTGTCGTAGGGGAGTTGAGGTGGATTGTCGAGAACGCTGACATCCCAGGTGAATAAGTCGCCCCAGTGAAGAAAGTCGAGAGACGTTGTTGAGAAGTCATCGGATGCGGTTTGATCGTTTTCGATGGTTTCTGAAAAGTCTTGGGTTTGGTTCTCGGAAAGAGTGTCGAGATCCATGTCGTTGAATGAGACATGGTCAGAGGGCGTCGTGGCGGATTGACTGGCTTCGAACTTGAAGACCTGAAAAGGACCAACTTCGCAGGTATTCGCTGCATCATCTTTAACATCAAGCCCCTTTGACTCCTCATCAATCTGGTTCAAAGCAGCCGTGACCGTAGACGGAACATTCGTAACAAGAGCATTGCTCATAAGCTCCCTATCCTCCTCTACAAAATTAGCCCATCCCATTCCATAACACCTCCACAAACTAACTTACCAGTAAACAAATGCCTTCTCGAATACTGCTCCGCCCCAACATCAGCAATCTGCGTAGGCTGCCTATCATAAACCTCCCTCCCCGTCGAAACCAGCCATCTCAGCGCCGGTGTGAAACCCTCACAGTTCAGCCCCGCCTGCTTACAGCGATTACACCGCGGAAGAGACTGGTCACACTTGAGGTGACGTTTCCGACATGTCTTGCACCCGCCGAAAGAGTGCGTTCGTCTGGATTTGGTGTTGGACATACTAATTCGTTTGGGTTCCGTACTGGGGATGAGGGAGTGAGGGTCTGTCTTAAGAGGAAGGGGATCGGGATTGCTTGCTTTTTTGGGAGGGGGGCTTATCGGCGAGTGCGATTGGGATTGGCGAATTAGAACCTAGGGAGTGAATTGGATGTGTTTGATAGGTTGGGATGGGGAGCTAAAGTGTTCTAGTGTGAGGCTTGAGGCTTCGAGATTGCTTCTCTCCGCGTGATGGGCGATAGTGGCATTTTTGGTGGAGATTTGGGCAAGACAAGACAAAGGGCGTCGGTCGGTTGTAAGTTGTGGATACCAGACATGATTTAGATCAGCCTCTTATCTAAGAATTGTATCAAGTTCCAAGTATTGAATAATTATGAGTATGCAACGATGGAAGTTTAAAAGAGACGAGATAGAGTTCTAGATAGTAGATTGGCAGTCTATAGAGGCAAAGGCAATCAAGCTTGGTTTCAATCAGTAGAATCACTGATGCAGACAACTGAGAGTAAGAGAGCACTGTAGTAAATGAAATTTCGCTATGCTATAACTATCACAATCTGATCATCAATCTCCCATTTAAGCCTTGGCCTCAGCAGAAAACAACTTCTCGATACGGCGGTTATTCCACTCCCAAGCAGTTACATCCTCATACTTACAAGGAACACCCTCCTCAATAAACTCCTTCAGCGGAAACAGGGAAGCACTTCGGTTAGGCTTAGCAAAGTAAGCGATAGAGTATCTCTCAGGAATGACCTGCTCGCCATCACCAGCCTTGATAGAAGGAGGATATGTAACGCGATGACACGCAGCCTTGAATGTATCATTCGTCAAGCGCTGCAGAGAATCGCCAATGTTGAGGATGATGTCGGTGGGAGAAGCTGATTCAACGTTGTTGAACGTTCCGAGGTTCTCTTGGTCCTCAACCTGAAGACCACCAACAGAGTCTTGGAAAAGCATGGTGATGGTTCCAAAGTCCGTGTGCTCTGCGATGCGGGTCGCTGTACCGTCTGCGAGCTCTGAAGCAGGAATAGCAGGGTAGTGCAAGATTCGAAACTCATTCTCAGCACGGTTATGCAGCGCCTTCAAGTGCTCAGGCGAAACCCCAAGAGCAATAGCAAGCGCCTCAAGAAGCTGCATCTCCGTCTTGAACGCCATCTCATAAAACCCCTCCATAAACCCCCTAAACCCAGGCAACTCCTCCTCCGGGACCCAAATGTTATCAACGAGCTCATCAGTCGCCGATCCGAAATCCACAGTCTCCTTGATATCGCGAGTCTTTAGCGGGCCAAGACCCTTTTCGTAGCCGCTGATGTTGGCGACGTTTTCCTGGCCGACGAAGGAGTAGCCGCGGTTGGGGTTGGCTTGGGGAGGGTGCTTGGCGAGCATTTTTGTCTCGAGGGGGAGGTTGAAGAAGCGCTTGGTTTGGGCGAAGAGCTCGTGGATGGCGGTGGAGGGGATGGGGTGGTTGATTAGTTTGACGCCGCCGCGCTTTTTGAGGAGGCGGAGGAGGGAGTCGCAAAAGTCTTGCTTCTGAGAGGGGGTCCCGAAGAAGAGGGACATGTCGAGGGTGTCTGCGTTGAGAGCGGCCATTTTGGAGGTTGTTATGGAAGTTGGGGAGAAGTGTAAGTGAAGTTAGAGACTGAAGATGGTTGTGATTGTTGGTGATGGAGTCTGTTTGATGCTGAGATCACGACAGTTTATATACACAAATCTATCGGAAACTATTACTTATTTCCCCAGACTTATATCTTTCCATTTCAGTCATCATGATCCAAGTCCCAGTCCACGTCTTCAATTCCAGAAACTGTCAGTTTCCCAAAGAGTATAGCGAACAGCTATCTGTCAATGCCGGGCTAAGCCGTCAGCATAACAGCCCGGAAGTGCCGAAACACCATCAAGAAAGATAGTGATCCCGATGACAAGACTAGACCATCCCCAGATGGAGAGTTAGAGTGACGGCTATCGTCGCTGGGGTCGAGATAAGAATGAATCGTCATCTCCACAAGTGAGCTGGTTATTAGTGCGTGGGGAAGAATTGAGGGATGCGCAATAGGCAGGAGATCCCGAGGTGGCCAAAATGGCTGACTCGTAGGATTGGTTACCCTGGACCTTATCAGAATATATTGAACTTAAATAATGTATCGCAAACCGTTGGAAAAGGTTACCAGACCGATTAAAAAATATTATCGCTATGAGAACGAGTCTCTAGCCATAAAAGTTATATCTTATCGTTCATCACTGACGCAGCCGTTGAAGTCAGCCCGAACGCTTCAATTACCTTCGTTTGACCACCTACCACGGTGATGCTCATCCAGCCCTTTCAACCGCGCGCTCAACACTCACATATTCCTGGCTTTGATGTTTCACCATGGACAAACCTCGCACTGGCCAGCCAATCATTCTACCCCGTGATATGATCGACAGTGTCTATTCTTGGCAGTGGGATTTCGAAGGTGGGATGCCGGATCGTGCCGACAAAAAGGGATGAAGGTCAATGCCTCCGGACCAAATTATCCCGGGATTGCCGGCGCATGAACCCGTTGGGCAGGCCAATATTGGATTGCATTCTCACTCGCATGACAAAACAGGAGGTCGTGCATGAGGTACGTGGTACAGTGTCAATCGCCTTTTTTATCTGATCTTGTCATCTCAATTATTATATCGACGGGAATGCTGTTGCGTAGCCGTGATATTCTCCGAATGTTGTCTTTACGCGGGTAATACGCGACTGTTGACGCGACGGATATGTTTCGTCAAACATCCTTTGCCTACTCTGTAAACCCAGAAATAATCCCGTTCATCATCCGCCCATCATCCGTACGTAATCCAATCTCAAGCCTTCACGGCCGTTTCGTGTTCGCGATATCATCCAGCACATACCTGCCGGGCGGTTAAAACACAATTCTCCTCAGTGAAGATCCCCGGCCCTTTGGAACGGTAGTTAACCCACTGCAACCACAACACGGCAAACACGGACCTTTTTGAACCGTTCATACCCAAAGAATTACCCTCACTGTGAAATGAAATGAAGTCTATCACCCACAAAGTTCCCGGATCGTCAATTACGCCGTCACATCATACGCGTCCAACGGCACGGCACCCTCACAATCAGATCTGTCCTTTCTCTCGGTAATGTAAGCGACGTCAATGACGTAGCAATCTGTCCGGAAATGGTTCAGCCAACGCGTCCTCCGTCCCCTAAACATGAGACAGCCTCGCCCAAAAGCACGAACCGTAGCTCGGCAGATGCGGAAATGACAGGGAGTTTTTTCTTTCTAGAAGCGGGGAGTCAAAGGCAATAAACTTTGCACTAGCGCTTCAATTCAGGGGATTTTAACTGCCGATGCGACGGGCGCTGCATATTGAGGCTCAATGCTCTGTAGGCCGTTCTGCAGGGCAGCTCATACGTTTTTGTTATTATTGCGATGCGCCGAAATTTGTACCAAAAAGCTTATTAGAGTAGCATTGTAATGCAACGTTAATAACGACAAACATATATATAATCCGCTGCTCACTTCCCCCCTCGGTCAATTAGCCGTTTCTCATCACTCTCACTCATTTCATTTCTTACGCTCATTTTTTTCCTTCTCATTCTCGGTTAAAATTAACAATGCCGTCCCTCAAAGCCATCTCGGCCTCGCTTGTAGGCTTGCTGAGCCTTGGTAGCGCCAGCGTCATCCCCCCTGTTGACAGTGAGGGGTATTTGGTTGCCTCGACCTACTTTGCCGGGTTCCACGCCAATAGGGGATTTCCTGTCTCGGCTATGCCTTGGGACAAGTACACTGATGTGAAATATGCTTTTGCGTATGTATTCTGTGTCGTGATTGGGGTTTGAGGAGGACTAATAGGATGTAGTGAGACTACACCTGATGGATCGCTCAATGTTTCTGCATCGCAGCCTGAGAACATTCCTTGCTTCGTCAAGGAAGCTAAGAAGCACGTATGTTATCAACAGTCAGGACATTTACAATGTCGGTTTGACTAACAGTGTTTATAGCGCGTCAAGCCTCTCATCTCAGTTGGTGGTTGGGCCGGAAGCCAACATTTCTCCACCAACATCGGCTCTGCCAAGAACCGCACTATTTTTGCCAAGCATATCATCGACTTTGTTGAGAAGTATGGTTTCGAAGGCTTCGACATTGAGTACGTTCCTCATCTCCTAAATGGAACGTTAAGTGTGACTGACCAATTCAGCTGGGAGTACCCCAACCGTCAAGGCCTCGGATGTAACGATATCAACGAGAACGACACCGCCAACCTCCTCGAGTTCCTCAAGGAGATCCGCAAGAACCCCAAGGCTAAGAACTACTACATCACTGCCGCTGGATCTGTCTTCCCCTGGAACGACAAGTCTGGCAGCCCCTCCAAGGATGTCAGCGGCTTTGCTGATGTCCTCAACTACATCATGCTGATGGTATGCAACTTTCCCTGCACCAACCTAGATCTACACTAACACGTTCAGAACTACGACTACTACGGCGCCTGGTCCCCCGTCGCCGGCCCCAACTCGCCTCTGTACCGCAAGTGCGATCCCCGCAACGACCAGGGCGCCGCCCAGGACTCCGTCACCCAGTGGACCGCCGCCGGAATGCCCGCCTCCCAGCTCGTCCTCGGCGCTCCCAACTACGGCCACGGCTTCAAGGTCAACAGCACCTCCGCCTTTGGCAAGAGCAAGAACCACAAGCTCCAGCTGTACCCCGCCCAGAACTCTACCGATCGCTTCCAGGGAAGCAGCTGGGACAACGATCCTCGCATCGATGCTTGCGGTAACCCCAACCCTCCTGGAGGCACCTATCCTTTCTGGAGCTTGATCAAGGAGGCCCACTTCCTCGACACTAAGGGCAACCCTGCCCATGGTATTGCTTCTGCTTGGGACAAATGCAGTCAGACCGTAAGTCGCCTTGCACTTGGAATTACATAACAGTACTGACTTTGATAGCCTGTTCTTTACGATGCCAAGCGTGAGATCTATGTTAGCTACGATAACGCTGCTTCTTTCTACGACAAGGGCAAGTTCGTCCTCAAGTATAAGCTCGCTGGATTCGGTACCTACGAGGCTGGTGGCGACTACAACAACATCCTCATCGACTCCATCCGATCTGCTGTTGGTCTGCACTAAGCTGCAGTACACGATGAGCTTTGTGCTTTGAACCTGGTGCGGATTTTAGATTGATGGATTGGCTTTGCTGGTCTTGTTAACACATGCTTAGAGAATCTCCTAGCTTAATGAAAATTTTCACTTCTTGAAATCGATTTATTTGTGAATATGAATTCATTGATAACTATGAAGTGCTGAAATAGATAAACATCAATCAACATGCCTGTTGTAAATAGCCGAAAGAGAAGAAAATACGTAAGTTAGCTATGGCCTCCGTCATTGTCCATGCTCATCCATTCGGCAAAGTCCGAGACCTTTGTACGAGATACCTTTTAATCAACAGCGCTTGTGAGAGCCCGCATGAATAGTAGCCTCCACAAAATCATGCCCAATATCAAATCTGATACCCTCAGGGTTCTTAATCTCGGCTCCTTCATCTGCGAAACAGTTAGCAGGTCTTCCAGCCAAAGCAAATCAACCCAAGACTTACACCATGTGTGATCAGCCTCAGGGTGAGGCCCAACAAGTCCAACTGAGCCTTTCCCATAAGGTGTAATGGAAGCAGCAACATCACCATTCGCAGAATACCGTCCAACTACCTTGCCCGGCTTACTCGCATCCATGCCCCGAATCACAACACCATCCTGGAAATACAACCATCTCTTTTCCTCTGTAGTCCCCGACTCAAAAGTCCAATCAACCTTGATGACCGTATCTTCTTCGTCCTTGACCTGCGCCCTCCGCCGATTAATCTCCTGCTCCGTATCAACGCCCTTGGGAAGAAGATTATACCCATCAACCGGACCAGCGAGATAAGCACCGAGACAGAAACCAAGATAATGACCCCCAGATTTAACAAACTCCTGAATGGCCTTTTCGTACTTCTTTGTTGAGCGGTATGCCTTGCTCCAGTTTGGTCCGCCGCCGTGGGCGTACACTGTTGCGCCTTTGAGAGCCTCGATCACATCGACTGGCTCATTTGGACCAGCGAAGATGACTTCGAAGTTGGAGGGGGAGGAGACGAGGAGATCGCGTACGCCTTCGGGACAGCCTTCTGATGAGGCTGGGCCGCGGTATACGACTGCTTTGGGGCGTGCTTGTGCACCCAGGGTGGCTGATACTCCGTAGGAGATGATAGCCATTGCAATGGAGACGGGACTTCTGAAGTGCATGGTGATTGAGTTGAGCGGTTGTTGTGCTTGTGAATTAGAGTTGCTGGTGTCGATCTGAATTGTGAAGCTTTCCCAGTGGTTCTATCGGCATATTTATATCCAATTTGCCTCTGGTCAGCATTCCAGACAGGTTGCCTCCCGCATCTCGGCACAGATACGGCACAGCATGGCGTACAGCTCATCAAATGGTTCCTCAAAGTGCGTACAGATCCTTTATATAAGCAACATCTCAGCCGCATTGACAACCAAACCAGCCACGATCCACTAGCGATTCCATGTCAGCGTCTGATTAGACAGCGCGTACAAACACCCCCCACTTGGTGACATGCCCTAACCCTTTCAATGGACCGCCGCATCAAGATGCGGAACTTTCCCTTGAACTCTTTGGGCGAAACACCAGCAATGCTCCGTCGTTGGCCGAGGGTCCTATCTCCGGCCATCTATCCGTCTGCAGCCCAACAGCTCTCAATACCATGTCGTTTTCCAGAAAATCTGCTAATTCCCAACTATCCCAGATGATCTCCCTCCTGCTCTGCGCTCTCAACATGAAGATGATTCTGTGTCGAACATTTTCGTCTGTGCAGTACACGTAGAGTTGGAATAAAGCTGCTGTGAGATCGATTTTGAGACAGAAGCGTGGTCGGGATGGGTTACACCATAGTTTCTCCAGTTGGTCGAGCAGAATGTTGCACTCGGCGGGATCGAGATGAGCCTCGACGTCTTCGTCAAGAGACGATTGTTCCTCGATGAGAAGTTCCCAAAGTTTATGCTGTATCCTCAAATTAAGAACCTTTTCGCTGTCAATGGGTTCTTTGCCAGCTGACAGCTTGTTGACCAAAATTTCGAACTGGCACTGCCACGTTTGTACGTTTTCTCGTAATATCGACCACTGCGTGTTACACTCGGACTCTTCATCCTCCCATTCCTGGTCAAGATCCCACGAAATATGGCTCACCATGTCGTCAAAACAGTTCATGACATCTTCTGCTTCATCGAGATTTCTGAATTCTCCCTCGATTCGCTGCTGCTTTTCCCCCGCGGGCATCAAGAGATGCGTCACGTCGGGGAATACACGCTCGGGTGAGAAGATGGCGACTTGGGCGGCGATTGCGTGGAATATTGCAGCTAGTTCTTGGAAATCGCGGTTGGGGAAATATGTCTTTGGGACGTGGTTTGTGAGAATTCTAGTTCCGGACTCGAGATGTCGAACTGCTTCGCCAAAGTCCCCGCGGAGACTTTCGAGAATAACGAATAGTATGCAACATGTCAAGACAGTCGACATATCTGGCGGTGACTCTTGGTTGCTTGTCAATTTCGCGATAGCTTCGTTATAATGCTTTAAAACGAATCGATCAAGCGATGCATCTGATAATTGGTTCCGCGCTGTGTACTGCCAATGCGTTGCTCCCAAAGCCAACACAGCATGTCGAACGCAGTCGCTACTTTGACTCGGAACAAGAATATTCCTATTCCAGAAGTCTTTGTTCAGATATGGCGTGATCTCCAACTGGTTGATGATATCAGAGAAGAAGTAAACGTAGTAATTCGACTCGAGTGTATCGCCCGATAGCAGAGGCACTGTCACTGTCACTGTCACTGTCGGCGTCGGCTTCTTGGCAGCTAGAATCGGCAGAGCTCGGTTCTGCGTCTTTGTCGCGACAGCTTTTGATTGGGGCGTATAACCATCGCAGACATACCCGCCATCCCTGCATCTCTTGCAGGTGGGCTTTTCCTCATCGCACTTCTTGTGTCGTTTCTTACTTCACTGCATCAGTAGGTCAAAGAGAAAAGAGAGCAGATGTATGCGGGACTTACCACGTGAGACAGCCTGTACGAGTCTTGCGTGAGAATGCCCTTACACGCTGAGCGCGTATAGACCGATCCATTTGGTAAAAAAAGCCGCGAATGATAGGTATGATTGTCCCGATGAGCCGTCGAGTGGCCCAGATAAGAATGAGTGAGGATGTTTTGGG
This sequence comes from Fusarium sp. NRRL 52700, assembly GCA_013396095.1. Lineage (NCBI taxonomy): Eukaryota > Fungi > Ascomycota > Sordariomycetes > Hypocreales > Nectriaceae > Fusarium > Fusarium sp. NRRL 52700. Next base: position 558,470 of record JAAQRM010000447.1, on the reverse strand, counting down.
TGCGTGCGATGCTTCGTCAGTGGTTCCATGCCAAGGCCCCGCTACCAAAGTTCCGGCCTTAGAGGGCTGCTAGCGACCCTCCTTGCGCGTATAGACTAGCCAATTGCGTCCGTTCTCTACAGCCTCACTTATAAAAAGCGCCTAGTCAGTGTCTCCAGGCAGCACAATTCGGCCGATTGCTTACGGAGAAGTAGGGCTTTGGGAAATATCCGTGGATCCTTCGGCTGCGCAAGTTCGACCGATGAGCCACGTTTTACTTGTCATGATGCGCCCTTTTAAGCTTGTTTACTGATCGTCTCGGCAGTTGAATCACTCATATAAGCCTACGCAGTGTCAGCCCTGAATTTGAAATCAAAGTTTGGCCTGAAACCCGACATCATTAGAATGAATCCTTTGGGTGTTCTGGGCTACATCGTCCAATGGATTCTCTACGCAGTGCGTATCATGACACCGCTGCGATAGGCAGACTGACATGAATAGGGGCTCTACGGATATCAGGATTATTTCCCGTTGCTTACTGCGCTGCGGCACGTCCGCTCACTCAAACCTTCAACCTCCGAAGTCGGAACGGCAGGAATTCTAGGTCAAACGAATAACCCATCATTTTGGTCGACGATATATCCTACCAAAGGCTTGGGGACATGGCTTGTTGGCGCCGCTGCAGAATCCGCTCTCGAATTTTACCTGAAAAGGTTTCTTCCGTCCTTCCTTACGAAATGCTTTACAACCATCATAATCGCACCTCTGAAATTCCTCTGGATTCGATCGATCATGTCCGAGTATCCAATATCTCTCGACTCAAACATCAGACTTCTTCGCAGCGTCAAAGCTAAGCAGTGGTTTCACTTCATCGGTACCTTGTTAGCTTGTGACATTGTCGATGAGATACCGGACCTTGTCTGCAAGCTCGGTCTGTTCTTGCTATTGGCAAACGGTGTTGATATTGCTGAAGAATGGGCAAAGGAGAATGCCACGAAGGTTGGAATGATAACAATCGGTATGTTCCTCACCTTGCAGATCATACACGCGGTTATTAGTGTTCCAAAGACGGTGGCGGGCGTTGAGGCTGCTCCCGATATAGACGAGACAGGGGAAGGCAGGCGTACACACGAACTATTGGTGGATATCAAGACATCGTTGCAAAGCATGAACCTTTCATTGTGGTTCCGGTTCGCGGTCTATCATTGCATCACATTTGTCATAGCTCGCATTGCATCTGCCGCTGGTGCACTGGGCAACATGGAAGTCAGCATTAGTTGGAAAGACCCTCTATAGACTCAAATACACAAAAGGCTCATCCTTTCTCTTGGCCTACCTCTTGGTCATGCTTCATTCATTCACTGAATCAAGAGACTGAGCATTTCCCGCCTCCCTTCTTCACCTCCTCCATCAATAACTTAAACTCCAAATTATCCTCGCCATACTCAAGACGCTCAAGGTTTACCTCGTGATCAGGAAAGATAGATCCATATTTCTCATCCAACCACCCATACGGCCAAATACAAAGCCCTTCTTCCTCCTTGACTTTCCTTCTCCAGGTCTTAATCTTGTCGTCTTCATCGGCTGGCGGGAAATAAACCTCATCACCATAGTAATCCCCTTCGTCTTCAGTGATGGGTCGTTCCTTGGTCGGCACGCATACAACCTCCGCAGGTGCTTTCAGAGCCTGACGTGCAGCTCGGAACAGATCAGCCCATCTCGGTGCATCATCACCATTGGGGTCGGAAGTAAACGCCACGCATTCCGTGATACAGAGTTTAGACAGCGTACCGTTTGCTGCTTTGAGGTAATCTGTCAGTACGGACGTGACCGCTATACCATCAACGTGCAACGATCTCAACGAAGGCATGCAACCAGGAGGTATGTACAGCGAGCCGTCACCGCCTAGAAAGCCATCGTCGTGAGTCTTGAGTTTAAAGTACTCCAGCGCGTTTGCATGACCGAGGACAGTCGTTGGCAATTCATTGAAGAAAGCGTGAAAGCCGGGTAAAGTATTAGCCTGCCAGCCAGCGCCGTTGTTTCCGCCATACGTATTGAGCGTCAACTTCTTCAACCGGCCCAGAAACTGAGACCATTCCGTTTTCTGCCAGAACGAGGTTTTTCGCGGGAGAAAGTTCAAGATGGTAAACTCATCGACTGGCGACAGCGTGGCGATGTCACGGTACATATCCCGCAAGGCCGCGCGCCATGAATATCTCTGCTCCTTTCGCTCGACATCTTCCTGAGTTTCAGGCTCGCAGCAGAAGTAAATGTAGTTTCTGCCTATGTCGTTGTTGTCCCAATCCGCATCGAGTTCAAAGTCCTGTTCACCATTGGTGTAGATCGTTAGAGCTTTGCAGCGTGGTAGGCCCTTGAGTCGGATGAGATCTTGAACGACTGATGTGTCTGCTTCTTTTCGGGCCCAGACTGATGCGGGAGGATTTTCCCAGTACCATCCGCTCTCAAAACCATCGCCTCTGTCGCTTTTCTCCTCCTTTTCCTCTTTGCCGTCTTCATCTGATACCTCGGGCTCTGGTCCAGACCCTTCGCTGTCGCTCATTTCCTCATTCTCTGACATATCCACGTCAGAAGATTCATCCTCACTGTCTTCTTCCTCTTCCTCATTCTCGTCCGGCGTCTCAGTCGACTTCTCGGGGTAGAAAGTAACATTCAACCTCAATTCCAGAATATTTGTCCCATATTTATCGACTATCGTTGGCAGGATGTGATCTTCTACAAGCGGACAATCGACTCTTAGAACCTTGAAGAGACATGGCGCTGTCGCGGTCCGAAGCCCGGAATTGGCCAGGCTGAGATTCTTTCGATCATCTGGTTCGAGATAACCCGAAATGCTGTATAGTACTTCAGGTGGTAGATTTTCAAGAAAGTGGCCTGACATTATTGCAGCGAATTGAACTCTTTGAAATTAGGAACTGATATTGAGAGATATTTTAACCTCGGTGTCGTGAGGTGAAGCTGTCAAGCCGAATGGGGATAGCAACTTTATAGGGTTTACAGGTGCTGGTGGTGAGGAGAGTGACCTGAAATAGTGAGAGGCTATGCCTGCAATAGTCTAGAGCAAGCTTCTGTTGCCTGGGCTTTACTGAATCCAGCATTCACGAAATCCTTGGCAGCAGGCAGCATGCTGATGGCACAGCTGCGGGGTTGAATAGAACACTAACGCCCTGTAGCCCGGCTGCTGTCGAGAAGAATGAGTCTCAGGATCTTCCTTATTCCATAGACAATTGACAATTGAGCCGGCTGCTCAGACTCCCTCCTCTACCAAGATACCTCCCCCATCCTTCTCCGTCCCATCAACAGGCCCCAAGGACATGATATCATGCAAGATCTGCTTCCAACCGTCACCATCTTCCCGCCACCAATACTGAACCTTGACCAAAATCCCTCTCCCTTTATTATCCTCCGTCCACATGTTGACTCTAAGCCCCTTCCACTTCTCAGCCTCTGCTTTGTCGCGAACCTCCCCCAAAGACTCAAAACCAGCGGGAACCAATTCTTTAGCCGTTGCAAAATCTTCTCTTTCGCTTGCATGGAGGGGTCGCATAGTGTAAAAGCTTTTCACGGAAGCTGGGTCCATCTCACTAATGTCCCATCCCGCTTCGTGGTAGATTCTCTGGAGCACTTGGCCTGATTCGCGAAGGTAGCGGAGAATGGTATCTCTGTCTTTTGCGGCGTAGTCTGGGTCTGTGCGACATATTTGACAACATTCTGGTGAGAAAAAGAGGGCTTTGGCGTCGATGGACTTTGTTTCGCGGTATTCGCGGTATAATTTGAAGAGTTCCTCCTCAAGAGGCGAATATTCGGGAGAAGCCATTGCGATGTTGTTGAAGTACGGTGAACAATTCTGCTGGGAAGTTGCTTCCAATATACTCAGGTGCCGTTTCAAATATCGTTGTACGTGGTGCTAATTATTCAACTAGCCATTCTTCGAGCTTATATTGAAGCCCGCTTACGGTGTCATGATATTGAGAAGCCAAGAAGAAATACCCACGATAATGTATCTCAACTTGAAGCCAAAGAGATTAAAAGTTTTAAGCTCTCTGGGGCTTGGCAGGTATCCGCTTGAAACACCCAAGCTCTGCTACCAGCAGCACTGATCCAGATCTCAGCACAAGACCCAAGCTTGTGCGACATTGTTACTGCTACGGCAACCGAGCATCCTTGTCTTATCGTCCGGATGGCATGGTCAAGAGGTAGCACGGAGGCATTCAGAGTTGTTTTTATGCTTCATTTGTCTACGAATGTGCTGTTTTGCTGACCTTCTCATTTTCTCGAAGCCGTGCATGATGTCAGGTCATCAATTTTCATGCTTCCTGCTGCGTGGGTAGACAGACAAGTGACAGGGTAAGATGCACGCCAGTCTGTTTACTGTTTGGCGGGAAAAAATTCTCTAGCAACTGAAAAGATAAATGTTTTTCATAGCAGTATCGAAATGCCTTTAATGGCCTCATTGATCCCTGATGCCAGGGTCTCTTTTCCCGACGAAAGGCTATCTTGACGTTGGGAAATACGGCTCAACTCGCCAGATACGTACTCTACTGCCTTGCTAGATTGGGTAACACGAACGGCAGCTTGTCTTGGAGTAGTCATGGATGGACTCCACCGTGCTGCATATGACCGAAGGCCGTGCCTGGTGGCAAAATGCTAGATTTTAAGGCGGGCAAACATGGGATATCATGCCACCAGACTGTCGAGAGGATGTTCAACAAGAAATAGACATGCTGTTACTATACATCCCAGGTGCAGCTTTTATACTTCTCATATCCTAGATAGCTGTGCTTCTGGTATCAAATGCATGGGGAGAAGAAATAACAAAGATGTGTGCACTTCTGCAAGCCACTTTATGTTTGCCCAGAAGTACTCAACCGTCATTGGCCAATTCTTGGAAGCTGTGTAGCACAACAAACGACTAGACACAATTTTATGACGCCTCAACTTGATCAAGTGTTTGTAGATGCATAGACACGGGAACAGACATATTTTTAGACAGAACCTGGTCCTTTATTTCCCTCATCCCCTCTCTCTCTTTTCCCTCCATCATCTTTACTATCTTCAACATCAACCGACTACAAGATTTCTTTTTGCAGATATCCCACTATCAAATCTTTACATCTTCATTATTGCACATAAATTCATCATGTCTAGCGGTTACAGTTCCCAGAATGAGCTTTGCTTCGAATTGCTGGCCGCTGTCAAGCTCATCGCGGAGAGTGCTCAAAAATGCCACTGGGAACTCGTACAGCACCAGGTCTTGAGCCTTAAAGACAAGCATATACACCTTGACAACCAAGTCAGAGACTTGGCTGCTCAGATTCGCGAGCTCAAAGCGGCCAATAAAGATATCAGTACACATGCCAAATGTTATGAAGAGCTAGGAGCACAGCTACAAAAGGTTGCCCGCGACATCCCCAGGGAAGCGCGGAAGAAACCCGTTACGCTGGCCGATATCACGCCATGTATTGGTAATTTCATGGAAGCGGCTGAGACCGCTATGGGGGTTATGCTTGTGTATCACGACAAACAAAAGGTACAGTCCACTTCTAACATGCCGCCTACTCCAGCAACCGAGGCGGGCGATGATATCGACAACGACGCGCCAGTCGATGCCGCGTGTGGTTCTCCCTCTTCCTCTCACTTTACTGAACCTGGAAGTCCGCCCGGCAGCAAGCGGACTAGCCCGGACGCAGAAGGCTCTCCATCCTCCAAGCGGCGCGCACATTCCCGTGAGATCGCGATTGCAGAGATAGATGAGTTCGCGGACCAGAAGCTCACCGAGACGCCAGCTGGAAGCGGCGGCTGGTATGTCTTCCAGTGTCTCGAGCACAATTTGCGATTCGATGGCCTTGCGCGGCCGGCGCAGGCTGCTGCGAGGCATGCCATGACACATGGACTCCGACCTACTTCCGCATCAGCCATTGAAACCTTTGGCATCGAGATCATTGGTTGTGACGCTTCAATTGCAAAGGCCCACAATGATCGGGTCGTTGTGCGGCCTAAGAAAAAGGCCACCTATCATGTCAAAGGCGCTGGTGACAAGACCTATCGTCCTCAACGTGGCCGACGCACTAACGACGATATGGCGTCGCTTCTTGGTGACATCAGCCCATCCAATCCACGGCATATTCCTGTACGACAAGCGGCAGCGACGAGAAAGCGCATTGTCCTATCACGGGAGCCAGACGGCACTGAGAAGCCCGCTGAGATTACCATCAAGATGATCTACTGGATCAAGTGGCCAGATGATGGCATCTGCTATCCCGCCTACGTGCTGCCCTGGGAATCCTTCCCGCGATTTCGGAGCAAGTACCTCGCGCCAGTTGACCGTGGACTGTTGGAGTCGGTAAATGAGTTACCAGCCTGCTACGATAAAGCTCATGGACTCGCTGGTGTTTGGGCAGAGGGATACAAAGATGGTCAACGAAAGATGAACAAGAGGGTATACCCTGTCATCTTCTTTACTCTCGGGAAGAGGTTTCCTTGGGAGTGTGAGACGGCTTGGGCTGCGGAGGAAGACTTTCGTGTTTTTGATGGCGATAAGGAAGATCCTCGATTCAAGGAGTTGGTTGATCATTGGCGAGCGAGAGAGAATCGCCAGACTCCAGATGATGAGTTGGTCAGAATGAGTAAGTTGATGATCCTGTCTTTCTGCTTCTCGATTACTGATGATGATGTTAGGATTGATGTCGCCGCCAGGTGATCAGAGATCATCGAGCAGCTCATACGGGGACCAGGAATCAAACCTAGGAGACCTACCTGAGAACGAAAACATCGACGACGAATCCCGAAATTCTTTTACGGAGTCGACCGAATGCGTGGCCAGTGATCGAGGATCGAGGCGAGCAGAGTCATCCGATAGTGATGACGACGCTGACGACATCGGAAAAGCTTTGATGAAGGCCGCTATGGAATCCGAATCGAGACATATACGTACTTACCTGTCTCAGCGCATGCTACATCGTACAGATACTGAGACGCGTCGTCGCCGTCGCAGCTCGTCCATGTCACCAGACGTTGGTACTCCCGCTAGCCGACCCATTCCTGATGAAGATGAGGACTCGGATATCTACGGTGACGACAACTTTGGGCCGTTCCCCAGTACAAGTCCCAGCGAGGAATTCCATAGCCCATCCAGCAGGCACGATTTCGAAGCATCCCCCTCGGGGTCTCAGGAATTCTCCAGCCACGTCAATGAACGGACGATAATCCCTCCTTCAGACGATGAATCCTTTATGGGCGAGAGCGGCAGCCAGTGCCAGATGGATTCTTCTCCCTTGGAATTCTCTTCATCTCAGAGAGTTGAGAGCACTGGGTACGAGGAGGGCATCATACGATCCGACGAGATGTCCACCTTAAGGAGACTTGGTTCCTCTGAACAGCGGCTGAGAGAGGCCATGGCTAGTGCTGCTCGTCAGACGAACGCTGCTTGTCGTGAGGCTTTTCGTGAGCACTCTGAGGAGATCTATGAGCTGTTGTAGGCGAGTTACACGTGTCTGTGATCTGCCTCGCTTGTTCTCAGGATCACTCTTCTGTCTACGTTCTCTCCCTGTCTCTGCGTCTATTTCCATCCTTCTGACATCCATTCTCCGTCTTTTGGTATCCCATCACTGTCCTCGCACATGGTTTACCTGTGCGTCTTGTAAGTCGCCCTGTCTTAACATGCAAAGCTTTCAATGGCTTTCTCAGTAATATCTTCTATGATCTGGTAGTCAAATATTAGCTTCCGGCGTCAATCGTCGCATCTGTTCCTTGTTTCATTGTTCCTGCAAACGCCGCTTTCCTCCGTCACTTATGTCGCCTAATACCAGGGCCACAAAACACAGACTGTTGGGACCCGTCATACAGTTACAGGACTAACATTATGCTTAATTTAAAGACCTTGCAGTAATCAATTTAGCCAAAAACAAAGTGCAAGCTACGGGCGCAGATCAGAGGAATCTTGGCTACGGCCTTAACAACTTCCTCTTAAGACTTAGACCATATTCCTACAGCTTATCATTTGGCTGAAACCTCTGAATCAACGTTACAATCGCCTTGTTTAGTGTCTTGGCTTGCCAAAAGGCCCTTCTTAGATGCTCTTGGTCCATGTCAGCGTAACACTCAATTGGCGTCAATGCCTTGGCCTACGAGGACCCCCTGATCCTAATCAGCAATCAATTTCGGGATTTTTCAAGAACCTCACAACCTGTGATCAACAGGGAGAACCCTCTCAGGGTTCATCTTCTCTTCCAATCGAGCTCCCCCAGGTTCGCAACATCGGCCAAGGCCAGGCCGGAACAAGCCAGAGCGCCTCGCCTCCTCAAGATGTGCTTCATGCAACACTTCGCGATCTCTGGCAGACTATCGAACGAGACAAGAACACGCTCATTGAGGCCCTTCCTGAACTGTCAGATAACAGCAAGGATATTTTCTTCCACGACAGGGCCTCTGAGTACGGTGACATTGTTAATAAGTGTAGGCCACTCTTCAAGACCCATATACAAACATATACTGACCATGATTTCATAGGTATTACGAAGGAAGCCCGTCAAATTATGGGCAACGGCAAATTCAAGATTGATGACCTGAAGAAATTGACACCCGTCTCTTCCAAATGGCCCAAGGAGGCTGGAATCTATGTCCTCATCTACAATGGCTTTGGTGGCAGAAAAATACAGGACACTATACACGACACTGCTTTCTACCTCGGTCAAACCATCGACTTCAATGCCCGCAAGTCAAATCATCAACAGAGCACCAAGAATGGCAAGAAGACCGTTCTTTATCGTCTCGCTTCAAAGGCTAAGAAGATGATAATGGTACCAATCCTGATACAGACCACATCTGACGTCCCGACCAATTTTCTTGACATCGCCGAGTTCTCCATGGTTTGCCTCCTAAAGAGCTGGTGTACAGTAATATTTACGCCTGTCGGTCCTAGTGTTATTGGATCCTACAGTAGCGACTTTGCTGCCTGCTTAACGTTTAGCCGCATGATGCGTCAAATTCGCTCAAGGACCGATTGGGGGCCTAGGGAAGGCTATGGGTTGAACTGGGAAACGCCCGTTTTTAAACACCCTAAGATCCAGGAGTCGTGGACTTCGTGGTACAATCCAGTCAAACAGTTGTATGTGTATCGTACACGCCGAGTCATTCATGTCACCAAGGATAATCAGCTATCTCGTGGTTCAGACAATTCAAGGTTCAGATTCCTAATAAGGTTAGTGGTAATACAGGCTTCAGATATAGACAAGCAGTTTACCTTATAGTAGAAGTAGCCAAGGACAAGAACAGTAAGTATCTCACTTATCCACTATATTATATTTACTTTTCTCCTAAAATTAGCTATAATTTAGAGCTTAAAAAGCTAAGATTTCTTACTATTAAAATTAAATAGCTCCTTAAAAGGGCAGCTAAATAGAAGTAATATTATCTTAAGTAATAATATCTCTAGAAGCCTATTACTAAAATAAACCCTATCTTATTTATATATTACCTTAAAATAGGTATTCCCTGTATTATTAAAAAGATAACTTATACTAATAGTCCTAGCTAGCTAGTCTTAATATTACCTTTAAAAGTTAATTTTTTATATTATAATTATCTTTAGTAAAAGCAGGTATTAGAGTTAGTTTAATATTAGTATTTATAATAGCCTAATAACTATACTATAGACTATAATAAGGATAGACTTTTTAAGCTCTTTCTAAGGTAATAATACCTAAATACTATTATTAAAAAATAGCCTATCCCTAGATTCTTTATATAAAAATAGAAAATATATAATATATATTTATTTTAGTAAACTATATATACTCCTAATCTTTATAAGACTTTATAGCTAATATACTAAAATAACTAAGTATAATTATAATTTAAATAATTAATTATATTAGTATTATAAACCTTTATAATATATATATATAATCTTAGAATTTACTAGAAAATAAGATAAGTATTATAGATTTATTTATTTAGGACTAGCTTCTAAAAGAACTTAATATTACTATAAATATATCTTAAAATAAGGGTTTACTTATTAAGACTATAAAAATTCTTTCTTTTAATTCTAATATTAAGAATAAGAAATATATTAAGTTAACTAGAGATTAGTAGATTATAGATTTATTATTAAAATAATAGATAGAGTATATAGGTTAAGAGATTTATAGATTAACTTTTATATTATAGTTTTACTAGGTAGCTTTAGAGATTATCTATAAATAAGTCTTATATTTGCTTAGTATAGACTTCTATATGATATATTAGCGAAGTTTACGAGAGCTTACTTATCTTGCTTATATTCAATTGGATCCCTCGGGATCTTAGTTGCTAGTTTCTTTTACCGCCGGAAGACATCCCATTGCAAACGTCTGTCTTCTTTGCTTTGGGTCTCGAGGCCATGACGCCACACGGAACATACAAGATCTTGAGACACATTTACATCTTGACTAGCCAGTAGAAATATTGTACATAAATAGTTAAAATTCGGCTGTGATACCTGTGACAACTTCGGTACATATTCCTCAACGCCCTCCCTAGCTATTTTGAAGACCAGTGCTGCGTTTGGGAGTACCGAGCAACTCGATGGGATGTTGTATCCCAGGTTCTAGCGTAGTGGCAGGTACATCAGCGATGCAACGTATAATGGATTAAAAAGTGCATTGAGGAAGGGGCATACCTGGCTCGCGCTGGGTTCAATGATGTAGACAAGCAGAAAGTCGTTTAAATCCATGCCAAGATTATTCTGTAAGATCATCAAAAACAACCCAACAATAGTTAGCAACAACAAACACAACTGAGTCAAAAGTAAACAATTATTAGATACGCAGGAAATATACATATCAACATAATTCATGGTTAAGAGATATCTGTTACCTCGAAGTGAAATTGTTTGGCAAGAGCTAGCGGATCTTCCCTTCCTTAATGAAATTTACTAACCAATTTTATAAGCCGGCGTGGCCTAATGGCTAAGGCGTCTGACTGTAAGTTACTGGAGTGCACGAGTTCGAATCTTTAAACTAACAACCCCATGGTCTAGGTAGAATATCAGAAGATTGCGAGTTCGATCCTCGCCGTTGGCTTTTTATATTTTTCGACTATTTAAATTATATAAAGTAATTAGAATCATTTTAGCTTTTAAATAAATATTTTTTAAAGCTATTTTAAATTAAATTAGTAAAGTTATAATAGAAAATGTTTTTACTGTTATAATAGGGGTTAGTAATATTATATAGCTATAATATCTACTATAATAATATTTGGATTCCTAGTAACTTTAATATTACTAGCTACTTTTGATTTTTTTTTAGCAAATCTGAATAATAAATATTAATTAGAATTAATTTAACTTTTAAATAAATATATATTTAACTTATTATTATTATACTATAGTGCCTTTTAAAGGGTAGCTTATATATTAATAATATAAGTTTTTAGTATATAACCTACTATATAGTTAGTATTATAGTATAAGTTTTTTTTCTTACTAATTATTAATTAGACTATTAATTAATAAAATATTCTTTTTAATATAATTCTTTATAATATTTATTATATTTTCTAAATTTATATTATTCTTAAGTAAAAGGAATATATAATTAGGCTAGAAGTTCTTAAAGTTAATATAAATAGTATTAATATATATTATTTAATTAAAGTATCTCTTATTAAGATTAAGAAATAGGATATAGAGTATAATAAGGCTAGTAATTTAAGGCAGCGTTATATTAGTAGTGGATCAGTATAGATAGGCAAGGCACTTAATTATAAGGAGATTTGACGTGTGAGATAGGGTTGGCTTGCCTAAGAGAAATGTCAAATGATCTTCTCTGTATAATGAAAGCATATGTAATGTTAAAATCCAAGTACCCACAAACGTCTGGCTTCTTTGCTTTTGATCGTGCGGTGTTGACGAAACATGGAATACATAAGATCTTGGCATACCTGTGCATTTTGACCAACCAGTGGAAGTACCACAGCCATCCGCAGCCTTTTACCTTTATCCGGTTCAAAAGGCTACCTCCAGACACTACTCACATCCACACTCCAACTGTCCATGGCACTGTGCGTCATCCAACCCCCTGTGACCACTCTCATTCACATTGATGATAGCCATAACAGGCTAGTGCCCGTGCCAAACAGTCTGTGATCAAATGACCCCAAATACTGTACAATCCATCACTAGTCAATTCCATTCCCGGAGAAAGTTCTCACAATCTGAACGACCATGACTTCAAGATACAAGCAAAGCCCCCGTATTGAATTGGATCACCGAGGGATAAGAGCATCCTCAAAATAGAGGCGAATTTGGCGAAACGAGATGAATTGGTGAGATAGCCAGTAGGTTGCATGGTCAAAAGAATCGAGGCCAATGGGCAGACAGAGGTTGCAGAGACAGCACCCTCAAAGGGATGACATGGTCGACTGGGGAGAGGAGAAGACGGCGAGGCAGAAGACTCAAAGGGCAGGCGAAGCCAATGAAAGCGCAAGCCAATGAGAGAAGCCTGGCAATGACTGACGTTTCGTAAAGTGGGACGCAAGGCTGTCAATCTAGAGGACGACTGCGGCCTATAAAATTATGCTTTAGGCTGCGAACACCGGTGATTAATGACAACACGATGTCTTTTCCCGAAGGCTATCAATCGAAGTAGGTAAGGTAGTGGTATCGAGTAGGCCAAAGGCTAACAAGCTTCGAGGCATAGTAAGGAGGCACTAAAGGAAGGTTAAAGCCAAAGTCGATAGACGGATTAGGCACACCACGGACACAGGCCACTAGAACCGCCCTTAGCTATAGCTATCAGTAAGTATTTAAAGTAATAAGGTAAATCTAGTAAAACTAACGGAAGTCTAAAGTCAAACGGTATGTATAGAAGTAGTATTACCATATGCCTTCCTGGCAGGAAGGCATAGCAGATGAAACAGGATAGGGGCATCAGGGAGGCCTAAAACAGCCGTTCAAGACGGCGACGACGAGAGGGGATGGTCAATCCACCCGAGGCGGCGACGAATGCGGCGGTAGTGGGAGTGTAGGAGGAGGAGGAGAGAAGAGGAGCGGAAGACGAACTTGCATCTCAAGCTCTGCCTTGGTCGTCGTCCCCCCTGGAAGCGCCCCCCTCCACTTCCAGGGGGGCAAGCAAGTCGCTGAGTCGTGGCATCTTGGGAGGCATGGCGGCGGCGATGCAGTTGGTGATGATGCTTGGAGAACAAGACAGGATGTAGATGGAAAGGTTAAGAAGATGGTAAGATGAGATATGATCCGGTAGAAGTTCTCCATCGAGGAAGGATGAAGGCTCAGACCATTGAGGGAGGAACGAAGCGACGCCGTCGGCTGAGGAAGGCACCCTTACGGAGGGAGGGGCCAATTGACGAGGCCATCTCGTGGTTGGGGTGACACCACCATTGAAGGGGAAAGGATATAGTGTGATGCACACAGCAAAAAGCAAAATGTAGATGGAGAACCTATACTATATTTCTCAAGAAGCTGGTCATAGACAAACCAATTTGCAATGTCTTCATTGTACTTGCCAGTCCGTTCAAAGAGCAAGAGAACTCCAGATTTTGACCTAAGCTACTGGATATACAATTTAAGATTTACTAAATTTAGGTAAAGTTATCCTAAATTTACCTAAATATTTTCAGCCTTTAGGATACAAATCCTAAGGTTTGTCTCTTCCCCTTGTCTGTTTACAGCTTTAGCTGATTCACTTCACTGCATTGGCTTGTGTGACCACCAATATCACCGCAGCATATCCCGAGGCTTCAAAATGACATGACCAATTCGAGATTCGGCTCGGTGGTGTTTTGGCCTCCTTGTAACGAAGCTTATCTTGGACCATTATATCGAGGTATAGACATCTTATCGGCTAAGCTACACCCATGCCGAGGTCCTGGTCCATGGCGTGTTAGTAATTCTTGCTGAAGGGTTGCCATTTGGAGATGATTCGAAACGTAATGTTATTTCCGAGGTGGAAACTCGGTCGTATCATGATTGGTTCATGGCTCAGCACCTTCTGGCATATCATCTTGGAAGAACAAGAAGAGTCCATCTGCAAGCTCCTATAAGCGTTCCACGGCGCTTTCGTATTTCTTACTCGGTATTTCTGTTCGATAATGATCAGAATCGCATTGAAACTGAGGTTAATGTCGGTCAAGTCGTCACTTCCAAGTTAATCCCTCTGCTGACCATCCCGTGGACATTGACGAGACCTAGTGGTATTCTGAGATGTCCAATATTTCTCAATTCAATGTCAAGAGTTACTTCTTATGTTCAATCTGGCTGTTGATGTAATCGTATCTGCCATGGGGGTCGGATCGAGCAGAGGGTTGAGGTCAAGAAGCTGACTTAGTTGGGCAATCTGATCATGCTTTGGTGTAACGAACCGGCGCAGTTAACAGGAGGATGTAGTGCTGATACATGTACAACGCCCTACTCAGTTACCTACGCACTTGTTTATCTCGAAAAAAGTATTCTGCAATAATTTATCCTCCTTGTGATAACTTCTTCTCTGTTACATCATGGTACAACCCAACCAAACAAGCGTATGTTTACCGTACACTTCGAATTACTTATATTAGTAAGAATTTTATTAGTATCCAGTAGGGCTCGAGAATGGCAGTCAAAACTCCTATAAAGGTTGGCCTGGATATAGGCTTTTAATACAGGCAAGCAGTTTATCTTATAATAAAGGTTACTAAGAATACGGAAAACAATTAACTTATTTATCTAATACGTTTTATTTAATTTTCTTCTAAAATTAGCTAGAATCTGGAACTTAAGAAGCTTAGGTCTCTTATAATTATAGTCTAGTAGCTTTTAAAAGGAGAGACTAAATAGAAATAGTATTATCTTAAGTAATAATATTTCTAGAAGGCTATTAGTAAAATAAACCCTATTTTATATATCTTTTATATTAAAATAGGTATACTTTATAATATTAAAAAGGTAACCTATACTAATAGCCCTAACTAGTTACCCTTAATATTATAATTAAAGGTTAACTTTCTTTATTATAACTATCTTTAGTAAAAGAAAGTATTAGAAGTAATTAGACCTTATTATTTAGTCTAGCCTAATAACTATATAATAAAATAAAATAAAAATAAACTTCTTAAGCTTTTTCTAAGATAATAGTACCTAAATACTATTATTAAAAAATAGCCTATTCTTAGGTTCTTTATATAAAGACAAAAAGTATATAATATATATTTCTTAGTATACTATATATATTCCTAATCCTTACCTAACTTTATAGCTAATAAACTTAGATAATTAAATATAATTATAATCTAAGTAATTACTTATATTAGTATTATAAGCTTTTTTAATATATATATATATAGTTTTAAAGTTTACTAGATAATAATAAAAATATTATAGATTTCTTTATTTAGGACTAGTCTCTAGAAAAACTTAATATTATTATAAATATATCTAGAAATAAGGGTTTACTTATTAAGACTATAAAAGTATTCTTATTTAATCCTAATATTAAGAATAAGAAATATACTAAGTTAACTAGGGATTAGTAGAATATAGGTTTATTACTAAGTAATAAATAAAGTATATAGCTTAAGAGATTTATAGATTAACTTTATATTATATTTTTACTAGGTAACTTTACTAAGATTATCTATAAATAAGTCTTATATTTATATAATATCGACTACTATGTGATATATTGCTGAAGTCTATAATAGCTTACTTATCTTGATCGCAGGTATTTCACTTTTAATTGGATCCTTCGGGATGTCAGTTGTAGGTTTCTGACCGTCGCAAGACTTCCCTTCGCAAACATCTGACTTGTTTGCTTTAGAATGATGCCACACAGATGTTGAGGTACCTTTACATCTTGACCAACCAGTAGAAATAATGTACATAAATAGCTAGCCTTTAGGTAATACTAGGGACCACCTCAGCAGTATTCCTCAGCTCCCTTCCTGGTTATTTTGAAGACCAGTGTTGCGTTTCAGGGTAGCAAAGAACTCGATGGGTACCCCGGTTTCTGCCGTGGTGGCATCTGCACCGATATAATATATAAATGGATTAGAAGGTACACTGGAATAGACGTATGTCGGGGTCGCGCTGGACTCAATACTACAGACAAACAGAAAGTAGCTAAATCTATACTAAGTAAATTCTACAATATTACGAAAAACAACTCCTAGTAATAGCTAATAATGATATTCCTAACTAGCTGAGATAATATAAAACTCTTATTAAATTAATAATAAATAAGATAAAGTATTTATAAATAATAACTTAAAAGAAGATATTTTATATATTAATATCTTTTCTTTAGTAATTAAATTAATAAAGAGAAAGTTGTTATATCTTAGTTAATTATTCGGGAAGGGCTAGGGAAGGAGCTTCTTTCTTATTGTAACTTTTTGCTATGATTGAGCAACCATTAAACGCCCCATTGGCCTAATGGTTAAGGCGTCTGACTGTGAGTAGTACCAAGCACCTAAAGTCGAAATAAACTAACCCTCCCGAGTCTAATCAGAAGATCGCGGGTTCAAATCCCGCATGGGGTTTATTTTTTTTGACTTTTTAAACTATATAAAGTAATTAGAATCATTTTAGCTTTCAAATGAATATTTTTTAAAGCCATTCTAAATCAAATTAGTAGAGTTATAGTAGAAACTGTTTTTACTATTATAATAGGAGTTGGCCATGTTACGTGGCTGCGACATCTGCCATGATGACGGTTGGATTCCCAGCGACTTTAACGTAACTAACTACTCCCTACCTTAAACTTATTTAAACTAGTCGACTAGCTCAATTGTCTGCTTATCTTTCAATAGTCTTTCATATCAAGACTATCTATGTATTCATATTACGATGAAGACTAGGAGCGGGACCGACACTCACGAGGATAACGCCTCCTCGCCCGGTCACAAGAGACAGTCGAGCAAGACGGACTCTGCGCCGGAGCCAAAGACCAAACAGGCCAAGACGACTGAAGCTCGCCCTTCGACGCCAGATGCGCAAAAGCCCACGCTTACGGAGAAGGACCTCGAGTTCGACTTCGACCACTCTCGGATCCGGGATCCGAGAGTAACGCCGGGTCGCGTCAAGCGTCCCCGGTATGAGGAGCGCGAACTAAGTGAGGAGTTTCTGTCCAAGTTATACATCCCCAAGCATTGAAACAAACATACGGATCCGTTGTATTCGTTCTACGATCTTCATCGATGTCACCGTATGGGTCCCGATGGGTCCGACCTACGATAGCGCGGCTTCCAACTCGACTATGAAAAAGTTGCCAAGTGGATGAAGTCAGTGGCTTACAACAAGAAGTCAATGGTCAATGGCATGGAGCGCCATTTGAAGAGAATCGAAGATGAGACAAAGAAAATCTACGACTGCTCCTTCATTGATGGCAAGGGTCCTGTGGGTGAAATGGGCAGCACGCTGGACATGGATCAGATTAAAGATCAGGTCTCCAAGAATCTCGGGGTCCCCTGGCACCAGATCGACCCGAAGCAGCTTCAGAAATGGGAAGATCAGGGGTTCGCCAAAGTGGACGCGGATAAGTGGTGGCGTCGGCCAAATCAAGTTGAGCGCGATCGCTTCATGAAGATGTTGCGGAGCTTCTCTCCGGAAGGATCTATGGCCGGGCGGTGGATTCAGATGCTAATCTTATCTCTCGCAGCTATGAATTAGTACTGCAATTCCAGTACAGCCTTGTTTATCATTCCTCCACCAGGGGTCACATAGTGCCTGCTAGTAAAGGGATCTCGTAGACTATTTTGATGTCTGACTAAAGGTGCAACCACTACGTGCAGAATACTCATCCGGTCGGCAATTTCAATATCCCGACCAACCGAATATGGATGACGTGAAATGCTCGGCCTTATTTAAAGTGGGTTAAACCAAGCTGTCATTCCCAAGCCATCTTAGCGCTGACTCCGGGGCCCTGGATCCCATCGCCTCGAGGACGAAACGAGCCTACAAGTCTCCCTTGAATGACATTCCCCACATCGAAAGGGCGCCAATTCTACGTAGTACAAGACGCCCTTGTAACGTTTTACATCTGCTTATCGTCTCATAGATAAAAAACAAGGTCGGAATATTTGGAATTTGGAGCATCACATCACAAATATATATCACATATTTCAACTGCCGAAGAGAAACAACGGCTACAGAAACAATGGCCACTCAGACACAGACGCTGCTCGAGGATATGCTGGCGTCAACTGCCGGGGCACAAACTGACGTAGACACTCCACTCAACACCGTCGCCAACAGCAGTAGCAGTAGCGGCACCCCAGCAGCATCTCGTCTACAGAAAATAGCAGTGACATTCCAACTGTCCGGCGTCAACTTTGCAGCCAGCGCTACAAACGGCCTCATCGTCGTGGGTCTCCCCCAAATGACCGCCGACCTCTCCCTACCCCCATCCCTCGCCTTCTGGCCCTCGTCCGTGCAGGGTCTCGCGACAGCCTCGACGCTGCTGCTCGCGGGTGCCCTCGCAGACGTGCTTGGTGCCCGGTCCGTCGATCTGCTCGGGTGCATCCTCAGCGGCGCGCTCATGCTGGCCTGCGGATTCGTCCGCGCGGGCGAGCAGCTAGTTGCGCTAAGGGCCCTACAGGGCGTTGCGCTTGCGTTGCATCTCTCGAGTTCTGTGGCGCTCGTGACGAGGACGCTGGCACGGGGACGGGGTAGGAATTTGGCATTTGCGTGTCTGGGGTTGAGCCAGCCGCTGGGCTTCTCGTTTGGGCTCGTTCTTGGCGGAGTGCTCGTCGAGACTATTGGTTGGAGGTCAGGTTGGTTTCTCTACGGTGGCATCAATCTTGTCTTGTCCGCTGTGGGCTTCTGGTCTCTGCCAAAGGCCGAGCCGCTTGGAACGTTGCGTAATGTGATGCAGAGTGTTGCGACAAAGATTGATTGGCTCGGCACTTTTCTCGCTTCAGCTTTCATGGCACTGCTGTCATACTTCTTAGCGTACGCCACAGTCACTTGTGTCTTAATTCAATGGCATAGCATAGCTGACGATGTTATAGTGTCATCAGCACAGATGTGTACCGCATCAGAGAGGCGAGCAGTATTGTTCTTCTAAGCTTGAGTCTGGTTGCACTGCCGCTGTTTGTCGGCTGGATGCATCTTCAGGTGAAAAAGGGTCTACCGGCCTTGATACCGAATTCGCTCTGGCGGAACCACTCTTTCACCACAATCTGCGTGACCATAGCCTTATCCAACGCTGTCATAAACTCCCTAGAGCTATTCGCGAGTCTATTGTAAGTGTTAAACCCGAACGACAGCTTGTAATGCACCCCACGTTGTTAATCTTGGCCTAGCTTCCAAGAGGTGCAGCACCTATCAGCTCTCAATGCAGCTATTCGTATCCTACCTAGCGTCGTGGTGGGTGTAGCACTCAACTTCACAACAGGTCTGGTTGTCCACAAGATCCCTGCTATATGGCTCGTTGTTATCACATCTGTCCTGTCGGCAATCTCGCCTCTGCTCATGGCACTCATCGACCCCGCGTGGACGTACTGGAGAGCTGCATTCTTCGCACAGGTACTCATGCCGTTCTCAGTAGACGTGCTCTTCACAGTGGGTCTGATAGTGGTCACTGAAACCTTCTCCGAGGACAAACAGGCGGTGGCCGGGTCAGTGTTCAACGCAGCGTCCCAGTTTGGAAATGCCATGGGGTTAGCCGTGATGCAGGTTATATCCACCCTTGTTAGCAAGCAACATGCAGGATCGAAGCCAGCTGAGGCTCTTCTTCAGGGCTACAAGGCAAGTTTCTGGGCCATGTTCTCCTTCATGGTACTCTGTGCTCTTATTGGAGGTTTCGGACTACGAAAAGCCGGCAAGGTCGGTGTGAAACAAGAGTAAAAAGGGGGCGCTCGACAGCTACAGAAGTCGAGGGCGACGATCTCCCTAGGAGAGAGGAAGGTGGAATTTGGTGACATCTCGATATAATTCTATTGAATGAACGGGAGATTGACCATGTTCCGTCGGAAGCTGGGGCGGACTGGCGAACCTAGTCGGCTCCAATCGAGTTATTGCGTCCGACATGGGTGCTTGGCATTAGGTTCAGCTTTCCGACGACTAGCATGTCGATCCCGCGGGAGCGTGTCTTGGAGTTCAGCTGTCACGGAAATACCTACACAGCAATCCCTGAAGAGAAATGTTAATTCCTACTATTCATTTCCTTGATAAGTCCATGATCAGCCCTATCTAATACCTGTCTCACCACTGGTGGTGTGCCGTGAAAAGGGTTACACAGGCCGTGCGGAAGTTCCTCACGGAATTTCCGTTGGCAACTAAACTCAATGTGCCGCCGGGTAGTTAATAGCCACCGACAGGCGCTCTGACCCAGTTACAGTGGGATCCGCTGCGGCTCTTGCTCCGACTCTAAGGGCCTAGACCGTCCACGGCATCGACGCGCTAGTTCGTGTAAGGGAACGATCTTAGGGCTGTTGGGTGGCATAAACGCGCGTTCTGTCAGTGGCTTGCTTTGGTGGTTTTGGGGGTTCACCTTCAGGACCAGGTATTTGGGGTAGATAGTCTTAGGTATGGTTTAGCCGTCAATCTACTGGCAATTAAATTAATTTACGAGACATTGTCTGTGACAAGTTGAGACATTTCCGGCTCGATGTTTATCTTACGCTTTGATGAGATCAGAATAATGCCATCATTACTTGGTTATGATTATCTAGAATTCCATCCATAGTGATCAAGCAATTCGCTTAGTGGGCGGCTTCGGTGGCCTCAGGGCCGTTTGATGGTGTGGACGCGCAATAGACGCCAAACTGACATTCCACGCCACGCCTTGTGACATCCCGTCTCAACCAATTCTGTGCTAAAGTCAATCGCAATTGATTGTCCCAATACGGAAGGGAATGATACTTGGGACTAGACTCCTGCAGAGCGGGGATCCCTGCCGTAAATCAGTCAGTAGGATCGATAACCGTCATGATCTTGTAGTATCCAGCAACCAAGAACCTGAATCGCTAATCTCGCATGCATGGCTGACACGTCTAGTTATCCAAGATCCAAGCCTGTCGTAGGATCTTATCTTGATTGCCCAGGCCACAGAGCCGCGTTGCAGGGTGAGGTGAGGTTACTTTGAGACGAGAATCGGGACTAGTTTGCGAGTCAGTTATCCAACCGAAACGTTGCGCCCCGTGGAGATCTTGCGGGGCTTCGGCTTGACCTTGGGAACCGGAAACTGGAAGAGACAGCCAAAAGCAACTAGAGCTGAACGGACAACGCCACGAATGAGCACCCTAATCCCAGTGCCGAGGAAATCGGATTTAACCGTTAATGGTTTAGCCTTTGCTTATTGCTGATTACATCACCCGCCAAATCTCGGTGTTATCCCTTTCAGCTCCATTGTGGCACTCTCTAGTGCTGAAGCTTGTTTTCCCTGGCATGAGCATGAGCCCTTGAGGCACAGCCCAAACGCAAGAAGCGGCGGAGGCTCCCAGGTCTGGCAGCTCTGCCCCGGCTGCTGGGTGAGGTGCCATAGCATAGGTACCATACCGTTCGTCGGTACCTAAACTAAATGACTTGGAGGGTACGGAGTAGCGTGAATCGATCAAAAGCCCGTGATCCGCTTCCCCAGATTCACTTTCATGAACCCCTCTCTCTCCATCTCATCCTCCCTATTCCCATTTCTGGCATGTACTTTTAAACGGTAGACTAGCTCCCCCTCCCAACGGATATAAGTCTGCCTCTTGGTCCGGTCGCATCTCCTTCACATCCTCTTTTCTCTTGCCCCATCCCTGAAGGCGATCATCATGTATAATGAAACCCAGACCTCGACTGCCGAAGCCCGTCGGCTCAAGAAGCGGGAGCTCGATCGCAAGGCCCAACGCCTGGCGCGCGAGCGAACAAAGAGTCGCATCGCTCAATTGGAGAGCATGGTCGACAACCTGCGACAGGACGACTCTAACGCGCAAATAGCCACCTTGATGGACCAGTTAGGCAAGGTCACCAAGGAGAGGGACAATTTATTACAGGTCCTCGATTCTTTAGGCTCCACGATCCGTCGGCACATTGGCGATAACAACAGCGCCACCACCTCGAGCGAGCCACGATCAGAGTCAAAGTCCGAGTCGCCAGCTTTTGGGCAATCACAATCAGCATCACAATCAACATCAAATGAACGAGTAGTCCCAATCATGACGCAAAGAGCAGCGTCGGAAACAAGCAACTCTACAATACTAGAACTCCCCATCAACCACAACCACGCTCCCCCGCACGACCCCTTCTCCTACGATGGCTGGAACTACACCGTGACGACAGAGCACTACCCTACCTCGATGGCCTTCGACAACTCGATCCTCCCTCCCGCCGGCAACGGCTTCATCCCCATCCAGCCTCTCCTCCCAAACCTCCCCCCAACACCCGAAGAGGACGACGTCATCATCCCCAAGGCCGCCGTGCTCTGCCACTGCTCCAGCCCGACGAGCTGCGCCTCGGCCTACCACGACGTCAAGCCCAACATCTGGCGCGCCATAAACGAGGTCCTCGTCAAGCCCACAAAGCTCTCCGCTGAGGAGCTCGCCATCGAGGAGTACAACGCAGAGGATATACCCGTGCGCGCCATGGTCGAGGGCTGGGATAGCATCGAGCGCGCGGGTAAGATGACGCCCACGTGGCGCAAGCTGCGCAGGGCTGATGAGCTCTGCTTTGCGAATTGTGCGGATACAGAGCGTTTAGCTGCCATGAGGATATGCCATCTTTTGATCACGTATCACGGCGATCCGACAATAGAGAGACGCGCAACTTTACCGCGATGGTACTGGAATAGGTACGATAAGCCAATTCCCCACGCGAATGAGCCGAAGAAAAAAAAAAAGAAGAAAAAAACTAACAAATTCACAGGCCTTCACAAGCACTACCACATTCATACGGCATTGACTTTTTCGTCTGGTAAGTCCAACTCAATTCAATTCAACCCACCGACCAAAACAACACAAAAACTAACCCCGCCCGCAGGCCCGGTCTCCGCGAACGCCTCATTTTCTCCCAACACCAATACTGCAACAACTCCTTCTGGGACCTTCTCCAATCCAACTTAAAGATCCTCTGGACGGATACCTTCCAGGACACATTCTACCACAACGCGCACACGGGCAAATACCACATATCGCCACTCTTCGAGCAGCGCATCCGCGACATTAATGCCTGGACCATGTCGACGGACTTTTTCCAGCACTTTCCTGAGCTGAGCGAGGATATCCCTGCATATATGGGAATACCGGCTTCCATGGGGGGCGTGCATCCATCCGCTGTTGTGCCGTCGAATAGGAGGCGGTATGAAGATGATGAGAGCAAAGTACATAAAGGACAAAGGGCAGCTATCTGTTAGCAGTAGAGACTCTTCTAATGATAAACGAGCGGAATGATGTACAGATCAAGTCTCTGTGATTATATTGCTTTGGCCGTGTTTTCTATTGAGGAAAGTCTTTGTAGAGCCATGGGTCGTCCAAGAGCTCTTTGGCAGTACTTCGATCTTCGGGGCGCCAGGTCATCATTCTCTTGACAAATTGGACGAATCGTCGTCTTTCCTCACCAGAAATGCATGTAAGCGTGCTATCAAGGTTGAAATTGCTGGGTATACGGCTCGGGTCTTTCAGCTCTCCTTGTCATGCGTCAGTAGCCATTGTCGTCACATGCCACAGGTGCAAATACATACCACTCTCCCGGTAGAACAAGGACGATCTCCTCCCTTTTTTCAAAAGATCCCGGGGTACAGGGCCCAGTAGTGCGCCGATCTGTGCCAAATGGGTCAAGTCACCATATCCCGTCCCGTCCCCTAGAGTCACAGGGTTAAAGAGGCTTTTCTTTTCAAGCAAGTCCCAAAGCTATCAATTGCATGTCAGTCACTGTTTGTCCCGCGTGACACGAGACGGATATCGTTACCATTACCCCAAGGCTCCAGATATCTGCGGAGTAGCTAAATCCAGAGTTGAGGATGACTTCTGGTGCTCTATACTTCTCTCCTTGAATGGCACCATAGTGCAACTTCCCTGGCGTTGAACGAACAGCAAGGTCGAAATCGACTAGCTGTATGATTCCCGTTGGCCGAGTAAGCGGTCCGTAGTTGTTTCGCGATAAGTAAATGGTCCGATCGTCTAGTTGCTTCTCGGGCAAAGGGTTGTTGTATTCGTCGATGGCATCCTTTTCAAACATCTCAGGATCCTCGATCCGTATCATGATGTTGTCAGGTTTGAGATCTGCGACAAGATTTATGAATATCAGAGTCCAGGGCATCACTCCATTCACTCACCGGCATGGACAATGTGGCACTCGGTGTGCAGGTAGTCGAGTCCAAGAAGTATCATCTGAAGTAGAATCTGCAAGATATCTGGTGGGATAACGCCTCTAATGTATCGGGAGCAATACATCCATAGCGGCTCACGCAGAGGCTCCAACACAAGGCAAGGGTGGCTACCATATGGGCTTTCGACGTTGAAAGCGTCGGTTAATTTTCGAATGAAATGCCACCCATGGTGCTTGGGGTTTGCCCGGTTGATGTGCTGGAGGATGTCCATTTCATTCTCTGCAGATGCTCGTCCTTGTAAACCCTTGGTTGCCTTGACTTTGATAGCAACGTACTTTTCTGCAGACCACTTCCATCTATTCGAGTCAGTCTTTGTCTCATATCTCAGAATTTATAAACTTTGGATATAAGGCCTACCGGTTCAGATCTCGAGCAAGCCAAACAGTCGAATTAGCCCCATATCCCAGCTTGGTCGCCACCTGATATCTACCATTCAGAAGTTGCCCGAGTCTAATAGGATAAAATCTCTCCGGGCTGTAGTTTGGGGTCCTTTCTTCTTCGATAGGACATGTAGGATCAAGGCGTGCTGCAGGTATGGCGCACGACGGCCATGGTTGGTGGTACAGCGCCATGAAGGGCCTGCACCTGATCATTTCTTCGCGATTCGTTGATTAGGGTGCGGAGGCAAACAAAGCTTGGTATTGTTCTGAGGAAGCGCCATATCATGCGTCAAGATCTTTGAGGCACTGCCTTTCTTTGATGATGACGAGAGCGTGAGATCAAACGAAAGCGGCGTCGATAAGCAAAAGCGGGGCGGCCTCAGTCAGGTCCCAAGTCCATTGTTGGCTAACGTCTCAGAAGTCACAGCCAAGACTGCACAGATGAAAAAGGTCAGCATCCTCGTTAAACACATGAACATAGATCAGTTACCGATAGATATTGCTATGATGCTTGGGATCAGAGCGCCACGGCTTTGACTAAACTTCTAAAGTAAGATGAGATTCTTGAAACAGAAGAGATGCTGCACCCTTGGGGTCGGTGAACAGCCAACGCTCTGTTGGAGGATAGGCAAACGTGCTTGGAGTTTTTGGGTTCCCTTTCTTTGTCTACTCCCAGAGATTCGGTTGGTAAATCAAAGAACAATATACAAAGATGCTTTCCATTGTCTCAATTACATGCTCAACGTATAAATACACCGCAATGGCAAACTTACAGTGTAACCATCCTATCTGATGAAGACGACCCTTCACTCCTCTGTTTTGTAATCATGCTTTTAGAGATCATATGGCGAGGCTGTAAGCCTATACGCTTTTACAATTCTAAGATCTGCCGTTTTCTCGTCAGCAATCCCAAGCTGTGGAAGACGGACACAGTACTAATCCAGTAAGAAAGTGAAACTCCGTGCCAGACTATGGAATCTCTAACACTTCATCCCAGTGGTCAACCACATACCTCGGCGAAAGATCCCAAGACTCATGTGTCTGGACAGCTCTGTAGGGGCTCCAAAGTGCTTACTGCATTTCACTTGTACGATGATGGAAGCGTGCTCTTTTCGAAGAAGAAATATAATGAATGTCTGCGCAAGGAATGGGGTTTGATTAGCATGATAAAAAGTATCATAAAGCTACATCGCCCTCCGTGGCGGGCGCTGAGGTCTCGACAGTACAGTGGTAAGGCGAAGGCATAAGATCTCATTGCAACATTGGTATGGTATTTGTTGAGGATAAATAGAAGCCTCATTCTTTGTTATTACGATAACGAGGGTCTTCGTTGTTGGGTAACTGGGCCTAGCGGTGATCTTGACAGTATTTGTATTGAAATACGGGTCTGAAAGTACAACCCATGGAATAAAACTTTGTCATGGTTGATTTTTTGGAGCAAATGTAATGGAAGATTGAAGTGAAATTATATTTAGATGAATGTAAGTCTTGATATTATCATAATCACATTTTGATTTCTCGCTTTCCACTTCATTTTGTCTTGCCATGCGGCTCATAATACGCGCCGAGTCTGCAACATGTTAGCGAATATCTTCTCTCAAGGGTCAAAAACAACTTACGCAATGATGACATAGCAGGCAAACATCAGAGCTCCTTTCAGTCCGATAGCTCTGATGGCAGTGCCCGCACGACTGAGAATCAATAAGTTGATCAGTAAACCCGATCCAACCAGTGTCGTGGTTTCAAAGACGTTGAAGGCCATTTCAAGATCCCGGCCTAGCATCCAGGCTATTAGGACCGTCAAGGGCGCCACGCAAAGCGCAATCTGAATGGCTGATCCGACAGCAACAGAAATAGCAAGCTCGAGCTTGTTTCTCATCGCGACTGTAACGACAGTCACGTACTCGGCGATGTTTCCGACCACGGGAAGAATGATCAGCCCGATCAGAGCTTCTGACAGACCGCCTTCATGAGTGACGTCGTCAATCGTCTTGACGAGGAACTCAGCGTTCATCGACATGAGAGCCGATGAAACAAACAGAACTGTTACAGCAGCTACGGTACCGCTTGTGCTGGAAGGATGCGACAGGTGACCCGGTACTTCCGGTCGTTCCATGATAGTTGTTCTCGCCTGAGCACTCCCAACCGAAAGGTCCCGCATCTCAGAACTATGAAACTCAGTCCTTGAGCCAGAACGCGAATGAGATCGTGAGTTCCCTCTCGATCGATGCGACAAATTAGCACGAGTCGTTTCTCTCTTCCCACGCTCCTCCTCAGCTTCCGCCACGCTCATCGTATCAAGCGTCGTGCTCCTCGCACGAATCGGGACTTCCTGGTCTGCGAACCGAATAAGCCTCGCACTGTGAGACGTTGAACCCTGATTTCGTCGGTGTTGCTGATGCTCGGTATGTAGTGGCTGTAACGGAATTGCTGGTGCTTCGACATGCTTGGGTCTCATCTCGTACGCGAAATACACGATGTAGATGACGAGGACTACAAGAGATGAAGCGCGGCTCATGCTCAACGCTGCTTCACTTTTCTTTCCTTTCATGTGGAAAGTGTAGTCAAATGCCGTCTTTTCAAGTCAGTGGTTTGGATGAGTAAGAGGATGAGTGAGCTTACGGGGATGAGAATGACAAAGACTGAGACGAAGAGGAGAGCGGCCAGTAGCTCAGACTCTTCCATGCTGCTGTGAGGGTCGATATTGGACATGCTGCTTGCAACAAGCGCAGAGCCCAAGATGAGAAGAAGGTTCACGAGGACACTACCTAAAATCGAAGCTTGAACGATGCGAATATGGTTATTCACCAGTGCAACGCTATCAAAGTCAGTTCTCACTCCGAAACTCAATCCCAATCTCATCTAAACTCACACCCTGCATCAATCACATTAGCTACATCTCCCTCCAGGACTCATAGCAACACTCACAAGATAATCAACTCAACAAGATTTCCAAGCGTAATGTTCAGCAGCGCACCGATGGTGTCTCCTGCATCAGCAGCAATACGCTCCGTCGCCTCGGTGAGCATCACAGAAAGCGGCACGATAGCAATCGCATTCGTCATGAAAATGGCAAGAGGGTTAATCTGGAACGAATGCGCTGCCAGTCCAATCGGTACAAAAACCAGCAGCCAATTCAATCTCGATGCAACGACCGTTGATCGGATCTGGCCGAAGAACGAGACTCCCTCATGGTGGCTGCTAAAGTCGAATTGCGTGCGGTCAAGAGGCGGTGACTGCGTCTCCAAATCATTTGAATTCGAAATTCCGAGCTGCTGATATCGAACGCCATCTCCTAAACGCGATGATGCACGAAGCGCTCGCTTCATGGTGTCTTTATCGCAATCAGTTTATCCCGTTCATCTCGTCTAAAAAGGGGGCTATGCGCGCACCTCGTATGCTAAAATCAATGCCATGGTGATTCAGCGGGTCAGGCGCGTCATCTTCATCTTCGCTCGCACTTGACGGTGAGCAGTCATTGTATCTGGTGGTCTCCGTAGCGAGGGAGGGACTCATTGAGGGTGAGGGAGAATAAGTGTGAAATATGGAAGAAAGCTGGAATTGTGAGAGAAAGGGGGGGCTCATAATTTAAAAGGAGGCCTCGCGATAATTTGATCGCTAAACAAGGCCGCTAATAAGCACTGTTGTCAATTTACCCCTGATTTCTTAGGCTGGGTACCTACGACGATAATCCCAAAAATTCCTCCGCCGGGGGAGGGGGACCCCCAGTGGATATGGATATGGATAAGGATAAGGGTAACGAGCGAATTTTAGCGTAACGAGCAAGATTTGTCCTGCTCAGCTGCTACAGTGCATACAGGATCGCCTCTGCGCCATTTATTCTATTCGTCTGCCCTTTTAGCCTGTGACTTTACACAATATCTTGCTTTTTTGCTTTGGAGATCGTTCTATCGAGCTTCTAGCCTCCAAGGGGAGGGGGAGAACGCCCCCTGGTCAAACTCTCGCGGGAGATGACGGTGCCCCGCATGGAGGGTCCAACGAAGCTAAGGTTGAGCATTGACGAGGTAAATCGTAATTAAAATCTGTTTAAAATCTGTTTAAAACCGAGGGGGCCTGACGCTTTGTCGGTATCAAGGTGAAGCGTGAGTTGTAGCAAGAGAATGACTAATTAATGCTGATCTAAAATACATTGAAGATCGACAGGTGTCAGAGACAAATCGATAGCGGACTGAGCCGCTGGAAATAAGCATTTGCCAAGGCTCTTGTGACGCAGCCTCAATGCTTACTTTGCTTTGCTTTGCTTTGCTTTGCTTCTGTTAGTTCATGTTTCAAGTAGCAGAAGCAGCGTTATCTTATCTCGCATGGTGATGGAACGTGGCTGAGGATCCAATATTATTGATCTGCGAATTGGTTGATCTGTTCATAACTGGTCAAGATAGTGTTTCATACGACGATTGATTGCCACGATGTCCTCATGATGCAAACGCGCATCAGAATTATTTTCAATGAGAGTTGCGCTCACACTCATTTCGCCGCGGAAAAGACATAAAGAACTGACGAAGTTCGAATAAAGTAAATAAGTTTATATACTGTAAGCATATATTTAACTATAGCATAACAGACTAATAATCGTTAGTTGGCCGTTAAGCACAACGCGGCTTGTCTTTACAAACTCACTTTCTGCCGATGACAAACCGTAATCTAAAGAGTTTCCTCCCTAAAACTATATTTTATAACAGTCCCCTCTATCGAAGTCATGTGAGGAGAAATCACAAGTCGATTACGTAGACGACTCCACAAAAGACCAGCAAACAGCGCAACCTCTCGGACAGTTTTCGTTGTCCGATGTCTCGTGCTGTCCCAAAAGAATATGGGTTGGTTGACGTCTGTGGCGACTTGAGCGCTCTGGCAAATCCCGGCGGGTCGACTAACCTTGATGTCGGACAATGTAGAAAACCGATACTTATAATAAAAATGCCGATTCCGAGAGACGTGGAAGTTGAAGTAGTAGAGATTCAAGTATATATATGAGAAGCTAAAGTACATCTATGTTATCTCCTTCATTTCCAACTTATTTTAGACATTTAAACGCCCAGATATATATCACCATGACTTCAGTCAAAGCCATCATCTTCGGGCGCAACAGGCACAGTTGGTCGTGCTGCAGCCCTAGAAGCCCAACTCCGCGGTGCACAAGTCACACTTGCCATGCGCAATACCAAAAAGCCCATCCCAGGCTTCACATCAGAACTCGAGAAGAAACTAGGCTTCACTCGCGTTCAAGCCGATCTCTCAGACACCAAGTCCATATAGCGCGCCGTTTCCGAATCAGGCGCATCCGTTGCGTTTTCATACATACTCTTCGAAGCAAAAGATGGCCTTTTTGAAACATACAATGCTATGAAAAGGGCTGGTATCACGCATGTTGTTCTGCTCTCTTCGTTTTGCGTTACAGAGAATGGAAGCGCCAAACTATCTTCTGAGGCAGATGAGATCCTAGCTGTTGTTCATGGCAAGGCTGAACTTGCGCTTGCTGAAAGTGGTGTTGCTTATACTGTCATACGTCCTGCGTATTTCTCAAGCAATATTCAGATGCTGGAAGATTGGGAAGAGGTCAAGTCAGGACAGCTCGAGTTGGCTCATCCCGACGCACCGTTCGATTATCTCGCCCCCGAGGACGTCGGCGCTCTCGCCGGTGCAAGAATCGCAGCAAAGCCACCTTCATCGGAGCTGATTATATCGCAATGCGGACCAGAGTTGCTCTCCCAGCGAGCGGCATGGAAAGTTGTTAGCGAAGGTCTGGGGATGAATATCAGCATCAAGGAGATCAATAGCGATGAGCACAGAGAGAAACTCAGATCAAGAGGCTTTCCAGAGCCGATGATCAAGTCTGCTGTTGAGAGATTAGCAGATCTTGGGCGTGATCCAGCAAGTTTATATGAGCCGGAGACACATAAAGAGGCATCGATGAATTTCAGCAAGTATACGGGTAGACAGCCTACTACATTCAAGGCATGGGTTGATAAGCACAGAGAGGAACTTTTAGCGAACTAGATTTAGATACTGGTTGAACAAGTGGCTACCAATATCATTCCAAACCTTAGACATTAGATACATAGTTTTAATCCTTGTTCGTCAACACCATAACTTAGCATGCAACCAAGCTAATCTCACAACCTTATCTTATATCACCATCACAACTCAACCAATCAAGCTTCAGTCAAAAGATCTAACGCCAAGCCCTTCCTGTCAGCAATCTGCGACATCATCAACAGCCTCAAGTGGTCAGTGCGGTCTCAGCAGGTGCTCCCCGTGAAACCCGCTCAAGCCCCAAAGTCTCAATAATCCGTATCACGAAATTGGACTACGAAGGATCTACAACACATAGTGCGACGAAACATCAATCCTCCAGAACGTAGGGGGCAGACCGCCTCACCGCCTGGTTTCACAGCGTTACATGCGAGTACCTGTCACATCCCTACCCCAGTAAAGATTAACTTGCGTAAACACGGGCCTATACCCAGTAAACTTTCCACCTTGAGTATCACGCGAGCATCACCACCGAAGCACAACATCACGAACATGAAAATAGAAGATAGTCAGGTATGCATTTGTTCAAAAACAAACCTCTAGACGCTGTGCATAAATGATCCAGGAAACAATACCCCAAAAAAAGAACCATGCCATAGCGACCGTGAACACAGTCCCCATTCCCCTTCCGCCCAAAACTCCGAGTAGATAAAGTTCAAGCCTGGTGATGAGCAGTCAATCCAAGCCAGAAAAGTGATATACAAAGAAAAATGATGACATGGATGTTTTATCCGGCCCGTTCCTCTTTCTATCACGCATCGTATCGTCGCCCTTTTTACAAAGAGAAAAGTATATCGAAAAAAGAGAAAGAGATTATTATTTTCGCTGTTCCAAGATTCGAGAGTGAGTCCCGTGTCTTCATCCATCCGGGGACGAAGGAACTGGGGGTTGTTCTGTCGTGATGCTTGATGATGCAGTGTGTGTTGAAAGATACACACAATTCAAGCAAGGTTTGTTTCCCAAAAACGCCGGTTTGATGCAGATATAGAAAATGACATGTCTATGCGGATAGAGAGTGGTAGCGCCAGAGACGTTGGCGCTCCAGAGCCCACCATTGGGCTATGGGTATGGCTTCGTTGGCCCACTGCGCAGCTTCGTCGCCGAGGGCAGAACGAACTTCTGTTTCAAGCTCTTCGGGTGACCACGCAGCTACGGGTTTGAGCTCCATGGGGTCGTTGACGGCGTCGGTGACTCGGTATTCGATGACCTTGTTGAGGGGGATGACCAGACGCCAGGGAACATCGGCGGAGGTGACGCCGAGCATGCCAGCGCCCGAGTTGACGACGGAGAAAGTCCAGGCTCGTCGGTCGCCGTCGGTCTTCTTGTAGGGTCGAATGAGGGATTGGCCTTCATAGTCTTGGACAAGATCGGAGGCGATGTGGGTGTCCTTCTCGTTAAGGGAGCCGCTGTTGATGAGGAGGTCGAGGATGGTCGGGAGGATAGAGATGGTGGTGGTGTTGGCGTCGTATTGGACTCGGGGGAGGTGGGGGTGTCGGAAGGTCAGGCCGACTCGGTAGTTGGAGATGAACTGGTTCTCGTATGTGCCCTCCTTGCCAGCGCCGTCATCCTTGAAAGAGTGACCGTGATCACCGGCGAAGACAACGAGGGTCTCGTTGGCAATGCCTTGGTCGTCGAGGAGGTTCATCAAGCTGGCCATCCAGCCGTCGTGCCAGCGGAGGGTGTTCAAGTACCTGTTGAAGTTGTCGTGCACCTTGTTCATGCCAGTGTGAGAAACGTAGTCGTAGTAAGGAACGCCCTCGGGAAGACCCCAAGCGTGGTGGGTAGTGCTGGTGAAGTGAGTCAACCACATGCGCTGGTTATTAGCGGTCGTGTTGGTGATGAAGTCTTGAAGATGGGGCATAAGGATGGGCTCGGGGTAGGCGAAGTAGTTGACCTTCTTGCTCAGGACGTCCGACTCGTTGAAACGCCAGTGATTCTCAAGTTGCTTCCTGGTCATGATGTGCTGGAAGCCAAGCTTGGCATCGAACTTTTCTTGACGATCGTACTCCTCAATCTCAGACTCGAAGAGAGCAGTCTTCCACTGCAAATCGCGGAAGTCGGCATCGTCAGAGGATGTGTTGGTCTTAACCTTGTTGAGCATGCTGAGAATCTGTGGAAGACAAGGTTGGTAGCTGTCGGTGTCGGCTTCGGCGAATTTCTCAACAGGCATCGGATAAGCTCCGCAGTGGTTGGCGCAGTAGCTCTTGGTTGACATTGTGGCGGCGGTGTAGGCGGTGGCGACATTGATACCACCGAAACCCTCCTCCGCTTGATCGTGCCATGTGTAGTTGGGCTTTGCGTACGGCTTGCCGTTCTTGTCGGTGAATCCTTGCTTCAGGCCAGTGATCTTCTCAATGTGAGGCATCAACCAGGACAATCGTTCGTTGGCCGCTTCCTTCTCCTTGTCGCTCTTGTTGAGATCCATGATCAGGCTGTGAGTATGGGAGCCTTGCTGCAGAGGCCAGAAGTCCTGACGAAGACTCTCCATGAGAATAAAGACGACATGCTTGATCTTGACGTCGCCATTGCCAAGCGCTTCCTTGAGAGTAGGCAGAATATCGGTATCGAGGTTGGTGATCTTCAATGGGTCCTGAACGGGGTTGTAGTAAGGATCCTTTTCTTGCAGCGAGACCTGGGGACACTTGTGTGCGGAAATGATAGTGCTGCCCTTGCTTAGTGAACCGTGGTAACCGTTCTTGAAGCGCTTAGGATCGAATCGGAAAAAGCCACGGGGCAGGTCACCCTTCTCGGGCAACCAATCGACGGAATGATTTCGGTACGCCTCACCAAGAGGGCTCATATCTTTGTTGACCAAAGGCGCCCAGCCCCTAAAGTAATCGCCATCGGGTTGCTTCCATGTCGAATTGTTGATCAAGTCAGGGAATGGGAAAGCGTTCTGAATCAAGCTTCGCTGCGCTTGGCAGAAATCAGGCTCGGGAGCAAAAACGTCGAGCATCGAGACAGGGAGCGTGATTGATAACAAATCGTATGGCTTGGCAGGCCGAAAAATGAGCGTGAGCATGAGGAAAAGAGCGAGTGCGATTTTCCACAGCCACGAGAAGAATGGGATTCGCGCGAAGAATCGAGCAATCTTCCCTCGAACGGTGGCGAGCTTCTCCCCGCCTGCACGCGGAGGGTTTTCGGCACTGGATCGGAAATCCTCGTCCATCGAGTATGTATCGGTCGATTCGAGATCGGTATCGGCATTCTTGAGAGCTGAGTATCTACCCCGCTGGATACCAGGGATTCGCACACGAAAGCTTCGGAAGTAGCAGTAGACTAGCGGTGAAGCATAAAGTTAATGGACGGACCAACAAAAGCCAAAAGCCGACATCGCAGATACGAACCTGAGAGAATGTTGTCGCCAATTGCGCCAATGAAAGCACCAAATGCCCTGTAAAAGAATCCATGGATGGGAATGGCGAAAATGAGTAGGCCAATTCCGCAAGCTATCACGGCTTCGCTGCCGCTGAAAAGCACCTTGAGACCCTCCTTGCTTGTAGCGTAAGCTGTCGCATCGCGCCAATCGAGCTCTCCACCGGTCTTAACGAAGAATCCAAGCTGGGATGCCGAGCCGCCGATCGAGATAAGTCTGCCAAGTCGCGAAAACGTCAGTTTGCATGTTCATCTCAAATTGGGGGCTATCGCAATCGATCGCCGAGAAATGACACAACATACGTAGCAATGGTACCAAACAAACACCCGATCCAAGCCCACGGTGTCTTGGACTGACTCAAAAACAGCCTCGCTATGCATATCGCTAACAAGTCGAAGAGGAAGAATGTTGGTAGGTATAGGATAAAAGCCGAGGCGGGCACCGTGAAGAAATGTGTCCACAGATGTAGCAATTTGCTGGCGATTACCGAGGCGAAGAAGACGCCGAAAACATAGGATACCGAGAAGAGGAAACACATCTTGCCGGGGCTTTTGCGCGGTCTGTCGTTGAAAAGAGACTCAGACGCAGTGGCCGCTTCGCTGATTGTTGAAAGGAGGCCGGGCGGCGCGAACGAAAACGAAAGAAACGACGATGTTGATTAGAGGTTTGTATTGGGGGCGGAAAGGGGAGAAGAAAAAGGGAAGGGAGGGAAGGGATCGGATGAAGAAAATGATGGAAATAAAACAGAGCCAAGAAGTCTCGTCTCCCCCCCAAGCTAGAGTAGAGTTAGTTAATGACTGACAGGGTCGAGGTGTGTCGTGTGTCGCAATGGAACGAGCTGGTCCGGACTCTGGACTTGGGCGATTTTGCACCTTCCTTTCCAATGAGCGGGAGAATGTGGGGTAGACACCCTCAAGAAAAACATGCAGAGCAAAAAGCTCGAGGCCAAATAAGAAAGGGGTCGCGTGTTCAGGGGTCGGTGGCACTCCAAAAGTAGCTCATTAGCTCCTCCGCGGCCAGATTATTAGGGGCTCGTTTTAGCAGGGTACAGCCCCCGCCAGTGGTTTTTCCTTAGCGAAAACCAAAGCCCAGGGTCGTAACGTGGCTAATAATGTCCTGTCGTCCAAGCTACTAGACTAATGTAGGTACTTAGGTAGGTATTCTCATGGAGTGTGCTGCAGTTGGCGGGAACAAATTGACCGGCTGAATCACACAATTTATGGCGCATCTCTTTTGGTCAGCATGCAGTCACTGCTGATGGGCTTGACAACCAAGACAGTAAGGCACATATTGTTGTGTTTCCATGCTACGCCACTCGACTACCCCCAGGCATCCATGGCGTGCATGTCAAGGGCCGCCGGGGCCGTAACAATGCTCTTCCGGGGTGGGGTAGACAGGCTGTTTGTGGTAATTACTGCGTGGCACGAATCCCAAATCCTTTAGAGTTACTGGACTGAAGAGTATTTTGCACCACGAAACCAACCGCCGATGTAATCTGCAGCCATACACCGCCACCACTCTGCCGTAGTCGTTTACAGCCATTACTTTGAGCGGGGGTGATTTATTTGGCATCGCGTCTCTCGGACTGTTTCGATCTTCGATTGGGATCGTCTTTTGCTGGATTGCATTGGATTATCAATCCCGTCTACCACGGTTACTGTATCAAAAGGATGGAATGCTTGGCGCAGTAAGCATAAACTAGATCCTTCAGCCTTTCATAATCAGTCATCATATTATTGCCGGTACCCGTCTGGCTGCGGGATCGATTGTTGCGATGCATACCGCCTTCACAAGCTGCAGGCTGAAGTTACATCATGTGCTCACCGATGAGTGAGACCTCCAGGGATTTGAACCCTTTGACGTCTCTCTATTGTACGGCCCTGACAATATAACTGGTGGTGTCGTATATCCATCCCCCGGGCTCCAGGGCTGACTCGTTGGAGTTGAGAGGTCCCAGCGGGTCCTCGTGTCGGCGTACAGTAAGTAGCACGCACCCTTCTAGCGCGCTTCTGTCATAAAAAAAGAATCAGAGCCTTTCCAACGGCGGCAGTTCACCTGCAAAGGCTGCATTGACAAGCGGGGCCCTCTTCTCCTTTTTCGGTCAACACCATGTTCCAGCCGCCAGAGCAATATCGACGGTTGACGGCACGGCATTGCTAACCGTGGAGGCCATAACATGTTTCCCAATGTCATTTCCGTTAATACGAGCACCTCCATCTCATAGACTTTCGATAGCTGCCTCCTTTGTGTTCCGTGATCCGTGATCCGAGAAAGAGGCGGTACACGGCACACGAGATAGACGATCAACCTCCACCCCACTGTCATGCCGCTGGAACAAGCCATGAAACGCACCTTGTCCCTTGTCGTATCTGACGATCACTAATTTCTCGTTACATAACCGACGGAGCGTCAACGACCGAGAAACCAAAAAACAGACCAAGTCAATGTGTACCTGGCAGATTTAGCTCGTAAAGTCGAGCTATTGTTTTCTCTTGGTAATTGAGCACGCGACACATGATTCAAACCAATACGATGTGGTCGGATATGCCGAGCCTTTTAGTCACTCAGAATGGCGACAATTTGATTGGTACGAGCGTGATCAACATTGGCACACGGACAAGCTTTTCTGGGCCGTGCACGGGCAGTTCGCTAATATTCTCACCACGCTAGCACAGATTTTGCTGTTTTTGTTAGCTGTAGGGTAGTCTCAACTGCAGATCACTTCAGGTATTGACAATACTTGACGATGGCCCATTCATGTGTCATTAAGTCCGTTGCAACCTTTTGAGGAGCTTCAGCTACATTCATCTACTAAATTAGACATGCGTTGGTGAAACGGGCTGCAAAGAATATCTGAAACTATATCGCTGAACTGGCTGAGCATGGAGTGATTTCTTGAGTTGAATTTTGTGTCATGATCCCCACGTTTGTTGACCTGAGGCTTACCGGTACCTTTATCGTTCACGGGGCGCTTAACCTACAGCCATGAATAAACTTGGGATATTCTCATTTCACTTATCGATAACCATTAAATCTCAAAAAGTGGCTTGCACCTTGTTGTGAGATGGCATGTGACTTGTAGAATTCTCTCCCTAACGAAAGACTTAACGATTCAGCTCCGATATACTGCTTTCTTTACTTAACTTATTTCCCTCCGTCTACAAAAAAAACTTTCCCTTATCTATGCTGCTTTGAACCATATCAGGACAATGACGGTCAGATATCTATGTCGGCACGAACGGTGCGACAAGATCTATGAATCTAAATCTGGGCATGGGAATT
Organism: Fusarium sp. NRRL 52700; assembly: GCA_013396095.1. NCBI lineage: Eukaryota > Fungi > Ascomycota > Sordariomycetes > Hypocreales > Nectriaceae > Fusarium > Fusarium sp. NRRL 52700. The sequence continues at coordinate 521,100 of JAAQRM010000447.1, read as the reverse complement.
ATCAAAGCTATTCATGAGGGTATCTCTGTGAATAGAAGGGTGCGATACGGTCTTTACCCTGGACGAACATCCTCGGCCCCACAACCTCCTACTGTTTACCTTTCCGCGTCCGCTTTGCAGCAGCTTGGGATGCCTGAAATCACATTTGGGAAGAAAATCACACAGTTGTAGTTGCAGCGGTCTACGTCTACTCGAGGCATTAGGCTTGCTCCTCTGCAATTGCTAAGCACCGATTCAACAGGCGGTGAGCCAAGAGCCACTGGCTGAGTTCCCATGCAATACCGAGGGTTACTACCTCTGGTGCGGAACATCTATGTGATATGTTTCCACCACACGTAATTCTGTGAGATCTGTCCTTTCCATACTGTTATCAACTTCGCCACGGCTCGTTTCATTTTACATGTCTTCTGGGAAGTTGAGAAGCTAGGGAATACATTCTTTTCAAGTATAAGCTATGAACTCAAGAAGATCCAAGATTTTGTTGCAGAGTGCGTTGAGATCAACGTGCCATTCAACAACCCAATAACTGGGTTCTGCACATTCATGCTCAAGGCTGGCATCCGTGCCAAGGCAACTTCAACGACCCGTCCACCTATGAGAACCTCAAGCCCGAGGGTTTCGGTCTATCAAGATACGTGCACTTCACGTCTAGACTTACCGGATGGAATGCCATCAAGGGTCGAGTTGACCAACTGGGTCTGAAGATGACCGACGCCCAGGTCAAGGAATGTACGGCCAAGCTCAAGAGCATGACGGATCTCAAGGTGATGACACTTGATGAGAGCGATACTCTGATCAGAAGCTTTCACTTGGAACTACAAAATGAAGATGGAGCATAGATGAGAAAAGAACAAGCGCGTAGAACCATACAGCATTTTACTGGTACCTAGGTTGGTCTCCACAAAGTTTAGGAGACCTGCGCTCTGGCCTAGTTATCAGTACTACTGCTCTTGCTCGGGCTTTACTTATTACAAGTTTTTTCTTCTTGTATTAACCCTTGAACCTGACTTAGCTGTGTTAAGGAGGCATGATATGATATCCTAGTACGGCTGCCTGGGCTGCCTGAAATACCCCCACCTCCCCAACGTGATTTCGCGACTGGTTTTCGTGCCCCGACCCAAACCAACAGCTTGTCGCGTACAATAATGCAAGAATGTGGATATCAGTCCCTAGACGTATGACAATATCGCGCATAAATAAGTAGAGCGCGTCTGCCCCAATTCAATTGCACCGAAAGCTTCAAATATCTCAACCCTATCGCGTCGTCATGTTCTCTGACAAGAAACCCGACCCTCCAACCGTCGGCTGCTATCCGGGCCTCGGGATGAATCTTCGGTATCATGACTGTCATCACAAAGGCGAAATCTATCCAACTGCAATTCACTACAACTCAGTTGGGGCTGAATCTGATATGTTGCTTGTGCGGGAGGCTGCCATGATGATTGTGATGAATCAATTGACGGATAAGCCTAACTGGCACGTAAAGGTATGAACGCTCGTATGCAATAGTGGTTGGTATGAAGCTTATTGGATTCAAGGTTTTTGATGACAACATCGCCGAAAAATGGATTCAAGAAGCCCTTGCGCTTCCAGTCGATCCCTTGTACGACGAGATTGTACAGAACCAAAAACCAGGATTCAGATCCGGCCACAAATATGGCCCAAATAGACTTAAGTACATCCTAGATAGGGACTGTCTTGAATATGTAAGAACACCATTGTTAGCCACATTCTCCATCTAACCACTTGCAGTGTATCAAAGAGCTCCGTGTCAAGGCCAAATTCTTTGAGAAAACAGGCCTCATACCAGCTTTGGATGCAAACGCAACCGTCATCAAATCAGACACTTTCATCAACCAGAGTCTCCATGAGCGCCTTCGGGACGCCTTTGTAAAGCTAAAGGACGAACAGAAAGACAAACCAGACTGGCATCCTCACAGCTACGACATGGTACAGAACCTTGTACACCCGTCTCTATACCCTCTTGTCTATGGTCGTTCTCGAGTATTTCGCGACGAGGTTGTCGGTGTCGAAGATGCCATCGAAAAATGGAGTGGCAAAGGAGAAGTCATACCGAAGAAACCTGCTGATGTCCCAGAAGAATATAATAGTCGCTACGAATTTGCTGGCAGGAAAACCCATGAATTCTTTTGGTCTGATGCCTATCAGTGGCTTCCCTCCAACGTCAAGCTCATGGATGATGGGAGTGTCAAATTGACGAGCTACATCAACAATCTTCACCCTAAACACCGTGATATATATGAGACGGTTGAGAAACTCATCGAAAGAGCTCTTCCGGCTTGGGATCACAGCGTGTCCTTTGTAAGAGACTGGAGAGTCGTCTCCGCTGGTCGGACAAAGGCTCGCTTCCCGCGCCCTGAAAACCCCGAGTAAGTAGCAGCCATTTACTGGAGTGATACTGGAAAAAGGCCCACTAACGCTCGCAGTGACGACAACGAGGCAAACTGGACCCCGCGAATCGACGATTGGACGCCTCCTGATGCAGGGGAGGTTGAGTATGAGGACGTCATCAGAGATGCAAATGGCCATCTCCTTTATGATACCCGTAAGAAGGATGCTTGGGAAGAGATCAGAGAGCCTGTTCAACCCGAGGCCCCCGAGTTCAAAGCATGGGACTATGGTGTCAAGCCAGGAATGTCGTTGCGTGAGCGCTTCAAGGATCTTCAAGTCATCGTCAAGATGGCCTCCATCGAGCTCACCCCAGACATGCCTGTATTTCCTCCTGGAGGGTGGCATGTCGAAGGTCAAATGAATGAACATATTGTCGGCACAGCTCTTTATTACCTCGATTCTGAGAATGTGAAGCCAAGCTATCTGCAATTCCGTATGCAGACCGATTATTATCAAGAGGACTGGAATATAGGACAAGACTCCTACAGCTGGATGGAGCAGGTTTATGGAACACGATTGAACGGCGGTGATTGTCTGCAGCGATATGGAAAGATCGAGACGAAGCAGGGTAGGTTGTTGGCGTTCCCCAATGTTTTCCACCACAGAGTTTCACATGTGGAGTTGGATGATATGAGTAAGCCAGGCCATCGACGGTTCATAGCGCTTTGGCTCGTTGATCCGAGGACGAGGATCATCAATACTGGCAACGTCCCGCCTCAGCAGAAGAGCTGGTGGAGGGACGCTACGTTTGGGGGCTTGAGTGGTGACAACGCTACTAAAATTCCGAACGCCGTTGCGAGGCTGATGGCTGAAGGGGAGCCACAGGATCCTGGATTGAAGGCTGCGGCAGAGAGTGGTAAACCTCTTCCGGCGGAACTGGTGAATATGGTGGAAGCTGAGGCAGATGAGTCGACAATGCCAATGTCGCTGGAGGAGGCAAAGGAGCATCGCTTGAAGTTAATGGCCGAGAGGACTCGCTATCAACGAGATGCTGAGGAGAAGTGGTCTGCTGTCCAGTACAGTTTTTGCGAGCATTAGCCGCTGTGTCGAGCTTAACTTTATGCTTGTTTCAACGTACAGACGTTTGGGTTTTGGTGTAGGTTTTGAGAGCGTTATGCGACGTTAGATAGGTACTTTAATGCAACCACCAAGAACAGTGAATGCATTGCATGAAGATGTGGCTTTCTGGAGTAATTCAAAACATGGCATAGTGAAGTGTGAAAGCAGCGACTGAGTCCAGTCAGCTTCTTGAGTAGATTGCCTTGTAAGAGTTTTTAAAGTATAGTTCATCCAGGACTGTTGTCAGACACATAATTGTTGTCAAAGACAGGACTCTAAGCTGTGAATGAATCAAGATAGGACACTGAATGTTAATGAATTTGGAAGACTATAGTAAATAGAAGGCTTAAGACAGAATTAAATATTGGGATACTAGCTGATAGGACGTCTGATGCTATTCTTCAATCCACCCGATCCCTGAACAGACAAGATCTGAATTGGCATTGTCCCACAACTCAAAAGCAATCGAGCTTCTCGGCAACATCCTCTCGAAGATCGATAGTTGAAACCTCATTCCCGTCATCGAAAAGAATACCAATATCCTCTAATGAAAGACCCTTTGTCTCAGGAAACATAAAGCAAACAACAGGGGCACCAAGGAGGGGCACGATGACTAACACCAGATAGTACTTTCCATCTAACTTGAGCAAAGGCAATAGGTGCAGGCTGCTTATAGACTAGCAGAATATGTAAATCAGCTCGTCAATATAAAAAAAGGAACCCTGCTTACTCAGAGTCATGATGAAAAGTCCTATGACAGAATAGCTCACGCCCTTGGCGCGGATAGAGGTGGGAAAGATCTCAGTGCAGTATATGTAGCTGATGGCATCAATGCATGTGGCATAGAAAGTAACAAAAACGAACAGCAAGAATACACCAGCTGCGTTAATGGCGTGGTTGTTCTTGTTTTCATTCGCAACAGCGACGATGGCTGCCTCGCCGGCTACCATCAGGGCACATCCGACCTGGGTATGATCAGTTGAGTAAAGCCGCCCAGCCGTGTACAATCCGTAGAGGAGAAGAGGGAGGTAGCCTGTTAGACCGAGACCGTTGTACAGAAGAACCTGGTAGTTATTGATCACAAGGACTGCAGTAGATTGGGCGATGCACCTAGAGTTCAAATCAGATCACGTCCGAGGTATGCTGCGGCCTGTGGCGCCAAGGTTGACATACTGAACAAATATTCCGATGAGGATTCACTTGCGATAGGAAGCCTTTCTAATGATACCAAAAAACGACTTGGGCTCACTAGACTCAGCCATAAATTGGGTCTTGACAGCACGACACTCAGATTGGGCCGCTTCATTGTTCAGGTCGCCCGGCTGATGATGAAGCTTGGTAAGGACATCAAGGGCTTCGGCCCCGCGGTCTTGCGTTACGTGCAGATCGACTGGCCCCTCCATAACATTCAGTTCCCTGGCTTCGGACGAATTCCACTGAAGCACACCGTCAGGGACCTTGCAGAAGAAGGGTTTGTTGCCTTTGACGATGCTATATCTTTCAATACGTAGATAAGCTCTCAGTGGGACAGTTTAAAGCATGTAAGTTCCATCTCGTGTCACGAGAACATGCGTCTTCCTCCAGCACAAGGTTAGCTATTTCCTTAACTCGACAGTTTGGGAGCCAGAAGATAGCAGTTTACTACAATGGCTGGACCCATGAGCAGCTCAAGACTTCAAATGATCTTGGGATTCACAATATGTGCTGCTTGCCCAAGACCAATCCCTTAAATCACTCCTTACCTTATCTCAACACCAGAGATGTGCGATAGAGGCGGCATCGCCGGTAGAGGGATTCTTCATCATAGTTAATCGCTCGGCGGAATTAGCTGAGTTAGTGGGAGCACGAGAATCCAGGCGTTGAGCCGCCGTCCGCCATCAGCTGTCACAAAATCCCAGTCTCGGAGCTTGAAGCTACGCTCGCCTATCAAAAAACGGAGACGAGACAGGGCGATATCCTCATCGTGAGAAGCGGTTTCGTGAGATGGCACAAGTATGTATTCATAGCCTTCTCCCAAGGACAATAAGTCTGACAGATTCTTTTTCCCCCAACAGCAACGCCAAGGCCGACACTCGAGCTTTAGGCACAGAGAAGCAGCACTACATGATTGGACTCGAGAATAGTGACGAGACGGTGAGATGGTTGTACTCGAAGCACTTTTCGGCAGTGGCGGGGGACACCGTGGGCTTTGAGGCCTGGCCGTACCCAGAACACTGCTGCTTACACGAATGGCTTCTTGTGCAATGGGGGACGCCGATAGGTGAGCTTTGGGACTTGGAGGCACTGTCTGAAGAGTGAAAGGCGCATAATAGGTGGTCGTTCTTCTTGGCAAGTGCTCCATTGAGGGTGGTTGGCGGCTGTGCCTCGCCCCCTAATGCTATCGCTATCCTGTAGCCACATAAAGATAGCTATTTTACAAATAGAGTCATCAGAAAGACACAAAAATGTACTATTGATCCGCCGGAAAGTAAAAGAGTATCTAGAGCGAGTCCGAGCGTAAAGGGATAGACGAAGTGTCGATTGCTAGGTCTAGGCCTTAGAAAAACTGGCATTGTCACAAGACTCAACTCCAAATTACTCAGTCAAGCCACAATTCAGACAGTTGATTGCTAGAAGTGACCTCTTATTTCTCAATGATCAAGGGAGATTAGTCTTACCGTCATCTGATAAGTATTGGCCACTTGGCATATCATCCTCGCTCAGCGTGATGCCGCGGGGACTGGGCTAAGATACCGTCTTCGTGGTACCCAAATGGACCAGACCGCTGCTCCCAGTCAGAAGCCGACTCTGCCGCGGCAATACTGGATGGTTCACTCCATATACTCTGACCCATCTACAATAGCAGTGGCTTGGATAAAACCACCGCTGTTTCTGCAGTGTTAACAACCTCTCCTAATACAGACGATTTGCGCTTGTTACAACAACAATACAACTGTTTCTGCCTTGAATTTAACGAAGTGCCATCAATCACAGCTTTGAACATGGGGTCTCAAATAAACAGCCGTCCTGTTCGTGTGGCATCGGTATCAGGAGCCATCACAGATATGGTAGAGAACCTGGTAGAGCTCGCCAAGAATGCCGACGTCGACTTCATCGTCGGAGACTGGCTGTCAGAGTACAACATGGCAACACGCGGAATGCTCAAAGCTCGACGTGCCGACAGCCCAAGCCTTGAAGCTGCTCCTGCATTCGAACAGAAGTTCGTCGACTCCTTCCAGTGCGCCCTGCCAGACTTGGCTGCACGATGTCAACGCCGGGGCATGCGACACAGAACTTTTATATCAACGTATACAAAAGCTTGTTGAGGAACCTGGAACAGACCTGCGGGTTGCATGAATCTGGGGAGATGAAGTTCTAGACGTCGCGCAGCATTATGTTTTTGAGGGAGCGAAACTGGGAAACATCACAACGGGCCAGTCTTTCCAGGAATAGGGACACCGACCGGTGTATGCGCAGTGCTACCTGGGCTTGCAAGGCATCTCTCAGGCTTACATGAATGGGGCTGACATCGTACTCTGCGGTCGCGTGGCCGATGCAGCTCCAACCATGGGCGCTGCTGCATATTGGCACGGGTGGTCTATATCCTAGTACCAGGAACTCGCTCACGCCTTGATCGCCGGTCATCTGATTGAGTGTTCTTACTACGTTATAAGCGGCAACTACACCGGCTTCAAGACGCTCCCTCAGGGCAAGAGTCCCTTGTTGAATCTGCTTATCGCGCGTATCCAAGCTGATGGTATCTTTTTCATCGAGTGTCACCGTTCGAAACGCAGAAATAGAAATAATGAAAATTATTAATCTAAAAAGCAAAAGGCCTAAAGCAGTGTGCCTAGTAACCGGCATGTCGTCGTCAGAAAATCTCGATTGCCTTGTAGAAGCCAGGCCGACATCGCACCTACATGAACTAAAACACTGTAATGAACCAAATCTCTAGCAGCCCTACTATAGAAATTCAACGCGGTCGAGGTGAAGGGCGATTGCTTTTCGGAGTCGCAGCACCGAAATGATCCTTCAGTGCTTATATCACATGATCTGACGACGTCAGCCTACCTAACTCAGTCATTATGATTACCCACGGGCTTCGCATTCAAGTCCCAGTCCCACGGACTTGGCAGTGGATAGAAACCCGTGGCAGGCAGAGGTTCTAATACATTTCGCGCATTGCTGGTTCGCATTCGGTTCAGTTGACCTTTTGCGCCTCTCATCATGTGCGGCGATCCAAGATTTCTCACAAGTTCTACCTATTGGGATAGAACTCTTTTGAGATGTCGTTTGTGAATCTTGGTTGGCCATGTTAGTCTCTATGTTAAAGCTGTTAAGCTCGATCGGACATCATGTTGCCAAGACTCGCTTTCGCTTGAGTCTGGATCATGATTGTACATAGAATGTCTGTTAAATTCTTTTTCCAAGAGACGTAAACTTTAGTATATAAGTTGAATCAATTTCTATCATTTCAAAAAGCTCTTCCATTCTCATCTCAGTACATCATCACTCAAACACTCAATTTCAACACAGTCAATCGTATTCCTACATCTTGTCTCGCCAGCATTAGTAGCATCGCAATCATGAGACCCTGGACCAAAGAGATTCTCTATCTAGGACTCTTTTCGCCCTTAGTGTATCCCAAAGCATTGTGGCCAAAGCTAGAGAGCGGCATCTTCAATATTGAAGGCTTTACCTTCGACTCCGGCGAGGTCATTGACTCCCTCAACATCAGCTATCAGAACATCGGCGAGCTCAAAGTCAAACCGGACGGGTCCAACAACGCAGTCGTTCTCCTCCATGGCACTACAGGTTCCAGCACCCAGTTCCTCGTCGAAGAATTCGCTGGTGCCCTGTTCAATCGCGGCCAGCCTCTTGATGCCAACGAGTATTTCATCATCATGCGCGATGCCATCGGCCACGGAAACTCAAGCAAGCCAAGCAACACTGGCCTTCATGCTTCGTTCCCGAAGTATCAGTATCCTGACATGATACGTGCCGACCATCTCCTTTTGACTAAGCACTTCAAACTTAACCGGACCCGCTTGACTCTTGGTGTTTCGATGGGTGGTATGCATACTTGGATGATGGGCGGAGAGTATCCTGGCTTTTCAGACGCTTTGATGCCTATTTCTTCGTCTCCAGTTGAGATATCTGGACACAATCGCCTATTTAGGAAGTTCATCACTGAGCTTATCACCATCGATCCAGCTTGGAAAGGTGGCGATTATGAGAAACAACCCGCTGCTGGCCTTGGTGGTGCTCTGATGATTCAACTTGTGCTTCTTTCTTCTCCTTCCTATTGGCAGCGATCATTCCCAACTCGTGAAGCCGTCGATAACTACGTCGACGAGTACATCATCCCTCGGCTTGAGGACTTCGATGCCAACGATCAACTCTATGCTTGGAACGCATCCCAAACCTACAATCCCAAAGCGGGCCTCAAGAACATCAGGGTTCCTTTGACTGCTGTCAATACTGTCGATGACTTGCTGAACCCAATCGAACTCGGATTCTTGGAGGATGGTGTCACGAACGACATGGCGCCTGGATATGGGCGCGCAGTCACTATTCCTGCTAGCAACGAGACCACTGGTCACGATAGCTATATCATGGCTAACCTTTGGAAGAATGAACTTGAGAAGCTCCGGGTTCGGTCAAGAGCATAAGGAGGTGCAGCTAAGAAGAACGCTGGTTTGTTCATGGGTCCATGAAGGGAGGACCTGGGGATATAAGTGACGTAGGGTCTGAGCCATGAATTGTGTTATATTAGCTGCCTGTATATAATAGAAACACATTTTAAAAATGAATTTCTGCAGCACTGAATGCGCTAACTCCATAATATCGATGCGTCAGTGATTTAGGATTTTGACGTCACGACGATGCGATTGACCAACGTGCTGAGAATGAGATCATGACATCATGAAAGGACCTTGATAGCATCACTACCATAAATACCATTTCTCCTCCCTATGTTCTGTCTAAGCTCATCCTAATTTTATTTACTACTCTCTATCAGAAACTATCCTCCACGCCACAGTTATCAAATTACAACATGTCTGATTCCAAGAAAGGCGGAGATCTCTTCGACATGGCCAAGGACGGCACATCCAGTAAATTCTTTCCCTCAAATAAACTACACCAATGAAACTAACATAAACTTCAGTTCCTGGTGATGCCGGCAAGCAAAACACGATCAAGTCAGTCCCCAACCCTCACCAGCGCGATGGCGAGGCTGCAGGCGGTCTTGGCTCATCCGATCTGGCTGGCGCTGCAGACAACGCTGTCCTTTCAGCTTCAGAAGGTCGAGAGTTTGGCGTTGGCGAGGGAATCAGTGCAACTGGCCATGATATTCCACAGTCTGTAACCGGAAAGCCTGGTGGTCGTGGAGGAACACAGGGAAAGGAGGAGATCAGAAGAGATACCGGCGCTTTTGCGAATAGGGAGAATTAGTTGACGACTCAATGACATACAAAATCTATTCTCAAGACTTGTATTGCAAGCCAATGATTCATGCCAACAGTTGTTGTTACTTTTTACCTAGTCAGACAGCTGTGGTTGACCCTTCGATGAAATCTCGGATCCCCACGATCTACTTGGTAGCGACCGCAACGTGAGCCTGGAACATGATCCTATTCTTCCCATCCTCAAGCTTCTCATACCCTTCCGTCTGACTCAGTGCCTCCATGACTGCCTCAACAGCTGTATCCCAGTTTTCCTCATCCGACATAAGCCATCCTGCCTTGGAAGTACCTCCAGTAAAGCTCCATATCATTGTCGCAAATCGCTCAAGATCGCCGATAGTAACATGAACATCCTTCTGTATGAACTTCACTTGCTCTGGTTGAAACCTTTCTTTGATGATAACATCCCGCAAAAAGTCTTTTTCCTCCCATTTATCCAGCCCTTTGCGTGGCAGAGGCGTACCATCTGGCCGAGTCTTTTTTGCTGCTGCATGAATCGCAGGAATAGTCGGTGTGTGAGCCCAAGAGTTGAGAATGGCAACACCACCGGGTTTCAAGGTGCGGTATATCTCTTTAATCGCGTCCACGCCGTCATTTTCAAGGACGACAAGCAGCGCATTGCCGATGCAGTGAGTGAATGTCTCATCGGGGAAATCGAGTTTCGACGCGTCCATCTTGAGAGCCTCGGCAGGCCAGTTATTGGCAGCTATGTTCCTGCGGTATAATTCCAAGACGTCCTCGTTAATGTCGGTGCCTTTGACGATAACATCATCTTGTTTCAGACTCATGATGGCTCCAGTACCGGCTCCGAGCCCGCAGCCGACATCGTGAAAGATGACTTGGGATTGGCCGAAGGGCTCAGTGCAGGACAGAGACACAGCAGCAAGGCGCTGCATGCTATCGCCGACGATCTCACTGTAGAGCTCTGGTGTAGGCCTCAAAGCCTGCTTGGGCGACAAGGTTCGGTCGGACTCTGAGGCGTTCATGATGTGACTGTGGCGGTAGTAACAGGTTCTGAGATGAATATGTTTCGTGGTAAAGATATTCAAGTATATACGCGATAGGCAGTAAAGCTTCTTATATATAACGATCTACAATACGTCCGCGATGTATCCGCTTACGGCCTTGCAGAAGCACATAAATTTCCGATATCTGAGCATCTGAGTAAGCAATCCTACTACATCATTTCCATAAGATGAGCGACTCGATCTTGAATAGTGGAATCTCGTTTTGCACAGAGACAAACAAGTTCCTTCTATATAAGCCTTACCTGTAGTTCATACTTCTGCTTATCGTAAGCTATGCGTTGAGAAACGTTTATACAATCTATTGCCCTGGTAGAGATATTTATTTGATGCGCGATAAAGCTAGCACGCGACATGAGGATTGGTCGTGAACTAAACAGAGAATACCCAATGAAGATGGACTAGCGGTTACCGGAGTGTTTCTCTCGTGTGCTTGATGCTGTGGATTCATTGATTAGCGCTTTACACGTATCACCCTATTCCTAGTCATTCAAATAGTGGGTAACATCCATTCTATTCTTAAGATGAAGAGCCAACATGCGTTTAATGGAATATTTGCTTTCCTCTCCTATCCTCGAACGCAGAATCCATGGCTGTATAAAAATTGCGCACCTAGGTAGGTACCATTCAACCAAGAGCGCACAGGAACTAAATTCATTAATCGCATCAGACCGCCGACAAAGACAAGTCAATTAATAAAATTGGACAGAAGCAAGACAGCTAGAATCACCACTCGATTTGCCGCTCTAATTATAAAAGTCTTCTTGGTCCTGATGCAATAAGGTTGTTTTTCGGTTAGCCACCCTATTGATGAGTTCTGATCTGCTATTCCCCCCTCTTTAAAGGGATATGAGGCCAGACACATGAATATCTCTCAGATAGAAGCTACACTTCACACTCGCGGTTCAATGAGGTCTAGTGCTCACCCGATTACCCCAGGTTCCCCTCATGTCGAATCTGGATTTTGCTCACAAGGATGTAAGCGGGAATAATTGCGAGGATATGACGTAGTGGGTTTTAGCCAAGTATGCGTGACAGATCAAGCAACAATGAAAGTGCGGGCGTAAAAGTGGCAGTATTCCCGGTCACGTCGTTTCTTTGACGATGCCCTCAAAGACTTCTCCAACGAGTTACTACAAGTACCTTCGGGTGGTTGTTGCATAGAAGAGTGCGGCTGGAGGGTGCAGCCACTTTATACCCATAAGCTTAATTTAAGGTTACGGTGCAAAGGGTCTGATACAACTTGGCTGCCTGATCTTTTGACATGAGACAATGCAAGATCAAGTATCACAATAGTATAAGTAGTATTGCTATCCTGGCGGCGATCGCGAATGTCTGAGGGTATCGAGTTGATAATCTTAAGGTCATAGATCAGCGACAATCCGGGAATGATGATCGTGGGGCATTGATGGAGTGAGCGTTTGTCCAATTAAGTGAACAAACACCCAAGAGTCAGATGACAGGCCCGATCAACGCCCGTTAAAGGCCCGTTATTCTGCACTAATCAATTGAGATGCGTTGATCAAGATCATCACGCGTTATTCATATCATCTCCACATTTCAACAAACAAAACAGAGCAGAATCAGTCTAAAATCCCGCCATCTCAACCAACGCTCTCTCTCACACCAAGGTCGGTCCCGAAGAGACTTGCACAAGCCAAGAACCAAACAAATCCGATCGTTCCGTTTAGGCACCCTTATTCCACCGTCGCACCAACCCTCTCAAAACGGTAAAAACGAGCGTCGATGGTCTCATCCTCTTTCATTACAGTTTAGCGCCATGTCTCAGTGTGTTACACTGCACATATGGTAACCAAGACTCAAGAGCAAGTTTTTTTTTTCTCCCAACGGCAGATACATTAAAGTTTTGCAACTACGAGCTTAGCTTCTAGACTTGAGGGATATTCTCTCAACAGTTTGACTAAAAGTCCTTCTCAGACCATAAAGCAATCAATGCTGCGAATTGGGAGCGCTAGGACGGAGTTCTGTATTTTTTATTTGGATGCCTGGAGGATATCTCTCTCCACTTGGAAGGGAAAGAATATGGATGCCTTGGCAAGTGTCTCCACTACGTCATATGTGCCGTTTATCCGATGACGTTTAGGCAGCCGAATTAATCGGTACGTATCGCTCGTTTCTGCCCGCAAAATCCCCAGACCCCAAATTTCAAGGTGCTCAGCAGCTTTTTGCTAGCGCGTGGAGACGTTGAGATGATTCGTTGTAGCGGGGAGAGCTTCTCCAATTTTCATGAAGGATCTCCATGGGGAAAAAGAGGAGGTGAGTCGAGATCGTTGCCGTTGATACTGCTCTCATACCAGATATTGTAAAACATCGTCAGTTGTTTCTGATGTTGGTGTCAATGGTAATTGTGAGATACTGTGCAAGATGGAATCATCCGTTGGAATGGAAAGTTACCCTGTCAACTCCCATGTTCAACATCGGAGCATTCAGTGTAACCCCATACAAGAGAATAAAGAGAGAGCCCCTGGTTCATTCCGAGACAATAACTTTAACGTTTCCACAATTCTCAAGTCCATCTCCAAATTCTGGTGGTCAGATACAGTGCATGTGGTGGATACGCTTAAACGCCCGCCCACCATCTCCCTCATCCTTAGACTGGCTCACAAGATGGGGATGAGCCGGGGATGAGCGATGATCCTATCCAAACTCATCCGCCCCAGGTCTCACCCGCATTCTCAATTGCCAAGTTATTTAACCTTACCCTTGGCCTCTGTCTTTTTTTCTTGGCTCTTCAGTCCTTCACACTCTTCTTCCTCATCTTTACCCATCAAGACTCATTCTCACAATGGATAACAAGGAATTGGGCCCTGATGTCCCTGAGGCGTCTCACAATGAGAAGAATGGCCTTGGCCATGTGCCTCCTAGTGCAGCAGGTCGTCGTGGCTCGACGGCTCTGAACATTGTTGAGAATCCACTCAAGGTACGCTTGGCAATCTCTTGGCTCATCGCCGAGCCTTCTTAGCCAAATCGCCAAGAAGCTCGGCGATGATAGCCCCGACTCAATTGATCTGATACTCACCATCACTTCAATTGGTGTATATAATTAATCTAATTACTGACATTGACCATTACAGCGCGTCACACCTGAACAAGTAGCCCACGATGCGCGTGTCTTTGCTGAAACCCACGGTCTCTCCGAACACGCAGAGCTCTTCTCCCGCGCCGCCCTCGTTGCCCGCGACCAGGAGCAATTCAACATGGTCAAGGAGCTCAAGGAAGATGAGCGCCAGGCCCTCGAGTACGAGCGCGATCATAAATGGCACGGCCCAAAGATGCTCTGGTACTCCATCTCTCTGTGCGCCATTGGCGCTGCGACTCAGGGTTGGGATCAGACTGGTTCCAACGGCGCCAACTTGTCGTTTCCCCAGGAATTCGGACTCGATGAGGAGAATAGCGTTCGTGATCAGTGGATTGTTGGACTGGTCAACTCGATTATCTTTTTGACTGCTGGTTTGATGTAAGTTCACTGACTACAGTTCACTGCGATCCAGTTGGGTTGCAGCAATGCTAACGAGTGCAGTGGCGCTTTCATCGTTGATCCGCTGAACCATTACTTCGGTCGTCGTGGTGAAATCTTCATCACGGCCTGCTGTCTCACCGCAACCCCCATCGCCTCCGGCTTCACCCACTCCTGGCAAGAGCTATTCGCCGTGCGCTTCGTGATGGGCATCGGCATCGGCGCCAAAAACGCCACCGTCCCCATCTACTCGGCCGAGATGGCGCCAGCTCGCATCCGCGGCGCCCTCGTCATGTTCTGGCAGCTCTGGGTCGTCGTCGGCATCTTCCTCGGCTTCTGCGCCAACGTCATCGTCAAGGACACCGGCAGAATCTCCTGGCGCCTGCAGCTCGGCTCTGCCTTTATCCCCTCGTTCCTCCTTGGTCTCGGTATCTTTTTCTGCCCCGAGTCGCCGCGTTGGTTGATGAAGCATGGGAAGCATGCTAAGGGGTTTAGATCGATGCAGAGGCTGAGAGCCCATGATATTATTGCTGCCAGGGACTTTTACTACTCGTGGATTATTTATGAGGAAGAGTTGACTGTTGCGAGGGGTGCGGGCTATTTCCAGCGTTTGTGGGATTGCTTTGCTGTGCCTCGCATTAGGCGCGCGAACTATGGTGCTTCTACCGTCATGATTGCGCAGCAAATGTGCGGTATCAACAGTAAGTCATACTCTCTGCGTGATCTTGCAATCGCTGACAATATCAGTTATTTCATTCTACAGCTCTACCATCTTCCGAAATGCTGGCTACACCGCTGTACAGGCCTTGTATGCTTCTCTTGGATATGGTGCTATTCAGGTCATCGCTACCATCCCCACATTGTTCCTCATTGACACCAAGGGACGACGAACTCTCTGCCTTATCGTAAGTCAATGATCCATCATTTGTCCTCACAATAATTGACATTTCATAGACCTTCCCCTTCATGTGTGTCTTCTTGTTGGCTGCTGGTCTGTCTCTCCTCAATCACAGTGGCAGCCGTGGCGCTCAGATTGGACCCGTCGTTCTGTAAGTCTTTATCCACGCTTAGAGAGGGTTCTCTTACTAACCTCTCAGCTTCGTGTACCTCTTCACCATCGCCTACTCACTTGGTGAAGGCCCTGTCGCCTTCCAATACTCTGCAGAAGTATTCCCTACCATCCAGCGTGAGCAGGGTATGGCTTGGGCTGTCTGCATTAACAACACCTTTGGTAAGTCTCTAGAACCTCATCAATATACCTTCGCTAACAAGTCAACAGCTGGTGTCCTGGGTCTCACATTCCCCCGAATGACCAATGCCATGACTCCCACTGGAGCTTGTACGTTCTCTCTTCCCTATCCAACACAAACATTGACTAACATGATTCAGTCGGTTTCTACGCCGGACTTAATCTGATCGCCTGGGGCATGATCTTCTGCTTCGTTCGCGAGACCAAGCAACTCACCCTTGAGGAACTTGACCGTAAGTCACCAAAGAATAGTATCTTCACGAAAGTTACTAACAATATATCAGAGGTCTTTTCTGTCCCTACCAAGCAATTCATCTCTTACGAGACAAGGGTCTGGCTTCCATACTTCTTTAAGCGACACATCCTCCGCAAGAAGAACATTGTCAAGCCACCACCCATCATTGAGCGTGCTGAACTGACCTTCAACTCCGATTGAATGTGTATATAAGTACACGATGCCGTAACCTTGGGTTATTTAGTTAGGTGCTGGTGCTGAATGATCTGCCATGATTGACGTAGGGGGGCTGGTAAAGGTTTCACGATTAGTATTTTATGAGGTTCATGGAGTATATAGTCAAATTTTATACCCTTGGTACGTCTGTCGTCTTTGATACATCTTTGCTCTTCTCTGGTGTTTATCTGCCTTAAGCATAAGGTAAGTATCGGCCAAACCTACGATACGGAGGTAGACTTGGTGGATACAACCTTGGCTCTAATGCTGCTCACGATGCCACCAGGAACGGAGCATGGGGCCAAAGTAACCTGAACGTAGCAACTGAAGTGGCGTGCATTGCACTCGGATACCCAGGTAACAACCAAAAGGTGTAGATTTCGTAACGTAGACGAGGCTGAATCTCGGCCGCACCTAAACTGAGCGAAGAGTCGAAAGTCTATAGAGTTAAAAAGCCACGTATAGTAGGGTGCACTGCCCATGAACCTTTAAGGTGAGCTTATGTGAATAGTAGATTCTTTTGTGTTCATAGAGAGAAAAATGAATTGATCAACATATAAATTAACAACTAACACGCTCTCTTCATAACTCCTACTTAATTGAATACCTTGCGCCGACACTCAGTAGACATAGACAAACTCGTCGTTCTTGGAGTCAGTAAGATCCATGAAAGCGTTCTGTCCCAAACCATCCTCATCATTATCCTGAGCATTCGCCACATAGTGATGCTCCATACTCAAATCCCTAATCTTAGCAGGCTTGCCATTCTTGACTCTCTTCCTCTCCTGCATCTTATTCAAAAACATAAGATTGACCAGCTGCAAAAGAATAACACCAATCAAAGCACCAGTAATGCCCATGGTCTTGGTAAGACCAGGCTTATAATACGGAGCATCCTTGGAGCTGAAGAGCAAAGGTCCGATGATGTTACCAGCCGAAACACCAATGTTGTACAAGGACATGATGACCGACTTCTTGGTCGTGCCGGCAATGTTGGAGATCATCCAGGACACGATGAGGGGATTGCCGCCGAAGAGGAAGGCGAGCATGTAGTATGCTGCAAGGAGAGGAGCAACATGATCGCGGTTGAGCTGGTGAAGCATGACTGCTCCTGCGAGGACGGGGAGCATGACGGCGATGAGGAAGACGGACTTGACGCGGAATCGGTGCGCGAGGTATGAGGCGGGGAAGATGACGAGGAGTTGTACAGCGCCGAAGGGAATGTTGAGAAGCGATGTAACGCCCTTGTCGAAGCCGAAGCCACCGACAATGATAGGACCAAAGGTGTTGGTGACAGCGGCAGTAACATTGAGACACAAAGCCATGCTGATGAAGAGCCATGTCTTGGGCTCAATAAGGGCCTCGAAAGCCTGCTTCCAGATGAAATTGCGACTTCCAGTACCAGTCTGATTGGCGCGAAGACGTTCAATAGTCTGAAGCTTCTCATGCTCGGTCAAGAAGCGCGCAGAAGGAATGTCGTTGTCGAGAACCCAGTACACAACCGGTGCTGTGATAACGGTGATGAGACCAGCGAAGAGGAACAGGATGCGCCACGATGCAAGCGAGCCGTTGATCTGGCCCAGACCAAAGGAAAGCGCAGCAGCAAACATATTCGCAAGACCATTAGTTCCATACCAACAAGCCACACGCATCGGCTGTTCAGCACGTCTATACCACTGCGACGTGATGACCGAAAACAGCGGCAAGCACGCAGCCTCAAACAAACCCAGCAAGAAACGCGTTGCAAGAAGGCCCTGGTAGGTAGTGCAAGCGGCCATGCAGGTCTGCGCAGCACCCCAGCCAAACACAAGACTAGCCATAAAAATGCGATGGGGAACCTTGACCATCAGCCACGAGGAAAATGGTAGCCAGACGAGCTGTGCGATGGGCGCCATGGAGGAGACCATTGAGTATTCGTTTCCGCTGAGGTTGGTGTCTTCGCGCATGCCCCATACTGCGCCGTAGCCGAGGACGGATTTATCGAGGATCTGGAGGAAGTAGACCCAGACGAGGATGGAGAGGACATGTTTGTCGGTCTTTCGGCGGAGGCGTTTGTTCTAGAGGGAGTCAGTTGGTTGTAAGGTGATTAGAGGGAGAGAGGTGACGCACGTCTTCTTCGGTGACTTCAATGTGCTGAGCACCGATCATCTGGGCGACAGCATCGCCATTCTGAAGATGAATATCCGGCTTCGCGATCTGAGACTCAACATCTTCGGCGTGTTGTTGAGAGGGAGAATCGTCACCCTTGAAAGTAGACATTGTGTTTGAGCTCCGCTAATTGCAACGAGGGAGGGAGTGATGAAGGGATGAGGGAATGCAGATCTCAAAGTGAGAAGAAACAACGGCCTTCTTATCCTTTGGCTATTTCACCGGTCCACGGGAAGACCGTTAGTGTCAATGACATAGAGTTTAGAGGCTTGCTCCCCCCCCACGCAAGTAGAAGCGAGTCTGGGGAAGAGCGAGAATCTGGGGGATTTGTGGACAGCAGCGGGGTTTGCGAGGAGCGGTGAAATTCCACATGGTCGATCGCTACTTTCAAGGGCAGGGAATGGCGAGTCATGGCCAAACCTTGGTTGTTGTTGCAAATACTGATGGTTCGTAGTGCCGAGGCCAGGATCAGCTTAGCGGATGGTTGTTTTGGCTCTGAGGATCAACGTCATTATTGGCACGTGGGGGTTGACGATGCGGAGAAGTTATGGGGAATGTGGCCGGAAGTGTACCGCGGTGTGGTTGACTGTCAACCTGAGTGAATGTGCATCACAAGGAGATTTTCTGTGGGGGAAGATCTGGGCTGCGCTGTTTGCATCTGATCTGGTTCGGCTATTGAGTATAGGCCGCTGAATTGTTGAGAATTGCATCTTGAATTACAGCGTTGATAGCCTAATGATTCCGACTGAGTTGACGCTGCATGAGTGCCCTGTCGAGTACCGTCACAAGGTTTGAGCGGAATTACAGTAGTGCCCGTGCGCTGAAACCGCCTGAAAACGTTCACAACAACACCGCTACAGCCTGACGATGGAAGCTCCTCTGGCAATTGACCTCACCCATCGGCAATTGACGTGGGGGGCTCGTTCAAAAGCCGCTCCTCATCTTCAGCTGCTATAGCCTCCTTACCTTGTGATATTCTTCTCGTACGATCTAGACTGCGGTGTATTCTCAGATCTTTCTCTGCTATTCATTGCGACCATTCGGATCTGAGCCTTGGAGCTTTGACCCGCTTTTAGCCTGGTTGACTGTCGACCCGGCATGGTGCATGTCTTAGATTTCACCTGTACAGTAAGGTCTCATGCTTCCAGCTCTAGCCATGGAAGATGCGCATAAGTGCGGCTTATTAAAGACATCTCTGTTAATCTCAGGTGTAAGTGGCTTTTAAGTGTCTATCCCCTGCAGAAGCGGCCGGTAATGAGGCCAATAATTGCATGTGAAGGGCTTGAACAAGTATGTTACATTGGGGGCACGCATTGTCTTTTCGAGAGATTCAATCGCTGATCCTAGAATAAATCGAACCATCTGAAGAACTTGTGTACAGCCCAAGATGCGTCCCGCGGGAGCGTGAGTTGGCTGCGGCGTACAGTCTACCCGAGCACCTGTCGCAATCCAAGACCACAAGGATGCATGAAACAACTCATTTTTGGTCATACACTGACCTTAACCTCACTATTCCTGTAGATTATTACAAGCTCAAGGGGGAAACGACGGAGGGCTGTGCGGGCTGGGTTATGCAGGGTATGTAAAAAAGTGCCGAGTTAGAAAGCCCTGTCGGTGTCACTTCTTTGTCTGCCTATGATTGCAGGTTGTTGACAAAGTGGCAGAAAAGATAGTAGGTTCATGATGAGGGCTTGAGTCTATGGTATCCATTATATTGGAATGAAATATTCGAGTTCATTGTTAACAGTATCTGATCTTCTGATTCAAACACGATTTCCGGAGTCTTGATTACGTGCGATAAATCGATGCAGGTGGCCAAACCTAAAATATATGCATAGAATGCACACCTACAGAACGAGAAGTAAATATTCCTCTCAGCCCTCTAGAGATCTCATTAAGTATTAAAGCAATAAATGCCTTTGACAGCTTTGAGTGATCTGGCTGGTGGGGCAAGTACAGGTTAGGCATGATTGGAGGACTGTTCCATTTCGTTCTACCTCGTTCAACCACCTGTCTTAGCAAGCATGTATGATCTCAATCGGCTTACCCCCACGCTCCAACGCCAACAAGCTCAGCGGCTCCGACCCAAATCTCAGCTAACCTCAAAATGACGACGGACCGACGGCGTTAAACCGTACCTGCGCCCGTCTCAGCAACCCCCCACGCTTCTCATCAAGGCTAACTGTCTCCCGTATTCATTGTCCGACATGCAAATCTGTCCAGAATGCCATCGAAGGAGTATTACCCCAGAATATTCCCCGCAGATGACCATCGTTTAGACACGGATGGAAAGCCGACAGCAGAGTCGGGCCGACGTGGGGGTCACGAGAGATGACAAGTCAAGTTACTGACTTAATGGTTTCATGGTGTCAGATGTAACACTGGTTCGGCGTCTAAGCCTGCTGTGTAGTTCGTGAGTTGCCCTTTGAGGAGAAGCAATTGTCGTTTTGGGCTACCATATCATATACTTCAACGCAGAGGACCCTGAATCACTTCCAATCATGACGAGCATCTTGGAATCTCTGTTTTCATTAAAGGGCCGCAAGGCTGTCATTACTAGTGGGACGAGAGGGATAGGTCAGGCCATGGCCCTATCACTTGCGGAAGCTGGCGCAGATCTCATCTTGGTGCAGGTAAGTCTCCTGTGCTACTGGAACTTACCAAGCTGACTGACACCATCACGAGAGACGAAAGAAACATCGAGACGAAGATGCTAATCGAGGCACTTGGCCAACAAGCTTTTGTATACACGGCAGACCTCAGCAATCAAGAACAAGTCGAGAATCTCAGCAAACGCATCCTCGCCGACGGCCACCAGGTCAGCATCTTAATTACCTGCGCCGGAATCCAACGACGACACCCAGCACATCGATTCCCCATGAGCGACTGGGACGAAGTCCTCCAAGTCAACCTCCGCACAGTCTGGACCTTATGCCGCGACCTAGACTCCTACATGCTGACCCGCAAGCCCGACGCAAGCGGCCACCGCGGAAGCATCATCAACGTTGCGTCGATCGTCAGCTTCCAAGGCGGTCTTACGGTCCCCGTGTACGCAGCAGCGAAAGGAGGAATTGCACAGCTGACAAAGGCGTTGAGTAACGAGTGGGCGAGTCAGGGCGTTAATGTCAATGCTGTTGCGCCGGGATATGTCGCGCCGGATATGAATGAGGCGTTGATCAATGATGAGAATAGGGCTGAGAGTATTTTGTCGAGGATTTCGGCGGGGAGATGGGGATGTCCTGAGGATTTCAAGGGAGTTACGGTGTTTTTGTCGGGGAGAGGGAGTTTGTATGTTTCTGGGAGTTGGTTACTGTTGATGGTGGATGGATGGGAGGATAGCATACAGAAGCAGGCATTTAATATGCACTCATGCCATTCAAGGAGTTAATCACTCCGTATCTACCGACATATTGTCTCATTTCAGATTTGTGTAGTGACACCCAAGACTCTGAGAGAGAGGTCCCGAAGCATCTGCATCATTTTTCATGCTCGAAGAGTAAGGGGGCTTTCTACGACTGACTTAAAGTTCCGGGCGTAACGGAGCTCATGCCAACGTGACCAGCTCGCAATGGTGGAAAAACACGGCTTCCTCCGAGGCACAGCATGGAAATAAACCCTGCATAGTGCGGCTCATTACCCCAGATTTACGTAGTTCTTTAGTTCGTGGGGGTCACAGAACCTGTTTTTCGTGTGGGGGTTCAAACCTACCCGGGTCAAATCTGACGATGTCCTGTTAGCCGAGAGGTTGTCGGCGGGGAAGCCGTCATGACGGTCAAAAAGTCGGGGAAATTCGTGTCTGGTCAAGTCTCGTTCATCGGCAACAACAGAAACGATGACCAAGATCACTTCTGTCAAGTACTACCGTGTTAAGCCGCGATGACTGGTGGTTAAGGTTGTTGATGAGAATGGACAGTATATATGGGGTGAGGCTACGTTGGAGGGGCATGATCTCGCTGTTGAGGGGTGTTTGGATGAGATGATCCCGCGGATTATCGGACAAGAAGCAAAGTAAGAAATATCCGTCCTGGAGTTGCACGGCGAATAGTGTCTAACGGATGCGGCAGCGGTGTCGAAAACATCTGGCAAACCTTCTGGCGTCATGGTTTCTACCGTGGTGGACCCGTTTTCATGTTCGCCATCTCAGGCATTGATATCACATTATGGGATTTGAAAGGTAACTACAGATAATGCGCTACTGAACAGCCTGAAGCTAACAGGAACAGGTCGCAGCTTGAAGTTACCCATCTACGAGCTTTTCGGTGACAAGGTGCGGAACAAGGTCCAAGTTTATTGCTGGATTGGCGGTGATAGACCTTCAGATATCGAAGCAGCCGCGTAAGCATCGACAAAAGATCCAATCTCCAACGTATGCTAACAGCCTCCAGAAAGAAGCGCCTTGAGCAGGGCCTCACGTGCGTCATTGGAATGCCACCGAAGATCTAGGCTGGATCGACTCCCCATCGGCGCTCGACAGCACCGTCAAGCGTCTCAAGCAGGTCAAGGCATTAGGTCTCGGCGCAGGTCTCGACTTTCACGGAAGGTGTCACAAAGCAATGGCGAAGCAACTCGCCCGAGCACTTGAACCTCACAGACTTCTGTTTATCGAAGAGCCCATTCTTGTTGAACATCCTGAGGCTATCAAGAAGCTATCTGACCAGACTGTTATCCCAATCGCGTTTGGTGAGCGTTTGTATACCCGCTGGGATATCAAACGTTTTCTGGAAGATTCAAGCGTCGACATTCTACAACCTGACATCGCGCACGCAGGAGGCATTTCGGAGACGAAGCGTATAGCTACCATGGCCGAAGCTTACGATGTCGCGATTGCGCCTCATTGTTCGCGTGGGCCTGTTGCGTTCGCTGCTTCTGTTCAAGTGGCGCTGTCATCACCGAACTTTGCCATCTTGGAGATGAGCTTGGGGATGCATTATAATACTGAGGTTGGAGACATTGATCTCCTGACGTATCTCAAGGATCCGAGTGTTTTTGATCTAGAAGGTGGTCACTTTAAGGCGCCTACGGGGTATGGACTGGGAATTGAGATTGATGAAGAGATGGTAGCTAGGATTGCCAAAGAGACAGAGCCATGCCAGTGTAAGACGCTCCATGGTCCGGATGGCAGTATTAGAGAGTGGTGAAGCAGTGTAAACAGCGGTCCAAGATATCATTTTTATCTTAAAGTCCTGTAAACAATTCTCTCGGGCGCAACATACTATCGCTGCACGAGCCTCGTAGTGTTCTCGATGTGCCCTGACATTCTACCAAGGCACAAATCTGGGGTAAACAACCTCCGGGATATGCTCGGCAATTCAGGATGAACCCCCACGCTCTTGGCGATGGAGTCCCCGGAAATCCTGAGTGAGGGGTCAAACTTAGACGGAAAAGCATTCGCGAACTTGATGAGATTCTGTTGTATCTACATCTCTGAACCTGCTTTTTTGTATTACCCCGCGTTTAAGACGTACTGCGAAGATGAGTGACAAACCACTGGAAGTATTGGTCTATGGCCTTGGAGCGTAGGTTCACTTTCACCGTAATCAGATCATAACTGACATTCATCGAGCATCGGGTCTTTCTATGCCTTCATTTTGAGCCGTAGCGAGCATGTTCACCTAACCGTCGTCGCCCGATCGAACTTTGAGGCTGTTTCTGCGAGTGGTATCTCAATTGACAGCCAGAACCATGGCAAACACCACGTGAAACCTCACAAGGGTATGTGTCGCCCAGCATCCTCACGGACTTGCTCTTATCGCAGCCATAGTTTTTCGAACCGTTGCCGAAGCCGGTCAAAAGTTCGACTTCATTATCTGCACGAACAAAGCAGTCGATCAGCTCAGCACTGCTGCTGACATTGCCCCCGGCGTTGGCGACAACACGTCAATCGTCATAATTCAGAATGGCGTGGGAAATGAGGATGCGTTCCGTGAAAAGTTCCCAAGTGCAACCATCATCTCATGCGTGGTATGTGTATTTGCTTGGCATGTCATATTCTTACTAATGACTGTAGACTTGGGTGGGCGCAAGGCAGCCGGAGCCTGGTTTCATACATCATACGACATCCGAGGATATGCAAGTTGGGCTGTACCCTAACAAAGCGGGCGACGCATCAAGGGATACCCAACGCCTCGCTCAGTTTGAATCACTTCTGTCAATAGGAAAGACCATCTTCCAAATCGTTCCCAACATCCAGGTACAGCGATGGGAGAAGGTAGTTTGGAATGCAGCGTGGAACTCACTCACGGCTCTTACACTGATGGACACGCATGCATGGCTCAGTTCTTCAGACCTGTCGACTTCCATGACCAGAAAGCTAATGAAGGAAGTTATCGATGTTGCTAATGCGCTTGGTGTTCCTTTGGGGTACGAACTGATTGACAGGCTTCTGGACAAGATCCTGGCGATGCCGCCTATTGGAAGCAGTATGAGAACGGATTACGAGAACGGCAAGCCAATGGAGGTTGAAGTCATTTTGGGGTATCCTGTCAAGAAGGGGAGGGAGCTTGGTATTGATGTTGCGACGATTGAGACTCTGTATACCATCTTGTTGGCGATCAACAAGCGGCTCATAAGCGCGCAGGGCAAGTGAGGCAGTCTTTTAGTAGAACATAAAGACAGCTATAGAACCACCACAAATTGTTCACATCCTCATGTATGTGTCTATCCTCCGGGTACTTTTGACTCTATTGTTAGGCCAGCATCCCCTCACAAGCCTTTGCACCGCCATATCACGACATGCTCAGCCTGTCGGCAAACCACGGCAATGCTTAAATCCACATTGCAACCCCATTTCCCCTCAGATCGTGGGTTGTTCTTTTAGTGCCGATTGATGACTCGAGAGAATTCCCCTTTGGGCCATCCTCGCACCGTATCCATGTCGTCGGGCTCCATCTGGGAACCCCCACGCTCGTCTCCTCTCGGGCTTGACTCCGAACCGACGAGTTGGCGGGGTCGCGTGGTCCTTTTTGGTGGCGGAATGACCTCCATTTAATGGAAATCTCCGCCGAGTCAGTGCTTTTGACTACTTTCCTCTCTATTTTCCGTGCTTGTGCTACCGTTCTTTTGTCGTCAAAATGTCCGACTGCAGTGCTCGTCGATCGTCAAAAATGCCCCATCCTAATGACCTCCATCGCTCCACTCAATCAGCCTCTGCACCACCCGGAGATGCAGCGCAATTACCGCAGGGCCAATGTCGTTATATCCTCACAATACCGGAACTAAAAGGCCATCGCTGCGGATGCATGGGCTTTCACCACAACACTTCCCTCCCTGGCGCAACATGTTACTGCGGCCATTTCTCATGTTTCCATTCATCGACATCTCTAAAAACAAGCGAGGACATTACAGCGCTCAAGAAACGAGTCCGAGAGCTCGAAGCACAACTGCAGCAAAAAGGAAGCTACCAACTGGAGAATCTCGTCGGTCGAATTAGTGATTTGGAGGAGACTGTGGAAGGGAATCAAGAAGAGGCGGCAAACCAGCTGAAAGCTTCGTATCAGAACAGTTCGGCTGCTTGGCAGGTGATAGAAGCACTGCAGGAGCGGATCAAAAGTTTGGAGAATTATTGTCAGTTGTACTGTGAGCAGATGATTGCGACTAGGAAAGAAGTCAAGGAACTGTATAATCGACAATTGGAGATGATGGATGGCGAGGAGAGTTTGGAGGAGAGGATAAAGACATTGGAAGACCCGGGGAACTTACTACCGTTATTCCAGACTGGGCAGACCGGTTCGGTGACTATGGATACGAGGTAAATATCGGCTACGTGGCATCCATACAGATAGGAGAGGTCGACAAGTAGTCAATCTATAGGCGATAATAATACTAATCTTTACTATTATAATAAGTAACAAGCTATGCTTCGAGTCAACTTTCTATCACCTACATAGGAGCCTGTTTCCAGTCACTCTTGGACGAATAAAAATCACCTGCTTAAGTATCTCACATAGGTGACTCTGTAAAACTAAAACTATCGGGCTAATTCACACTTTTAATAGGACTAGGACCAATGCTGTCATCGAATGATTACTTTCATAAGCTATTTAGTCCCTGCTAATCCCAGAGATACTACTTTTTAAAAAAAGAAATCTTCTTTATGGATGTCTTTTGTCATTATCAGTGCAGCTTCTATCTGAGAATATACTAATCCTGATAGTAAACAAGAACCTCTTTGCCATATTTACCTACCCCCCATTTGTCTGCAAAGGCGTGGCTGTCCAATGGTACATCGAATTCTCCTGATGCCGAGTTTAGAGACTTAGCGACGTATTCGTACCTGGAGTATTAGCTGGTAAGTGTTGAAGATGCGTATAGACCCGAAAGGACTAACATCTTGTTATGAGCTACGATTCACAGGTCGAAAAGATGGAGCTTGCTTCCGGGTTGTAGTGATTAATGTTTCTTTGAGTTGTCACGTCCTGCAGCGACAACGGGCGCACAAGAGCGGCTTTTATACTTATAATCAAGGCCACGTCATTCAGGGTGGCATTAAACATACGTAGACCTCTAAGTGTACCTTACCTTGGGTCCGGTAATCCGTGTTCATGTGAGAAGCCATGGATGAATTAGCTCCACTACACATGCCCACAAGGTCATACTGACCTACCATTGCGAAATACAATGATCCAAATTGGCGACAATGAGGCCTCCCAAGTAACAGAGAGGGTTGTAGATATTCGTAGGAGTGAAGGTCGGTGTGCCAGACAAGATGGAGCGGCATGAGGTTTGATAGGCCACGTCTCGACAAGTGTAGGTTGCATTTCCCACTGCTGCTCTAGTCTAGCATTCATGTAATCTTGTCTAGACTATACCATTGGCTACCTAAATCAGCTCAAGTTCACCAAACCTGGTCAGATGGCCAACTCCTCCACCGATAATTGGCTGCCCCATATCAACCCGTCAATGAAACTCTGCTACCCAAGACCCGATTTTCCCAGGGTTCCTTTCCCTCCCCTCACTCTACGACCGATTTATCTTCCTTTGTCTTGCACTGTTTCTACATTCTCTACGTCAGCTGCAAGACAACTGGTCTCCTGATACACTCTGATTCCTCGACTTCACATCAGCACGCTGAATCTCATAATAGAACTACTCAAGATCAATCGCCCTATTACACATATCATGAACTACTACACAAGCTCCCTAAAGCCCTACTCCGCACATGCGGTCTGGAAATCCGATGAGGGTGATGTCTCAGAGCTGCTTGTTTTCTCACACACAAGCATTGTGGCGGTACAAAATGGTGAAATCTACCAAGGGACCAATACATCCAAACCAAAAGATATTGATAAAGCTAGCATCATCAAAGAGTTCTCCCCAGTCCCCCGGGAGGATGTCTTCCCATCATTTCCTTCTAATCTCACTCGTGCCCCCGAAATCTACATCAAAGTCCCCGATGTTGCGCTCTATGCCCCAGGTGACAAAGGTTCCATTCCCCAACTCCTATTGCACGAAGCCAAGATCTACGAAATCTTGCGTGAGCACCCCCACCCAAGTCTAGGTCAAAGCCTAGGATGCGTCGTCGGTGCCGATGGCCGCCTGGAAGGGCTTGCTCTCCTCAAATATAAAACAACTATTTCTGAGCGCGCGCATGACATCTCCTTTGACCTTAGTCAGCGTGAGCAGTGTATCGCTGCTGTGGAGTCGGCGTTGGAGCATCTCCACAGCTTGGGACTTGCACACAATGATATGAGTCCCTTTAACATCATGTTCACGGATAAGGGGGAACCTGTGTTGTTGGACTTTGATACTTATCATCCTATCGAGACGGGGTTAAATAAACGAGGGAAAGTAGGCGAGTGGCAGGGAATACCACGCGCTGTTTATAAGGAATCGTCCACTGAGTGCGACCTAAAGGCATTAGATTATTTGGATATGTGGCTGAAGAACAAGTATGAAGAAATGAAAGAGTCTGTAGCCAACGAATAACTTCAGACTATAGGTCCTCTTAGAAAGTTCTGGACACCTTTGACCTTAAGTTTATGCAAGAGTTTGCTGTTTACATATTTCTTCTATCGTGATTAGGAGCAACCAGGCCATTTAGAGCCCTCCAGATACTTCGAACTATTAGTTTGAAGATTGATTGGATTGAGTGAATGAATCGCGACTACTTCACTATCTTCCGATACTTCTTGAGAAGCTCTTCTGCCTGATCTTCACACTTGCTCTTGCGGCTAATGTCTGGCCAGGAAAGTTGGCCACTGTCGTTCTTTACTACAATCATCATAAATTACCTGCACCCATGATTTCTTGATACACCTTCGGGATGAGGCTGGTTTCTCTCACGCTGGTGTCTAATTTTCGCCAAGATCAGCCTCATGGCTGCTAACATTAAGCAGTAGGGAACATTTTACAACGTAGTCATAAACGATGACCTTCTCTGCGTTCAAGTGTGGAAGAAGGAAGGCTCCTATCTCATCTACATAATTACTCACCTGAGTATCCTGATCGACAAGGAAATTCAGGGGACGGTCGGCCCACTCAAATCTGAGAGAAAACTCACCCTTCTTTACACGAGCATTTTGGATGGAAGTCTTTTATATACTTAAAATCTCGATATATATTATAATCATATTATATATAAAGTAAACTAAAGTAAGAACCATTAATAGTTTCAAGTAATTACACCTCAATAAAGTCCTTAACCACAGAGTTGAACTTTTCAGGATTTTGCCAAAACATAAAGTGACTTCCCTTCTCCTCAGCCGAAAAGGTATAGTGCTTGGCACCAGGAATCTGGGACGCAACCCATTCAACTCCCTGGTAAGGGAAAATGCTAAGCTCGCCAGCAATAACCAAAGCAGGAACATTAATGTTAGGAAGAACATCACGCCAGTCCCGGAAAGCATGATCAATCAGGAGGGTGCCGGCGTTCTTGTCGCTCATCTTTTTGTTCTGCTCCATAATCCAGTTATAGTCGGCCTCGGTGAGATCCTTAGTAAACATGCTCTTAACCAGAGCGGGACCTTGAGCCGCCATGTCGGCGGCGGTTTGGTAGACAGCATCGGGGGTGAAAATGGCGGCCATTTGCTGTGCCTTGTCCTTGGGCCAGGTTGGGTCGATGACGAAGTCGGCTGACTGATCGGCGAAGACAATCTTGTGAACCAGCATGTGAGAGGCAGGATACTGATCCCAGAAGGCCCATGTGACAGAGCAACCCATAGAGTGGCCGACAATGGTGACGTCTTTGAGGTGGAGTTGTGTAAGAACGTCGTTCAAGTCGGCTGCGAAGCGCGAAACGCGGTAGCCAAAGTTGGGCTTAGCAGATTCACCGTGTCCACGCATATCATAGGTTGTAACCCTATAGCCAGCAGCAGTAAAGTATTCGACCTGCTTCTTCCACTCAACAGCAGCTTGTCGCCAACCAGGAATGAAGAGAAGCTGCTTTCCATGTTCAGGACCCTTCTGGTTGTAGGTCAAGCTGACGCCATCGCTAGTGGTGATAGTTCCCGTCTTCATGTTTCCGATTGAAATAGAACCCTCTATGGAATAGCTCAGGGGAGAAGCTAGGAGAACCTTGAAGGCAATGATGAAGAGAAGTAGGAGCTTCAATTTAAACGTGTGTGACTGGAATCTCACATCAACGGGTCGTTTAGCGGTCGGTTCACGTGGACGCAGGAGTGAGGGAGTGAAACAGAAAGTGCATCACCATTTGTAAGAAGAAGGGATATTAATATGAAATGGGGAAAACTGCAAAATGTCGCACGCGGAGAAGGACAGAAGAACCAGGACAGGGAGACATCTGCCAACGTGCTTATTATAGCGGCCCCTCTTTCTCGAAAGAGACGAGAACCGGTGAGTCAAGTCGAATCCTTGCCGTTTTTTTGTCTAAAGTGTCGATAATAACAATCAGAAGAAGAAATGTTGGTTTTTCGATAGCCTGGAACTAACTGACTAATAACCTGTCAGCTTACGGCAGCGGGGATGGCAAGATTCTCCCCGTAACCCCATAACCAGCCAACCATTGCGCACTAGATTGTAAGGATTAAAATCACATTCACTGCATTGGTTCTTTGAGTGGTTCAATGTTCCTTCAGAACCTGTATTGAACTAGGGTCACGATCCAATTTTGTCTTGCCAATCAAGCAATCATGCCTTTACAGCAGCACAGCAGCCAACTACTTCACTTCTTCAAGGCTTCCTAGTTTCGAAAAAACAACTATTGCTTTGTGCCGTAAAACTTCAATAGTCTGTAATTTTATGTATTTTATCAACGATAATGTCGGTGCCGTCTTGATTGCCCCGCATGCTACCTTCGGTTTTATTGCGACAATTTTTGTTGGACTGCGTGTTCATGCGGCGCATTGCACCACCTAGACTGAGTGGCCTATGGATGAATACGTCTCCATAGCGTGTGTGAGGCGCGTGATGTGAGCATCAACTACGGGGTCTATCAACTCAAAATAACACTCTTATCGAATCCGTCCAGGCCATATACCAGATCACGGCCAACATAGTCAGGCAGAGGGGATATGTCTACACCATCTTCCCATCCATATCCTTGGAGATATTCTCACGAGACCTCTGACGTCTCCAGTTGAAAAGAACATGCGGCTTAGTCTTGATCGCTTCCCTCATCTTCTCCTCACTACTATCCATCCAAGCATTTCCAGGTGCAGCACTGATAGGATAGAGCGGAGTTCCATTGAGCAAGAAATGGTCAGCACCGCGGCGATCAAATGACGCAGTGATGTCAAGATCAGTTGCAATCTGGTCACAGAAAGTCTCAAGCGGCAGGTCGTTGACATCATGACCAAATGGATTCTCGATCTCTTGCCCAATGAACAATAGACCGAAGATGATGTATGCTGCAGTGATGGTAGCTGGGATAGCGATCCAGCCAAGAGGGCCAGTCAACTGAAACGGCAGCAGCATAACATAGACAAACGTGATCTGACTAATGGCGATAGTGTATGCGATCGGCAAGGGGGTATTGAGTACTCGATCACACCCGACTGCTACATCATTAAGTATGGTGATGTGATTATACGCGACAGTTTGGTGGATGGCGACGGGCAGCTGCTTGTTTGCGACAAGACAGTCGAGAGAAATGGCCAGGTGGTTCAGTATCTCAAGCGGGAGATTTCCTTGGTGCTCTTCGGCTCTCTTGAGGTGCTTGCGGGGATCACTCTGGGCGAATCTGAGGCCCAGATATTCACCAGCCACCTGTTTGAAGTTGTTAACTCTTCGCTTCGACACGGCTGTTGTACGTCCAGAGAATGTGTCGAGATGGGCGATGTAGGGTTGCATATCAGGTTGACTCGCACAATGCTCAAAGCGAAGCGTATGCTTCAGCGCAACAGCAAACCCGGCGATGAGCTTCAGTGCTCCCAGCTTCTTGACAAGCAGCTCACGAGTATCTTTACCATCAGCACCCGTGTCCGCTGCATGGATCCAGATGATTCGCCCGAGAGTTTGCGAAGCCGTAGCTAGCATTCCCCAGTAACGACGACCTTCAGCGTAGCGCTCGTAAGCAGTTGATGAGCGAAACGAGAGACTGAGACCAACCACGAAACCGAGGATGGTGAGAAGAACAGAGTTGACGCTGAGATCATGAACTTTCTTGGAGATGACGGTGATAGCAGTGGACCAGCATGCGACTAGGAAGAGAGGGATGATGAGTGACGGCATGATTGAGCCGTGGAGTTGAAGGATGAGTGGCCATTTGGAATGACCGCGGAGATCCCGGGGACCGCTAAAGTAGTTGCTATCATTCATCCCGTCATCCAGCAGAGGCGAAGACGGGGGAATGTACTGCTGCTCGCGGGGAGTGTCAAGGCCTGAGAAATTCTCGCTAGTCTGGGTCTCTGGGAGTGGCTTCATCTCCACTGGCGTATCCCGACCGGCGTCCGACATGTCGAAAAGGGAGCTCGAAAATACAGAGAGAAAAGTATACTATAGATGAGAATGGATATGGAACGAAGCGCTGAAATTTTATGATCTTGCCGGGTCTTTTAAAGAAGTCAGGTTTCACCATAGGAAATGAAGCTTCCCAAAAGGGTTTCATATTTCGAGCTGAATATTTAGTGCTGATGGGACTTCTGATGGTCCGACATTAGTGCTGAGGATGCTGGCAATTGCCAACAAGCTTTGGCATAAGAATTCGCCAAGGCGGTCTGGCCCGCAGATAAGCTTGAGAATTGATGCTTAATATGGTAGTGATGTGTTTGGAATTATAGCAATATCTGGTGACTTGTCGTGTGTCGCTGCGTTGGTGTTTTCAGCTTCTAATTTTAGCAAGACTTCCCAGAACTTTTGCTACAAGCGGTTACATCATCGAAAAAGGGTTTATCAATAGTTATTAATTGAGGCATGAATGGGACTTTCGGTGCTTGCATAAACTTTAAAGAAGGTTGGGTGGCTTAGTTATCTGACCCTTGATACCTGGGAGCAGCACGAAGCGTACATACCCTGCGACGTCGAACCAATGGTAACGCTACAATACCGTTTCTGGCCCTCAACAAGGTCATAGTCCTTGACTAACACGTCGTATCCTGAACCGAAGTGGCCTCTTAGACTTCAAAGTCAAGCTGGGGTTTCTGAACTCCACCTCCTCACCTCCAACAATCTCGATCCTAAAGTCTCTAATCAACCCAACCAACAAGACCTTCATATTCAGCAAAGCCAAAGCTTTTCCAGGGCACATTCGAGGTCCATTTGAGAATGTCTCCATGGCATATGGGCTCAAAGCATCACCGGAGAGACGATCCCATCGATCAGGGTTGAACACATCAACATCGGGACCCCAGATCTCAGGGTTCAGCTGCGTTATTGCTGGAACGAGCTGAACCGTGGTCCCTTTTGGGATTCTGACGCCTGCTATGTCGATATCCTCAAGTGCCTCCCATGGTATTATCAGGGTAGGGGAGTACACGCGAAGTGCTTCTTTGATCACGTTGTCGAGATACGGCAGCTCGTCTATCGACTTGGCGGTCATTTCCGTGGCATTGAGGGCGATTATGTCATTCCTCAGCCGTTCCTGTGACTTTTGATCTTTGGAAAGAGCGTAGGTTGTCCAGAGAAGGGCACTAGCTGTAGTCTCGTGTCCTGCTGCGATGACCTGCATAGTCTGGGATAATAGTCAGTGATGTACCAACGGAGATGAGGGCAATTGCTCACTATATCGATCAACTCATCTCTAGACAGTTTCTGGTTCTCTACAGAACTTGCTTCAATCATTCTCGTCAACAAATCATCCGATAATCCACTGTCTGTACCCAACTCCTTGGCCTTTACTACCTCGGATCTCCGCTGCTCGATTAGTTCTGTCATCATACCCTTGAGAGCGGATTTGGCCTTGATAAAGTTCAGATTTGCAGATACAGGTAGCCAGCGGAGTGGGATGAAGGGGTTGATGAAGCTTATGATCTGGCCAGCAAGTGGTTGAGCCAAGATACCATTGTAGCATTGCTCAAATGATAAAGGCGAGGACTTTGAGCGAAACTCTCGAAGTTCTTGGCCGACAAGCGAGACGCCAATGATGTCAAGTGTGACTCTCGTAAACAAGTCCTCAACTGGTACAATACTGTGAGACTATGGCCAAAAGGTGAATTTATAAGTGTATAAGTACTTTCCAAGATGCCGTTGCTGCTTCGTTGGATCGCAGCTTCAATATCACTGTTCAACTTGCGAGAGTATGACACAAACGTCGGGAATAGCTTCCGAATACTTGGACGAGACAGAGGTCCTATCACAATCAGTATTCATGATTAATATTCATGAAAAAATGTCTTGCCTGCAGTAATGCGCCTCAGCCGCTTGTGCTGGTCACCAACGCTGAAAAGCAGACCGACGCCCAGAAACTCTCCGACAAGCGTATGAAAGAATGCCGGTTTCGCGAAGCGGTAAGCATTGGTTTGAAGGACCTCGCGACATGCTTCTATGTTGTTAACGAGCAAAACCTCTGAGTTGAGCCAAGAAAGGCTTCGTATGAACGGTGCGCTCGGCCAACGCCGCATCCACTCGAGATAGAGCTCATTTGGTCCTGATCCACGGAGAATGCGCAAGGCATGGCCGACTAGGAATTGATGGTTCTTATGACGTTAGTATACTCAGGACATTATAGGCACGTAGTATTAGGTGGGTGAGGACTCACTTTCGGTCCTGGAAGATGTCGTAACCCTGAAAAGGTTGGTCGGAGTATGGTCTTGATCAAGAAGTGCAGGCAAACGGCAAGAATAGCCAGAGTTGCCCCTCGTACCAGCGAAACGCTCAATGGCCACATTTTCACGCAGCGATCCTCAACATCAAAAAAAGCGCAATTTGAGGTTCCTCTTGTTTCTGGTTCCTGATTATGACTTTAGATTTCTTGGGCTGACTAATTTCTGACTGCTGATTCACCGTGCATTGATGTAACTCGGCGGCCGCCCTATTGATGATAAGCCCGCTTTTGGTTCTGGAATAGCCAATTGGGGGCTATTTTACGTCTCTACGCTCGGGATCTACGAATAGCTACAGATTAAAGCCTTCAAGCGTAAGCGCTAGGCCATGCGACCTCCTCCGTACAGTAGTTCCCCTTCGGGTAGCAAGAAATCACCAAACCTTAATATAGGCTGATAAAATAGACTAAGTAAAGAGTCTCCTAAAATTAGGTTAAGTTTACCTAGCTATTTTTGATCCTTAGGATTAAGGTCCTGTGTTTTCTTTCCTCCCCCAGCGGGCATCTCTCGAATTGAACTAATAAAGGGACTATAGGCAGCCCGAGGCTTGCGAAGTAATAGGGTATTCTCAAAATTGACTGCAATTTCATCTAATCTACAGCTGAAAGCCCTGGCTTCTTCCAGCCTGCTCATCAGCATCACCCTCATTCTCACTAAGCTCCTTCTCCAATTTCTTATTCTACCTCCAATACACCCCCATAAGCATACCAGTACTGGGCAAAGAAGCAGTATACAATAAAATGATAGCCAGGAATCCCTTTATATACTTTGGCGCATCGCTCTCGCGAAACAGCTGCTTCCCAGCCAATCCACCAGCATTGCTCACCATCGCCAATCCAATACTACGCCTCTCAGCAGATCGAGCATTGATACTCAGCCAGGCATCATTCAGGCCCTGAGATAGTGCATTGCCACTACTCAAGAGGGTGAAGAGCGCATACTTGGTCCACTTGTCCTTATCAGTTGATCCAAACAAAGCACCGCCGAAAGCAATACTCCAAAGAAACGCCGCCATGCACCATAGACCTCGCTGTTTCGTCTTGTCGGAAGCCCACGCGATGGCGAAGCTGAGGGACACGACGAGAACGCTGCTGACAGATTTTAGAAGGTTAGAGTTGATCTTGCTAAAACCCAGATTTTGAATGATGGTTGAGCCGAACGTGGTGGTGACGCCTTGGAAGGTGATCTTTGCGTGGGCTTGGTCTTGGAGATGTCTTCTTGATAGATACTGTCGTGCATGATTTCGCGCTCACGAGAGGTAAAAAGGTCGAAATAGCCATGAAAGGGTTTCGTATGAGTTGGAGATCGAGGGAGAAGCAGGATAAAGACAAAGAAGACCAGTAGGATGAAGATACCCTTAGCTATTTGATGTTAGCAATATCTGCGATGGGTTAATGCGAGAGGAACGAACTGATAAAGAGCCATTGCCAACCAGCTAGACCAGCTAGACCGCCCATCTTCAAAACGCCTGCAGCGATCAACGACCCCGTAGCAGTAGCAAAATAATTTCCGAAATAGAAAATCGACGTTCTCAGCGCCAACTCCTTCTCCCAATGAAACAGCGCAAGCATACACTGCCCACCAGGTATGAAGCCAGCCTCGCAGAACCCCGGCAGAAGCCGCGTCGCAAAGAACGAATGCACATATGTAATCCAAGCCTGCGTCAGAGCAATAGTAACCCAGATGAGTACCTGGCCAGTAAGCCAGATGGTTTCGCCGAGCTTCTGGAGGATGATGTTGGAGGGGATCTCGGCGATTATTATTCCGGCCATGAGCTGCTCGCCGAGGTTGACGTCGTCTTTGCTGATGTTTACGTCGGTTGTGAGCGTGTCGGTTAGGGCGTTGCTGATTTTGCTGCGGTCGAGCTAGAGGGCGTAGGAGCCGAGGACGAGGAGGGGCATGAGAATCATGTCGAGTCTAGTCTATGAGCTCGGGGCGTCAATTGTGAGAAGGGATTTGTCAACTACTTTCTGACGACTGCCTTCTCTTCATCGTCTGTCCAGACAGGTTGCGCAACAATTAACTGCGGCGCATCATCAAGATAGTGAGTCTCTTTATCAGTCTTGAAAGAATCCATGTTGGGAGAATGATGCAGAGCCATGTTGACACTAGGCTTAAGGTGGTGTACAGTTCAAGCCCTGTTCAATCCAGTCGTCGACTATCAGCCGTCTTTATACCCTTTCATCACCACCCCAAGAGTTGTAGCTCCCAAGGAGAGTGACTACGTTCCCACGCGCTCGGTCTTAATGACAGGTCGTCATCCCATCCGAACCAGGTGCCGACAATCTGTCTAGGCGGGGTTTCTCCAAGGCCTTACAAACTGGGAGCGTACACTGCCTGAATGTCTCAAGCCCAAGGGTTATGCGACGGCTCATCATGGGGAATAGCACCTTGGCGATATTTCTGGCCGCTACCCTTCCGATAAGGGGTTTGGCGAGTGGTTCGGGATTCCAAGGACGACTGATGAGAGTCAGTTTACGTCAGCTTTGGGATATAAACCTGAAGTTGCCGAGTTGCCGTACATCATGAAAGGTGTCGCTGGGCAGGGCTCCGTGACCGTCTGCGTATATGATCTTGAAAAGAGACGGTTGATCGACGAGATGCCGGTTGACCAGTCAAAAGATTGGCTGTCACGTCAAGTCACGGCAGAGAAGCCCTTCTTCTTGTACCATCCACTAGTCCATCTGCATTTTCCGACTCTGCCGCATAGCGACTTTGAGGGGAAGACAGGGCAGGGAGAATTTGCCGACTCTATGGCCGAGATGGACTACCGAGTAGGTCAGTTAATTGACTATCTGGATGATCTTGGAGCTCGCGACAACACAGTCTTGATATTTGCCTCTGACAATGGACCTGGGTTCAGACCCTCATACAGGGGCACTGTTGGTCCATGGTCCGGGACGTATCACATTGCCATGGAGAGAAGCCTGAGAGTCCCATTCATTATCCGATGGCCCAGAAAGGTTCCGGCAGGGGTAACATCCAACGAAACAGTCCACGTCACCGATGTCTTCGCAAGCATCCTCGAAATATCTGGCGCAGGGGTACCATCCGATAGGCCCATTGATGGTATCAGCCAAGTAGCATTCTTCAAGGATCCCACTGATGGCAAATCCCAGCGTGAAGGCTTCCTCTTCTATATCAAGGATGAACTGCGCGCTGTCAAGTGGAAGGACTGGAAGCTTCATCTGGTCTGGGAACCAAAGGTCAACCAATTGTCTGGAAAGCTAGAGTCTCCGTATCTGTTCAATGTGGTGAGGGATCCAAAGGAAGAGACTGATATCTTGGCTTACAACACTTGGATCATGCAACCGGTAATGAAGTTAAGGGCCGCGTCTGGGAAGAGCTTATGGAGTGATCCGGCACCGCCTGACCCGCTCAAAGGTCTTTAAGAGCTAGTCTACCTTGAGATAGAAAACCAAAACAAGAAATTCGAGTCTTGTAAATGAAAATGAGTAAGCTCATCAACTCGCTCTCTTCAGACGCTGATGGGTGACTGCTGTCACGATCATGGTAGATCCAATATCCACGGGTCCAAAGTGGCCGGTGCTGACGCCCCTGGTGTCGCAGCTTCATCCAAATCCAACGAAGGTAATACAGTATGCCCAAACAAGAAGTCACTTGAGATATCCATCGGTAGGTCCGTAGCTATTTCACCAATAGTAGCTGACATCTCATCGAAACGGTCACGGTATGAGGCCCCGGGGGAATACCGCTCTGCCATTCCCCACAGAACCGTTGAACACACGGATACTCAGTTCTTCAAAGCGTTGACATTGAAGACTGCACCTTGCAGCTTTAGAGTCTTGATGCAGTAGATCAAAGCTACACCTGACTAGAACAGATTTGGCGTCGTCCGCCAGTAGCACCTTAATTTTCCCTCTTTGAAACCCTCTCTGTAGAGCTCAATACTCGTAGAAACCATACTGCGCAAGATCTCTCAGTCTTCTTCCGAAAGGCGAGGGAAGTGGCGTGATGTTGAGAAAAGAGAGACGAGAGTCATGTGTACAGCGCCGTCGAAGAAGTTCTGGGGCGCGAGCTTCGATGTTGGGTCCAGGGGAGGCACGTTTGCATGCCATTCCACAAGACGATCGTTCATGCCCATCTTCCAGGTCTAATAATCGACGAAACTGCCATTCACAGGTGCCTTTTAGTTGAGCGTGTGGAAGATTTCGTACTCGAGTTGGCGAAATATAATGCAGTGGTTTGCTGGTGGACTTGACGACTCGGGCCCGCTAGTAGAGGGGAGGGGGGTAAAGATAGCTTCGTCCGGTATTGACCGTGGACGACTGAGTATGACGCATAGGTTTGTTTCGAGAATGTATGTGGACCAGAAAACTCGGCGCCTCTTATTCACTTCGGCTTCATTCTCATGCGCATCGTCTATTATGGACGGGCGAGTTTCATTGAGAAGGTCAAGATCAATAGCTAATCGTGTTGCCAAACCAATGAAGTGCCAAGCCACAGAGAGATGAGAAGCGAAAATGGTATACTGTACGATGAAGAGAAGGTTCTAGAGATGCCGAAGGTCGCATCTCCAAGTAGCTTGCGGTCTTTCTGTGAGTATTCCAATAGCTGACGCGAAGAACGACTCGGATACAGTCGTAGGAAAGGAAGAATTGGTCCCGTTGAGAAGTCTGATGGCGATGGCTAGAACCATACAAAGCTGGAATTTCTGTACTGGGATGCCCTGGCTGAACGACGTCTGGTCTTGTGCAATAGGTAGATGGTATCATGAAAGGATTTCTGGTTTAAGACAGGGGAGAAGAAATTAGAGTGTTCAAAATATGTGGCGATGAGTTGGAGAGCTGTAGGCCTGGGAGGAATAAATATAGCTAGAAAGGACTTATTTTTATATTACTAAATATTATCTTATATAGCTACGCCTATTCATGCCCTTAGTAATAGAGTATTTAAGTAAATCTAGCCTAAGGTTAGGGGCTCTTTACTGAGTTTATTTTGACACCCTATATTAAGATCCCGTGTTTTCTTACCTCCTAAGGGCCCGGTATTAGCCAGCGGCCACAGTGGGGAGAACCCCGATGACGGCCAAACTCACCGCTCTTAACCGCAAAAGGCCGTTCCAAGCATCAACCTCCAATGAGAATGCGCCATCTCCACCTCTGAATCTCAAATGCCGGTCCCCGGACGATCCAGATACTTACGCACGCTGCAGTACGCTCAGTTTACCCTGCCAGCCCTATCAAGCTGAGCGAGCATCTGCACACCGAGACAATATCATGGACTCACCTCACACAGACGAAAAGGCCACCGCCTTAAACGAGCAAGAACGAAAGTAAGTCCCCTCATCCCCCGCACCTCTCCCATTCTAACAGTAGTCAAAGAAAACTCCGCAATCGCCTGTCTCAACGAGCGTTTCGTCGCAGACAGGCAGAATGTATCCGCGAGCTAAAGAACCGTGTCAACGCGGACCAGCGATCTGACAGTGAGCGCGTAGAAGCGCTCCAGAAGGAGAATAAATTGCTGAGACAGCAGTTGATCGATGTCCAGACGAAAATGTCAAGGATGATGGCGTCGGTGCAGTTGTTGAGTGACTCGGTGGCTAAGACGCTTGATGATACTGCGAGTGGTGAGGGGGATGAGCGACATCGAAACGGTGAGAGAGATAGAGATGAACGGGTGAATGGTAAGACTGGACATCAAGAACAGATCGTTGAAGATTCTGGATTACAGTCGATTGATCTGGAGTCGTTTGATCCGTCGATTCTAGACTTTGATGCGCCGTTTTCAACATCCAGCATCACTGGTAAGTATCAGCATTCATTTTATGAAGCCAGGCTAATGATTGATTCAAGCATCGACAGCAGAAAATAGTATCTCGTCGGAGCTCATCAACGTTTCCGGCACAAGCCCATTTTACTCTCAGATCCCAAATATCTGGAGTCATGAGTATCAAATGGGAATGCAACCTTATCTAACAGCCATCAACGCAACAGCCGAGTCAAGCCTGGTGCTTGGGAAAGACTACTCTTTTACCAACTCACCATTCTCAGATCACATTCAGTTACTTCAAAGAATGCTCAAGAATAAGCTTAATGCACTCGGTTTTGTTCCAGAAGGTCATAACCCTGTCCAGAGGTATACAGCCCCTCTCATAACATCTCCAAAGCCTTTCTAACATGTCATGTTTAGTGTCTACCAACCAGTCCTCATGGTCTTATCCATGTTCAACAGCATGACCCGCCCAGACGTAATGGCATGGTACGCCAAAACGCGCTTCTACCACATCATCGAACTCACAGCCTGGCAACTCTACCCATCCTCCGCAACCTTCAACAAGCTCCATCCCCGCTACCGCCCGACACCAGCACAGCTCGAGAACCCTCATCCCGGCATCATCGACTGGATTCCCTTTCCCACGATTCGTGATCGTTTGATCCAGCTGCACTCTGCAAATCCCCACATCGACCAGATCTTCTGCGACGCTGTGACTGGCTACGTCGTCGAGGCACTCATGTCGGATCTCGTCCTGGGTGCCCCGCAGATAACGGTCTACGTGCGCGTAACAGACCTCATCAACACCATGTCCTCAGCAACATCCGAGAGCGAAAATACAATCGCCATGCTTCCCGCACCAGATATCTCAACATTATTCTCATCACCTGCATATGCTCGCGCCGCGTTTAGCAAATTGAACATGGACAAAGGCGCGGGCTACTACAAGATCGACCCCGCATTCTTCGAAAAGTATCCTGAGCTCTGGGACCAAGCCAGCGATGTCACGGCAACGGGAATGCCGCTGAAGCCAAAGTATCAAAAGATCCTCACATACCCAAAGCCCCTCGACCCCTCGACTGTGGAGACTTATCGAAGCTTCATCGATTTTTCTCTCGACGCTGCGAATACGATATCAATGTCGCCGTGATCTGACCAACCGGGCCGGTCCT
The DNA here is from genome assembly GCA_013396095.1 of Fusarium sp. NRRL 52700. Classification (NCBI taxonomy): domain Eukaryota; kingdom Fungi; phylum Ascomycota; class Sordariomycetes; order Hypocreales; family Nectriaceae; genus Fusarium; species Fusarium sp. NRRL 52700. Next base: position 479,770 of record JAAQRM010000447.1, on the reverse strand, counting down.
GTTATCTTTAAACTCTCACATGATGCAATACACGTGTGAGGACGGCATCATTAGCGCAATTGGGTTTGGTAAAGTTTCGGGAAGCGTAATGGAATGTTGAGTAAACGACCCACCAAGACGGGTTTGACTAACACGCCAGTTACTAACACCTCGATTCTGTGATTCATCTGTGGATCATCTAGTGGGGATGAAATCATCTATATAGAAATGCCAGAATTAGTAACTACAGCACCATCACAACCAACCACCATTTCTAATTCAACCGTCAAAATGCCGTCTCAAATACCAACAACCTCAATTCCTCGCTATAGTTTCATGGACGATTATAGCGAGGGTGCACATCCCGCTCTTCTCAAAGCCTTGATCACCAGCAACACGACCCAAGAAACCGGCTACGGAGGCGATGCGTACTGCGATCTCGCACGGCAGCGAATCCGTCGACATCTGGGCCGCGACGACGTGGGCATATTCTTCGTGCCGAGCGGCACATCAGCCAATGCCATCTCCATCGCCGCATGTCTCCGACCCCACGAAGCTGTCATCGCTGCTAGCTCCGGCCACATCGTGACGAGAGAGACGGGCGCAGTAGAAGCAAGCGGGCACAAAATCATCAACGTCACACCGCAGAATGGAAAGCTCACGCCTGCGACGATCGAGCGTGCGCTAGATGATAATTGGCATTTTCCTCACATGGCGAAACCTCGGCTGGTGTATATATCCAACGCAACCGAGATCGGAACCATATACTCTCGCGCCGAACTCGCAGCTATAAAGCAAGTCTGCGAAAAGAACGGCCTCATTCTCTTCCTCGATGGCGCTCGGATCGGCACCGCTCTCGCCTCCAAAGCAAACGACATGACCCTCTCCGACATCCTCGAACTAACAGATATCTTCTGGATAGGCGGCACCAAAAACGGCGCTCTCCTCGGCGAAGCCGTAGTCGTAAAAGACGCCCGCCTCTCCTCCGAGTTCGAATTTTACGTCAAACAGCACGGTTCACTCCTAGCAAAGGGTCGTGTCATCGGCGCACAGTTCGCAGAGCTCTTCGAGGATGATCTCTACTTTGAACTAGCGCGCAAGGCGAATTTGGCTGCTGAGTCGTTATCGAGCGGTATAGCACAGGGAGGATTCTCTGTGTATGCTGCGACGGAGACGAATCAGGTTTTTGCGGTGCTACCGTTGAGTTTGATCAAGGTGCTGAAGGACAGTTTTAGCTTTTATGTTTGGGAGAAATGTGGCGATGATGAGGCGGTTATTAGATTGCTTACAACATGGGCGACGGAGGGGGCGCAGGTTGAGAGGTTTGTGGAGATGGTGCATTCTTGGACTGGGTAGACGGCGCTGGAGGATGAAAAGTTATAATGGATCTCTGTTTTGGATTAATGCGCTTGCTTATTGATAAGACTTAGAATATCTGCCTATAGAGAAATAACTAATTGCCACATAACGTGTCGTCTTTGACCCCAAAGTCTACAGATTCAGAGGTCTTGTGTTCCCCCTGTCGGTGAATACCAATCTGGCTGCCTCACTTTTATATACCAGGTCTCTGACTAAGTGCCAACATTCTGCAATTCTGTTATCTACAGTGGACATCTCATCATCTTCAGGCATGCTTAGTCACCAGTAAGCGACAAGAAGGATTCACTCCATTTGACCGCTCAACCGACATTGACCGTTTCTCGCCTTACTAGTCCTTTCATATGATCACCATGGCAGCTGAAGATACAGATCTTGACAGGGAATTCAAGTTCCTGAGGTTTCTTGACGATGCTAATCAACGCCAAGACTCGATAACCGTCAAGCGCTCGGCCTATTGGTGCTACTGCGGTCCCCTCCTCGACCACCGGGAGTCATCATTACCAGATAACTTGTACGACTTTGAGGCCCAAGTCTTTTCAAACTCTATTCGCTCTAGTTTTATCCCTTTTCTCAGCTATATCAACAATCTTCTCGTCGCCAAAGGGTTTAGGTTCTATTTTCTCACCATACGCGCTACGACACCAACTCATGAATTCGATCAACCAAGATGGCATACAGATGAACTCTTCTTCACCACAGGCATACTCCCTGGCACGCGACTTGGTCTTAAATCGCAACACCAGAAACACCATCAGTCCGCCGGAACGGACTGGAAGATCTGCACTACCCTTCTCGGCCCCTCAACGCTCTTCATACCCGCATCGCATCAACCCTCCGCGCGAAAAGCACAAGAATCCGCTCGCGACTCAGCAAGCACAGAGCATGAGTGTGTGTCAATTCGCTGTGTCGGCTGTGCAGCCGCAGCAGATGCTGTGCGCGATGAACTAGCTACAGTACTAGAACCCTTTGGTGCAGAAGCAGCAGAAATAGGTGAATGCTCTGTGTTCAAAGTTGGCAGGGAATCTGGAGCAGTGCACTCTGAACCGCGTATGAGTGAAGGGAGGAGTGGAAGAGTTTTCGTCAATGTCGTGCCAGGGACGGAGGATGAGCTGAGAGTCTTGATGCGAAAATGGGGCATGGACTTCCCCAGACAATGGTGGGTTGGGGGGAGATGAGTACAAGACATTTACGCTGTGTATATAGCTCACAACTGCCTAATACTCGCTTCTTGATACGTTAGAGCAAGGATACTGCTCTCAGGTGTTATTTGGAGTGCCTTGTTGAGGGTCGGAGATTGTTGGTCTCATGGTCAACACGTGTCTCGTCGCATTGAGGCTTCACAGCATGGGCTCGGGTAGAACTGCAGGGTAGCACGGACACATGACAATTAAAGTTGATTGAACCAACCTCTGCGTCTCGAGCTCGTGCCGCAAAGTTTGTGATCTCGTAAAATATTATGTCGGAGGATGTCTTGATGCAGAATTACTTCAATGGCTGGAGTATCACAGAGAGGTTGAAGGAAATAATGACCATTGGTCGGCCACAATTGAATTGCTGTCGCAATAGGCGTCTGACGGACAATGCTCCGTGTCCTCGTCAGCATCACAATTGAAGCGTCTCCATGATCAACAGGATTTAATTATGGTTCAAGTTTAATACTGGCATCTTTGTCTATTTGTTAAGTCCGCGCTCCATATAAACAATTGACTTTGACTTACGAGCCTCACAGATATGCCCTCAAGCTAATGCGGCCCTACCGTTTCATCTTAAAAAGCGCTCTCGGGATCCTCAGGTCGCCAACCGCCCCGCCCACTTCCCGACCATCCTGGCCGAGCCCAAAATCACTAATCCCTCTACATCCAGAACTGTCAACTGACAACCTGCGCTTACAATGGTGTGTAACACCCTCCAATCCAGCCATGGCCATTTTCCTCCATCCAACTCGCTGATCTTAATCAATAACCTTTTCCCGCACAGCAGCTTTTGTGGCTTGCATCTACAGGGTGACATTTCGTCCAAGCTTACGGGAAAAGTCGACGTGGCGCTGCACGCCGTTTTTTTCGCAAGCGGGTACACACGAACAATCAATCTGCTGTGTATCGGTGAACGTAATTACCAACCTCTACTCTGTATCGAGCAAGACAAAAACGGGATCCGAGGTGTCAATGTCTCGGGATGCGTTTAATTCAAGGAGATTTACCCTTTATCCCTTCCCGGGCGCTGTTTCAAACAGACATTAACTCAAGATCGGGGGGATCTGGAAATAACAAAACCCCGTATTCAACTGGCGGTACGACGGTGCAGGGGATAGCTAATCTCATAATGGCAAGGCGCTAAATCCGCACTGCGGAGCTGACGTGACCCCTAATAAGGGAACAGCGCATAAGGGAGTCTCGTATCTATCGCCTCTGCAGGTAAGTAAGAGACAACCCTTGGGCTGAAAGATTAAACAAAGGGCACTTTATGCATATCCACAAAGATATTAAATATTCTTGTCCTTTATCTTCTTTATTTCCCCTCTTTTTCTTTTTCCACGTCATCTCTAGAACCCGCTTGTACTGTAATGACCTGGCGCTACACGAGGCCCCTCTCCCCCCTCCTCGAGATTAGCGCCAGGCACAGATCATCCAAGACACGACAAGGGCCTCCCCTTAGCTCTGCATGTTGCATTTGCAGCTTGGTTTTATATAGAAACAGTCCAACACAAAATTCCCGCCATCTCCATTTTTAGTTCTTCCAACCTCTCTTGCTCTGTTCAATTCCCATCTTCTTTATTATAATTGTTTCGTTTCCCCGGTCACTCACTACGCCGGGTTAACAAATTCCCATCTTATTTCCTTCCCCTGTCTCTTGTTTCTTTTATTTCTCTAACCCCGATTTAACTAAACGTCTCAATTGTTTTGGTGAGATGTTGTCCGCTCTTTTCCTAGCCGTCGCGGCCCCCGCGTTGGCTCACGCTGCGGCTGCTCCCCTAGAGGATGGCCTTATTCGCTTCCCCCTCAAGGTTTCCACCGGCGCGCCCGTTGTAAAGGGCGTTACCAAGCGCCAAAACGAAGTCGCTCTCGAGAGCCAGCAGAACGGTTTCTTCTACAGCATTGACGTTGAGCTCGGTACGCCGGGACAGAAAGTCACCGTCAATCTGGACACGGGCTCCGCAGAGCTCTGGGTCAACCCGGTGTGCTCAAAGGCGCAGCAGCCCTCGTTCTGTGAATCTTTTGGTCATTTCGGCGAGAGTAGTACCTGGGTTAACCTTAACACTACTGGCGGTGTTGTCTACGGCACCGGGTATGCTTATTGGAACTATGGCTACGACCATGTCGTCGTTGGATGTGAGACAGCATTCCTCGCTGAGACATGATTTTTTTTGCTGACGGGATTAGCTGCGAATATTCGCAACCAGGTTTTCGGTGTCGCATACGATAGTTCTTTTACCAGCGTCGGTATCATGGGCGCTGCGCCTGATCTGAACGGTTGGGATGCGCCGTACCCTCTCGTGATGGACAGCATGGTCCGACAAGGCCTAATCAAGAGCCGCGCATTGAGTCTCGACATTCGCACCCTCGATAGCGACCGCGGCGCCGTCATCTTCGGTGGTCTCGACACCAAGAAATACACTGGCCACCTCGAGAAGCGCCCCATCATCCCCGCCGAATCCTCTCCCGATGGTCTCACCCGGTAAGTCCCCCGCGCTCAATTGACGAGCGCGCCCGTCTAACAATCACAGTTACTGGGTTCACCTCGACGGCATCAGCATCATCCAAGACGACGGCTCCGAAGACGCAATCTTCTCCCAGACCAACGGCCAGCCCGTCCTCCTCGACAGCGGATACACCGTCAGCGCACTCCCCGGCGCCATCTTCGACAAGATCGTCGCAGCCTTCCCCACCGCCCAGCGAACCCCCGGCGCTTACGTCGATGTCGATTGTTCCGTCGCCGATCTCAAGGGCACCGTCGACTTCAAGTTCGGCAACACCGTCATCAAGGTCCCCTACGCAGACTTCATCTGGCACAACGACGACCGCTGCGTTCTAGGTGTCTTCCAGGACGACGAGTTCCCCGTCCTCGGCGACACTTTCCTCCGCGCTGCCTACGTCGTGTACGACTGGGATAACAGGAATGTCTGGCTCGCGAACAACGAGGACTGCGGTACTAACCTCGTCGCTATCGGTACTGGTCCCAATGCCGTGCCTGACTTGGTTGGTGAGTGTGGCTCTGGCTCTACCACCACTTCTGGAGCTCCTACTTCCACCGAGACCGCTTCCGAGTCTGTCACCGAGTCCGTTTCTTCTGCTGAGACGACTGCCGATACTACCCTTTCCTTCTCTACTACTCGTTTCTCCAACACTACTTTCACAACCTCCAAGCCTGGATCAACCTCTACCGGCGGATCCAACAACACTTATGTTCTCCCTACTACTTCCGCTCCCTCTACAACCGTCACTTCCACCGTCACAACCAGCAAGGTCTACACGGTCACAGCATGCCCTCCCAGCGTCACCGACTGCCCTGTCGGCCATGTCACCACCGAGATCATCACCTCTCTCACAACATACTGCCCCGGCTCCGACGCTACAGGCGTTGCTCCTCAGCCCACCAAGGGTCCCGTCAAATCGACCCTCACATCGACTCGCGTGTACACCATCACATCGTGCCCCGGCTCCGGCTCTTGCAACAAGGGCGACGTCACCACCGAGATTGTCCACAACACGCAGATCATCAACCCCGAGCAACCTACCGGCGTGTACACCATCCCTGAAGCTATCCAGTGCGGTTTCGGAAACTTTGGCTGCAAGGAGGCTACCACCAAGGGATACCGCACCGTCACCATCACATCGGTCGTCAAGGCCCCCAAGCCCACTCCTGTCCCTGGCTACTGCACTACCTGCGGACCTCTTGGCTCCAACCATCACAACAACGGTACTTTCACGGGCCACTACACCAAGCCTGGCTATGAGCAACCCACCGAGGGCCACGCTACGCAGGATTACCCTGAGCCCACTGGCACCGCCTCCAAGCCTACCGGCGGCAACCCTCTTGAGCAGCTCCAGACATACAAGCCCACTGACGTCTACGCCCAACCCCCCAACACCGTCGCTACCGTCGTCAAGCCAACCGGTACACCCGTTGGCTCAACACCCTCCGAGCCTACGGGCACCAGCCCCGCGATCGTCAACGGCGCGAGCGCGTGGAACGTCCCAGCGCTTGCGGCGTGCATCGTTGGCGCTTTTGTCGCAGCTCTGTAAAAAGAGATAATGGATGAGGCACTTAATACTTATTTAATAAGGTGCAGCGTAGATACTTTTTGCGATGGTAGATATGGGATGACATTTTCCCTCTTATTTTGTACCTGCTTCTAGGAGCGTATTATTCTTAGATTGGATATTTACATCGATTGGATGTATCTATACGACATTGACTTTTCATGACAGCCTTGATTGCCTTGGTGATGTTTGGGACCAATTAAGACACCCTCTTGAAAATGTAGGTGATGCACTTGGATGAATTGTTGCATCAACTGCTCTTACGAAAATGTCGGCTGGCATTCATCCGACCATGACAGTAGCCGCTTATTGAGCCACCCAGCACCCACAATCTTTATCGAACCATATTCTAATTTTATTTTGCTTTCTCTTGTCTGCATCATCACTGCCAACGTCCTCAAGATGGTCAGTCTCTTCATCAAGACCAACATCGCAGCCATCGCCCTCCTCGCAATCCTCTTCCAGATCTATCTCAAAGAAGCAATATGGCTTGGTCTGGGCATCGGCAGAACCATCCAACCCCTCAGCGAATTTCCCTACCAATGCCGTAAAATCGTGCATCATCGGCTGGAAGCTTGTGAAGACATGTACTTATCCCAGTCAACACGCCAATTGTTCCTCGCATGCTCAGACCCTATTGCACGAAAGCAATGGCATCCAAAGTATGTTGACTCTGAGTAGATTATATCAGACTGTGGTTAATTGTGTAGTGTTGGGTCTCGTAATATTTCGGGTCGATCGCAGCGCGACGCTATCGTTGCGCTGGATATCGATAAGCCGCTTGATAACGGCTTTGAGTTCCGCGTCTTGAAGACACCCGATTTCGTGGGTACTGCTGGTGATGGACTTGTCAACCTCGCGGGTTTCTCGGGCATTGAACAGGAGAATGGTGAAGTTGATTTATTTCTCGTCAACTTGCGGCCTTCGGTTGACGCAGACGGAAGACTCGTAGATCAATACGTTCACGGTGGAAACGCGACTATCGAGCACTTTGTTACTGGCCCCCAGGCGACCGAGATGAAACATATTCGGACATATGCTAACCATAGAATCGCCACTCCAAATCGTGTTGCAGTGATGAATGATAAGTCGTTTTATATCAGCAATGATCATGGGCCTCATAAATTCGGCTGGGTAAATATTCCAATGCCTATATTGCAGCTTACACTAACAAAGACAGCGACATCACCTCTCAATGATTCTTGGCTTCTCCGATGTGACATTCTGCGATACTCAAACCTGCAAGACCGTCGCACCCAACCTCCAATTCCCAAACGGTCTCGTCATAAACGACAACATCCTCTATCTTCCCGACTCCATAACAGGCCGACTGTGTATCTACCGCATCATTCCCAACAAAGACCTCAAAAAGATCGACGAAGTTAATCTAGGCTATGGTGTTGATAATGCATCGGTCGATGAGAATGGTGATATCTGGATCGCTGCGTTTCCTATAGGCGTTGAGATCTTCAAGGCGTATAATGACCCGTACAATGCTCATCCGCCTAGTGCTGTATTGAGAGTTAGGAAGATTGAAGGGGAGTATGTTGTTGAGAAGATGCTTGAGGATGCGAAGGGGGAGGTTTTGCCGGCTGCTACGACGGTTGTGCATGATGCTAAGACTGGAAAGCTTTTTCTAAGCAGTAAGTTATGAGATCGTCTACTGATGGCATTGCTAAGTTTTTGCAGGCGTCATTTCACCGTTTATCGCCGTTTGCGAACCAAAGTTATAGGCATACGGGCAAATCCCTGGTCATCTACCTTAGTATCTTAATGATTACTAGTATGGACCAACTCAACTCCACTCAGCTCGCAGCCCTTGCCAACGTTCCCTACCGCAGACTCATTTAACTCGGCACAGACGGCCATTGTCATTCTTTGCCCACCTCTCACTTCCAACACAAGGAAAGCACCATAAAACATCATCAGGATCAATGTTCCTCTTGATCGACAGAAGTCTCTCGTAGTTTTTACCCCAAAAAGCATGCTGCCAGTCTGGTTCGAAAGGAAGAGCCTAGTACATGTTAAACAAACATCCAAGCTAGTAGCGTAGATGGCCTCACCTCATTGATATAAGCGCCTGTATTGGGAGACAGTTTCCGGAATGGCTCCATGGATCTGTTTAGCCTCTCGACGGCCTCAGCTTTAGAAGTCTTGTTGAAAGGCTCAAAGGACTCTCCAGATACTGGCAGACTCGTTAGTCAATCCAGACTGATCATCAAGCTTCTTGAACTTACTAGCGTGAATATAACTCTTTCTCCAGCCAGGATTAACAGCTACGCTCCCCCCTCTGGGCTTCGCATCCCTAACGCCTTTCCCAGCGATCAAATGAGCCGTCAACCCCCCCGCAGCATCCAGACTCTCCTCCAATGCCTCCCTAAACTTCTCCCCATCACCCAACGCCCCCTTACTCAACAATCTCGAAGCAAGATAGAGCGTCACCCCCGCAGCGCCCTTATCAAAATAGACATCATACCACTCCAAAAACGAGCCATACTCTTCCTTCGTAGCACTAAACTGCACAGCCCCCGGCCACCGCTTCTGAATAGTATCATTAATCGGCTTGAACAACTTGAGAATATACTCCGGGTCATTAACATCCTGTGCCGCAAAGACACCCTGGATCCCGGCCACTTCATCCGGTCCGCCGGCGGGGTTGGGTGTTTGGGGGCTGAGGTTTGTATAGCCTGAAAGACCGGCGTCGGATAAAGAGGGGAATTGGGAGAGGATGTAGGCGAGGAGATCGTATTTGAAGGGAGCGGCTGCGGATGTTCCGATTGTAAAAGCTGATGCGGTGATCTTGGGGGTTTTGTAGACTTTCATGGTGATGGATGTGAGGACGCCAAAAGTTGAACCGCCGCCCTATGTTGTCAGTATGATTATGTACTTGAGTGGTGAAGGACTTACTCCTCGCATTGCCCAGAAGAGGTCGGGATGGTTATCTTCATTGATGGTCAGGATCTTTCCAGATGGTGTGACCATCGTCATTTGGAGGACTTGATCGACTGCAAGGCCATACTTTGTTGATAGGAGAGAATGTCCGCCTCCAGTAACGTAGCCTCCGAGACCGACAGTCTTTCCGCCGCCACCAACAACTACGCGGCCATACTTATCTAGCATGGTGTAAAGATCATACATCTGGGTTCCTGCGCCGGCAGTAACGGCATCACCGATGATAGTAGTCTTGGAGTTGTATAGCTTGAAGGAGTCTTTATGGTAGGTTATGTCTTTAAGATGGTGGGTCCAGAGGGAGAGAGAGCCTGGAGCTATGGAGCGGCCCATGTAGTCGTGACCAGTATTCTTGACGACGAGTCTGACGTTGTTCTTCCGAGCTATAGTTCATTAGCAAGAGCTCCTTATGAATCATAAAACACCTACCAAAGTCGACTCCAGCCTTGATATCCTCTGCTTTAGTAACATTAACAACAAAAGCAGGATATCCACTTCCACTACACGGATAACTCTGATCCGGAAGACACGTCCAGTTCGAATACTGATCATAAATAAGCGAGACAGGGTCCTGCGTATGAAGATCATAATGCTTCCATGCCTCAGCAACCTTGGGACAAGTGTCTTCGTCATAAGACGGCCAGCCCTTATGGCAAACAGCCCCAGGAGGAACAGGCGCAAAGAGCCTTCCGTCTAAGGTATCATTGAGACGAGACCACGCCTTGTGCGAAGGCCAGTCTGTAGACCCAGGGTATGCCTTGCAAGTCTTGGGCACAGAGCCAGCAAGAACAGAAGGGATAAGAAAGATGATGAAACTGCAAAGACGAGTCATTGTGAACAGCGATGGATTGAACAGCACCAATTCTGGAGGTAATTGCTTGCAGGTTTATATAGGCAGATATCTGAATTGGCCCCCATCTTGGCATCACCAACACGGTCTAAACGAGGGATCATGTCCCGAGACTAAAACAGCATTTCTGCGGCGTCGACGTCAACGCGTATTAGTCGGGTTTCTGTAGCTCAGCCCTGCCAGGAGGGGTAGTTTGTGGAGGTGGGCTTGAATGGGGGGATTATGATGCGAGATACGGGGCTTGTGCTGTCATGTTTTGTGGAGGGAGCCTCTGGTTGGTCCGTGGGTGGTTTGGTTGAGGGCATCATTTGTGTTTTGGCAAAGTCAGCACTCTACGGATATAAGTCGCATCTAATGAAAAATGAAGGTATCCCATCGATTCTCCCTCTAGTTTACCTTGGCATTCTTTATAAGGACCACTCACTACTGACTGGGCGCGCAAGATGCACATCGTGAATGGCCATTTCCCTCAATCAACCCTCGAAATGCCGAGATCAAGAAAAAAACAACTCATTCCAACCCCTGTCCCTTCTCGCCATATCATCCCCAAAACAGCCTAACTCCATGCTCGTAATCAATGCTTAATCTCAATGCAGTAAAGATCAGGGCCAATTCTCTCCCCCAAGACCCCTAATACTGTACTCGCCCCCGTTTTCCTCGCGTGGCTGTCGCAAAAGAAAATGCCTTCAATCACCCATTCCACTTGATCCGTCCGCCTACGTCAGGCGTGTTCACTCCCTCAAAAATGCTGCGGCTCTCGCTGCTCATCCACTCCCTCATCGCTCTATCTTCCGCGCGCAAATCAGACAGCGGCACAGTTTGGGCGACGCCGCATGATAGTTACTCCTCGTCAATTGGCGTGCTCGGGTGCAAAGTACGCGACATTACTCCTCCCCATCAATTGCACCAAGGCTAATATCACCAGGTCAACACGAATCGCATCGCCTACTGGCCGTATTCCGTCGACTGCAATAATATCTGCATCGCGCTCACGTACCAAGACCGCACCGTGCACCTCCTCCGCGTCGATCAATCACAGGGCGCCTACGACGTTAGCTACGATGCGTGGAATTACCTCTACACGGGCTACTCGGCCACCGATAAGCCCACGGCCGGCGGTCCCGTCGAGATGACATACTCCAACGTCGACGCTTCCAAGTGCTCCGATTTGATACATACGAAAAAGAGCAAGTTGCCGCTTAGCGCAGCGAATAGCATGAACTTTTTGACATCGTGCCTTGATCGGAACGAGAGTACGTGGGTTGGCGATAATTACGTTCTTTACAACATCCTCGACTCGATATGCACGCTTGGACACGATGAGATATGTGAGTTGGATTATCCGGCCGAGAACCAGGCTAAGTGTCCGCATACGATGGGCGTGCCGGATGAGTTGAAGGGCGAGGCGGTTGTTAATATTCGGTATCCTAGTGGTGAGAAGGTCAGCGCTGCTGACGGGAAGCCAGTGGATGAGGATCGCGCAATGGGGTTGAATAGCCCGGGTGGAATGGTTTTGGCGATTGTTGTTTTTCTTTCGGCGTGTCTTGCTCTTGGGATGTGATGTGCTGGTTGATGTGATGCTGATGATGGTGGCGGAGGATGATAATGTCAAGATACCCTAGTGTTTTGTTTTATACCCTTTCAATTGAGTAATTAATTCCGCGTCGTTAATAAGTAACTCAAGGTCAATTAATGTAACAATTTGGTATCAACGCCGACATAAGAAAGCATTCCCATCGTCAGGTACCTCGGTGGTTGTCGCAAAATTATTTACCCAGATTCAGCGCCTCTTTGACCTTGCCCATCGCCGACTGTTGTTTTTGTTCTCCGCCCTCACTTGGTCCAACATCATCCTGGCACAACGCATCTTTTCCGTGCATCTATAACTTATTAGTGTATAAATTCTATTGATCACAGCAACGTACCTTTTGCTCTTCCATCTCGGCCTGGTGCATGATGTCGTGGACCTCCTCAGCCGTCTCATCATTAAGACCAGTCGGGGCCTTTGGGTGTGAAGGTCTTCTCTCTGGCATGATGCTTTTGTCTTGTTGTATTGTAATATGTTCTAAAAGTCTCTTGGTGTTTAGTTCAAGTCTGGAACAACAGTACAGTGCTGGGATGGTGCCTCTATATAACTCCAGCTCTCGTGTCTCGTGTCGTCATCCCTCCCATACCTCAGGATGAAATGATGCTGACCAACGTCATGTTGAGCCATCGCGAGGGGTCGAAAGGGCAACGTTGGACGACAATCTCGAGACCCCTCATCATCACAGTGCAAATGGCGCTGCGACAACATCTCATTCTGCCAGAAGTCTCGCTATATGTATGTACACCTTTGTATCGCATACCGTGACAGGCAACCATCATCATGTTTGAGCATATAAAGGACTCAACCCGATACGTTGAAATGCTCGATCTCCGCATGATGACATCGCGGAATGCTTAGCTTTGTCTTGTTGGTGTTCAACTGCTCGTGTGCCATCGTGTGACTCTTGGGGATTTGGATGGAAGTGACGGACATGACATGACCTCGGCAATATCCGTTGCTCAACATTCAGCAAAGAACAATGATCTGATTGATCGATGACTTGCGGTCCATCTCGTGATTTGTATCATTTTCGCGGTTCTCGCATTGCAGTCCATTCTTGTTCAGTCACTCCCGTCTTTTCATTGGATCTAGCTGGAGGCACATCCATGATCCATTGAATTCGGCTCCAGTCCATCGCGCCAGGCATAGCAATGAAGGTATCCAAGCCCTTGAACGGCGAATCAACATTTTGCAGTTACTCAGTTCTCCTCATGTCTTTGGTTGCTTAATCCATAGTTCAGCTTAAATTGGTCCGGTAATCGGATAATACCAGTCATTGATTTGCCAGAACCAAGGCGGCCTAAAGTGACCTCGCGACCGGAGACCCGTTGGGATTTACAGGGCTAACGACTACCGATCTACCGGATTTAGGAGATCTTTACCAAGCGCTCATTGGAGCATAGTTTCAAGATCTTCAAGTTTTATCCGAGTTTGAGCTCTATATCTGACAGAAATACGGCTCATATTCAGCTACGATGCATGCTGAATAATCCCAGCGGCACATAAGCCAATTGATCCTCAACCCCAACATCGAGACACCAAATACGTTAGAATTCTTCTTCTTACCCAGGTCCGAATCGCAATTGTTCAAATCTTGCCATTTCTGATCTCCCGCAGCTGGCTATCTTATCAGCGATAAGATAATACCCCAGATGACTGCCAAGTTGTAAGATGACGACGATAATTAAGATGCACATAACCCGAAATTATCAATACGAAAATGACAGCATTGTTTCACTGCCGAAACATCAAGCCTCACGGCGCCCGTAGATCCGATCTCAATACGCAAGAACCAATGAATCCAAGACCCCTAAAATTACACACTCCATCGTCAGCGAGGCAGTGCAAATCACCTACAAAAACTCTATCGCCAAGGGCCAAAACACCAAGATTCCCCGTGCCGACTTAGCCGCCCAATCCGGCTCAACACTCTTGGCCGAGTGGACCCAGCTGACGTGTATTGGAAGCCCCTAAACGTGTCTTTTTTCACTTTCCTGCATCAAACTATTATTTCACTTCTCTACACAGCCTGGATAGCGCTGTTGTATTCTCTATTCGTTTCGTTTCTTGGTATGTTCCGTCGCGCAAGGGTCATTGCTTGACTAGACCGCGACGCCAGACGGGACAAGCACAGGGATCTTATAGGCTGGAAGATGCCGAGCATGGGGTTCGAGGATAAGACGACGTACAACGACAAGTATGTTGTTTTGTACGATTTCAGTGAGACGGGTGAGTTTTGAGAGATTAGTATGAGATGAGAAAATATACTGATTTTACGTAGATCATGATACGGCTGTCAAAGAGTTCAAGACCCTAGTGGCGGACCTGGAAGAAGCTGGCCTCGACGTTGAAGTCAGAGCGGGCTATGAACAATCCCTCCTTGTATTCGCCAAAGCACCACGTGAACTCCTCGGCAACGCTGTTTACAAGTCCAGGCAAGTACACCCTATAAGTCGGACAGGACTTTATTGACAGTGACAGCAGGGTCAAGGACTGGCTATACGGCATCACGCCGAACCACCCTGGCGGTGATAAAAACACAGTCGTCGATGGAGATTATGAAGCAGAGGACATCCTCTCAGTTTATCACATTGTACATTGGTCCAAAGATCTTGGTGGTGCAGGCATCACACCCGGAACAGGGAAATGGAAGAACGTCAAGGCCATATTCCCCATTCATAATTCCAAGGTCAATCAGTCTTTGCTCAAGTACCTGAGCAGGAGGTTTTTCTTGTCCAACGAAGACATCGATCAGATTCGCAGCCTCCACGGCTCAAAGGTAAGCCCCCTCTCACTCGTCTTTCATTGATAAGGAGGAGGTACTTAGAATGGCAGGTCGCTTTTTACTTTGCCTTCATCCAAGCCTATCTTCTCTTCCTCACCTTCCCCGCCATTACAGGCGTTATCGCATGGCTCTGGCTTCCACGGTACTCCCTCGCCTATGGAATTCTCACCAGCGTGTGGTGTACTATTTTCCTCGAGTACTGGAAGATTCAGGAGATTGATCTGAGTCTGCGCTGGAACGTCAGGGGTATTCAGCACGTCAAGGTTAACAGACCGCAGTTCAAGTATGACTATGAGTATGTTGATGAAGGCGGGCGGAAACATTACTACTTTCCTCGATGGAAGAAGGTGGTGAGGCAGTTGTTGCAGATTCCGTTCTTGATAGTGGCGTTTTTGGCTCTGGGGATCACGATCATTGCGGTGTTTACTATTGAGATTTTGATCTCGGAGACCTACGCTGGGCCGTATAAGGATTACTTGGTATGTCACCCATTCCCACAAACGAACTTATAAGTCGTCTAACATGAGCAGGAATATCTCCCAACAATTCTTCTGGCTGTATCTCTCCCTTACATCACATCCACCCTCGAAGACGCAGCCGAATGGATGACCGAATTCGAAAACCACCGCACCGCCGATCTGCACGAAATGTCACTCACCCAAAAAATCTTTGTCCTCAACATGTTCACCAACTACCTCCCCATCTTCCTCACAGCTTTTATCTATATCCCCTTCGGCGGGACTGTCGTACCTAAACTCGAGGATTTCATATCAGCTACGTTTGCCAGCGTCGGCAAGAAATTCGTTAATCAGCCGTTTCATCTTGATGCTGACAGATTAAGAAACGAAGTCATCGCGTTAACAGTCACAGGTCAACTGTCCGGTTTCTTCGAGGAGAACATCGTTCCGATGGTGAAGCATAAATTCTCGGGTTGGTATAGAGATTATCGCAGGGCGCGGTCAAAGGGCGATATGCTTCTTGCGGTGGTGAAGGATGATCCTGAAGAAACGGCTCTCTTATCACGTGTTCGGAACGAGGCGATTCTTCCAAAGTACAACGTCCAGGATGACATCGCTGAAATCGTTCTTCAATTCGGATACCTCGCTTTGTTTTCACCAGTCTGGCCAATTATCCCAATGGGATTTCTCATCAACAACTGGATTGAGCTACGATCTGATTTCG
The DNA here is from genome assembly GCA_013396095.1 of Fusarium sp. NRRL 52700. NCBI lineage: Eukaryota > Fungi > Ascomycota > Sordariomycetes > Hypocreales > Nectriaceae > Fusarium > Fusarium sp. NRRL 52700. Next base: position 463,796 of record JAAQRM010000447.1, on the reverse strand, counting down.
CAAAGATCTCACTGGAGCATCAACGCCCCGCACCAGTTCGCTCAGACGGAATTGGCCCTTGGATCTACTCCCTCGAAGCGTTAACTTGGCTCGGAAGTATCTGCACAGCAGCGATTGTGCACCTTTTCAGCGTCGACAAAGTCGGTAATACAATGGGAAGCTGGGCGACTCTTCCCGTTACTGTCTTTATTAGCGAGCACGTTCTCCTCCTCCTTCGAGCTCTCGTCCGCTTCATTCTTCAACAGATCGGCTCTGAGCGAATCCGAGACGATTACAACCAGCGCTATGCAAACCGTGTTAAGTATCTTAAAGAGCTGGAGACGAAGAAACAGCAGTCTGGACTCGCTGTGCGTGAAGCGCACCGCGAGCGACGCAAGTCAGTTTTGGTGATGGAGAGAGATCCCTTCTGGACGAAGCAGGTCCACGATGGTGCTAGTGAGCTAGCAGGTGTCACACTCATCCAGCAAGTGAAGAAGAATGAAGAGCCAGTCGATCAGGAGAAGAAGGATTAGGCGTCACGCGTAACAGAATCAGTGTATAGATTACAGACCAAATTGTTTTCATATGTAATTCAAAAAATGTATTTTTATGACGTCTTCACGTTCATTCATTCATTCTTTTTCCTAGCCTCGGTATCTTCCATCCGCCAAGACACGGCCGAGACATTCGACCGTCTAATCCGAAAGAGTTTTTAACTCTTGTCATCATTCCAGACTTGCGCATCACGCGATTGTTGCAGGCTGGTTGCGGGGTCTGAACCTTAATGTGCCGGATGCGAAAGACTTGTTCAGCTCTCGAGGTGAGCTGACGAAACTCGCTTCTTGGTGCCTGTGTTGGGAATAGTCGGTGATGGAGTGCCAAGAAACTCTTTCGTGTAGATAAAGTATAAGGATGCTGTGACGCCATGTTGATTGTTTCCCATGATCTGATTGTCAAGCTCAGCACAAGACATCAAGATGAGATTCACTGACATTGTCTCCACGGCTTTCGCGGCTGGTGCTGTTGCATTTTCGCATGATGCGCAGCATCGTCTTAATGACAAGATCAATGTTGCTGGCACTGCAGACACTAATCCGAAATGCCATCTTCCCGCTCCGCTGAACCCCTCCGACGATGGCCTTACAAGTTCGCATGATTTATTCTCCAGTAAGAAAGCGCTCCAGTTGATGGTCAAGAAACATCAGTCCCTCGTCCGTATTCCTTCAATCTGCTATGATGACATGGGAGATTTGGATACAGATGATAGATGGAAGCCCTTTAACGACATTCCAAAAATGCTCAAGAAGGCGTATCCTACCGTGTAAGTAAATTCTATTGCACTCCGAATAGCGATTTTAACAAGTATCAGACATAAACACATCACCCCAGAAAAGGTCAACAAATTCGGCCTCGTCTACACCCTCCAAGGCTCAGACCCATCACTCCAGCCAATCCTCCTAGCAGGCCATCAAGACGTCGTCCCCGTAGCCGCCGGAACACTCCACGAATGGGTCCATCCGCCCTTCGATGCCTTCTACAACGAAACAGACGGCTATCTCTGGGGCCGCGGTGCGTCAGATGATAAATCAGCCATCACAGCTCAGATGTCTGCCCTAGAAGCACTCTTATCCCAAAAGAACTTCAAGCCGAGGCGTACAGTCATTCTAGCTTTTGGGTTCGACGAAGAATGCTCTGGTCATCGTGGAGCGGGTCATATCTCGAAACATCTGGAGGAGAGATATGGCGAGCATGGCATTGCTGCTATTCTTGATGAGGGCGGCGCTGGGTTGCAGAAGATGGGGGATGTTTTATACGCATTACCCGCTGTTTATGAAAAAGGGTATCTGGATGTTTGGTTCAACGTTAGTGTTGTCGGCGGCCATAGCTCAGTGCCAACACCGCATACGGCGATCGGCATAATGGCTGAGATCGTTACAACCCTGGAACATAACCCCTTCAAGCCCGAGATCGCCAAGAACGGAGCCATTCATCAATGCCTCGCCTGCTTCGCCGAGCATTCACCCCATGTCTTCCCCGATCTCACTAGGCTTGTCAACGGCGGGGACCTCCAAGGTGTTGCGAAGTTCTTGACTAAGCTGTCGCGCGATATGCAGTACATGGTCCAGACATCACAGGCGATTGACGTTATTTCTGGAGGTCAAAAGATAAATGCGTTGCCGGAGTTTGTGACGCTTGGCGTGAACCATCGGTACGCGCCGCAGGATAGCATTGGCAGCATTCAGCATCGGATTGTGGGGTTGATCAAGGAGATTGCTGAGAGTCACAAACTTCGAGTTGAAGCTTTTGAAGATGATGGAGACTATGATGAATATCTTGCGTCGAACAATCTCTCCCGCCAATGCAACAAGGACGAGGATCTCTGGCAGCAGAATCACAAGGGGACGTTGACGATCGCAGTGAAGAAAAAGTCCTACATAACGCCCCAATCTCCAACGAGCGGTCCAATCTGGGATATCTTCGCAGGAACAGTACGCCACTCATTCGCCATCGAGGCAAAGACAGTAGTCGCAGCACCAGGAGCCATGACAGGCAATACCGACACTCGCCATTATCTCAGTAAGTCTCTCAAGTCCAGGGTATTTTGCTGGTCACTGACGCCCCCAATTAGATCTCTCCAAAAATATCTACAGGTGGAGCCCCGGCAGTCTCAAGTCCTTCTCCAACATCCACGGCGTCAACGAACGGCTTTTGATGAGCGAGCAGATGAACATGGCAAAGTTTTACTATGATTTTATCCGGAATTCTGATAGAGCCGACTTTTAGGGGGGCATCAAATGTAGATAGGCCTCGGGGAGCAAGAAAATATTAGACCTTGGTATAAGGTGTTGGAATAAATTTAGCAAAGGGTAGCCTAAGTTTATACTAAACTTATCCTAAACTTATACTCAGTTACCTAAGTCTTTGTCACTTAGGATCAAGGTCCTGAGTTTTCTTTCCTCCCCTAGATAGGAGAGTCAACTAAGAATGATTTCCATGATTATTCTGTCGTAATTATTCCGTTCATCTGAACTTGTTCCGTTCCGTTTCTTCTAGCGCTGGGATGCATCCCCACTCACCTGTTACATCCGGCACTGAACCCCTGTGCGCATCAATTTCCACCAATCACTTCATTTCTTTTCGCTAGCCAAAATGCCAAGACTGTGAGATTATCTTGATCGATTGAGTTTTGAGAATTAATTACAATTTACGATTGACTTTACAAGGTCAAAAGCACTACAAAATCGTTGGGTTTAAACTTGTATTTAACACTTACAGTTATAAACAACCTTATACCGAAACGCCAAGTTGTTTGCAGTTGTTTGCAAACAGTTTCACGATGTCTTCGCACAATCGCCCAAAGCGCTTACATGTCCGAGATATGAGACGTCTCGCGTAACTGACAAGACAGGGTATCTCACCAAACTCACCAAATCTCAAACAGAACCCCCTTAACCAGTTCCTCCAAACATTGCTTCTCGACCCAATGATTGACCCTCGGCGTCTAATGTAAGGAACAGTTTCAGTTGGCGCGTATTATCCACCGATATTCCAGCAATGAAGTGAACGTCCGAGACACTAGGGATCCTCCCTCCATCTAGATAAAGCCATGGCCTCTCCCTCCTGTTTGCACCTTTTTTTCTTTTCTCTCTATCCCATTCTTTTCATCCAAAGATCTGATTCTTACTTTTTCGCAGCTGTTGCTTGCGCCTTTCTTTTTTTTCTCTACGAGATCATTTCATTCTTTGCAGACCCTGGTGGTTTAGCTATCCTTTCGTGTCCAACTCTACGAAATACTTGTTACCACTATATCAGTCCTTTTTTGAAACAAACAAGCAACATCCAAGATGCGATCCTCCTTCTCTACTGCTCTGGCCCTCGTCGCCGCCCTCCCTACTGCCTTTGCGCACTACAACTTCGACGCTCTCATCGTCAACGGCAAGGTCACCGAGCCTTATGAGTACGTCCGCAAGACTACCAACAACAACAGCCCCATCACCGACGTCACCTCCAAGGACATCATCTGCAATGCTGGCGGTCTTGACAAGGATATTCGCGATGCTACCAAGACTCACGCTGTGTCTCCTGGCGATGAGGTTGGCTTCACTGTCGCCAGCGAGATGGGCCACCCCGGCCCTCTGGCTGTCTACCTGAGCAAGGCTCCTGATGGCACTGAGGCTTCTGACTACCTCGGTGATGGTGACTGGTTCAAGGTCTACGAGATGACCTGGAAGACCATTGGTGAGAACGGCATTGAGTGGGCCAACTACATGAACGGCCAGTCCGGTGGTATCACCAACTTCACCTTTACTCTCCCCAAGGAGACTCCCAAGGGCACTTACCTCATGCGCGCCGAGCACGTTGGTCTCCACGGCGCGAGTGAGAAGAACGGTGCTCAGTTCTACATTGGCTGCGCTCAGCTCACCGTCGATGGTACTGGTGCTGGCAAGCCTTCTCCCGTTGTCTCTCTCCCTGGTGCTTACACTGCCACCGACCCCGGTCTGCTCCTCAGCATCTACTACCCTCCCGTCACCAACTACACTGCTCCCGGCCCCAAGGTCTGGCCCAGCGGCTGTGAGGACCACACTCCCAACTTTGCTGGCCAGGCTAGCGACGGTGACTGCACCAACGACAAGGGTTCCGACTCTGGCTCTGGCAGCGCTGCCCCCGTTGCCAGCGACGCTCCCGCTACTGAGGCTCCTGCCGCCTCTTCTCCTGCTACCGATGCCCCCGCTGCTTCTGCCCCTGCTACTACTGAGGCTGCCAGCGCTGCTACCCCCACCGAGGCTCCTGTCGAGCAACCCGCTGAGACCTCTGCTCCCGTTGCCACCAAGGCTCCTTCTACTGGCGGCAAGTGCAAGGCCAAGCGTGCTGCCAAGCGAGCTCTGAAGGCCAAGCGAGCTCTCAAGCACTAAGCTGATGTTGTATGAGATGGATGGTTGAGTTTCTGATCTTTGCGTGGATGGAATGATGGATCGTTACTGGATCCCACGTAAAACTTATTCTTTGTACATAGTGATTGAATCACGTATACATATAGCAATTGACGTGTGAACATATCAGAGACTCTACTCTTTGTGACAATTTTTCATGGCTATGGGTGATTCTCAACCTCGATGATGCCGTTTACCCCGCATGACATGAGGCTGTCTTGGAAGTTGATGACAAGACCATGAGTTTTGGTTCTGCTGTGGCTTGCAGTGATGTCACCGCCACGGGTGCTCATCACAGCCACAATACAGTTTCCTAACTCTCAACACCAGTCATATAATTATATGGAAGTATCAGGTTAAGTCATCGAAAACATGATTTCGCCATTCTCATGAGGTAGAAATCGAGTAGTGGTTGCCAAGATATTACTGGTTTCACTTAAATCTATCCGCAGTTCCCCACGAATGAGCTGCAATTGCCACTTTGATTTCATTTTGAACCACCAAACCCATCTGGCTCTTTTCAGTCCAAATAGTTGTCCTTGGCAGATAACGAAGCTACTTTTAAAAAATAGCATTCAGCGATTCGGATCGTCGCTCTCTCATATTACTGGTCAAAGTCATCAATCAACCATATCGTAGCACTCTCTGGACCCCTATGGCGTTATCTCAGCTCAAATGTCGCCATCAATGCCTTATGCATCGTTCAACGCAGCCAGGTTACAATCCATGCATGCAAGTCCGTTTCAACTGTTGGAGCACCGAAGCCTTCTCGAACACACCATAGAAAAGGTGCTATATGCAGAGATCGAAGCCTACTGCATATGCGCGATCCTGCTAGTCAAAACGATCACACTCCATCCTTGACGTGCGGCCAATGCATCTATTATAGTGGTTCAGATGGCGCCATCGGTGGATGAATGTCGTAGTGAGATCGTCCAATTAAGCTTACTTTTTTGGTCGGACTATCAGTACATATGCGAGAATATGGCGTGGGGTATCACAGCATGATATCAGAGATAAGAACTGTTCTCAATGTTACGCCGTTATCAGTATACAGCAAGCCTCAGATTTCTCTCGGTAAGGAAATTGCGTATATGTATTTTTCTAAAGGCAGATTCATAACACCATGACAAAAGATATAAAGTTCTGGCGTCAGTCAGAAGTTCATTCATAGTGTTGATAGTCTCATGCAGATTGTTCGCCTTACTATGACAAGCGGGAGGACTTTTTAGGACCTACTGATATATGCTTGTCAGTTCAACACCATTAAAACATCCAAAAAGCAAAGAGAGACCTTTCCATGCTGCAAATCATACGTGCGTTGTGGAGGCAGCCCATCTTCTGCCCTTACGCCCTTGGTATATGTATATACGACACCAACTTACGTAGCTGCCACCCTATAGATAAGGCGCAGATCCGGAGAGTCTGACGCGGTCCACTTAGATCTTGCAGATATGAGTGGCGTGCATTATATTGAAGTCAATGGAGAAATGGACTTTTGCCGCATTCCGGACTGTTCAAGAAGGATGAGAGACGTCACCAATAGAATAGAGATTTATGGAAACAAAAATTAGGCCTGAATTAAAGCTTCGGGTGAAACAAGTTGGTGGATTGGTGGTCTTTCAAGACATCTTCAAGATGACGGTCGCTTGAGCCAAACCTGTTAGCTATCGGTATAAGAAAAACGTTGGGTCTTAGGGAAGCTCCCTCACTCCAGATCCAAAAAGCCAGCATAATTATATGAACTGTTCCTTCGATTACTATGGAGTAGCGATATGGGATATAAAACGAACACCCACAAAGTCAAAGCTACATTGCTAAGAAATGCTTCCAGAGAGCCCAATCCACGAATATAGACATAGGCCACCGGCCACAAAAGACAGAAAAAAATTCCCAAGCGGCTTAGTTTGCGCAGAAGATATCCCGCCAGAGATTCACATGTCAAAGCTTGTCAAGGAGCGACTTTTCTTAGACTTGGGTCAAGTCCCGTCAGCAAACGGAGAAACCACAAAAGAAGCCATCTCCACCCGCAAACATCCGTCGTGACGAATTCAACGGCAATTACCTCCCTGCAAACTCTCAAGGTTAAACTCTAGGACTATGATCACAAGACATCTCAAATGGCGAACTCCCGTCAAGCCAAAGGTTTAAATTCTCTCTTTACGGCAATTCCCCCTCGATTTGGCCTCGTATTTCTTGCCGTTGACCAGATGCCTGGGACGACTGGAATGCGGGAACCGTTGGAACTAAAACAAGTCAAACGCCATTGATGAGAGACAGTGAGAACGTGGCTAGAGGGTCTGGCGCCGTGACAAATTCATGTCTGAGGCGCATGCACGCTAGTCAAGAAATCAGGAACGCGCTTCTACTGGAATGCCGATCAGGGCGTATAGCGACGACATCTCAATTGAGTTACAAAATGGATCTTTGAAGAGCAGATTGGGATGAAGTGCATTTGTTCACGACTGGTGAGGGATTGAAAAGGTGGCGGACTTCTTTTGGGCGTGTTGCAACCAGTATGCAAGGCACGAATTTCAATTAATGGTCCATGTTTTTCACCGTAGAAAAATGGTACAGTCGACAACGAACTTTGTGTTAACTCCCGTGTCAGTTCTGTGTTACCTGGGCGTCATGATCACGAAGATTATACGAGATCCATCTTGGCAAAGAGTTATCGTCCATGGAAAATCCCATTAAATGAAACATGCAGGGTAAACTCCGAGCCTCGTATCGCAAGACTCCAAACCACAAGGCTCTCAAGTGAACCGAGCCAGACAAAATCTCGGGGCATGGCTCAATACCCTAAATCTCCAGCCTCAAGTCAATGACACTTGAGGCCCGACAGAATAGAGTATTGGAGGCTTGCTTACCCGATGTGACACAGCGCCTTTTCCCAACCCATCCGGTGAATCCGCACTCTGGTGGCTTTTCTCAACTACCCAATATTGTAAGACTTGGGTCAGCATGCAGAAGGACGGTGAAAAATACATCTACTAGAGGCAAGCTGTGCTGTAATGCATCGGATGTCGGGGGGTATAATGACGGCATGGATATAATTCTGTTGGAGGAGTAGCTCAGCATGGAGCAGATGGGCTTACGTTAGGGCAATACAGTCATTGGACAATGCCGTGACATGCTTACTGCACATGGGTCGTGTCGATTTCAGGCAATATGTTGAGAGAGTCTGACTGCAGATTAGGCGTTTTTCTTATGAAAGTATGGACTTGAACCTTTGTGATTACTCTGTTAGGTATCATTGATGACGGCGGGTAAACAGCATCTGCCAGTTAATGATCTGATAGTGCCGTGATAAAAACAGAATGCCATGTGAAAAAAGCAACACCGAGCTGAAAAAGCTAATCGCCAAAGATGTTAGTGATAAACATGACATTGCAGGAGACAAGGCTCGCTCGGACCAAGAGAAACATGCATCATCCTTTGAGCTCTACATGGATGAGACGTTGAGCCAGAAATCAGCCGTAAAAAAACAACTCACAGTGGCCGTCATCAGCTGACCCGTATAGCCAAGGATTCTACAGTTGTGGCATAACAACCATTATCTGCAGGCGTTAAATAAAGTTACAAACATTAACAGAACCTCGCTAAAGCCAAAAAATCACAGGGGAAAAAGGAGACAAGTAATCGGGAGAGGGGGGTACAGCCTTCTCGTGTTCTGAGGGGACCAATTGAAAGTGATGGCGCCCTGGATTGTCACAACGGGCGGATAGTTTTTCCCAAGTTTGATCAGCCATTCCCCGCAAATAAGCGGCAGAAAACTCTATTACTTGTGCCGTGAATAAATGTATTCCTCGGCGTCTTTCTCTCCTGATGCTAGAGCTGCAGGTGAGATTTGGCCAAGCCGAGCTTGGCTGTAGCGATTGAATATGCAACATGAACCAGGATTTTGCTTCTCCCCCGCAGCTGGCCGGACCTGAAACGTCACGATTATTCAATGAAATCTGCTCACCTTGACTTGGCATATCGCAATGAATACAGAACATCGCCGTCATGGTTAAGAAAGTGAACATAGACTACCGAAGTTAAAAATACCCGAGAAAAAACGATCTCACAACGGTTCTAACCGAGAGAGTATTAGTCAGGGAGTTATGCACGTTGGCAAGAATAGATTTTCCCATGTCTGCACAGGAACAGCCAATGAGATACGTGGTTCGCGGTCTGGAAATCATGATCATCAGTGAGCTAAAATCAGGCCAAGACTGTCCCCGCGATCGAGCTTATGGCCCCAAGCTTTTGGATAACAGGGGTCCCTTGTTCAGGACTTGAACTGTAATTCGCGTGAGTTGGCGGGCCACGGCCACTATTCAAGCGACACGATATTTTTGCATCGGATCCTCGGGCGGGGTTGATGAAACGAAACGACTGATGTGATCTCATCAAGGTCTGGGGGAGAAGAGGAAAAAGAACAAGATCGACAAAGCATGGCAAACATCCCTTGCATATCGCCAGATCCAGGTGTTTCCACCATCTTCCGGTCTTCCTTGAATGAATACCTAGTTACTCCGTACATCCAAGGCCCATCACCCTCCATCGGCTATCGGAGTCGGATCAGTCGGTATATCCCAGTCTTTCCCCCTCTTTCAGTGGACCACCACCCAATACCAATACCAAGAAAAAAGTGGCTGCATGCTTCTCTCTGACTGGTGCCAACCCCTCGTAGCAATGACATGTTTCTCTGTGGCTGCAGCTCTCGCTATATTTACCAACAACTGCTATTTTGTTTCACCCGTGCGTGGCTGCTCTGTCTACCAATCAATTCACTCCTCGCATGTGCAATGCCCCCTTTTTTTTCCCGGGACCTCGTATTGAGCAAGATCGGGTTTTCCCTTACTTGGCGAGCAATGAGATTTCGGATCTATGTACCTCCGCGCGCATACGCTGGGACTACTTCAGCTCCGTTGGCAAAAAATACGGGAAGAACCTAAGTCCTAGATCGCGGCTCCGAGACATCATAGGCCCTAGTCAGGGGCCCATGCTTGTCTCACCCAACCTCAGCTCTCGATCGTGTTTCCTTCTTTTTCCCCTGGTGAGTTGTCTGTGTGTGAGACCTAAGAATACTGTAATAGCCATCAACCTGCATTAGCCAGCCTTACGGTCACCTCTTTTAGCCTTGGTGCGTGCGCGGGGATGGCCCAAACTTGAGCCTCTCCTCCAACGAGATGTTGCAGCTTCAACACCATCTGCAACTGCAAGACCTCGTATTCCTCAATCGGTGTGTGATGCCTTCCACCTGCAGCCAGCGCATCCGCCCCGGGTGTGGGAAAAAACGCCTTGTCTGCGTCACAGCTGTCATTACTAAATCGTTACACTCACTTGATGCTGTGCTACTATCTATGGGAACACCAAACCTGACCATGGGTCCCATTCGGCTCGTCGCTCTCCGCTTTGTGATGGATTCAGCCGACCGTCGAATCTCGGAGATTATCTAACATGTCACTTGAGCCGAGTCTACCGTTCCAAGACACGCAGACGGGACAGAATTAGAAGTCACAGCACAAGACACTAAATCTGGATCAATCACGGCACAGAGCACTAGCCTGGATTGACCTATCGCTATCAAATCATGTCCGGTCTAGAGCCGGCTGTGCTTTCACGTTGCAAAAAGTAAGCATAATGTTGGACCTGCTCTATGTCCCGTGCTGTCATGGTTTGTCCCCAGCCCAACCTTCTCGTGCCCCTGTCCTGCTGTGTCTGCCTTCCCTGTTCCTCGGGCGTGGTATATGCAACCCCCCTGGGACCCGACAACTGGCATCCACAGTTGAGGCTGGCTCTAGTATGCATGTCACACTGCGAGAGGAGGATGCGGTCTAAGAGAGAATTTAGCTTTGGAACTATTGCCTTGGAGCATCATGTTTCCCAAAGTAGCATGAGCTGACTTCCTATCTGGATGCTGGGATCAGCTTGACCAAGGATGGGCACCTAACCATCAAGATCTCGTATTCTCTCTACAGCCAGACATCTCCTACTTAAACCTCATGATATCCTCACCAAATCCGTTTCTATCTCTTCACTCTCAAGTCAAGAAAGGCAACAGTTTCTCAACTCGACTGACCTCCTCCTTCACTCGCTCCTCCTCTTTCGCTTTCACTTCAAACCACTTTCGTTGCTGAAAGGCCTGCAGTTGCCTATCATGCATATCAAGTACCTCCTCATCAATCTTTTTGCCCTGGCCGTCTCGGTCAAGGCTCTTCCCAATGCCGACAACGACTTCGGTCTTGAGGCTCGGGATGACTCCGATACTCTTGTCCAGCGCTGGGACTGTGGCCATGATGCCAAGGAAGTCTACGGCAAGTGTGTCTGCAACGACAAGCAGCTCACCTGGGACGGCAAGAAGTGTGTCTGCCCCAAGGATACCACCTGGCAGTATGGCAAATGCGTGCCTAACAAGCCCACTTGCCCCAAGCCTCAGGTCTACAACCCTCACTCCAAGAAGTGCGAGTGTCCCTCCGGCACTGAGTGGAAGTACGGAAAGTGCATCCCCAAGTGCCCCTATGGTCAGTCCTATGACAAGGACCAAGACAAGTGCGTCTGCCCCAAGGGCACCGAGTGGAAGTACGGAAAGTGCATCCCCAAGTGTCCTGAGGGCCAATCCTACGACAAGGACCAGGGCAAGTGTGTTTGCCCCAAGGGAACTGAATGGAAGTATGGCAAATGTATTCCCAAGTGCCCTGAAGGCCAGTCCTACAACCAGCACTCCGGCAAATGCGAATGCCCTGCTGGCACATCTTGGAAGTACGGCAAATGCGTGAAGGACTGCCCCAAGGGACAATACTACAACCAGCACAAGGACAAGTGCGAATGCAACAAGGGCACTGAGTGGAAGTATGGCCAGTGCGTGCCCGTCTGCCCCAAGGGACAGGAGTACAGCAAGTTGTCCCACAAGTGCGAATGCCCTAGGGGAACCTCTTGGAAGTACGGAAAGTGCATCAAGGACTGCCCCAAGGGTCAGACCTACAACCCTCACTCCAACCAGTGTGAGTGCCCCAAGGGAACTGAGTGGAAGTACGGCAAGTGTATTCCCAAGTGCTCCAACGGTCAGTACTTCGACAAGGACCAGTGGAAGTGCGTCTGCCCCAAGGGAAAGATCTTTGAGTACGGCAAGTGTGTCTGCCCTGAGAACCAGGTCGAGAAGTACGGCAAGTGTGTTTGCAAGGATGGCTTCAAGCTTGAGTACGGAAAGTGTGTTCCTGAGTGTCCCAAGGGCCAGACCTACAACAAGCTCACCAAGAAGTGCGAGTGTCCCTCCGGCAAGGTTCTGAAGTACGGAAAGTGTGTCTGCCCCGACAACCAGGTTGAGAAGTATGGCAAGTGTGTCTGCAAGGACGGCTACAAGCTCGAGTACGGCAAGTGTGTTCCCCAGTGCCCTCAAGGCCAGACATATGAGCACGGAAAGTGTGTCTGCCCCGCCGGCAAGGTCTACAACAAGTGGCACAAGAAGTGTGAGTGCCCCGAGGACAAGGTCGAGGCCTACGGCAAGTGTGTCTGCCCCAAGGGACAGATCGAGCAGTACGGCAAGTGCTCGTGCCCCAAGGGCCAGTACTACGACCGCTGGAGCAAGTCTTGCAAGTGCCCCAAGGACCTGAGCTGGGACGGACACAAGTGCGCCTACGACTGCGGCAAGGACGCCGAGTACAAGTACGGCGGCTGCGTCTGCAAGAAGCACGACCAGGTCTTTGACAAGAAGTCCAAGACTTGTAGCTGCAAGCAGGGCTGGTACTGGGACCAGCACAAGGGTGCCTGCAAGAAGGGCGGCTACTAAAAAGTGTTGAATCTGGGGAGAGATTGAGGGGGATAGCTGGTTGGTAGAGGACAGCCTGGAAGAGGCTCTGATGATCTTATGAGATTGCCTTTGGCTTTGGCTTGGATATAGCACGTTTACTTCGCTGGACATCTTCTTTACACTCCTTACATACTTTACTTCATAGTGGATAATACTTAAATCAAGGACATTGCGGATCACACCCTTTACCTCTGCTTCAGTGACTTTACTCTTTTTATCATGGTTGACTTGAAGTTTGGTCACTCAGCCAATGGAATTACCGCTCATCCTGCATCATATGCAATTGAGATTTAGTCTCATGGAAGCTGGGCCCTGTTTGTCAACCCATCGCGCGACAAGCAGTCATGCCTGTATATCTTAATTCGTCCATTACTTTGGTGTTACTCGTGAGAACCCTTGGGATTAGATAAAGGACAAAAGAAAGTCCATGAAATTTGGCACTGTTGGTTCTGCCTCGCCACGTAGTCGTGCATGAAATTACAAAGGCTTAGTCTGTGTTACAGGAATGGTTGGATAAGAAATGAGATAATGCGGTTGCCTCGTTCTGCCTCACAGCCGAGACTCACAAGTATCGGAAGCGGGGTCAGCAATTCTTTCTCTTTCTTTCAATCTCACATCTACACTAGAAGCCCAAGTCATTCGAGTAAAAACACGGGTTTTGCCTCTTTGTTGCATGTTGTTATTTAACCCTCGTTGCAAGGTTTTACTTTTGCACACATTAACCTCGCAACATGTTCGATCCGCTTTCCGTCGCGGGGAGCGCGGTCGGCATCATTTCGCTGGGCATACAGGTCTGCCAAGGCTTGATTTCTTACCTTCAATCTTTCAAAGGTCAAGATCAAGACATACAGGACAGTCTGAACGACGTTCAAACGGTCATATCAATCCTATACTCCCTGAAGAACATCTTGCCAAAGGTTGACAAATGGTCTTCTGAAACACCAGCTATTCGGCGATGCTTGGCTGAGAGTGAAGAAAAGGTCCGTGAATTCCAGCAATTCTCACTTAAGCTCCGTGGCACACAAAGTCCTGAGCACGATGTGCTGGGCAAGATGGATCATGCCAGACGCGCGCTACTATATCCGTTTCGCGAAGGGAAACTAAAGTCACTTTGCCAGTCATTGAAGGGATTGCTCCAAAATCTGGATCTCAGTTTGGATATTACGACACTGTATTTACCCAACCCTTCTAATACTAAAGTATCATGCTGAACAACGTTCAGGGACATTGCAGTCGGAATCCATACTAGTGTTGATGACCTTGGAAATGCCTTGAAAAGACAAGGCGTAAACATGGTCAAGCTCTCTGACCAACTCCAAGATCTGGATAACAGCATGGCAATTTACTATCAGGACTTGAAGAGTGAAATATCTAGGGCTCAGATATTCGTGGAAGAGGTCCGACAAGAGATTGGTGGACAGCTAAGGCTGATCAACACTGACATAGGCTCTCTTATGTCCAGCAATCGACGCCACCAAGAAGACATAAACCAATGTCTCATGAAAGCTTTCAATGAGCTAAAAGAACAGAACAACTTTCAAAATAAATTGATACGAACAACGCTGGTCAGACATAGCACACATGGTTTTTACGACAACGCTAACAGATTTCTCTTAAAGGGTGTAGATAGAATGTCTATCCAGAACGCCGAGCCGAGACAAGCTACCGCCCTTGCAAAAACAAGGGATTCAAAACAGTTCTCAAAGAACCCCCCTGGATGTACCTGCGAGCGGCGGCATAAGTCTTCAACATTTTCCTATCGATTCTGGTATGCTACGTTCGAGTATGAACAGCATAGCCCTGATCGACATGCACGTAGCTGCAGATATTTCGGAATCGACCAGCCGACGAAAACTATCGCTAGGGCACAGCTTCCATTAAAGATCTGGTCTCTATCTTCAAGAATCTTTCTCACATGTATCGAATATTCTCTCGGGACAGCAACTCCCGGGATGTCTATTCGATATAGAAGCATTGTCCCAAGAGGCAACAGTCCAGTTTATAATGTTCTGGAAGAGCTCTTTGACCATTTAGAAAGATCATCAACACGCGTCATAGCAAACGATATCCCATTAAGATTTGCAAAAGCGGAGCGTGCTATTCTCTCTCTTTACAGAGATAGGAAATCCTCGCCGTATGATCAAGATGAAGCAGAAAAAAGTCACGCTCTGGTCAGCCATATGGGGCTCTCTCAATTAGCAGCCTAATCTAACAGATTCATAGCTAACCTTAGAAAGAACACTCGAAGCAACCAGAAGACTTTTAGACAAAGGATTCGCTCAATTAAGTCTCGAATCACTCTTGATATCGGCGAAGAGACTGATAGAAACACTTGTTAGTACTGCTGGTGATGAAAATGGAACAATGTAAGCGATGAGTGCTCAGGTTTGTAAATGAGAAACAAAAAAGCTAATTTCTTTATCATGAGATAGACAATTTTACCATTTCCAAGTACTTTTGGCAGATCAATGTAGAGGTCTAGCTCGGTTTTCTCTAAGAACATTCAATATGGATTTGCCGATCGTCGTATTTTCCATGTGCCTCTCATGGCGGAATCGGCCCAAGGACCTGTGGGTTTTACTACATGACAGTGAGCACAGTAAGTCCTCCGTAAAGCAACTCAGGTTCTTCTCTAAGTAAACAACTTGATTATAGTTCTCGAACTTCCCCCAATAATGCAGGCAATATTTCAAGAATCTATCAGCATGCTTGAAATAGCTATTTCTAAGTCCCCGGAGGCCGTAAGAGAGAAAATAAGGGGCGTTACGACTATTGAACTCTGTGCATATTGGCCGGAGGGCCTACGAAAGCTTTTAAGCACCGAGGCTGTTGAGGGTCTGCATGAACGTGCCCTTGAATTAGCTATTGATGCGGATTGTGTCGAATCCGTGGATCTGCTGTTCAAAGCCGGATGCCCAGTTGAGTATGGAAGAACAACGGAGTATATCTTTCACAAAGCTTCCGAGCGATGCATGGAAGTCATTGCTTCGAGCCTAGCTAGAAGAAGATCAGATTTGATTTCTCTAGCGCAAGAGCACAAGGCTCTTTTCAAAGATCTGGTACTTACCTCTGATGTCCCAGACGACCAAGCAAGCTACATTTGTTCATGCCTCGATAACTCTGGCATCAGCATTCCATTAGCACTCAGAGTTCCATCCTCGTATTCAACGATCTACCATTTCCGCGGTACCTCAATCTACCATTATCCTATTCTTTTCAAGAATGGGTTTACTTATTTACCAGCACACAATATCTTTGGACTCTTACCGACTATGTCGCAAAATCGTTTCGGTGAACCAATTTGGATCCTGAACGACCATGGAAAGCGCATAGACGGTTTATATTGGCTACAAAGCCGGAACATAATGAATCAGTCACCAACAGACCCTTTTAATCTCGGGCTGAATGTCCAGGCTACTGGTTGGCATTATCTGTTGAGATATTACGCCCGCTCTGACATTTATCACCTTTTCAGGGACCTTAGTCTTGAAAAAACAAAGGAGGTCCTCGGAGTTTCCGTGCTTGACAACTGCCGATGCTGGTGTACCCCCTCGGACAAGGGGTGCACGCCAGCGACGACAGCTTTGAAGTCATATGTGGAGGAATTCAATGAACCAATACCATTCATCCTATGCGAACTTTTTCACGTAGCCATACGAGATACCGGATCAAGTGATCCACGCATAACAGACTGGTGCTATGAAGTTGTCCGATTCTTGACTTTCGAGGCTCTAGAGATGGCTCATACCTGTTGTGAAGTAGGTGCAATAGCCAATGAGAGGCCATTATGTTGTTTGCTGATCCCAGGTATAGTTCACTGTCGTCGATAGGCCAGATATATCATCAGAGAATGTTGATGTACTCATGAACTGTGATCCAGAAAGATGGCAGAAGATCAGAAGTGGTAAAAGAGAACAAGAGAACGCCGCCCTCTTAGAAAATTTGATGGAAGAGTTCATTGCATACATGATGGACATGGAGTCATCCCCAAGGTCTCTCGATATATTCGTCAATGGGTTTTGGCGACAGCGCATCTCGGAAATCTATGCGGTTGACGCTGACGAGATCAAAGACATGAAGAATTGCTTGGTCGGCACCAAGACCTGTAAGTGCAGCAGATCTAGTATTTCGATTCCAAAATCAATAGTTGCTAACTTCCTGGGAAGATGTCCTACCTGACAGGGTTAGACTGTTGCTTGGCAAGGACTTCAAACTCATTGAATTGCAAGACCTGAAGTCAGAACTGGCGCTAGCTGGCGAAACATCTCATGAAGAGAAGGGAGAGTTTGGCGATGAATTTCTCGAATTGCTTCCTTACAAATGGTGTTAGATCGTGAAAGTAAATTCGATAGAAAGGATTAGCTTCAAGGACGGATTAGGTGTTTATTAATTCAGTATTACCATGATATTTTATTTCTAATTAGGAGACTTATCTTTATTAAGGCTGTATGCATACAGTCTTCCAAAAGCTGAAGTTAATTAGGACTTTTCAGTGTGTTGGCTGGATATGTCTTGTTGAGATGTCATGAGCTTTAGCCTTTAGGTATCAATTAACCAAAGAAACCGGAGTCTGCATATTTTAATTTTGGTAACCTATAGTACCCCAACACCCCTTATGATCGTGTCAATGCTAACTGTCATTTCTTAAGGAATCCAATACAAACAATCTGAAAGCTACGTGCAATCTCTATGTTTATGGTATAAGTAAAGACCAACTAACCTCGACCTATGGGTTCAAAGGTTATGGGCCAGCTTGAGGCCGAATAGGAAATCCTAGGAAGAACAAACTTATTTCAGTGAAATCGATAGAAGTCCTTGGAACCTGTTGTTTCTTGCAACGAAAAATAGAAAGAATGCACTCAAGGTCAACTGTTCGAAGCGATTGTGTATTGCACCAATTATCATTATGTTTTGTCGGCCGTTGGGCCCTCTATGCGAAGTGATCTGATCTGCCTGTATCTCTTTGTCCCGATATTAACTGAATTCTTCTCCATCAAAGTTCCAGTGGTATTGATAGACAGAAAAGGTCTTATTCCTAGAGACGCCTGCCTCCAAGAGACAGTCAATAAAAGTCTCGGCTCAATCGACAGTACAACCAAACGGTCTTGAGAATCGAAAAGCAGTTCACACTCTTTTAAGAGCAGTGGACGACACCATCACTGTGAGTGTGGCACTCCTTGGGAGCCTCCTTGGTAGCACTGGGCTTAGCAGACTCCGCCTTGGTAGGAGTCTCCTTCTCTTCAGCCTCACCAGTGCATCCCTCACCGGGAGCAGCAATATCGTAGGCGTAAACGTCAATGGCGAAGTACTGAAGAGCATCGCTGTCGATAACGCTCTTGGAAGGGTCGGTCTTGGCGAGTTCGATGGCTTCGGCGTAGTCTTCGGCGAAGTGGTCGACGATCCCCTCGCTGATGGTGGGGACGTGGAGGACGCGGTGGAGGAGATCAGTGGCCCAGAAGGTGTTGAGCTTGGATTGAGCGACAGTGTAGCCGAGACCGCAGACGGAGTCGAGACTGCGGCGGATCTCGAAGGAGAGAGGGCAGATAACGGTCTCGGTGGTGGCGTTGTCACCTCGCCAGTGGCCAGCCCATTCTACAATTGTCAGTCACATACTCATATTTAGGCTAGGACTTAAACTTACTATCCTGGGTAGCGCAGTTCTTGTCAGGGTCATCGCAACGGAACAGCATACCAGCCTTATTGGCGTTGATGACACGATCATACCAACCAATAGGCGTAGCAGTAGACCCGTTACCAAAGTACTTCTGCTTAAACTCAGACTCATTTCCCCATCGGAGGAGATGATCCTTTGCGTGCTGAGCTAGCTGAACAGTCTCATCCAGAGCATTGACCAACTGGCGACGGAGTGTCGCGTTGCAGGACTGGTGGATGGGATAGTCCTTGGCCCAGCCCTCGGACCAGTCGTAAACGCTGTTGGTGGCGGTGGTCTGAGGAGCAGACTTTGTCTGGCTGGTCTCTGCGCGGCCGAAGATGGGAGTGGCGGTGGCTGCTCCGAGGAGGAGGGCTACAGCGGTGGTCTTGAACATCATCTTGACGGTTGATTGGGGATGGAGAGGAGTAGCTCTGGGATTGACGGATGAGGCTGAGAGGCTGAGGAAACAAGTGTTATGCAGGAGGCATTGGATGGTATTTATACAGCTATTCTATGGTCCATCGTAGCATCCAGGTTCCCAGATTCTGGTAAGAACTAGGCATTCACTGCTGAAAATCCTTCAGACCCTTGTCTTGCCAACTCTCGTGGGGGCTCAAACAAGGTTTGACTGTTGAACCGGTCTTAGCATTAGCAAACAGAGCCCGTAAAGACATTTTCCCGTGGCGTCATATCCAAACATCCAGCAAATCAGAACCCAACAGCATTGGGTGAGGTTACTGCTAGCCTCGGTGTTTTCTGTCATGTAATGTCTATCAGGGTTCTTGTTCCCACTGCGCGGTAACTATCAAGGTATCTTGGCACTAACAGTCTGTGGATCGGGACCCAACGCTTATTCTCAATTAAGGTAAATAATATGCTTAACCGGTCGCTGCAACCTTGTTGGTCAGCTATGCTTAAATCTCTGCGCTTTTTATCCCCCACGGAATATTCGATGCTTGACCTAATGGCGCGTGATCAGTGAGATCGTTTGCATGCATGGTGAGGCATTTTACTGAGGTCCGGCTCGCGTTCCCCGATGAGTTCCTGCATGACTTGATGCTATTTGTTACTTTATACGATGCTGCGAGTCTATCAACAGCTTGGAACCAGCTCGACTGGATTAATACTCGGCGCCGAGGTCAAGGGTCCGCTATAGGCCAAACCTTGAGGCTTCGAGACCTCCAAAAAGGTCCTCATCAAGGCTAGCTTCGGAGTCGAGACGAAAGACGAGATGAAAGCTGGACGGATTAGGGTAAACGAGCCTCAAATTGGTTGAAGATTCTGTCTCTAGGTGGTTGAGAGATGCTTCGCTGACAAAGTAAGGGCTGCAAATGTTTATAACCGGCCGTATGGCAACTAGTAGTCAGGCAATGATTGTTTTAGGAAGACTCCAGTCGAATGATTCAGATGTTTCTCTCTTATATTGGATTCCTCTCATTTTTTGAACTCTTCCCGTCTTAGCTGGCGTTGCGCAAAGAGTTGGCTGGATGTCTCGTAGCTGCAAGTCAGTCGAGCGATTGGCTCCATCATTATTGTAACGTCAAACTCAATACACGTCTTTCAAGATACTTTTATTTGTACGAACTAAAACTATCTTCTTTCTCTATGTAGATCTGAACAATCAAAACTGCATGCCATTCCAATTTTCAGCGGCGCTATGCTTTCTCCAGATCACTGGGCCTTGCCCATAACCCCTCCGGCTCAGCACCCTTCGCAACCCTCAACAGCTTCCTCTTCTCTCTCTGCTCATTATACGTATCCAACCACTCCTTCGAATGCCCAACCAGCGGTTCAATCTCACTACTAACAAGACTAGAGTTCGCCCAGTCCAGTAAATCCCTCACATACTCAATCTCTTCGCCATCTCCCGCCAAACTATGAAATTTCCTCCCACGTCCCTTGCTAGCAACACGCTGGTCATATTCCTGTCTCAGAGACTGAATATCTGGCAAGGTGGTATTTCCAGTAAGTACACGAGCGAGAACCTGTGCTTGGAAGTCGAAGAGAGAAAAAGTGGCAGTGTAATATGGTACGCCGATGAATGAGAGGGTTGGGTCCTCGGTGTAGAATATGTCTTTGTGGAGGTTATGCACCATGTTTCCCTCAGAAGTTATGAGGATATCTCGCGTTGCATTGTTTGCGGATAGGTCATCGCGATGATAACGAGCAAGGAATGGATATGATGTTAAGTAGCCAGTTGCTAAAACAACAGCATCAACATCGTCGAGAGCGCTTCCATCACTCAAGATAACTCGACTCTTCACTGCTCCAGCTTCTCCATCCCTTTCCAACACAAACTTCTCAATCTCTCCGACATGCTCAATGTTTCCAGGAAACATGGAAGGTGGCAAATCAAAGTCTCCGCCTCTAGTACTCTGGATAACCCTCTTCGCGGTCTCACTAGTCTCACGGCAAACATCATACGCCGACGCACCGCCACCAATAACAAGCACAGTCTTTCCTTCAAACTGCTCCGGACGACGATACTGTTTCGTATGGATAACATCATCGCCAAAATGAGCCTTCCATTCAGCAAGACCAGGGGTATCTGGAATACGAGGTAGGTTATAATGGCCCGTTGCTACCACGACAGCATCGAATTTCCAATTACGTTCGATGATTTTGGGGTTGCCATTCCCTTTGAGAAGAGTAATCGTTCGGATATCCCAGTGGGTTTCATCGTCGCTCTTTTTGACGTCTTCAACACGCGTATGAAAGACAGTAGCATCATCGACGCCGAAATCCTTGCTAAGACTCTGGAGATAACTTTGGATATTTTCATGGCCGGTGATATCTTCTGTTCCCTTTGGCCATGGACCAAGGTTGCTGTAGAGAAGACTTGTAGGGACGTTGTTCCGAAGACCAAAATAAGCGGGGCCGGGAGGAGAGAATGCGACGTCGAGATCGTCCCTGTCCTTAGCTTCGAGGGGATGAGAAGTCTTTCCGTCGTTGGCTTTGGAGGTGGTTTGACTGGCTGAGAATTGCCCCGGGATTGAAGCCACATAATCTCCTGTAGAGGGCTTCTCGCTGGGGTAGTCCGTTGTTGATGCTCTGGGGTCGTAGTGCCATACTCCAGATGTGACGCCGGATCGTTCGAATACAGTGACATCCGCGCCTTCTTTGAGGAGATATGCTGCTGCGCAGATTCCGCTGACCCCGGCGCCGATTACGGCAACCTTGATGTCGGGGCCGAACTTGGTGGGCTCTTCGGGCGAAGGTGATCTATCACCGCTGAGGAAAGGACTCATGGTTAAAGTATCGCCGGGACTAAGAAACGAAGAGTACCTGAATTATTGACAATTTGGAATAGTCAAGTCAGTCATTTGTGGACTGAGCCCTGAATATAAAACCTCTCAACACCACTGCATCTACACGGTTTGATCCGGAACATCCATCAATTGTTACGACTATCGGGACTTGTTGTCCGTTTTCAACTCTCTTATCTCCGGATACTTAGTATAGCTCATACTGTCTCCCGATTGTGTGCATTTCCCGGCCGTTGACAGGTCGGCAAGACCCAAGTATGGAACCGTTGAGCACGCCATATCACGAATTATGTCACAAAGGGTATAGTCCAACACTGTAACGTTTGACGTCAATCTTGAAGTTTATTTCGTAATAGGTTCCTGTCGATAGCTTAGTAATTATAGCTTGACTGATAAGACTCGATAGTCATGTTGAAGCATAAAGCTAGGAAAGCTATATCTTTTCAGGTCTTATGAATAGAGCCCTGCGTCACCAGCCTCACATCTTGATAAGAGGATTATTGGAACGCATTAATGATAATACTTCATATTACTTACTATCACTTACTTATCTTATTTTAGCGAAATTTCGGAGTTAAACTATTAACCCTCATCTAAGACTCACATGGCGAAGATAATCGTCGTGAAAGGTGCAGGGCTATAGGATCAAGATATCCACTATGATCTTTGGAAAGATCTCTTCGCCTTTAGCCGATTGGTTAGATTCTACTACCTTCATACCGGAAATGGAATAAATTTGGCCTTTACTAAAGGTAAGTTCTCCGTGCTGATTGAAGCTCTCAGCCACCACTCAACAGCAATCAACACAACTAAACTCTACCAAGGCATCTTCAGGTCGACTTCATTATTCAGCTTCGGACAATCGCCCAAACCCCGAAAGGATCTTCATGGGTATCTGGTAATCCCCATCGGCCCAATCAAATGTCCTAAGCCACTATACTCCATCGCTGTGCCGCAAAGGATTCGCGGAGCCGAGTTCCAGTCATCACAAGCGCACGCAACGGTTGTAAGAACGGAACAGCTTTTCCACTCTGAGTTGTCTCTAAAACCTACTTTGTACAATCCCATACTGTCCATGGCCAATTATTGCTCAGCGTTTGCAGCATCGGATCCCGCAGTTATTACCTAAATCCCTGTCCGGTCCTCAATGTCAGCTTACCTAAAGTTTCCAACTCCACCGATGTGATTCAGTATCAGCTTATATACATCGCTAACTCCAATCCTTCGTATATCGCACGCCCAATACCAATCACGATGCTCTTGTTCAACCTAAATGAGACAAGTCTTGGATTTCAGTTGACGATCTAACCTCCAATTCGGGCCTCGGCAAAAACTCTAGTTGTTTCCACGTTCCCCTCATTTATCATGAAGATCGCCCTCGTGAATCCAGGGAAGAGCAATTCTCCTCTTTCCCATCAAACAAATCCAGAATGACTTCCAAACCCTCTACAGTCGGTCCAAAGGCCTTGGTTCTATCAGCCCTCACCATAGGTCTCGGTGTTTTTCTCGCCGGCCCCGTTGGTCGTGCCGCAACCGTTCTCGGTTTCTTCCGCACTCCGTCGTCTACTATCGTCTCCGAAGCAGATTTCATAACCATTGACGACACAATTGTCTGTGAGGACGTGCATGTTCACTCTGGCTTACTCTACACCGCGTGTGAAGACTCATACGCTCCGCGGTTCTCGTGGTTTCCTGGTCTGGGCGTTCTGCACGATCCCCTCACGGCTAGCAAGTCGCGTGGGTCTATCCACGTCATAGACCCCAAGACGTTCAAGTCGAAAAGACTAGAGTTTGAGGGCTTTCAAGGACCGTTTATCACGCATGGTATTGATGTTATTGCTGATCCTAGGGATAAGGATAGTGTTTATATCTTTGCTGTCAATCATGTTCCGAATCCTGAATACCTTCAGCATGTTGCAGATGGGAAGAAGGATGCATTTGACGGAAACAAAGCTGCTTCTCAAATTGAGATCTTTCACCATCGTGTTGGATCTTCAACAGCCAAGTATGTTCGATCGATCAGCGATCCTTTGATCCAGACTCCAAACGATATTGTTGCTATGTCACCGACAAGCTTTTATGTCACGAATGATCACCATTATCGCGAGGGACTTATGCGACAGGTTGAGGATATGTATTACGGCGCCAAATGGTCAAACACAGTCTATGTTGAAATCACCGATACGGCCTCCAAGGTTTCAACAGCAGGGTTCAATGCTTCCATCGCACTGACAGGCCTACATAACAACAACGGTCTCGGACACGGAAGAACCCCCAACGAAATCGCCATTGGCAGCGCGGCCAGCGGGGACATCCATATATCCACCGTCAAACCCGACCATACCATCCAAGTCCTAGAAACAATCCCATTCGACACGGCCGTCGACAATCCCTTCTACTACAGCGATCCATTCGCTAGTGGAGACAACGACAGCAGCGGTTACGTCTCGGCTGGTCTTACAAAGGCATGTGAGCTTGCAAACAACATTGGTATTGACACTGCCACTGAACCAGTATCGGTATGGCTTGCTCAGCGAAAGAATGGAAAGTGGGAGAACAAGCTCCTGTTTGAAGATGACGGAAAGAGACTGAGATCTGCGGCTACAGCTGTCTTAATTGGGATTGATCCGAGGCTTGAGGGGGGGAAGAAGAAAGGTTGGTTGTTTGTCACCGGGTTTTACTCACAGCATATGGTTGCTGTCAAGGTCGAACTATGATGGCTTACATATCGTGGTGGCGATCTAAGATGACATAGTAGAAGTTAGTGGGCGAGCTCTGATATATCAAACACTTTCCGAAGTAGGTCTTTGAATTGGAGGCCAGACAATCGTTGCAGGTCACGGAAATCCACCAAAGGCAGGCATATATACACAAGTGTCATATAGTCATTTTTCGGCTCCTATTCATACATTTAGACAGTTTATGAACTATCATGTTGTTAATCTTAGCTATGGGTTTCTTTTCCGTACCGCAATGCATCCAGCGATGTCGATATACAGGACCGTGGAAGAAGATCCAAATAGCTCTTTTCATATTCATTCACATTCTTCAGGCTACCCAACACATCAACTAGTCCTCGGATTTGCTGTAATAAGGCACCGTCCTTGAAGTTTCGATATTCGTAAAGAACTTCGGCTGCGGTGAAGAGTGGCATGGGCATTAGAGGATGAACCTAGATGATTGGTGTGAGTCCACAATGCAAGGCTTCCAAGTACGGTAATTGGGCCTGATCCATCGAGAAATTAAAATGAAGTACTGACTTGAGAGAAGTGGAGGTTACTGAGCTCTTTTGCCAGACGAATAATTTCCTCTGCGGCGGTTGAGATCCGTTTATAGCATTCATCCAATACAGACTGAGTATTTGTCTGTAGAACGCCTTTGCAGAGCAGCACTTCCGTCACCTGTCCCAGGATCAGAGAGAACGTCCCCAAAGGGTGAAGCTTATCTATCCGAGATGTTATTTGGTCATTTGAAGAAAAAATATCTTTCAGCCAGCGCCAGTACTCAGTCAAGTCGGAATCAGTATCGCCATAAGCCTTGGAGATTTTGTTGTGTCTGTTGCGGAGCAGACCACGACCACAAAGAGTTACCAGTACAATGCAGTCGTTGAATGATGATGTGTCTTGAGAAGTCGGGTTTGTTATAGCGTGAGAGATAAAGTGGCCTGGGGTTTCACGGTTTGCTTGGAAGTCTCCGTCAGGAATTGGTAACCGGGTGCAGATCTAGTGGTGTTGTCAGATATAAAGCTCTTCAGTCAACACAAATCCTAGACAGTTTACCATATGCTCGCTCAAAGTCATAGGCCAGTCATTCCTCATACTGAAGAGATGGTCCAGGAAATAGGCCATCCAGAATACTCTTCGCTTTTCTTCCGTTCTTGTAAAATGTTGCAGGTCGTTTTGTGAATCATGACTTTTATCTGGACTGTCAATTTCATGATAACGCAAACCTTGAACCATTCGAAACATTCGGCCTGCACTGATCCAGGCCTGGGTGTACGAAGCACGCATTAACTCGCATACTGTGAGAAGAGTCCATGATTGTGCATGCTCAATTTCAAAGGATTCAACAGACTCTAAATCCCTTTTGAGTTGTGTGTATAGTGGCTCGATCAGCTCGCGGAACTGTGTAGAAAGTAGGATAGCTATGATCCACATGATACGCTGTAGGCATATCTGGATGGGGGATTTGTCACTTGATCGTGACCATGCGAGATAAGAGGCTTGATGAAGGATTGGGAACGATGGGTGGGCACGATCAAAATAGAGTTGATCCCTGAGTATGTTAGTTATTTTCTGAAGATACTTCTGTAGGCGCTTATCGCACAATTCTGCATGGACTATAGGATCAATCAAGACTTTGTCTTGAAGTTGTAGCGATTCAAGTGGCAGTCCCAAATTAAGAGACAGTGTATCTGGTGTCTGGGTTCCGAAGGTCGGCTGGGGAGAGTTAGTAATGTGTAAGGGATACAAATTTAGGCTCGGTGCTAGTTCTCACTGCATAATGGAGCTCAGGTGGTAGATAGATCGACAGCCCCTGACTCTGTTCGGCTTCTAATCGACGCTGTAGCATCTCCTCAAGCTGGTCAAGTCGACTACGTAGAGCATCGAGATGTCCCCGCTTAGGACCTCGTTTGCCTCGTGGTGACGCTTCGCATAGAGTATTGGATCTCAAACAGAATCCACATCGGGGTTGTTGCGCGTCGCAACGGAGCTTACGGCGTTTACACTCATTGCATGAAGTTGTGTTACGTTGTCGGCTTGACATGGTCGATACAAAATGTTCGTTAAAGATCTTACAAGTAATTGATAATATGATGGAAGAAACTAATTTTCCGAGATTACGTCCAGCTTTGGGTTTATAACGATCAGGATGACAGGATCCATCCGAGACTTAACTCCGTGCTTATCTCCAAACTATTTCTCCGGGCACTCTAAAATCTCACCATTTCATTAAAATGATAATCCGAAACTGGAAACCATTATTCCGAGTCTCTTACTTGTAATTTGGCTCGCAGTAAACTATAGTGATTGCCTACTCAGGGAATGAAAGTAGTCATTGCTATAAGAGAGCTTCCGGTCTGTCGAGCAACAATGATACTCAACAACACTTTCTCAGTTCGCAATCAACACCATAATTAGACAATCTTCACTCAGAAACATCTTTAAAGAAGACCTCTCAAGATGAATATTTTTCCTAGAGGAAACGATGCGCATACAGTCAACCCACTAGATGGTGTTGTCGATGCCTTGTCCGTCAACGGCTCTGACTGGCTCTGGGCTGTTACGGCCATATTCTGTACCTCCTTTGTAGGTCTTTATTGTCATCCTCAGAGTGAGCTCTCGGACCCAGCTAACTCTTTTTCTCACAATTAGCTCGGCCTTCTATCTATGTGCTTTACCGCCCCTGAAAACAAACGGGTTTTCCACTACCTATACACTGTCGTCCTTCTCGTTGGTTGCATATGCTACTATGCGCAAGCTGCCGATCTTGGCTGGACTCCGGTCCATCTCCATCGCAACGACGATGCAAGCCACCAGATTTTCTATGTTAAATACATCTACTGGACTGTCTCATTCCCTTCTCTTGCCCTCGCGTTGGGGCTCCTCGCAAACGTTTCATGGACCACGATTCTTTGCAACGTCGTCTGCGCTTGGATCTGGGTCCTCTGCTACCTTTCTTCTGCCTTGACTCCTTCCGACTATAGGTGGGGTTTCTTTGCATTTGGCACCTTTGCGTATGTGATTCTTGCCATGAGTACCATTAACGAAAGCCATGAGGCGGCAGAAAAACTGGGTATCGGCAAGCACTACAGGCTCCTGTCTGTGTGGTTGAACATTCTTTGGCTTCTCTACCCTATTGCTTTTGGCTTGAGTGATGGAAGCCACACGATTAGCACCACCGGTGGGTTAGTCTTCTTTGGTGTCTTGGATGTTTTGATGGTGCCGGTGTTGACCTTCTCGTTCATCTTCTTGTCCCGCAGCTGGGATTGGGATAAGCTGAGCCTTGCTTTCAGCGAAACCCGTCACAATCCGACCGTTTTGTCGCCCAAGAAAGATACAACAGTTGACCCCAGGCTTTGTTCATCTGCATAGACGCTTGGATGCATAACTTGTTGTTGGGGTGGATTCTAGCTGATCAAATCAGATTTGGCGGCCCAATAACCAGTTACCAGGCCTTGAAAGCGACTCCAAGACAAACATTAGTGCTGTTTGCTAGTAGCTATGACTTTGGTGATTCGAAGCGGGACCTTTCAGTTTATTAGGATATTTAAAGGTTTCCGGGGGATCATTATTCGACTATGTAAGAGTAAGGGGCGGTAAACTAGACAGTATGAAGAAGGGCACGATTTTTAAGGTTTTCGACTGAACAGATAGTGAATAATAGAACATGTATTTCGTACAACTAAACAATCTAAAAATGAGGAAATAATTCCACCCATTCGAAAGTGACAAAAACACCCACAGGAGCGTTACGTAAGCTTATAAAAGATTCCATAGTTACAAAGATCCGCGAGAGCACATGACATATAGTTATGATAGGCAGCCCTGGTACTATGAAGAAAGTTGAAGCGTAAAGAAGCAAGTATTCGATAAGCTTTATGACAAGGTTCAAGTGCCTGTTATTCTCCGGAAATTCTAAAAAGAAGCCAAGGGGCATCGCCACGAGCATAAACAATATGAAGAAGCTGAGTGCACATGAGATTAGAAGACAGCTAACCCTCCATGTTATCTCTTCGACATGAGAAGGAAAGGTCCACTGCCATGCTGCCAAGTGAAAACCGCTATAGAGGCTACAAAGGGCTGCACCGAGTCATGAAACCCAAGGGAATTTCGCAAGGAGGAAGATGTCCAAGAAGTTATCCATTCTGCCTCTGTATTCAGTATCAGAAGCGCCAACATGGAAAAACAAAAATACTTTCTAAAGTCGGCATTTGATTTGGAAGTCGGACAATCGTCCCGGGTTACGGAAACTTAGCAAAGGCCGGCATATATGTAAAAGCGTCATGGCCAAAGGCACATTACGTCATCCATAATTCAGGAGAAGGTAGATAAATCCGAACCTCCAAGATCGAAAACCTCAAGCAATTCAGTTAGTCACAATCCCTAGTTATTTCATGCACTTTCAGCAAAAATGTCCACAGTTGAAATCATCTCCATCTCCACGGCCTTGATGGCGTCAGGTGGTATCGCAACGCTGACATTCTTCGACGTCCCCGAGCTTCAATCTCAACCTGCCTCTCGATCTCTACCCTCTATCCGATGGCTATTTAGTCGCGGCTCACATGTCTTCCCATCAGCCTCACTTCTATCGACCATTGGCTTTATATACTGTGCATCCTCCAGCAACTTCACAGGCTCTAGTTCACTCTTCGCTATTTCAAACAACAGTCCCAAAACCAACACGTTCTTAACCGCTGCGGCTCTAGCATTTAGCATCGCGCCGTTTACTCAACTCATGATTCCGACAAATTTTGCTCTTATTGAGGAGAATAACAGACTCGGTGGAGCGAGGAGCGAGAAGGCGGCTGAGCAAGACACTTCACTGGATAGAAGTGCTTGGGAGTCTGTCAAGGGAACGGGTGAAGGTTTTGAGTTTATGGATCTGAGTGGTCCTCAGGAACAGACTGAAATTGAGTCCACGGCAGAAGAAGATGAGAAGGTTCGTGGTTTGTTGGAGAGGTTTCGGTGGCTGAATCTCGTGAGAGCTGTTCTTATTGGCGCTGGAGGAGTCATGGGTCTCTATTCTGCTATCAACTAACGACTGGCAAACCTTACTGATCACCAGCTACCTGGTTTTGTCTTGCTTTCTGCCTCAGCTTGCAGGGCATTCTCCGCCAACATATTTGCACTGTTCAGTCGTCAAAAAGACTATAAAATCAAGATAAAGACACTCGAACTACCCAAGACCTCATTGCCCGGTGTCATATCAAATGAAAAACGTAAAGTTACACCGCCGAAATCATCTTCAAAATATGCAGCCCAACTACTACCCCAAACCCAACCCGCAAGCGCTTTCAAGCCATCGATCCTCACTTCCCCCAAATGAATCCCATCACTTAGGCAGGACAGCCTTTCCAGCAGCTCGAGCCGTCTCTAGAGCACCATGCAGACCATACTGAGAATAAACACCATTGATGCGTTGTGTTGAGTTGAGGTTCTTGACAACCACGATCTGGAAACAAGTAGCGGAACCTTGACGGGATGCAATGGTGGAATAAGCCAGGAAAATCTCCCAGATCTACTCGAGTCAGCTATTTGGTCACAACTTGAGTCACTGGAGATACATACTCGGAACCATCGAACGCCATATTTGGCCTTGACCTTTTCAGCATTTCCGAGCCAGTTTCTGTACCATCGCCAAAGAGTGCCGGAATAATGAACGCCAACTGTGTCAACACTGAGTCAAGTTAGCCAGTGAATTCATATGAGAAGTTCAATCACTTACCTCTTGACCTCGAATCCAGCGCTTTCGAGGCATCCGACGTAAAAGGACAACGGCGTCGATGCATCAGCGCCAGGAAATATATACTTATTCAAAAACAGGCCCCAGATGAAATCCTCATACTGCCACGCCTTTCGTAATCCCGACAGCTGGACGTACATGGCCCCATCATCCTCAAGCATCTCATAACACTGCCGAAAGAAGCCCGTCAGCCGCCTCACACCAACATGCTCCGCCATCTCAAGCTGCGTGATCTTGTCAAACTTTTGCTCCGGAATATCGCGATAGTCACAGCATAAAAGCCGACTCTGCTCCTCGCCAACACCTGCTTTTCTCAGCCCATCGTTTCCCCACTTGACTTGATTTCTCGCCAGAGTCACGCCCGTGACGTGCGCGCCGTAGTTTAAGCTCGCGAATTTCGCCAATGTGCCCCAGCCGCAGCCAATGTCGAGGACTCGATCGCCGGGCTTGATGTTGATTTTCTCGCAGACGATGGCGAGTTTGTTATCTTGCATTTCTTCAAGCGTCTCCTCGCGATCGGGGTCAGAGATAATACCGGAGGTGTAGATCATTCGTGGGCCAAGGAACCAAGCGTAGTGATTATTTCCGCTATCATAATTGGTGCGGACTTGCTCTTCGTCCTGCGAGCGCAAATGAAGGACAACATCGGGAAAGAAATTAAATAAAAGATAGTTAAATGTCTCGCTGGTGAAATTGAACGTCGCCCAATCATGGCGATACTCAAATGTCTCAAGGGCGTCGGCGTTGAGATCGACTTGGCCGGTGAAATAAAGTTCAAAGAATTTATTCATAGGAACTTTATGGCGGCCTGTATATCGTGCGCGTAGCTGGTCTGTTTTGAAGGTGAGGTAGAACTCGATCGGTCGGCCGGGAAGATGGACTTTATCGTTGATGCGGGGGCTCAATTTGGACATGAAGGTCCAAATGACGATTAATACAGGGACAGTCGTAAAGATGGCGAGAAAAAGTGCCAGTCTGAGACCGCCGCCAAGTTTCCATGATAGCCATTGGGGAACGCCGTAGAGAGCGACGCCGAGGAAGATGTTCGACCATTGTTCGTATCCAGGGCCGTCGGCGGGAAGCGGAGCGTTTTTGATAGCGGGAGACTATTTGCAGTAATTAGCAGATATGACATGATGGACACAAAACCATGCGACGACTTACATTGGTTAAAGGAACGCCCGGATTCTTGCCGGTAGAGAGTACGTCAGCGGGCGCTTTAGGTGTTGCGATAAAGTCAATGTCGCTACTCAAATGAGCACCTCCATTCTGCTTCAAGGCCATGATCAATGACTCTTATCGGCAGAAAACATGAGAAGAAGGAGGAGCAAAGAATGAAAGGAAGGTTAAACACGAGATCAAGCGGTCAAAGCAACCCTTTTTAATCGCACGGCATGCTGAGCTGATAATTGCATCAAACCACCTCGACAATGATGTGAGGCCCCGCTGCATCCGGGCCTCAGTACATGCATTGCATTGCATCCCTGCCCAAAAGCGATAGGAGAAGAGAAGACGAGAATGTAACCGAGATGAAGAGGGTTATCATGAAATTGGGACGCGTAATTGGATGTCTCTGCAGCCTGCAGTGTATTCTGGTGCCTATCAGAGTTATTCTGTAGCCTAATTTATTGGCATTTGGGCATGCCACGCTGCGCTGCAATTATCCCTGGTGTGACGTTGGCGGGCGGAGGATATCCCCGGGTCCGAGACTGCATTCTTGCACGTGCTGTTCTGCTGGTTTGGGTGAGGATGTTTCACCTGAGGCCGTGCCACCTTGGCGATGTGGAGGGGGAATCTCTCATAACGTTAACGTGCCAAAGACATACTCGCTGGTGGTTTATGCTGTCTGTGCCCCCACGAGTAGACTTAAAAGGCAACGGTTCCAAGGAGAGATCCATATGGACTCTGGTTGATAGCACGCGGGAGATCTGCGCCAGGCATCGCGATTCTGACACGGTGCGCTAAACTCTAAATATCTTGAAACTTTAGTATCGAGCCACGAAGTATATAACGGTAAAAAGAAAGTGTATAGCATAACCAAACGATATTTGGAAGGCAAAATAAATGGCTTCAAAGACTTTTGTTTTGACGCGATCTGTTTCTCCACACACGGTGAATGGACCTAGAGTAGGTGATGAGCAATGAGACAGGTGATATGCGCTACAGCCAAGCAAGGGGCTCAGTTTTTAACCATAAATTTTCAATCAATATTGAAATTTTTAACTCGTTTTTGTATTGACCCTCCTTTGAGCTCATATCCCAGTTCAAAGCCTTATCGACGTGAACAAAAGCTTACCGCCACTCCAACCAATGATCAAGGCCTTCTCATATTAAAACAGACTTTACAACAGGATATGTAGTAGGCAAGCTTTCATATCAACATGTTTACCTTTCCTATCGTCTTCGAATCTTTTCAAGCACAATATAAAGAGACCTGCCTACTCACTAGTCTCTTTTTCAACATTCTTCCCCGACAAGACACAGCATCTCCAAACTGCCTATTCACCATTCTCTTTTTCGACAATTCTTCCCAAACAAGACCGACAGCATCTCTAATTCCTTCAAAATGGACGCATCTCACCAACCTCTAGTGCAGACAACGTCCTGCACGGACGAGCAATTCGACTACTTATTTAACCATCTCATCCTACCTTCCAAGCTACCAGGTCATGATGATACCTCGGCATCAAGCGAAGAATTTCTCATCAACTTCGTTATCCACTCCCTCAAATGCTTCAGGGGATTATTGAGCGAAGATGACGAAGCTGTTTCGAATCATTGCATCGCCATGCTGAAGAACACACGAGATGCTCGAGATTCCAACGGCTATCTGGATTCTAGAAGTGTCCTGATCTCCCTCAAAAGACTTTCAAAACAAGGTAAGTTTTGTATTAAACCCTGACCAATCACACTAGGTACTGACGAATGAATAGCAGACGCCGCCTCAATGTATCATATCACGGAGCAAAATGCCGGTTTGATGATTAAAAGATTAGAGAACTCGTATTTATTCGAGACATTTGAGCTCTCTCCTACCAACAGAGCAGCTACATCTACGAAAGGTCGTCTCATCCGCGAGTTCCCCGCCACCGCGACAGAAGTCTCCGCCAAAGACTTCAATGATTCCTCTTTTCAAGAGGTCTTGACTAAGACTCTCGTCAAAATGAGTCATCAGGCTGTTGCCGAGATGCAGCCCAAAGTCAGGAAAGCACAGCAGATGCACAATGAGGACCGCGACTCAACAGATCCTCGTATCGTCACCGAGCTGCTGACGAGTTTTCTGCGAGGTGCGGGGACACCAGCTGAGATCAAGGCGGTTCAAAAGAGGACGCGTGAAGAAGTTTCGTGGAATAATAGTAAAGATCCTTGGACGAGATCTCCACTATGGCTTCTTCTTCGTGTTGGACTTCAGCTCACTATGGCGCGTCATCCACAAGGAGCAGCTGACCTTTACAAGCGCTTCATGGTTTTCTTGATAGCTCAGGCTCTGCAAATTGCCTGTGAAAGGTCGTCATCTAGTGAAGTGATTCATTTGATGATGGCCAAGATCTCCAGGCGGCTTTGCAAACCTGGGTACATCGAAGATGGGGCGTGGCTTCATGTTATCAAGGATATCGTCTCATCGGCCTCCAGAAACTTGATGGAGAGATGGGTCAACATTCAGCAGCGAAACGAACAGCCACTTGATCTCGGCGTCCTAGCTGAGTTCAAGTTCGAAGAACATACCGACTTCTTGTTGCCTGCACTCGATACCTTCCTCGCCACTATCCCCCAGCGGCAACAGCTATCAACAATTAAAGAGTTCAAGGCCAAACCCATTGCTTTGGCCTTGGACTCTCTTACTCTACCTCTAGTCCATGGTTCCGTCAACAATGACGATAAATCTTTCGAGCTTGCAGCTATCGAGGATTGGGTAGAGAGAAATCTCAGCACGTGGCTTGAGCATCACCTGAGCAGCGAGCGATCTTGCCACGGTCTGAAGACACTGCTTGAGCACTATCATATCTCTGCGGAGCAATGGTATACAGGACGGCCCGAGCGCATGTCCAAGATGCTTCTTACCCTGGGTGAGATCTGGGTAGCTATTGATAAGATGGCTGTTCATCATAACCCTTTGATGCCGAAGTATCGAAATGTAATTCCTCGAGAGGTCTTTGACGATCTGTTGCTCCATTCAAAGAATGACATGGACCGTCTCCATCGGTTGCAAGAATACCTCGAAGATCAACCTGGAAAGCTAAAGCTATCAGCACTCTTATCATATGGCCAAAGACGGTCCTTCGCCTTGGAGTACTTTCGGCAATGCCCAAGGCTTCAAGAGAAGAAAGAACGGATCGAGAGCAGTGCACAGAAAGACCGCGACATAAAGGTACAGCATTTTCGCGGACTCAAAGCAAAATATAACGCCATCATGAAGCAGTACGACGACATGCAATGCAAGGAGACCCTCCAAGTTGATCAAGACGTGGAGTATTACGCCCATGTGAAGACAAAGTGTAGACGCTGTGCACTCCTCTCCCAAGCAAAGAAAGTCAAGATAAGCCCTCATGAGTGGCCTCTCCCAGCAGGTGAACTTGAGGGTCAGACATGTGTCTTCGAGATGGATGTACCCGTGACTTTTGGTGTGTGGAGAGACGCTACGGTTTACTTCCTTGATAACATCTTGAGATTTGAATCGTCTTGCGCTGGGGACCATCCGAGGGCATCGTTTCCATTGAAGATATATACACCCCTCAGGCCCTGGTTCAAGTCACAACAGCACAGAGTGCAACTCCTCTCTGAGGCCAAGCCGCACTCTCAAACACACCGCAATAAGAAACCTATCGAAACATGCACTGAGGCCGATGTCTGTCTTAATAACGGTCTTCGCTTTCGGTACCATGATAGCTCTAGGAATACTTTCCTGTCTACCTTCAAACCGACGACCGAAATGTCAGAGCACTGCACCATCAAACTACCTACGAGAGCTCAAGCCTTGCAAAGATTCATGGTTCGAACATGGCTCCGTGAGGACGGAGAAACACCCAACCAGGTCATCGCGAGCCAGTCTGAGTGTCCAGAGTATATGTCACTTGGGGAGTTCAAGGCTCTAGCTGTTTTGCCATACGGATATCGCCTTCAGTGGATGAATATCCTCACGCAGCTTGCTATGCCGACGGTTGACTTTAATAAGCCTGAGACTGCGTTGTTCTTACTCCAGATGGCATTACAAGCTGGGCCGTTCGATGAGGATGACATGACAAGACAGGCCCATACTCGACCGACAGAGGTGGAATTCGGCTCGCAAATTCTGAAGTACTTGAGTGAGAGCCTGTCAAGGGTTCAAGAGAATTGGCAGTCGTACACCTCACTGTGCTCGTTCACCTGCTTGGCCACTAGGCTACTCGCACTAGCTGACAAGTCCCTGTCCACACAAATTCTGGCACTCATCACAAGATGCCGAGAGATCTCTTATCAATGGGTGATGCACCTACTGTGCAAGGTCCAGGATATTGAGCATCTTACGCAACGGAAGGAGTTTCTCGAGGCGGCAGTACACATCGCCCTAGTTTGCATCGAGACGTTTAATTTGGAGGGTGGCCACTTTGAACAGGTATTGGCGGAAGAACAGCAAGCAGCGATACTGCTGGAAATCTCGATCATCATCCATAACAACGCCGAGTTTCAACAGCTGCAGGAAGATGCACTGTATGGCATTATGCTCGACCGGTACAAAATCACAATGCATAGAGCTCTACCTATTCTGGTGAGCGAGATAACCTCCAAGGGAAGTTCGTGTCTCGATACGGCCATTAAGCGACGATGGCCTGGATTTGTACAAGAGGGTGAGTGGTCCATGGTCTCTGATCACTGGGCCACGGAAACTACTGGAAAGCTCCTAGTTCATGTCAGCATCCTCACAGGACAGTTATTGGTTAATGGATCACCTGTCTCAAGACTTCCTCAACGATATGAGACTCATCGAGACTATCAGAAACTATTCGGGTCTACGACTATGGAAGTCATGCCGAGCAACCTGCCGGGCATGAGATTCTGCATGACCAAAATGATCTACGGGTATACGGTTCATCTTCGTGTGCAGACAAAGAAGTGCGTTGATGACCTTCTCGTACGTCTTTCCAAGAATGGCTCGACTTGGCACTTGATACCATCGAGAAAACTTCAAGGACTGCTTCCCGACAACTTCTCCGAAAACCACGTTCATTGGCTTGAGGAAGCGTCCGGAGAGATTGAGTTCTGCCATGTCAATGACCCATGGCCACACATGAGTGAGATGAGTTGGCACTTACGAAAAGACACTGACACATGGAAGCTATCACTTGGCAAGGAGAGTGTGCTCGTATGTCCATGGAGTGAGCTTGGGAAGAGAGTTTCCACAATCTTCTCACCACTCCAGCCTGCCTCGAACTTGCATCTGGTTCTCCATCAACAAAGCAAGGAGCTCGAGGTCCAGCTACTAAAGCTCCGCCTTGAGTTCACAATCAGGTCAGGCACAACCAACATCAAATCTCGACAGTTTCGTGATATGGAGGTTGATCAAAACCAAGCCATCGGGACACTCTTCGGCCTTGAGAACAAACTCGTTCTACGAAATTCCCATGACCCTCAAATCAGATCGGTCGTCATCCCCGATGGAGACGTTAGCTGTCGAATGTCTGCTGGTTACGGGGTCGAGGACCACACCGAGGTGTCTCTCGATCGTGTGACAGCTAGTCGAGTTCAAGTCTACAGACTAGACCCCCTTCTTCGCAGGATTGTACCCAACGACAAGGTAGAAAGCAAGTTGTATCTTGCATATCTCCACGCTCTAACATCATACTGCCTCCCGGATTCCTTCCTCCAGCGCACTGGAGCCGAAGAGGCCCTCAGTGTTCTTGGTTCTGCCTCAATTAGAGCTCCTACAGCAATCTCACAGGCAGCGTTTACAACTCTGTCCAACATTGCTCACTTATCGCCGAAGCGGTCATACTATCCTGCCGATCAACGGGAGATGCAGAGGGTCCATTGGCGAGATGACCTGAGCTACATGACCCAAGATGACAGATTCGGGAAAGAGGTTCGAAACATCTTTAAAAGGTATCATGAAGTTCAGTTTCTCTTTCCCAAGAACCCTCTTCCAAACTTAGACCAAGACCACTCGATAGACGAATTGGTGGATCGCGCCATTATTCGTACTTCTGGAACTCGAGTCTCTGACTTTGGTGCAGAAGATTTTACTACCAAACATGATGTCAGATATATATCAAGGGAGAAGAGCAAGTTACTTGAAAGATCTACACGCACCGCAGAGATGGCGTACCGAGTCTACAACGAGTCTTGCACCCTTTCAAGGCCGGTGTCTGATACCCTTGGCCATCATCTCTTTAGCCTCATGAGTGGCGACCAATGCGTCGACACCCAGGAGATCTTGCCGAATGGCAAAATCGACTACGACTCATCTTGGCTCCAAGGCCCAGAGTCATATTTATCGTCTGTGTGGTTTCAGCTTCACAACTCATTCAACTTATCAGTCACCTGGGCCAACAAGTACGAGCTGATGATGTGGATGGCCACAATGTCGTATTCCGAAGATTACGATCCCCAAGTTGGCCAGGCATTGCTGTTACTCACCCAGTTCCGATCAATAGCTCATTGCAAACTGCTCGGGGCATCAATACATGACTTAACAGCTGGTTACCAACCTCGAGACGAGGTCCTGCACGCCGCTATAGCACCATACGTAGTCAGTTACGAAAGCAGCCCCGATGCTATATCTGCTCCTCGTTCCGATGAGAGTACTAGTGAGGTCGGACAGAGGCCAAGAAAAGAGTACAGAAAGAGAAGCACGAAAGCCATTCATACGTTTGTAAAACACCTGAAACAACGATGGCCTTCAGAGGATCCGGTAGAACCGGTAGATCCAGACATGGAGTTGAAGTCGTATATCAGGATGAAACCTGCGATGGAAATTGCTATGGAAAGGTGGAACCAGTGGCTGAAGAACCTTCGCCTGAGGGAGCATCTGGATGTAGTGGCTACTCACATGAGAGAAAAAGTACCCAGCCAGCTCATACAGGTCTCACCAGCACTACCAAGGACCCTGATCCCCACCACGAGACCAGTCTCTAGATTCGTGGCTACTTCAGATCTTTTCTCATCATCAGGTGTCTTCCATCACAGGACTCCACCGGCACTGTGTCGACTTCTGGTGACCTCAGAGAGAGAGAGACAGAGCAACAAGCTCAATGGCATCATTCACAGCCTTGGTTCCAAATCCAAGCTTGACTATGAGCACAGGTATATAAAAGAGTTGGAGGATAGTCTTTCGAGTTTACATGGCCATGTCGAGTCTGAGTTGAAGGAGCAACAGCTTCGAAAGCTCCCAGGCCTCCTTCAAGACCACTTGGAGAGATGCAAGTCTCACCTAACAACGCTACATGAGACTCTGCTCTCTTCCCTCTCGTCTTCAAGCATTCTCTCACACACAATATATACTATCCTTGGAGAAGCTAGATTCCTTCCGAGGGTCTCACCAGTTCAAATCCTGCAGCAACTCAGACCAGCGCAGTGGAAGGCCCTTTCTGCCGGATGGAAAGAAAGCCTGATCCACTGCGGCATTGCGATCACATCGCTACAACGAGCCAAGCGTCTCATTCGGTTCCAGTCCAGGCACGTCGATCTCATTCGTGAACTTGAAAATGGCGGCCATCAAAGCTGGTATCCCTTTGACCATCCAGAATGGCTACTACTGGAATGCGAAAGCGAGATCATGATCCGCGATGTACAGCACCAGATCGCGGAACAGATGATAAATCCTCCTGACAACCAAAACTCAGTGATGCAGCTAAATATGGGCGAAGGAAAGTCATCAGTCATCGTGCCCATTGTCGCCACCGCTCTCGGAGATGGTACGAAGCTTGTACGAGTCATTGTCGCGAAGCCACAGGCTAAGCAGATGCATCAGATGTTGATGTCCAAGTTGTCAGGACTCCTTGATCGGCCTGTGTACTTACTCCCCTTCTCTCGAGACACAAAAATGGATCTACAAACGGCAGATGCTATCCAGTGTCTCATGAAGCGATGTATGGAGGAGGGTGGTGTCTTGATGGTTCAGCCAGAGCATCTACTTTCGTTCCAACTGATGGAGGTGGAGTCTCGAATTGACGGAGATATGAAGCTCGCTGATGCCATGTCGCAGACAAGGAATTTATTTGATCGCTTCTCTCGAGATGTCGTTGACGAGAGTGATGAGAACTTCAGTGTCAAGTTTGAGCTCATCTACACTCTTGGAAAGCAACGGCCGATCGAACTTAGCCCCGATAGATGGGTTGTCATCCAGGAAGTCATGGGCCTCATTGCCAAGTTCGGCCCAGAAATACAGTCTCGGTACCCGCGTTCCATCGAATTTGACGCCCGGCATATCGGGAGATACCCCCGTTTACGAATTCTGCGACCCGACGTCGAAGCTGAAATCTTCAGCCGTGTGACCGAGACAATATGTGATACCGGAATGACCGGTTTCCCTATCGCACGCCAGCCCAGGCGGATCCGAGATGCAGTACAACGGTATATCTCTCATCCTGAGCCAACAGCTTCCGACATCGAGGCTGTGGAGACAAGTACCCTCTGGAACGAAATGACGAGCAGAAATATCCTTCTCCTTCGTGGACTCTTCGCCGGCGGAATCCTTTCCTTCGCACTCGGAAGTAAGCGGTGGAGAGTGAACTACGGTGTCGACCACCACAGGGAGAAGATGACCAAACTGGCGGTTCCTTTCCGGGCGAAGGATAGTCCAGCACCTCGATCGGAGTTTAGTCAACCAGACGTTGTGACTACGCTCACTTGTTTGAGCTACTACTACAGTGGCCTCGACGACAACGCTTTGTTCGCGGCATTCGAGCTACTAAATAGGTCGGACAATGCCACTCGGGAGTACCAAGACTGGGTCAAGACTGCACCATCGCTACCACAAGCCTTCAGGAACTTGGAAGGAGTCAACTTGAGGGACCGGGTGCAGTGCACTACTGAGATCTTCCCCCACGTACGATATTCTAAAGCGGTTGTTGATTACTACCTGTGTAATCTGGTGTTCGCGAAGGAGTCGAAAGAATTCCCTCACAAGCTGTCAGCATCTGGTTGGGACCTTGGTAAGAGGAAGGATAATCCAACAACGGGATTCAGTGGAACCAATGACTCGCGATATGTTCTGCCGCTTGACGTGAAGCAGCTCGATCTTCGTAAGCAGAAGCATACAAACGCTCTTGTTCTAGAATACCTACTCCAGCCGGAGAATGGAATCTCATTGATGTCCCAAGAAGCAAAGGGTACTACTTTCGATAGCACTCTTCTGTTGCGGATGGTGTCCAATATGAGCTCTAACACGCGTGTTATTCTCGACGTTGGCGCCCAAGTCGTGGATCTTACCAACCAGGAATTCGCTAAGCAATGGTTATCCTGCTATGAGGATCATGACTCCACCCAAGCTGTGGTATTCTTCAACGATAACGATGAAATTGTTGTTATCGACCGTTCTGGCAAGATAGAAGACTTCCAGGCATCCCCATTCTCTCAGCAGCTGGATCTATGTCTTGTCTTCCTGGACGAGGCACATACTCGCGGAACGGATCTGAAGCTTCCTGCCAGCTATCGTGCTGTGGTCACTCTTGGTGCTGGTCTGACAAAAGATCGGTTGGTTCAAGCTTGTATGCGGATGCGCAAGCTGGGCAAGGGACAGACAGTAGAATTTTGTATTCCTTGGGAGATTGAGCACAAGATTGTTCAGCTCAAGGGTGAAGGCACAGAAGTAATCTCTGTCTCTGATGTCCTTTGCTGGGCCATCACTGAAACATGTGCTGACCTGAAGAGGGCTATGCCACTGTGGCTTACACAGGGCGTTAGGTTCTCCAAGCAACAAGTCATCTGGTCCTGCCTCTCTGACAATGACACCAATCCAGATGAGTTTCTCGAAGAGGAAGGGCAGAGCTTGAGGGAGAGATACCTTCCCCAGAAAGGTCTGGCAGGCCTGTCTTCACTAACACAGGGGCTGAACGACGCCATCGCAAAAGTCTTCAAGTCCCGATACGAAGACTTTGGTCTGGAAAGACTACGCACTTGCTCTCTGCAGGAGGAGCAGGAGCGAGAGCTGTCACCAGAGACACAGCACGAGCGCCAAGTCGAAAAGGTCCCTGCCCTGAAGCCCGACACTCATAGTGTCAACAGACTTCTGCAAGAGTGGATAGCAAAAGGCTCATTCCCAGAGTCTTCTACCGCCTTCAGAACTGTAATGAAACCGGCGTTCCAAAGTCTAAGCAAGACTTCAGCAGCTGTCCACTTCGATGTCAAGGAGTTCCCCGAGACAGTATGGGTAAGCATGGATTTTGCGCATACTGTCAAAGGCGTGTTTAGTGGGAAGAGCTACTCGGACTCTTATCAACGTCCTGTACAGTGGGTGTTGACTGGAAAGAACCAGGAGGGTGCTTCTCGAATGGTGGTCATTAGTCCATTTGAAGCGCAGTACTTTCTTCCGCTTATCGAAGAGTCAGAGCATGTTGCTCTCCACCTTTACGCACCAAGAGTCAACCTTGGCTTTGGACAGCTGGATGACCTTCAGCTGTATTCCCTGGGGAAGAAGGTCGTTGGAGAGATACCGAGAGACATCATCACGTTTCTGAATCTCTTTTCTGGGCAGCTTTATCTGTCGTCGTATGACGACTACAAGCTCGTCTGTGACTTGCTTGGTTTGGCGTGGGACAGCCTGGATTATGGTGCTGTTGCTAGTAGTGGGAGTCAATGTAGTTTTACAAAGAGCCCTACGACGTTTCTGAAGGAACTCTTAGAGAAAGTCAGACATGACTGTGGGACTATTGACAAGACGGATATGGGGAGAGTTATTGACGGAGTGCGATTGGATGAGAGTGAATTTGTCGATAGACATGCTGTTTAGTTTGTCTGTGTGGTATGTAGCTTATAAGTTATTGCACTGTTGAATCAGACGCAAAGTATAAGGTAGACAAATCGAAAAGGAGTAGAAATCAAGATTAAATAGTACCTATGTTTCAGAGTCCTCGCAGGAAACATACATAATAGCAACTCACAAATGAGTGCAATAACAAAAGGCAGAAGAACCTTATGCCTATTCCTACTGCGCCAGATGATAAATGTGACCTAAAGGGGAAAAGGACAGGGCTGAAAGAAAGTTGTCTCGAAACTAAAAGGAAATCAATCACCGAGTAGATATCCCTTGAAGTGGAGGGTTGTTTTGGTTTTTTTCTTGCAGGGTCAGCCAATGGGGTGATGGAGCATTGAACACCCCACCTGGGCTCTGCGCTTGTAATCTCACTCACGTGTGAGCCTGGATCATGTGAATCGAGAAGAGGATATCTCTATAGAAGACAAGATAAGGGGGACCCAACTTGGATCGATGGCGCCAGTCAGTCGCGCTAACCGTTGTTGGACT
Source organism: Fusarium sp. NRRL 52700 (assembly GCA_013396095.1). Lineage (NCBI taxonomy): Eukaryota > Fungi > Ascomycota > Sordariomycetes > Hypocreales > Nectriaceae > Fusarium > Fusarium sp. NRRL 52700. The sequence goes on along the minus strand of JAAQRM010000447.1, from coordinate 421,267 downwards.
CAGAGTTGCGATCTTCATCAAAGTACAATATTCACGATGAAGAAGCCCAGTAAATGATATGGATTTAGAATGTATATAATGTTAGACTCTGTGTACACTCGATCTCTTGGGATCAAATCATCGTAAACTCCAGTTGGATAATGTTTGGGGAAAACAAGTACCTAGGTAGTGAACAGTCATACCCTCAGCAGATTGTCTAACCCAGCAAGCAATGTCAACACCATTGATAAAACTCTGTACTTGGAGTACATGAGGTGTTTGTTTGTCTGGCAGCTGTTTTGCACTGCAAACGCAATGCTCTGCTTCACTGCGATACCACGTGACACAGGAAAACGGCTTCAAGTCATCAAACCAACTCTAAACAAACTGACGACGTCGCCTCTTCTTTTTTCCTTTCTCACTGCTCTCACAACTAAAGCCACATCGCCTGTTTTCCTTCTTGAAAAAACTTTCATCCTTTTGGCGCTCATCATGTATCGCATGTTCAACCGCGACGGTACATGCAACGTCCCGACTCGCTGTTCCTTGCTTGACCTGCCTCCTCTGTCCGTACCCAAGAGGCGCAAACCGAAGATGCCTGAGTAAGTTTCTTTTCACCTGTTGATATAGCTGATTTAACTAACCCTGCCGCAGAGGACATTCGCGACTTCTCGCTTGCCCCATTGAGATCCAGCTCCACATCTTGGAATTTGTGCCTAGGGAGGGTCTGGTCGCCTTGTCGCGCGTCAACAAACATCTCGCCAGTATCGCCCAGCCTATTCTTCACAGGGATCTCGATGTCAATTGTCCTCGCGTCAACTTCAAATGCCACGCTGCCTCCCTGGTCCTTGTCTTGCGAACTCTTCTCTCACGACCTGACCTGGCTCAAGCTGTTCAGCATCTCCGCTTCGATGGATATGACTTTGTCGAGAGAAGAGTTAATAAACTCCCGACCACGCCAATCTTCCATCTTAACGATGTAGACAAGTTAAAGGCGGTCAAGTTCATCAAAGCTTTGAATCTCTACCAGGGCCTTGACTGGGCTCAAGCGTTCCTGAAGGGCCATGTTGACTCTCTTGTCACTCTCCTGGTGGCTCTCACACCAAAGGTCAGAAGCATTTATCTCGGAGAGTTCTTCTCCGTTGAGATCTGCTACCTCCGAGTGTTGTTGAGTCCGGAGAACTTCGGCACCCTCCGAGGCAGCAACGTGCACAAGTTCGAGCATCTCCGCCACGTTACTGTTGACAACCATTGCGCGACGTACCACCATACCCGTTTCGATTTCAACGACGTCTACAAAGATTTTTTTCGTATTCGTAGGCTTGAGAGTCTCTCTATCTCAGGCAGCTTCCCTGAGAATTCACAACCCTTCACCATCTCGACGAAGTTGGAACATCTCAGATGCCTGAATCTGAAGCGAATTGATGAAGCGGAGCTTGGGCGAATTCTTTCAATCGCACCCAACCTGAAAGAGCTGAAATATACCTACGCCTGGTATCCCTTGATAACCATGTCTGATTCGGCCCACGAACAGACACTAGACATGAAAACGCTACGCCGTTCTCTGGAAGGCCATCGACTTGAACTCGAAAAGCTCGTGCTCCAGGCTCTCGATGACGGCGACATCATGGACGAAGGGCCAGAAATTACATACTGGCCATTAACACTTCAGGGCCCCTTTCTCAAACTGCACGACTTCTCGAATCTCCGTATTCTCTCCGCCCCATGGATCTTCATCGCTGGGCCGTCATTGGGGGAACACCCTTCACCACTGCGCCATCTCATCCCGAAGTCCGTGGTGCAGCTGACCTTGACAGACGATCTGTATCTACAACCGTACTGGAACTGGGATCCTGAGGATGTATTGGGTATGCTCACCGATTATTTTTATGATCTGAAAGATGCAAAGGCTGCCCTTACCACGATATTCCTTGTTGGTACGCTATTTTCGAAGCTGTTCACTCGGGACGACTTACATGTACAGTTTTCGAGAAAGCTTGCTGGTTCTGCGGGTGTCACTCTTTGCTCAGTCAAGCTGACTATCGATAACCGTGACGTATTGCGTGACGCCGAGGAACGTGCACGTCGCTATGGGAGCCCGTGAGAAAAGTACAAGCAGAGCATGGCGATGGAGGCTATCTAGCATGGACCTCATACGGAAGAGATGATGTTTTGTTTTGTATTTTATTTTGGCATGGCTCGGTTTGATTTTGGGCATTGGGAGTACTTGATCAATTGGCTGATCGCGAACAAGGATGCAGCACAGCCAAAGGGATTTGGACGCAAGTGAGGTTTGTGCAATGTTTGTGGTGTACAAGGCAAGGCAAACTGGCAATTACTTTACCGCAAAGAGATATTCAATCCTATGATTTGGTTGTTGGTAATAGGAAAAGAAAATAAAAAACCGTGCATTTTTAATTTGAAGCTCCGAATTTAACAAGCGTGGGGGTTATTTTCATCACATGTCTTAGAACTGCAGATGTCATCGTCATTCATTCTTCTATCCCTCTCGTCGACCCAATTCCGCATCGCACAAGTTGCAAATCTCCCGAAAGTTGATTATTCTTAAATCAGACCTTCATTCTATTTCTAGAATTCATTTTAGTGAGCAAAATGGATGAGAACTCGTGGAAGACTCGAGCAGCAGCCAAGCGAACCGCTACCCTAGACAAGATTCCTTCGGAGTGGAGATTATCCTCGGAGGACCTCGAACAAGCTCAAAGCCAGCGCAACATTACGGGATCGTCTATCGAACAATTCCTTGACAAAGAAACAGTTTCTATCACATCTATAATGTCTGTTGGGATTTTAAATGCTGTGTCCGAACAAGAACTCACAACGACAAAAGTCGTGAAGGCCTTTTGTCAACGAGCGGCGGTCGCTCATCAAATCGTGAGTCCTAGCGGAGTTCTCTGCAAGATCCCGCAAGACGGTGAAGTTGACATCATGTCCAGAATAATTGTCTTCACGAAATCTTCTTTGATCAAGCCCTCGAACGCGCCGAGTACCTGGATGATTACTTCGCCAAACATGGAAAGACTTTCGGACCACTTCATGGTCTACCCATCAGCCTCAAAGACCAATTCCACGTGAAGGGTATCGATACAACAATGGGTTACGTTGGCTGGATAGACGGTAATCTAGGCATCGACCCTGATAAGTCGCACACGGTAGAAAGCCAAATCGTCACCGAGCTACTCTCCCTCGGAGCAGTGCTATACTGCAAAACAAGTCTCCCTCAAACCCTTCTCTTCGGCGAGACAAAGAACAACATCATCGGCCAGACCCTAAACCCGATTAATCAGAACTTGTCTTGTGGTGGCTCTTCAGGTGGCGAAGCTGCTCTTATGGCACTGGGTGGAAGTTCAGTTGGCGTTGGTACAGACATAGGTGGATCACTGCGAATACCAGCTGGCTTTTGTGGAATCTTCTCGATAAAGCCGACATCGAATCGACTCAGTTATCGTGATGTTGCCAATACAAATCCAGGACAGGATACATATCGATCTACGGTTGGGTTTATGGGCACGTCGATTGATGCGCTCGAGGTGGTGTTTAAGGCTGTCCTTGGGACGGAGCCTTGGATGAAAGACCCAGCTGTTATACCGATCCCGTTTCGAAAAGAGGTCATGGAGTCGTATCAGAGGCGAGCGGACGATAAAGGCAATGCCAAGTTTGGTGAAAGGCCACTAAAGATGGGCGTACTGTGGTGTGATGGGATGGTTGGACTACATCCGCCCGTTCTCCGTGGGCTAAAAGTCGTGGTTGAGGCGCTGAAGAAGGCTGGGCGCAAGGTGCGCGTCGACAACTGAGTCGAAGACTTACAGCTGATGAATTACAGGTCATTGACTGGAAACCAGCATCGCACGAAACGGCAACAAGCATTCACGCAAGTTCCTTATCTCATGAACCCACGCATGGGCTGACAAAATGCTACAGGGAGAGTTTCTTAGTGCAGATGGAGCGCACGACATCCACCAGCGCCTCAATCGATCCGGCGAACCTCTAATCCCAGATTTGCAAGACGGCCTCAATCTGAAAACCCCGACGGAATTACTCAAGTACCAGGATTTTACAATTCAAGGTCTCGAGTATGAGCGGCGGTATTCCGATTACTGGAACTCCACAGCTGAATCAGACGGTACGTTATCAACCTTCCCTCCCCTAGCCTCCTAACCCTATACTGATACAAGAAAGGCCAGGTAGTAGACGCGATTCTCATGCCTGTAGCGCCACACGCAGCTGTGATACCTGGAAAGTTCTACCACGGAGGTTAGTCTCAGGCGCCGTTTCATGTGCTGGTGCTAAGATAGTGCGCAGCGTATACTGATGCGATGAACTTGACGAATTACACGGCCGTTGTTATCCCGACAATTAGAGCGGATAAGATGATTGATGATTTCGACGAGGGGTATGAACCGTTGGGCGAGATGGATAAGAAGAATTGGCAAGCTTGTAAGCCGCTTCTTCAATTACACTGGCTCGTGGGCTTAGCTAACTACTACAGACGACGCAGATTTATATGACGGAGCTCCAGTAGGTATCCAGATTGTAGGGCGGAAGTTTGAGGAGGAGAAATGCCTAGCCATAGCTCGAATAGTGCATGCCGTCGTCTGGAGCGCAATCAAGGCAGCGTAGTTGGTAAAGCGGAAATACACGGCTACGGAGATAGAGAGCAAGAACTGGGCTTCATGTGCCGAATGATACTCGAGCTGTATACCGGTTTTGTACAAGACTGCCAAGAAGCCAACTTCTTTTTGGAGACAAAGTTCATGTTTCAAGGTTGCATTGCATGGTGTTTGCATGATAGCTGAAAATGATAGCTTCTTGGCAGGTTTGTCTCCGTTCTCTGACATTTTGATTCCGCGGCAGGGGGGGCATCTTAAACCACGTGGCTTGAGGGGCACGAACCGATGGAACGGTATGAATACGACCATACCTCCGGGGATGAACAGGATAATGCCTGCTGTTCAATTGACAGTCCAGGGTTGGCTCCGGAGTATCGACTGCAGCATGTCACTGTTGTCTATATTCCACTCAATCATTCGTTCTTCTAGCTTGTTATCTTTGACAGAACAACACGCCGCGTGGACTAACCACATGTTAGACGAATGAAAACTATGATAAGCTTGCCGATTCACCGCCCTGGACAAAGAAACGCAATCGCAAGAGCTATATTAGCCAACTTATGCAGCAGCAGCATTTTGAATCACAATCCAGTTCCAGGCAATCAACACCAACCCCTTTATCGCGGAAGCTTCTTGCCGGGGGCAACGCAGCAACACCAAATCTGTTGCGAGACCCGATATCACCAGACCCAAAACCACGGAATTATCAGACTAAGATGAGTAGTATTCTAGATGCGGATAGTGGAAGCAGCTAAACTGACAGCTGAACCTTGATGAAGCCCAGCTGCCGTTTTCTGTCTCACTAAGAAGCGATAGCGTGCACATACCGTCCGCTAGCTAGACTACCCGGAGGATCACCCGCCCCGCCGTGTCTGTCTATTTACGGTACGTGGTGCCAAGCCGCGGGAACTGTCACAGCATTTGCTTTCCACGGGGCTGGTAATTTGACGATGGAGGGTTTCAATTGCGACGTCGAAAAGGGGATGAATATATCCGGATGAACCGGATGCATAAATGTGGTGATAATGGGTCGGTTAAGTGATTTTTAGCCTGTGGTTGATTCGTGGCTTGGGCCATATGGCACCAGTTCTTTCTAGCCTGACACTATCGATGCACTTAAAAAACATCTAGTGAAGAAAAAAGAACAAAGCCATGGCCTTCGAGAATGGAGCGGTTCGAGAATTAATTAAAAGATAGCTTCGGTGCAATTGTGGTCTAGGTAATCAGCAGCGAAGTACAGAACCGAATCACCCGAGATAAATGGCCGAGAAAGTTTGGGGGGGCATCCACAACGTAGCTCCACCGTATCTCTCTGCAGGGGGAGGGGCTAATTCATTCTCCCAGTAAGTTCAGTTAAGTTAGATGGGGAGTCAAACTGTTACGTCTCCTTTATGTAACGACAAGACTTTTTCTATGGCTGGCCCTACCAACAGCACGTTTTCCCCAGACTTTTCGTAACACGGTTCATGAGTAGAAGCTTTGTTTCCCCAGATTTTGTAAACGAGCAAGATTGCCGTGATGATGAAGAAAAGTGGCTGAACTGATGCCGACGGGACTGGATCTTGAGCTTGTGATTAGGGCGCTCCAATTCCCACGTGTCAGCGCGACATTGTGAACCAACATCAACCAACAACACTCGGGATCATTGGCCCGGAGGAATTCGATCGTTATCAGGGGAAATTATAGCGCATGTGGCTGACTCAGATAGACGACGCAATCAGTTATTCGCAGCTTATCAGAGTCAGACCATTTCCTGCTCTCTCTCCCGTCTCTCTCATCTCTACTGCTATTTCTTACCCCTGCCGCCACAATCTTTTAGCAGTTTCTACAAAGGGAAAGTCGCCGTTTGCCTGGCCCATAACGCCAAACCGCATTGCAGCACCGTAGCCGATTTCGCAATCGCTGCACGTCGCCAAGAACTGATTTAACAATTGCGCTCGGGCATAGAAGCACCGGTGTCGCAAGACATGATACGATGCGATTTGTCCGAGCTATCGGTAACAGTTTCATATGTGATCCTTTTGCGGGATTCTATTGGTTCGAGATCGAGCCAATTGCGCTTTTGGTCAACGACTCGGCTATGATGGAGGCTCTTAGTGGCTGCATGCCCCTGGCGTCAAACTCCATTGACGTGCCTCAACCGTCTCGAACTGCAGCCAATCCTAACTGCGCCGCTTAGTCTGACCTCGAATTGTCTGGGCCCTTGATAAAGTTGACCAGGGGAGCACCCCTTGCTGCGAGTGCAGTCTTCAGTCGATCCATTCATTAATGTCCCGCATTCCCCTCGTTTCTGCTTTTGCTTTTATGCCTTGATTGTCAAAACTTTACTCTGTACTTGGTTTAATTCTAATTCCAAAGGCTTCAAGGGCCATAGCCCGCCGATATGCCGCTCTACTCGGACGCCCCCGATGTGCGCCAGTTCTACGAGGATAAGCCGACGCTGCTTGTATCATGGTGGATCACGGTCTTTTGTGTGGCGATCATCCTGACCCGAATGTCGGGTCGATACGTACGAGTCGAGAAGTTGCTCAAGGAGGATAAGATTGCTGCTGGGGCACTATTACCGTTGGTTCTGAGGGCTGTTTGTGTTCATTTTGTGCTCAAGAATGGAACGAATAATGTCAACTTGGATGGGTTGAAGTTGACTGATGGGGATATTGATAAGAGGATCGTGGGGAGCAAGATGGTCCTCGCAAGTCGAGTGTTCTACGCCTCCATGTAAGTTCACATCACTGTTTAATAAGAATGAAGCTAATGATGTGCAGTCTCTGGATTCTTAAACTTACTACGCTTGAGTTCTTTGAACGTCTTGCTGGCGCTACTCGACGAAGATCACATCGCATAATGATCCACGCCATGCGCGCAACCCTCGCCGCTACATTCGTCGCTGTTGTTATAAGCGACCTCGCAGAATGCCAACCCTTCCCTCACTACTGGCAGGTCACTCCCGACCCTGGCCCTCAATGCCGCCAGGGTTTCGTGCAGATGCTCACCATGGGAGCTTGTAACGCCTTCACCGATCTTGTCCTAATCGCCTTTCCCATCCCCATCATCCTCTCCACCCAAATCGCCACCAAGCGCAAGGTCCTCCTCATCATGCTATTCAGCTTCGGCTTGCTCACCGTCGGCATCACACTATATCGCATCCCCCGCATCATCGAAGCACACGGAAGTCAAGTCGTCCGCACAATGTGGGCATCAATCGAAATCCTCGCCGCCACAGCAGTCGGCAACATCGTCGCGCTGGGCTCGTTCCTCCGCGACAGCGGTGTCAAGCGCAAGAAGTTCAAAGAGTCAAACAGCTACTCGGGCTACTCCAACTCGCGCTCCCAGTCGCAGCCCACGAAACTCACCCGCACGGCACATAGCCAGTGGGAGGATGAGGATCATGTCCGTACGACGGAGGGGATCTGGGCAAAGTCGCATGACACAAGCGACTCGATCTCTAAAGACGATGATTTGCGAAAGTCGGGTGAAAGACCTGTTAGTCCGACGCAGAGTCACGATTCGCTTATCACACGGGATGAATTGACTGGCAAGATGGACCGTGATGACTTTGCGTATCAGCAACCGCCGACAGCTGTTATCGCGGGAGGATCTAGACAGGTTCAGCGCGCACAGCCGACTCGGGATAATTGAATGCGATAATTATTTATATTACGATACGACAATAATTATGATTTACTTTGTTGATACCGTTGAAAGCTTGTCAGTGATTACTTGATCTTCTCATGTAAGATAGAGTTTATTGTACGTAATAGCCCACCACGATGGCTTCAGGGACCAGGACCATCCCCGGACCAAGTGTGGATATTGTCAGATACTCTCTTCCCCATGGGCAGCCAACATGGGGGACGACCTGACATGTTCAGTGAATGACCTTCCAGGTACAGAATGGCATGAGAATTGACGAGAGTTACAGAGTGAGGCAATAATCTTGACCCAGTAACAGTGCACGAACCAAGTGGAATCTCGCTGATCCCACTCAAGTGAAACGTTGCGCTGTCTCCCCCTCCTCGATTATCTCTGCCTCAAGTCGCATCTTATCTCCTTTCAATCACTCTCTCACTGCGCCGCATTTAATTCTCCTGATCTTCACAAGCCAGAGTGCATTTTTGGCGTTCTGTTAGTCCTCTTTTGGCACACCCGCATCCCATCATTGGCTCAGCCCTCCGACAATCTGCACCCGAAGTAAACCGCGCATATCCCAAAAGTCCTTCTAGAAACCTTCCAGAACGCGCCCTTGTGAAGACTTTTCTTCATGATCGACATCCAACCCCCGTCGCAACGTCATTCCCTCTCCCCCAAACTGTCATCTTTCATCCTCCCCCGCAATGAAAGATCCTCGCGATGCGCAAACAATGCAAACTTTCAATGTAGAAATGGGCTCCTCGTGGAGCATAAACGCTCATAAACCACGGACTTCATGGCTGCATAACTTCCGACGCGCAGATCCTCTCCCAGGCTATCATCCCAGCGATGCACCAGAGCGATACTATGACTTACGCGCCGCAAATGCCAAAACAGCCAACACAGCGCTTGCGAGAGAACTTAAAGGTCGCCATCTTCAGATGATTGCCTTTGGCGGTGCGATTGGTAAGCCCAGACTTTTCCCATCAACGTCGGCAAATCTCGGCTAATGTGGTCTAGGAACTGGGTTATTCGTCGCGTCGGGAGCTTCGCTTTACAGAGGCGGACCAGCGAGTTTGTTGATATCGTATTTACTGCTCGGGGCGATGCAGTATTGTACGATGCAGTGTCTTGGGGAGTTATGTGTCATGTTTCCCATCGCAGGCTCGTTTTCGGCGTTTTCGACGAGGTTCTTGGATCCCTCTTGGGGTTTCGCCATGGGTTGGAAGTAAGCTGACCGAAACCTCTGGTTTATTTTTACTGACTTTTGTAGTTACTGCCTACAATGGCTGTTCATTTTGCCGTTGGAAATAATTGCTGGGGCCTTCACGATAGGATACTGGAATCCGGATCTCACAAAGTCAATATTCGTGGCCATATTTCTCTTTGCTATTGTTATCATCAACCTCTTCGGCGTCAAGACGTATGGTGAAGCTGAGTTCATCTTTTCTCTCATCAAGATCACCGCAATCGTCGGCTTCATGTACGTCAGCCCGTCTCCATTTTCTCCCAATTTTAACGGTCTAGATTACTCGCCATCGTCATAAATGTCGGCGGGGAGCCCGAGAGCGGTTACATCGGCGGTATGTACTGGCGTAACCCAGGCCCCTTCAACAACGGCTTTAAGGGGTTCTGCAGCGTCCTTGTTACATCTGCATTCTCCTTCACGGGCACAGAGCTCATCGGTCTCGCCGCCGCCGAGACAGCTAACCCGCGGAGATCGCTGCCGACAGCGATCAAACAGGTTTTCTGGCGTATCACGATATTTTACATTGTTGCGCTATTACTGGTTGGGCTGTTGGTACCTTCTGACGATAAAAGACTCGTCGGCGGTGATAATGTCGCTGATGCGACGGCGAGTCCATTCGTCATTGCGATTGAGAAGGCTGGGACTTCTCTACTTCCGAGTATAATGAATGCAATTATCTTGGTGGCGGTGATAAGTGTTGGGAACTCAGCGGTTTTTGGATCATCGAGAACGTTAGCTGCTTTAGCAGAACAATCTCATGCGCCGCAGATCTTTGCCTACGTGGATCGACAAGGACGTCCGCTTATGGCAATACTATTCGCATCATGCATTGGTCTCCTCGCATTTCTCGCAGATGTCAGTTTCCACGATTCCATCTTCAACTGGCTTCTCTCTATTAGTGCGTTGAGCACTTTATTCACATGGGGCAGCATCTGTTTATGTTATATCCGGTTTCGAAAAGCTTGGTACTACAACGCACATACTCTGGAACAACTACCGTTCAAGTCTCACGTTGGCGTCGCAGGGGCCTGGTTTGCTTTTGTTGGGTATATCCTTGTGTTGGCCTCTCAGATCTGGATTGCGGTCTCGCCTGTTAATGAGCCCGGTATTGACAGAAGCGCATCTGGACTTGCACAGAATTTCTTTTTGAAGGTTTTGGCGATACCCATTATCTTGTTGTTTTATCTGTCTCATAAGGCTTGGTACCGTACGCAGATTGTACGTCTGCCTGATATGGACGTTGTGACAGGACGAAGATACTTTCGTGTGCATGTTATGGCAGAACAGGAACGGGAAGAACGGCATGGCTGGCCCAAGTGGAAGAAGGTCTATCGGTTTCTCTGTTGATTTATTTGCATTAGATGGCGTTTGCATAGCGACTGGTAGAGTGTGAATTCTCGATAGAGGCACAGCAATAGCATTGTATAATTATCATTGCAGCAAAAATCTTTTCTAATTTATGTCTTTACATTAAACTCGCTGCAGAAAGGCCTTGATAAAATCCAACCAACACCACTTTCTATGACCTTATCCCATCTATTGAACGCCGATAATTTCTCCTCGTGCGATCGAAAACCATGTGGCAGCCCCAAGAACAGATTAACGTCTACCGGAACACTGAAACAGGTCAGCCAAAGTCAGCCAAAGAATTCGTAACATCTGCTACTCACCCAGCTTCTGCTAACATCTTCCCATAGAGAAGTGCTTCATCTCTGAGAGGATCCAGACCTACTACACCAAGTACTGTAGGCGGCATCCCTTTGACTTCTTCCGGCGATGCGTTTCCAGGGTTGATCTTTAAATCATTGACATCCGGGTTCTCGATCTTTAGCAGACTAGTGAACCAGCGAAGTTCTTCAACGGTAAGCATCGGTGCTGTCACATTTGTTCTGTAAGATGAGATAGACTCGCTCTTCATCTTCCTCAGCTGGGGCTCATAGCAATCAACGTGCACGAGGCAGGGTATCATGACGACTTGGCCTACGATGGGAGGTCTTTTCTCTGTTGCACGATTTAGGTGTTTTTGTAAAGTGAGAGACGCAGCGATCCAAGCGCCAGCTGATATCCCGCCAATAATGACTCGTTCCGGGTCCCAGAACATATTATCCGCGTTATGATGAGCCCACTCAAAAGCATCTTCAGCGTCGTTCCATTGTGTCGGATACGTAAACTCCGGGGTATGTCTGTAATCGACATTTAGAACCGCTACATTCGATCGAACGGCTATACGTGCACATATCGCATCCTCAGCATCCAGCGAGCCGAACATAAATCCACCGCCCTGAAAGTGTATATACAATGGGAGCAAAGTTTGTTTCGATGCATTGACCGGCCGATAACTTCGTGCTGGTATGATGTTCTCATCACGAGAGGGAATGTTGTGATTTCGTATCTGTAGTTGAGGTCTGAGATTTATCATTGACTTTCTGGCGATGGCTTCTCGTTCTTGGTTTGCCAACCTTTTCATCTCAGGGATCGGCAATTCCGGTACTGGTGGCGGTGGTAAGGATGCTTCGAGGGTAAGCCACTCAGAGCTTACCCCGTCGTAGCATGAAAAGTCAGACATTGGAGAGGTTTGAAGCACTGCGGTGAGAAGTGCATGTGTGTAGAGCTCTATATACCCAAGACATTGGTCACCGGCTCTTTAATTTCCATTAACCGAGGCTATACTACTCGCTGCGCTAGGCCAAAAGAGGCAGGGAACGATAGCGACGGGAATAGAGGATGAATTGAGTCACATTTCATACATAAAAGAGAAAGAAATTACCAAGTTTTAGATGTTTCAAGTCACATTCTAGAAACGGAAGCGATCTAGCCATGGATGTGGTAATGGAGGTTTAAGTAGCAGTAGAATTGGGATGAACTAGCGATCGTTATGCACTTCATTCCAACAAATGATACCTTGAGGTACGTCAAATAGGCCTCAGTCAGGGCAATGAGCGCATTGCCCATTTGTGTTGGTTCGTGTTGTTGAACTTTGTCTTAGGGCTGAAGCTTCAACCCTATGGCCTTAAGACAGTCCCACGCCATTTCTTTTCAAATGTTCCAAAGTGTCATCTTACATCTACAAAATTCATTCCCTGTACGACGCACGCGTGCGCTACAAGCATGGAGACACACTCTGACGATGAAGTCATTTCGAAGCTCACCTGTGATAATGAGATTGATTGCTGCGCGGCTATTGATGACATTGTTCCCGCCAAGTCATCAAGGGTTCACCCAGAGCGCCCTGCGTCGTGCTTCGGCCTGCTAGGCAGTTTACCAGCAGAGCTACTCCTCATCACCCTTGAACTCCTCGACTTTCAGTCGCTATCACGTCTCTCGCGCGCCTGCTTGACAGCCAAGAGAGTCATCGACAATTTCGTGCCGTACCAGCAGGTGATTCAGCATGCACCGAAAGTCCCAACAGCGTTGATAAAGACTAGCCTCGCAAGTTATTACCCGCCTTCAGTGGTGTATCGCACCCTACGGACCGATCGCTGTGTTTCTTGCACAGACTTCGGGGGCTTTCTATACCTGCCCACTTGCGAGCGGGTCTGCTTCGAGTGTCTTTACCAAAACAAAGGACTGTGGATGATTACAATACCCATGGCCAAAAAGTACTTTCACTTGACATATCAGCAAGTTCAGACACTCCCCATCATGCACATCATCCCAGGGAGGTACTGTCTCCGGAGCCGTGGCAAAACACACCAGGACCCTTTTCGGCTGGTCAGCGTGAAGGCGGCCAAGAGTTTGGCGATTCAAGTTCACGGGTCTGCGGAAAGCCTATCCGCATTCCTACCTGACCCGCTCAGAGTAAAGCATACGCTCTATCGTAACTTCGAACGCTATCTTGAAGCGCCCGTGGAAGCACCAGGATGCGATATGTCCAAACTTCCACAAACACCTTTTTTTGGCAGCGATCCTTTCGCGGGTGTGTCCAGTCTGCGCGCGCCGTACATCACAGACACAGGAGTGGACTGGGGACAGCTTTGCAAGGGATGCAAGATCACGCACAAAGACTTCAGATATGCGGCTCTGCCTGGCACTGTTTATGCACGATTGTGTCCCCCCAACTTACTCAACCTTACAGGCGGCGGTCACCTGTATATTCCCAGCGACATAAGATATCTTGCACCTATTTCGGCTTTGGCGACGAGATTGCGTTCGCGGCAAGGGATGTTGGCTCATGCGAACCACTGCTATGGCGCCCTCAAGATACTCAGGAAGTTGAACAACAATCAGGCAGCCGAAGCTCTCGAGGCTAATGATACATAAAAGTGGCTGGCGCACCTCGCCCTGACTCATCTGTCAACTCAGACGCTAGTCCCTCGATTTCAGCTTTCGCCTTCTTTTCGTCATATTCCTCAGCATGCTCAAAGTCAATCATTTTAACATTCTCAGTGGATCTCTCAACAATAAAGTTGTGGCGATTGGCGTCTCCATGGACGAAACCTAGCTTGTGCAATTTGCCCAAAGCCGCCTGGCATTTCGGCAGATCTGCCAGTGTCGCATAATCGCCCTCTATCTTTTCCAAAAGAAGCCCGATATTTCTACCTCCCTCAAAAAGATGACCCAGAACCTTTGGGATCAATCGCGCCTCATCAGGGCTTTGCAACTTGTTCAAGGCTTCGTATGTCTTTGTCTCATGCTCAACTTGTGGAACGAGCCACTGGAGAACGGCAATTTTGGATATTGCAATCTCCCCTTGGTATTCGACTTCTCGGACGCGCTGTTTGTGATATTTGATGCGCTTTAACGAAAGGACGTCGATATGTTGTGGATGCCAGGTGGATTTCACCTCGTCCAACGGTTCGAAAGAAATATCCGATTGAACGCTGCCATCCGGACCAAGAGAAAGTCTCATCTTGGTCCAATCTGCGGCCGGGAATGGGGGAAGTTTCGGAACGAGAAGGTATGGTCTACAGAGTGTGGCTTCATCGAAGATACGACTGGGACTCGCATGGCCAGGAATTGTAAGATAATGCACGCGTTTGCCGGCCCGAATACGGTATTGGCCTTCGTCTTCGTCTATTTCTTGATTGAGGACTTCGATATCCGACTTCGGCACAGTATTGATATCTTTTGTAATGGGTTTCGACATTATGACAGTTTTATCGGGGATAGTGTGTGCTAAAGGAAGAATGATGGTGCTGTCAAGATGTTTTGAGCACCAGGGCCCCGCGTCACAGCCTGTGCCCACCAATCATAACACTTAGCTAGTCGCCTAGGTCACGCAATATGGCTCTTCCTGGTGGACGCCCGAACTGCCACTTTATAGGAATCAACCACTGCCTGCTAGTTATTTGATTAACCTGATAATACAACGGAATTACCGCTGTCTGACATGTTCAAATTCAAAAGTATACCTTATCTTACCTCACCTTAGTCAGGTGGAGTGGCGGGAAGTGCCTGTCCGCTTATGTCATCGTCAAAATATCCCACATCACATCCACCTCCCTTGTGAGCGGACCATCATCTTCCTCAAGTCAAGCACCACGGCCCGTCAACATCCGTCCCGCATCATGAGAACATCCCAACGTAAATCCCAGCGCGTATCTGCCGCTTGCGACTTTTGCCGAAGGCGAAAGGTAGCAGAATTTATCACGGCGCAACGCATCTGCTGACTCTTCCTAGCTCGGTTGCGATAACGCGAGACCAAAATGCGAAAATTGCCAGGGTCGAGCGATCGAGTGTACATACTCTCAGAGAACTGCTCAAGCTAGGTAAGATTGTTAACAGATCACTTAGGATTGATGCTAACATGAATGAGCAGACCGTCCAATGCGCGCATACAGAAACTGGAGGAGGAAAATGCGCGTTTACGCGATCAATTGTGCACAAGGAGTCCGGAGTTGAGTGGCGTGGATTCTGATGCTCAGCAAGGAGAAATTCAATTGGCTGAAACCCCAAATCCAATCGAATCAACACCGACGCTGAACAGCTTCAGCGAGCAGACTCGTCAAGCAAAGACTCACGCTGTCTCTCCTTCTTGCCAGTTCACGACCGGGCAACCCGAGGGTGCCGCTTTTCATGGCCCTACCAGCGGAGCCTGCGGAGGTGTACATATAAGAAGCACCAAAGACCCGTCTCGTATACCCAGCTCTGATGAGATGACCAAAAACCAGCTTTTGGCAGAGACAACTAGGCAACGTAAGTGCATATCACTCGATATTCAAGATTCGATGCTCACTCAAACCAGGTCAACTCGAAAAGGTCAACCTCAGAGCAAGAAAGCTTGACTTCTGTGGTGTCGACCCAAAGGTTGGCATGGATCTTCTTTCCAAATTCTGGAACCGCCAGCATTACATGGGCTCCATCGTGTATCGACCAGCCTTTATGCGCGACATGGCATGCAAAGGTCCTTACTACTCCGACCTCCTCCTCACAGCCATTCTCTTTGCTGGTTCAATGCATACAGTTGATGCAGCCGCTCTCCGAAACACTGGCAAGCTGAATTCCATCGGACGTCCATATCGCCTCAAATTCGAACAAGCCTTGCACGCTTCTGGCTCTCAAGTGTTGTTTAAGAGTAATATCACTACCATCCAGGCGCTGCTGGTCGTTTCTGATACCCTGTTCTCATGGTGTAACGAGAGGAGTCTTTCATGGCATTACTTAGGTATCGCGATTAGCATGCTAGTGGATCTTGGTCTGCACGTAGATGGCCCAGCTCGAAGATCTTCAAAGAAAGCATCTGCTGAAGATACGGAGATCGAGCGTCGCGTGTTCTGGGCAACATTCAGTAAGCATCTAAACACCCGCAGATTTGTGTCTATCTGATAGTTCTAGTTTCGGACAAGGTCCAGTCTATCTACCAAGGTCGTCCGACTCGATTACGCGAGCATGATAACCGCGTACCGATCACGTTTCTTGATGAATATGAAGAACTGGAGGATTTCCATACTCGAACGTATTCTGCTCAGCCGTCTCAGTTGGATTGCCCGACGTATAGCGTCTCAACGTTTGAGAATCTTTGTGGCCTCAGCATTGTCATGGATCGTACTCTATGCGCTCTCTATGCAGAGAGAAGCGCCACAAAGAATGCAGATCAAATATGGCAGACTGCACAATCACTCCACCTCGATCTTCAATCTTGGAAGGACAGTCTCCCAGAGTGTTTGAGAGTTGATCTCAACGACCCTACTTCCTCTAGCATCCTTCCCCACAACCTGTCGCTGCTGTGAGTGTATTGTTCGGTTTTCTTGTTCACGCACTGACTCGAGCAGGGCATTATGCAACTCCCTGGTTATCTTGATATATCGCCCTTTTCTGTCAGAAGGCCACCTTACATCTGTTTCTGAAACAGTCGCACCTGAAGCCTTCTTCAACTGTATCACAGCTGCGATAGAAATCCACCAGGTTCTACTAGTCTACAAACAGCACTTTTGCTTTAGGACAGCGCCCTATTTTATCTCGTACGCCACATACGTTAGCGCAACCGTTCATGTCCGAATGGCTGCGCAAAAGAATCCAGGATCGCAAGCACATTTGTGTCTTAGAAATTGCTTGGAGATTCTATCCGAACAGCAGACGTGGTGTCACGCCCCGAAACGAACGATGAAGATTCTTCTTGGTATCATGAACCGTTTAGGTGTAAACGTCGGAGAATTCGTGGCGATAGAACCGACAAACTGTCAAGATGGTCACCTGGGACAGGTTGATCTATCTGAACTATCTGAAGTTAGCCCTGACATCACGTACCAAGTATCCGATATGTCAGTGATGCAGCAGCCAACACCTGACACGGCAGTTGACTTATCTAACCTGGAGCTTTGTGATTTTGACATCGATCAGATCATACAAAGCTTTGTATTCGAAACCCCTGCAATGGCACAGGAGGACTATGTACTGATGGCCCAGCCTGGCTTCAACCATTATGGCAATGGAGATGAGGCGCTCACAAGTCAGGATGTGATGGTGTTTGATGATCTGTTCGGGTTCGACTCCAGTACCTCTTAGGTCATCAGTCTGACGGGGATGGCCCGGTTAAGCATTATACGAACTCTCTTGTTATCAATTCAATACACATCGATGGGGAGCAATAGGCTTCCAGAGAGTCACGACTAGGCTTTTGAATGCGTCCGGTATCCGGACCAATTTCCATACGTCATATCAATCGGACCGATTATAGCAGAATGTTCAACTCATACCTGGAAATATACGGCCATAATCTCAAATAATGAATTTCAAACAAATCATATCGAATGAGGCTCAAAAAGCTAGCGTCTTTGCGACTCTCTCGCGGATTTTAGCCTCCGTTCAAGTTCAAGGCCGGTGGAAAGCCGATGCAGCGGGCACTTGTCCGGTCCGAGATATCCGATCGAACCGCTTTAATTTACATCATTGCTCTCGTAAGGCTGAATACTAAAATTTTCGGTGACAGCGTTCTGGATCTACAGTGATGCAATTGTCACGATAACCGAGGTCAGAAGCACGTCGAAAAATAAATAATAAGATAGCCGCAGTTTCTTGGAGAGATGTTTCACTCATCGGCTTCCAAGTACAAACAGCACCAGGCAACTACTCGTACTAATCATGGCTTCACCAAGCGCTGACGTTCTCGGCTACGAGAAATCTATCTTTGACGCTGGTCTTCACTTTGCTCGTCCTGCGTTTACTTTCCAAACTTCGCAATGGGAGCCCTTAGCGAAAGAGACTCTCTCGGCAACTTCTTGGGGCTATATCCATGGAAATTGTGGTAGTGGCTCAACTTACAGGAACAACTTGACTGCTTTCTCTCGATGGTCCATCGTTCCGAATCGTCTTGTGCCAAGTCGCAAGGATGAGAATGGCAATGAGCAATTCTCTGACACCTCTACTACAGTTCTTGGCCAGAAACTTCCCTTTCCACTGGCAATCGCGCCCATTGGAGTTCAGAAGATCTTCAACCCTGAAGGCGAAGTTGCCACTGCCCGAGCCGCTGCATCTCTTGGAGTTCCGTATACGCTAAGCACAGCTTCAAGCACGAGTATTGAAGATGTTGCAGTAGCGAATGGAAAGGATGCACCTCGCTGGTTCCAACTTTACTGGCCGAGCCGCGAACACGACGACATCACCATCTCAATGCTCAACCGCGCTAAAGCATCCGGCTACACGGCTCTCTTCGTCACTCTCGACACATACGTCCTCGGCTGGCGTCCGAGCGATCTAGACAACGGCTACAACCCCTTCATCCATCCAGACCACATCGGTGTCGAAATTGGCCTAACAGATCCTGTTTTCCAAAAGAAATTCAAGGAGAAGCACGGCTATGATATCACCGATGCAGCGAGTGGAGTCTACCAAGCGGCTCAGGGCGGATCCGCTGGAGCTAGTCTCGGTGACGCGGCGAGAGAGTGGGCCAAGATCGTATTCCCCGGTCATTCCCACTCCTGGGAAGATGTTGAATTTCTAAAGAAGCACTGGGACGGTCCCATTGTTCTCAAGGGAATACAGAGTGTTCACGATGCCAAGAAGTGCCTTGAGGTTGGTGTTCAGGGAATTGTGGTGAGCAACCACGGCGGTCGTCAGCAAGATGGTGGAGCGAGCAGTCTGGGTATGCTTCCGCGAATTGTCGACGCTGTAGGAGATAAGCTCGATATCTTCTTTGACAGTGGTATCAGATGCGGTGCTGATATCATGAAGGCCATTGCCCTGGGAGCGAAGTGTGTTCTTGTTGGAAGGCCTTATGCCTATGGTTTGGCGCTGGGTGGTGAGGAGGGTGTAAGGCATGTTTTGAGGGCATTGTGTGGTGATTTGACTATGAACATGCACTTAGCGGGTCTTAGGGATATTGGTGAGGTGAACCAGGATATTTTGGTAAAGGAGAGTGATCTTGTGTGAGGAGGTCCGTAATGGTGAATATGTCACCGAATGTTGCTGCCAACTTATGTGCTCTAGATATTGCAATAGAACCAAACTCCGATTTCGCATGTTCTGAATCATAATCTGTCTCCTCTGGTACTGATCTATCAAGATTTTTGCTGCACATATATCAAGTTAAGCCGGTTAATCACCAACTAAGTCAACAGCATGCATATGTGAAAACATTACATCAAGGCGATTAATAACATTGTCGGGCAAGGGTGACATGGTTTTTCGTAATGGCTCTGAAGTTGGGGCAATAGGTCTAAGACTATTCGCGCACAAAGGACAAAGGCCAAGGGTTCTGATCCTGATACTGGTCTGTGAATTTTTGCATCACTATAATTTGCTTTCAAATCTTTTGTTCCTTTGCTCCTCTTTTCTACAAGCCTCTTTGCTACTTGGCGTTGTGTCACGACATTACTTCCGTCAATTGAGACTTGAATCCATGTTCCGTATCATGTTCCACTTTGCTTTTGTTCCTTTCGTCCTTTTGTGAATGAACAGTGTTCTCATTGGCAACGAATACTCGAATCGTCTCTTGCACATGTTCAGTTGTGCAACTTAGTGCCAGTTACAGAATGTTCTGACAAAGAACATATTCTTACAGATTTTTGGTATAAAGGAGGGTTCCGACCCATACCACTGTTGCAGTTCAGCAAGCTTCTCTAGCACTCAGACTTGAATCAGCACTCATATCAACAGCACTCTTAACACCATCTATCACCATGTCTTCTCACAGCCGAACCTCAAGTGGAAACAGCCACATTTCTCTGCTCCGTCTCCCTAGTCCCATTGAGCTAGCTGAGGATCATACCTTCTCTAAATCATCTCTCTACCCCCTCGATCACACAGACTACGAGCCATGCCGCAAGAGGATCATCAACACGAGCTTCGGTGCCCGACAGATCATCCGTTTCATCAACCATCTTGAGACCCATGATCCCGCCCAGCACGATGCCGCGGTGAAGAGACTAGTCGAGATTGGTGTCGATGTGGATGACCTGGTTCGTCTTTCTCAACGTCGCGCTGAAGTTCCCTGGGAGGAGTCTTGGCCGTATAGTTGGGAGAAGAAGGACGGTTTGATTTTGGGATACATGAAGAGAAACTTGCCTCGTTGGATTGCGATTCTGAAAAAGACCGAGGCTCGGGAGGCTGCTGAAGCTATGGGTGAGACTCTTGAAGACGATGATTCAGACGAGTACACCACCTCTGATGAAATGGATGAGACTGAAGCTACCCAGGTAGATGGAGATGGGGTTCATCTAAAGGAAGATGCGCAGGTTGGTATGGATATCGAAGAGACGAAAGGTTCACCGACCAAGGACGATGACATCTATAGTGAGTCGCGTCTTCCTAAAGGTTCTATGACTCTCAGAGAGTTGATTGCTTCCTATCGAAAGGCCCATGCGGAGCAGAAGCGAGCTGAACGGATGCAGGACCAGTAGAAGGAGATTGAGGTCTGATAAGAGAGAAATGGTAAGTCTGTTATTCCATAGATTTAGTGTCTACGGTCGGTCAATGGAGTTTGGATGTTGGTTTTTCGAGAATGCAATAGGCCTTAGAATATTTGCCTTATTTAGATTTCAATTGAAGACTCCTCCACGAGGTGTTGATGGCCTCTAACTTGATACTACTGACTACCTTAACATAAGATTTAAATATCGACTTGCCTCTTATACATGTCACAAGCCGCTCAAGATATGCTACAGCAGTAACAAAGTACTATAGTTGTGCAACAGAAACGTAGGATTCACTTTACTTGGAACTTTTGGAACGATCAGACATTCTGGGTGGCAACAAAGCAGACTATTGGTGCTGTCGACAGACATTCGAATTGATCTGCATGCCGTCCGTTCCGGCGTCAGACTCATCAAAATGACTACCTAAAGTGAACACATCGCTATCACATGATTGACCTATTCGCTTCAGTACATAAGCTACTTCAATAGTGCTTACTCCTCAAGTATTTGACTTTTATCCATACGTAGAACTAGAGTCAGAAATTTCAAAGACATACCTGCATCCAAACTCCTCACTCAAAATCTCCCAGCCACTGCTCTCAATTATTCTTGCTGCTGTACGCTCCATGGACAGAATGACTAGCGACATCTCGTCTCCAGTGACACCGCGGCCCGGCGAGCTTCCAGATGCAAAGCAGGATGCTCTCAGGGCCTTCGAGGTTTTGAAAAACGGCGGTGTCATCATCGCCCCAACCGATGTCGGATACGGCATGATGGCTGCAAGCACCGATGCAATCGAACGTATCTTTATCGCCAAGAAGCGAAAAGCAGGTCATTCCATGGGCGTTATCGGAACATATGGCCTTCTCACGCGACTATACGATGTTTCAGATGAGAAGTTCACCATCGTTAGAACATTTACGGAAGAATTAGGCCTGACCGTTGCTTTCGTCGGAAAGACAAAGGAGTCGGCAGCACAGCTCATCCCGAATGTTGAGCGGGTTGTCAAGAACGGTACTTTGGGTTTCGCCATCGGCGAGGGTCCTTTTTCACGGGAACTTGCGCGGCTGAGCGATGAAAACGGCTTGGTGATGGTGGGCAGTAGCGCCAACCTGACGGATCAAGGGCAGAAATTTCGAGTTGAAGATATTGAGACTGAGATTATTGAAGCAGCTGATTTGGTTGTTAACTACGGTCGGCAGAAGTGGCATCTGTATGGGAGGGCTGGGACTATTCTGGATCTGGATAATGAGCGTGTCTTGCGAGTTGGGGCAAACTATGAGAATATTAGGGAGAAGCTGGTTGATTTGTTTGGATGGGCTGCTCCAGAAGATCCGGACTATGATGTGACCGGGAAGAAGACAGTTGGCTTCTCAATCAAGGCGTAATAAATAATTATAAATAAATGGTATATGTCCAAACTCCATACTCCTCTCCTCGTTTATGTTCGATTCTGTACCGTGTTATCAGCTGGCAGCTCATGCGTGAAATGCGTAGGCGATCCTCCCATCTCCCATGGTCCATGCCTCGCAGCATTATCATTCGGCGCTTCTACCGGTGCATATCCATATTTCGGTGCTTCATCTGCCGCGATTGTTGACGGTACAGCCTTACCGCCCCGCCGTCTTCTCCAGAGCATGAACCCCACGCCAGCAATGAGAAATGCTCCAGCGACAGCACCTACTGCCACTCCAGCAGTTGCTCCCGTAGATAGTCCAGACGACGGCTCGTTTGTCGACGAAGCAGTGGCAGCACCATCGCTAGTCGTTTCACTCGCTTCGTTTGTCTTTGTCTTGGTGTTCGGCTTGTTTGTTCGCGTACCCGTTGGCGCTGAAGTTGTTGCAGACGAAGGATCGGTGATGTTGAATGTGTGACTCGCGAAAAGAGCTCCTGTGTCGCCTGTTTTGAAAAGCCAGAGACTAAAGGAGTTTCCGTCGGCGGGATCGATGCCTTGATATGATGCGATCCATATATACTCCTTCGATTTGCTGTTTGCTGGACCACGGGTCAAAACAGCTCATCACTGAATTTTGATACACTTACATTGCAGGTTGTATCTCTTCCCGGTGTCGGTTTGCCACATTGTAAGATCAGTGAACTCCGCATCCGTCTCCCAAGTGATCTTGATCTCCTGCCCCAGCTTATAGTGAGGATTATTTATGCTAGAGTCGCTCGGTGGTGGGTTCGTGAATGCAGCAGTTACTATCTGGTGGATAGATAGAAATGCCAGTATGGCAAGTAATCGGCGAGTCGCCATCTTCACGTTGCAGTCACGGAACTCTATGGTGCGGAAGAGAAAAGGGAGCGAAGTAAAGACGACACGCGATACAACGGGCTATTACTTCTTATAGCTCGCTCGTTGGTGGGCGCAATGGATGCGGAACAGGGATCGACGTCCTGCACATGTCCTTAATTAAGAAGCGGGAATGAGCCTCGCCATTCATCTAGTCTCCGCTAGTAAGTGGCTTGGTGTGTCAGACAGATATTGGCCCCCGTTGTCACCAGGCTGTGTACTGTGAGACAATGTGCTGGGGACAGCACTGTAGTGATTCATTTTCACTGGATGTAAAGTCATGGCATGGGAGGATTTTAGAGATACACATTTCTTCCTCATGGCCTTCAACAAGCCCTGGTAGTATTCCTTCGACTGATGCAGATGTCGAGATCTTGCTCAATAGAAAAGAGGAATAACATGGACCATCCCTGCTAAGACGGCAGTGAGATGATCACCAAATGGCCCAGTGCAATGAGAGGCCCGCTTCCTTCGGTGCCTCAGCCCCCGGTTTCAAGACGCTAGGATCGACAACCCTATCACAGATGTTTCATCTCACTCAGCTCATATTGCCAGGCTCCAGATGAAGAATTCAACGTTTGTCCTACTGTAACTTCTCGATCTTCTATAGACGGAGGTAATCGTATATTCGAAAGCACTAGCAACGCTCAGATAAGTGCCGACGCTCCGACTTCCCCTCTTGTGATATTTCGCACTCATGTCTTACTTGTCTTCACTATTGCAGGCGAAGTTTGAGGATCTGACTTGGTGCTCGTGTGATTGGTTCTCATCATCCCTGTTGCGATCCTTCTCGGTCCCGAGACTTGGGAACACTGGTATTTGACCAAGGACGCTGCAGTTTTAATGCATCTCGGTTTCTGATCTCATTGTTAAATACGGAAAAATGCTTCAAAGTCCTATTCGAAAGTGATTTTATGCCCCGAGATGAGTGAAGTCGTATGCATGATTCTGGGTAATCAGAGCCTCTACTCTGTAGCTGTTAAAACGATCGACTTTAGCTAGCCGTGTCTGGTTAGAATCACTTGCATCGCCCATGGTGAGTTATTTCCGGAACAACTCAGCCTCTCTCGGACTCTCACGATCGCTGCGGACCTTTGACTGATGACATCCACTATCACTTTTTCCATGTCGCCAATCTGCTGTTTTCTTGAGTGACAGGCTTTGCATGTCTAACCCAACGTTTGATATCTCCCCCTGTCAAGTTGGACATGTCCCACTTTTAGTTAAATACCCTAAACACCAGAGAGTTCCCGGTCGTTGTCTTGACGCGGTTTTGTTCACAACCTTCTTCATTATCAAAGTTGCTATAACATTTCTGAGAAATTGGAATTAATATCATGATGTACTACCCGATACAGAAATTTATAGCTCGCTTTACGTCTTTAGTAGCTCAGAGACCGGCCGTAGCAGTCTTAGTAACTCGAGCTGTCAAAGAACATTTGATTCAGCCAAATATGAATGAAGTGTTGTTGTTTTCAATTGGTTACTGTTGAAGAAGATTAACCCAGCAAACATGAGGCAGGCACCGATTTCTTTGGTTTCTGGCTCTGGGGACCAGTGAACTTCACGAACTTCAAGCTGAATGACGCAACCCGATGATGGCAGAGGCACCGGATTCATGCATAGGGTGTTCTACACAGAGCCTTTGATAATCACTGGCGATTGCTTCCGTAATCTCTAGAATAAGCACGGGAGACTCGTCCGTTCCGACTATCCGAAAAAGCCGGGACGATGAAATTGACGGACCCTCTTGTTCTCCGACATCCGTCAAGGAAGTGAGGTACCTTAAGGGGCGATTGACTTTGGACGGAGATAAGATATTAGCCGATGGGCAAAAGGCCGAACGTTCACAAGTTTGCTTATAGCAGAACAGAGTCAAGACAGCAAAAATGATGATATAAACACAATGCAATTCTCTGATCAAGGGGGCTTAGCATAGCAATAGAAACTTCAATACTTCTCTGATCGAGTTGGATAAATGCACAAGATCGTTATCCAAAGCTGGAGTCGTATCAACAACAGATGATGTCAGTCTCAAGCTCCGATTGGCCCCGAGCTCCTGCGCAAGCCCGCCTAAACCCGCGGATACCTACGACCTACGGTGGGGGCAGGTAGCTTACTGCTTACATAGCAGGAGCTACCCTAGTATGATGAGGTGGAACTGAATTTTTGATCTCAGCATTACGAGTCGTTTTCCCTTCTTCTTCAACCTCAAAAACCACTCACTCCCTATCCTCAAGATTCATTCTTACCGACTATCTTCAATCTGCATGTTATCACTCTAGAATCGGAAGCGGATTGTCCTGTCTCGTCTGTCAGCATCGGGGTAAACGCCACAAAGAGGGGCTCAAGATCCCTCATTCAGCCTAAGACGTCAGCATTCGAGGCTCAGCATCAATTCGCGCGTATATCATTAAAATACCCTTCTGTCTCGATCTCATCTCGTCAATTCCATTCCAAAGATTCATCACAATGAGTCGTTTAGCGGGCTGGTTCCGGTCTGGAACCGCAACGCCAGCTACTGAGGCCAACAGCGATGCTGGCTCAATCACCACCAAGGATACCGTGGCCCGAGAGATGGAGGACATTGACGATGCTATGGCATCGTGCGGCCTTATCATGAACGACGATATCGACGGAGCATGGGAGAAGCTGCAGACAGGAGACTCGTCCTTTCACCAGCTAGGATTGGCAGTCACCATCTTCATGCGCTCCGTGCTGGGCTTTGAAAAAGCCGTCATGACCGAGACTACCACCAAGCTCGACGAGTGCGAAGCAAAAGCTTGGGCGGATTACAAAAAGGCTCAGAAGCATGGCAAGGCTCGTGCGGGGAGTAAATTGTATCCTCCCGGTACAGAATTCGAGCTCGTTCGTGCAGAGACGCAGCTCATGGGTGCTGTAGTGGGTGTTTTGCATGAGAGTCTCATTGACGCGATGAAGAGTTTTCTTAAGCTTCGCAAGGCGTTCATGACGCTTGATGCGATTATTGAGGCTGAGGCCAAGACAATCAAGGATACTCCCCAGTCAACTTCAGAGGCGTCGCTCTCCGCTAAGCCTGTTACCGAATTGAATCAGAGTATGGAGAAGCTTGATATTGAATCAGCTTCTGGAACACAAACTCCTGCGAACGGAGACTCTTCAAGCTCGTCAACCACCGAAGATGAGAAGATTGATGAGGGTGCACCTCTGCGTGAGGCTCGATCGAAGCCGACAGAGTCCGACTCTGTTCTTCTTGAAAATCCTCTCGACATCTTTGTTCACTCCGGGGCTAGTATGTGTTTTGGTATGATACTTCTCATGCTGACCCTGGTTCCTCCTGCTTTCACTCGTCTTCTTTCTATCGTCGGGTTCCGTGGTGATCGTGAACGTGGCGTTCGCATGCTCTGGCGCTCCACCGCTTACGCCAACGTCAACGGCGCCATTGCGGGTCTTGTTCTACTGTCTTACTACAACGCCGTCCTCGGCGCAGTCGACATTATCCCTGATGCAAAAGATTTTGACGAGGGTGCTGAGATTGTCGGACCTCCACGAGAAAAATGCGAGAAGCTCCTCGCATCGATGCGCTCTCGATACCCCGACTCACGACTCTGGCTCATTGAAGAGGCGCGTATGCACAGCAATGAGCGGGACCTCCCCAAAGCCATTGAGGTCCTCACCACTGGCGGCGAGTCCAAGATGAAGCAGGTTACGGCACTCAACAACTTTGAGCTGTCTCTCGATTCAATGGCCATTCAGGACTGGCCTCTTATGCGCGACTCTTTCATGCGATGCCTCGAGCTTAACGACTGGAGTCACGCAATGTACTACTACATGGCAGGTATCGCATCCGTCGAGCTCTACCGCGACGCCGTTGCCGCGGGAGACAAGGATGAGGCGCGCCGCCAAAAAGTCAAAGCCGAAGAATACCTGCGCAAGGCGCCAGGCGTAGCAGGCAAGAAGCGCTTCATGGCGCGCCAGCTACCGTTCGAGGTGTTTATTCAGCGCAAGATACAGAAGTGGGAGGACCGCGCTAAGACCTTTGGCGTGGATCTTGCTGACGCGATTGGGTCCAGTCCCGCGATGGAGATGAGCTACATGTGGAACACCATCAAGCGCATGGGACCCGCTGAACTGGAGAAAGCAGTTGAGGTAATGAGTTGGGATAGATGCACTGCTAAGACGGAGGTTGTCGACAAGATCAAGGCTGAGGTTGACGAGATGGGAGTCTGGGCGCTCATGAGCGCCTCGTTATTCCGCAGCCAGAAGAAGTTTGCCGAGGCGAGGGAATTGTTGGAGACGCATGTCTTCGAGTTTGACCGGTAAGTTTAAGTTTAGCATTTCACATTGTGTCAGTATCGCGTCTCTAACAAGGTCAGTTTCGCTTTCAAGGGCCCAACAAAGGATGACTACGTCCTCGCGGCATCAGTTTACGAAAAGGGCGCCATCGCATGGTCAGAGTGCTGCAATCCTCCCGAGGGCACCGCGGATGAGATCGCGGCGTACAGACGAGAAAAGTACGACGAGTGTGTGAAGCAAATGGATGTCGCCAAGGTATGGGAGGCCTTTGTGCTCGACACCAGAATTGGCATGAGAGTTCAGAGCGCCCTTGAGACGCTCAGTTGGTTTGCGAAGAAGATGGAATATAAATAGATGGGGCGAGCAATGGGACGGATGGGAGTTTGTACACTTAGATGGCGGCACGTTATTTGCTGGGAAACGACTTTAATGTCAACTGGAAGAATGGACCTCATTCAATTGCCGGCGCGTTTTGATCTTAATCGCGAACTCCTCCTCTTGCCGCCATCATCTCCATTCGTCAATTTGTCAATCCCTCCCTGAAGAGCACTCACACCGCTGCCCAATTTATCCGCCGACCTCTCCTTGACGTTATGTTTCTCCGCCTCGGCCCTCACATCATCAAGCACATCCCTTCCCCTTCCCGTATCATTCGCCCAGTCCAGAACTCCCCAGGCGCCGAAATTGCAATCGCCTCCGCTCGCGTAATGAATCGCCCTGCGACGCGTCATTCCACCCATGATAATGCCAGGGACGACACTGTACCCTGACGTGGTGATTGTCTCTTCAACCGTGCAGAGCGCAAGGAAGAGGAAGTACGTTACCATGTGAGGGCGCAGGGCGATGGCGGGTAGGTACATTGGGAAGAAATGATGCAGAAGAAAGGGGACAGGGTGATCTGCAAATACGACGAAGCTGTATGGCGCTGCTGATCGTGCGTGACTGAAGCGTCTGTGAAGCTTGCCAATTGCGCCGCTGGAGTGAAGCAGATTGCGATGAATGTAGTAAGTCAACACCTCACGCCCCGTCATCATAAGCACCAAATGCTTCGCCAACTGCCACGGCAGAGGTAGCAACGCCGTTGGATTAAAGTCATTCTCACCAACGAGATATACAAACGCCAAATGCGACGCGCCCTCCAGCAACGTCACGCACAATAGGTTCACCAGAACGAGACCCAGCTGTCGCGTAAGCAAGCGCGCATTCCGCGGGGCAAGCGAAGCACGGCCGCCAAATTTGATGGACTCGGCAATGCTTGGCACGCCTGTATCAAAGAGTAGCGACACAAGCGACGGGAAGAGAAAGAGGATTATGCGCAATGCGAGGGAGCCGATGAGGCGCACGCGGAAGGGCGTATGTGTTAGGACGAAGGTGGTCCACTGGACGTAGAAGAAGAAGATGTTGAAGGATGTGGACCATGACGCGGAGGCGGGGGAGAGGAGGTAGGATATTATTGGGAGGGAGAAAACAACGTCCATCGTTGGTAAATGAGTGAGTTAGCGATTGGTATTAAGTTGTGGCGCAGATGGAGAGTTCTAGATTGGAAATGCCACGAGATTTGTTGCTTAATTTTTGGGGTTTATTTTTATTGAGGATTGTTTCATTGGCATGACGTCGCGTCTTGGTTTTTATCCTGGAAACTGGGGAGATTTGGGATGATGGTCTGGGGCTGGGGAATGACGTCGATGTGGCTAAGGAGAAGTCAGCCACAAATCTGATTGATGTAGTTTGAGGCACATAATCAAGAGAACAGCCTGAAATGTAGTGATCTCGATGCCACTGCCTGCTTACAGCGTCTGATAATATGGATGAATTTCATTTTTAGACCGCTTGAACCTCTCGAGTTGAGCTACGGCAATTGATGCGATGCTTGCTGGAGTCTGGACCAGATGCAGGTACCGTACCAACAAATGCAAGGGAGATAAATAAGCACCAGGGCCAGAAAATAATGGCCATGGTTCAATGCTTGGCAATAAAAACAAACCAATATCAACAATAATCTCTCCATCTCCCTTCCCGGTAATTATACAGTCAATTATACTCTGTGATATGTCACTCAGCGCAGCCTAACAGATTGGATGAAATTGGCCTACTCTAATCCAGACAGCTCCAGTCTAAAACGAACGTCCGCTGTGGAGCTGTGGAGTTTCCAGTTAATTGACCTGGCCCGTCGTCGCAGATCACAAAACCTCCAACCAACCAACTACAACAAGACTTGTAGATTTCCTTCTAGCCTTTGCTAACAAGTTAAAAGTTTAAATGTGAAACTGGCGTTCTCGATGGAGTCATTGGAATGGTAGCAAGATGGAATGTAGATTTATCGTCGGATTGGTGCAGGGTCTAGACTAACGGGAATGGAATAAGCTCCAGGGGAAAACTTAACTTCCAGGGGTCCAGAGAGTGGGCTCAGGGGTGCATTGTCACTGAGGAGAGTAAGTGAGTGCGAGAGAGAGGCACAGCGATAAACAAAACAGAATCAGATCCGATCAAAGTGTTTCTTCTGTCTTGTCTTGTCTTCTGCTTTATTATTTGTCTCTTTTGGTCATGCCCACTTCCCGTCGGGACGCACACTCCCAAGTTGGCGATAGCGTCCGTGGCACGTAAAGTGATGGTAAGGTAACGTTCAGCCCCTTGGGCGCGGTATGTTGAAACCATTCCTCCCCCAGAATCTCGACTCGTCTTTTTTCCACTTCATTTATTCTCGACTGTAGTAGAGTCTAAAATATCAACAAATTCAGCTGCAATATGAGTCTTGGGCTCTAAGGCTGATTGATTGGCTCCACGCTCCCTGTCTTAGCTTCTGCACTGCAGTCCCCCCTAGCTTAGCCTTGTCCCCTCTCCCATTTTTGTCTTTTCGCTTCTCCTCGTCAGCCAACTTCCATTTGCGCGACCACCAAATTATTCCCCAGCCCAACCTACTCTTTCATCCTTGACGGTGTTGATCTCTCTCCCTTTGTTATCTTTCTTCTTCTTCTTCTTCTCTGGCTGGCTTCTTTTCCATCCTTCTCCCTTCCCACGCGACAAATCGGAAGATAAACCCACTTGGCTCAATCTAATATTCCTAGTACAGCCACCGCGATCCACCATCACCACTTCCACCAAACGAGCTAATATCCCCAGAGACTGAATCCTCCCTCGTCGTGACACTTTTTCTTACTCATCCCTTATCCAAGGGTGAGAAGCCGCGCCACCCTTTGTCTGCGCGAGACACTATCGTCGACTCGCGAGACACAGCATCGCAAACCGCTTGCCTACCTCCCTTGACATCCACTTCTTTTTCTCGTCTCGACCCAGACGGCCAGAGTCCGTCGTCGCTCTAGCCATGGATTTTGACTCGGCTGATATTCCCCCTATCCCTACACGCGCCCACAATCACCACGCTCATTCTCGACGACGCTCCCTCCAAGGCCCCTCCTCGTCAAAGCGCAACTCCGGTCTTCCTCCCGCCAGTCCGGAAGTCATCTCCAACCTCATCACCAGCTTGAGCGTCATCTCGAGGCCTGCGACGAACCATTTCGAAGCGTCGCACACGAGCCTGTCACTACCCGCGAGTCCCGGGAACGGTAGCTTTGGTGTGGACTACGGAGCGTTTCATCAACCTAGCCTCGACGACCTGAGACAAGACCCCGTGTCACTCGACGAACTCGCGGCGTTACCTCCTGTCATACGCACCTCGAAACCCCCCAGCGGTTACTCACCTTTGACAGCGACAAAGAGCCCTAGAAGTCCGAGAAGTCCAAGCCGCGAAGGTTCGGGTGGGCTGCGATCATTTATCCGAAATAGTACATCCCGACCCTCGTCAAAAGGATCTTCAGCTGCCTCCAAGAATGATGATGCCCAGAGCATAGGGAACCTTTCGATCGAACGTCGTGGTGCCTCGACCCCCGAACTGAACCACAAGCAATCACACGATAGCTGGGGTAGGAAAACATCAACAAGGAGTCAAAAGGGCCTCATGTACATGAGTTCCAAGGAGCGTCTGCGGGAGAAGGAAGCCGAGAGGAAGCGGGTTTCGGGCGGAGTCTCGGCTTCGTCCTCTGGTGCACTTCCTGGTGAGAGCGTGCACAGCGGCGGGCGCAGTGATCCATTCTTTGCTGAGACTGCGATCCGTGAAGAGTCACATTACGAGCTACCAATCGAACGCCCGATGGATGTACCTTGCGCTATCCCCGCGCGGAATTCGAGTCTTGCAAAGACGGGCCCGCAGAAGAGATCGAGCGCGAGGAGGTCAAGACGGGAGGACGGTACGACGAACGATGTGATTCCAGAAGGCGAGGAACACAGAACTCGAGATCGGGAGTCAAGTCGAAGGAAACAGAGCCACTCTGGCCATGTTCAGTCAAGATCATCCACACGATCACCAGTTTATGGTCTCAAGGACGCATCTCCGTCAAAGAGTACCAGCGTCGCGGGCAGAAGTTTCCTCGACGTTAATGATGGCTTCAGCGACGAAGAAGATGAGGGCGCACCATTTCCTGCTGTGGCTCAACGCCGCAAGCGTGATCAGAGTAATGACCGCACTGACCGCAATGATCGGAGACGATCTGGTCGACAGAGCCCGGCACCAAATGAGGCTATCAAAGTTAAGCGCAGCAGTTCCCGACTGAAGCGTTTGTCTGCACCACTGAATCACAAAGTCGACGAACGAGCCCGTGATTCACCCAGTCCCCAACCAGTGCAAAATCATGCTCCAGCTGGTTACGAGCGTCCTCAATCCGCCGACTCTGTTGATGATGCTGTCGAGTCTTATTTATGCTCACCCCGTTTATCACAGAAGATTCGACATCCCCAAACAGGTCGTGTTATATCCTTCTCAGAAGTGGGCGACTCTGAAGGTTCTGCAGTCTTTTGCTGCGTTGGAATGGGATTGACGAGATACATCACCGCCTTTTATGATGAGCTGGCACTGACGTTAAAGTTACGGCTTATTACCCCGGATCGACCGGGTGTTGGCGATAGCGAGCCTTATTCTGATGGCACTGCTACGCCGCTGAGTTGGCCAGGTAAATTGATGTTTCCTAAATTAAGAAGCACGCGCTAATGGTTGCAGATGATGTTTATGCTATTTGCCAGACCCTCAAGATCACCAAGTTCTCTATTCTCGCTCACTCTGCCGGCGCCATTTACGCACTTGCTACAGCCCTGCGAATGCCTCAGCATATCCGCGGTCGAATACACCTCCTCGCGCCCTGGATTCCCCCCTCCCAAATGAACGTCTTTGGCACTTCACAAACCCTCCCTCCAACCAATGCCATCCCCACCTCGCAACGCATCCTCCGAGCACTCCCGACGCCCATCCTCAAGGCTGCAAATAGCAGCTTCATGACCGCGACGAGTAGCTCAATCACTAGCTCATTACCCAAAACCCCACGACGAGGAAAGCGAAAGAATAATGGCGGGCGAGACAGCACAGCTAGTTCGCGTAACGTTACGCCAAGCTTGGATAAAGAGAACGTGTGTAACAAATCACCCGGTCACGGCGACACGGAATTGGAGCCTCCCAATGCGTCCGAGAACATGGACAGAATGAGCATTCCCCAAGGTACAAGAGGCGATTCGGATATCATCGCAGCCGCAGCCGACGCCATGGCAGACAAGGAACGTCAAATGACCTACGATCTCCGATTAACCCACGCCATCTGGGAACTCGCCACAACAGGCGCAAATCCCGCCGTCGACCTCCTCGTCTGCCTCGAGCGCCGTCACACAATCGGCTTCCGCTACGTCGACATCACAAGACCTGTCGTCATTCACCACGGCAGTAGAGATACTCGCGTCCCCGTCGATAACGTGAAATGGCTCGGCAAGACAATGCGGCGCTGTGAAGTCCGTGTTCTCGAGGGTGAAGGCCATGGTCTCATGGCTAGCGCGAGTGTGATGGGCTCTGTGCTCATGGAGATGAGTAAAGAGTGGGAAGATTGGATGAAGGTCACTGGTGCAGATGGGAGGAAGGATCGTGAGAGGGGACGACGAGGAACACTCGTCCGATAAGAGTAATGCTTACTTGTACAAACATACTTGTCCGATTGGATGGTCGGTCTTGATACCCCAGAGAGACGGGCTTCATGCTTGGTTTGGTTGAGGGACCAAGGTTGGAGTATGATATCTCGTTTGTTTCTTATATAACATTAATCTCGAGGACTGCCATGTCCCATGTAATGTCTTTAACATATATCAACGCTTAATGATAGCTTCTCTCAATGATACCTTTGACGCTTCTACTTTTATTAAAATGAATCATCCCTCTGCGAGCATCCTCGTCCAATCAAACTTGCGCCATCCCTTCTTGAAGCTCTCCACTCTAGGATCGTTCCTCATCCACCGCCCTTGCTTCTTCATAACATGGGGCTCCGCATCAACAATACCCCCCAGAACTTCACGCGCAAAGAGATCGCCCTTTGGCCAACGACCTGCATCTTCAACAACATGGCCCAATCCACCATCTAGCGTAAACCACACGTGAAAATACGGCATCTCCTTCGCGATGGAGCGTCTAAATGCGGAACGGCCCATGCCGTCGCGCGCTCTTGCGCCTGTGTCGATGATCTTGCGATGCTGACTCCACTCTTCGTCGGATGACAGGAACGCCTCTTTGAAGTACGCAGGAGCCGTGGCGCCTTCTTCGTAGGGTATCGGAACAGCGACCATGGCTGCGTGCATGCGCCGATGGGGCTGTGCTGCGTTTTCGTAGAATACGACCTCGCGACCTTGTTCGTGATACATCCGTGTCAAGCTCTTCATGAAGTTTCGTATTTCCTCCCACTCGTCGTCGTCGCACTCCAAGAGATTCGCGCGATGTGCGAGGGGGACAATGACGGCGCCGCCGGGGGAGATCTCGGGTTCGGTCGCCAGTGTGATAAAGGCGCGTGTTCCGAGGGCGATGACGGGTGCCAGAGGCGGCTGGTTCTTGTCTTCGTGGTGGCACAGGGGACAATTGTCGAGAGCGCGGGACATTTTCTGGAACTCGGATACGGCCATGTTCTTGAGGTTGATGTCGGATTTGTGCAAGCGTTTGGCGAGCTTCTCGGCGTTTTCGTCCATGTAATCCAGATCGTTGTCGAACTTGCCGTCTTTTGCGATGCGTTCTGCTAGACGGAGACCCTCACCGCCAGCTTGGTTCTTTGTACGACGTTCCTCGCGGACCATGTCGTCAATTGTCATTTCTGTATTCTCTTCGACGTTTCCGCGCTCGCGACCGCGTTTGTTGGTGATGGCTTTGGCTTCGTTACGTGTGCCGGCGAGCTGCCGATTGTCCATTACACTGAGAACGACGGCTTCGGGGTGGGACTGGGCTGTGGCGAACATTGCTGCGGCCTTGTTGTACTCTTCTTCGAGCTGTGCGGCATTCGGGGCGCGACGGAGTTTTGCTTTCATCATTTGTGCGCGGAGACGGTTGAGGGCGCTTTGGTCCATCACGGGAGTTGATTGAGGACGTGTGTCTGGAATAATTGTTCCTTGTTCAGGCTCGGGAGGTGGTGAATCTTTGCGCTGGTTCTTGATCCTCTCACGGTAGAGGTCGCCTGTTGGCTTGTCGTGGCCCTTGTAGTCTTTACCGTAGATCTTACGTCGTTCCATCTCTTCCTTCTCCTCCCGCGCATCGTCGAAATACCGCAGGTCGCCAAAACGCTCCATAGCAACCTCTTCAATTGGACGGCCGCTTTCTTCAGCTGCTGTGTACGCAGCCTTGAGCTTTGTCATTCGCCATGAAGAGCCAGCGTCACCGAAAGTGTAATTTACAGTTGCTTCGGCCGGAATGTCAAGTTCATCAATGGACTTGCCCTCATTGATGTCGTTGATGTGAGTATTGATCTCGCGCTTGGACACGACACGCTTTGGCTCGGGTTTTGGAGGCGGCGACTTGTTCTTGTCGGGTCGGTGGATGTAGTCGACGTCGATGGAGGAGGGAGCTGTCATCCAAGAGTCTCGTTGGAGGGACTTCGATCGGTCGACAGAGTCTTGGCTGGCTGGCTTCTCTTCATCGGGAATGGGGAGATCTTCTTTGGGGTCTGTCGTCTTACGATGCCGGTCGTCGCCGTGTCGTCGCGATCGGTGGCTATCTTCGTCGTCGCGCGAATGGCGTGAACGCTTACTTCGGTGACCATCATCTTCGTCTTCATGTCTCCGACGATGGCGATGTCTATGTCCGTCTCTGTCTCTGTCTCTATCTCTATCTCGGTCTCTTTCGCGTTCCGAGTCGTGTCGGTGATGATGCCTATGTTTGCGATGTCGCTTTTCGTCTTGGTCGCGTTCTACCCGTTCCCTCTCGGCCTTCTCAGCGGCCAGTGACTTTTCAAACTCGTCTAGGCCGTCCATTTTGAAGGTACGAGGTTGTGGATAGAGCACAATTGAACTGATGATGGAGAAGAATTGTTTGGATGGAATGAGCTGTTACGTCAGGAGCGAAAAGCAGATCTAGCTGAAAGTGGGGCCATCACGGAGCTTGGGCTATGACGAAAAGCTTCACAAGTTGAGCACCCTAGAGCGTTTTCTACCAGGAGATTCATTTCATATCTTTTACCAGAAGTCCATCTTTAACTCGACCATTAAAAATAAGATAAGATTTTTTTTATTTTTTTTTTTTATTTTTTTATTTCTCTTAAAAGTGAGCATTACTAGATTGACAATGGGTCTCTTAAATGCGATCCTGAGAGACAACACTTATGTCCCGTACAGCTGATCGATTCTGTCCATGAGGATACACAAAACACAACAAGACATTCACGTAAAAACAAACACAAGGGTATCAACTCAATTGACTAATTAGGTACATAGATAATTATGACTAAATAAAATGTGTATCCCGTCATCTCACTGATGCGCCTTCTGAGCTAGCCATGATTTATAGTGATCATCCAACGTCTCGCTCAGAGGCCGGTACACTATCCCAAGTTCTTTAATACCACGTTCATTACCAACCTCAAACCGAACTCCAAGATTTGCTCGCATCCACTTCTGCGTCAGCCCAAACAGAGGCCCGACGATCCGAATCAGTAAATTCGGCAACGTATGACGAGGAAGAGCCCAGCGGCGCTTAGCCTGAGGCCGTATCTGCTTCGAGATATCCACAAATCTCACCATCTCTCTATCGCAGACGATGTATCTCCCCTGCGCAGACTCGGTCTCTGCTGCCCTGATATGCGCTGTGGCGACCTCCCTCACATCAACGGTGCAAAAACTCAGATCAGGAACTCCGAACCAAAGCTGTCCACTAAATAGTTCGTCAAGCAAGAAAAGACTCCCAGAGTCTGATCCTGCTGTGAGGGAGGGACCGAGAACTAGTCCTGGGCAAATGACTACCATGTCCCAGCGTGACTGGGCCTTTTGAATTTTCCAGGCTTCTTTCTCGGCGACAACTTTGGAATAGTGATATGGATTGTGGGTGACAGAGCTTGACTCGTTGAAGTAGCTCTCAGCCAAGATGTTGTCCTTCATGCTCTTCACATCGATATAGTCTCCGAAGATAGCACCGACTGAAGTATATTAATGACTGTAGGCCTGTAGAGATTGGGTTCTTACTGGTTGATGTCAAAACCACCCGTGTGACACTTTCAGTGCTGTTCACGCTGTTCAAAACATTTCGCGTTCCTTGCAACGCAGGATCTACCATATCCTTCTGTCCATCCTTGATCTTCTCAGCCATTAAGAAAGGGGACGCAACATGATGAACTACCGAGCAGTCTTTCATAGCAGGTTCGAATGAACCCGGCTTAAGAAGATCTGCTTCAAATAGGTCTAGCTTTCCGGGATATTTCTCTTGCAAAGTTCGTAATGCTTGGACTTTTCGCGTGTTGTTCAAGTCGCGTACAGTAGTATGCACGTTATATCCGGCCTGTAGGAGCTGATTGACGAGATGGATGGCGATAAAGCCACTGCCGCCGGTGACCATATGGGTATCTGATGCCATGATTTCGAATGATGCGCTAGAAGTGCCAAAGAGAGGTCTCCTGTATTTCCCTGTTGAAGTGGATAGGCGAAGCCTTATAAACAGGTTCAGATTTGGCGATTCTCGGCCTCCGCGGGCGTCGGTGGATACGTCGGCATTCTTATCCTGAATTTAGGTGGTATCGATGAGTTGACCAGGCACTATAAAGAGTCTACCCCGCAACTTTGAAGCAGATCTGATGGTGATTTGAGTCAAATTAACGTCCAAGAGCGGTGCCCGCGGGCCGAAAGATAGTCGTTTCTTAAGTTCTAGTTAAAGAGAATGGTTACTTCCGGAGCTTCATGAATGATTCTTGGTACAGTTTCACTATAATGAAAAGATAGACTCATCAGGTATATCAATGAGAGACTGTTGCAAGAATCACTACGTTTGATGAAAGAGTTGATGAGGTCTATTCGCAAGATGTCAGTCAAAAAGCTGTGTTGCAATCAACCTCTAAGTTACCCAATGACAGGCTCAAGTCTCAGCAATACGAACTCTACCCCATGACCTCCAATCATCCTCATACAGCCTCACTAAACCGCATCAAGTAAGCCGGCCTTATCACCCCATATCAGTTCCCAAGGCCGCCAAGCTTTCAATCGCATCCTCTTCAATTCAATTGCTTATCCTCTTCACGTGTCTAGCGAGTCGCCCCCGCCGAGCTATCTCTGGTTAAGGGTTGATCCCGCAAGGATAATGCTCTGGGCAATCATCCCCGCAGATCCTCGGCCTACTCCGTATGGGGTGAAGGCACAAAAAAAAGTACATAACACAAGGGTGACCAAGAAGGGAAATAAAAAAAAAAACCTCGGCTGCGGTATTTTTTTATCCTAATTTATCCTTTTTAACAAGGTTTTCTGAAGAGTAAAGTATCATTTCTCATTTTGGCTGCATTTACTGCAAGCACGCGACACCAGCTGAGATGGCTGTTATTCCCGATCCCGAAAAGGAGTCTAAATCCGAAGCGCCTCAGCTCACCACTCAACATCAGCTTGGAGTTCAGAATGTCTATGGCGATGAAACGCATAGAAGGCTCAAGGGCCGGCATATTCAACTCATTGGAATTGGAGGAACCATTGGCACCGTTCTTTTCGTATGTTGTCTTCAACTCTACAACTGAGCCCCAAAGGCAACAATTGATCCATGGCTGATAACATCCTCAGGTCCAAATCGGCAAGGGTCTAATGCAAGGCGGTCCAGGGAGTCTTTTCATCGCCTTCTCCTTCTGGTGTCTAATCGTCCTGGCAATCACAATGTGCATCGCTGAAATGGTCTCTTACACGCCAATCTCGTCTCCCTTCGTCCGATTTGCCGGTATCTACGTTGACGAAGCTCTCGGATTCGCCTCAGGCTGGAATTTCTTCATCTTTGAAGCTGCCCTCGTACCCTTTGAAGTCACAGCTTGCCATTTCATTCTTCAATTCTGGACCGATGCGATTCCCGTTGGTGCTACTATCGCTGTGATTATTGTGCTGTATGCGCTCATCAATCTCATGGCGATTCAGTATTTTGGCGAGACCGAGTTTTGGGCTGCTATTGGAAAGGTCATCTTGATCGTTGGCCTCATCTTGTTTACCTTTATCGTCATGGTTGGTGGGAATCCGCACAAAGATGCGTTCGGATTTACCTACTGGAAAAGCCCTGGCGCATTTGCCGAACTTTACTACGACGGTGCCTTGGGTAAATTCGTAGGCTTTCTAGCTTGTCTCATCCAAGCAGCCTTCTCCATCGCCGGTCCCGATTACGTCGCCATGGCAGCTGGAGAAGCCGAAAACCCTCGCAAGATCCTCCCCCGGGCTTTCAAGACGGTGTTTTACCGGCTGACCTGCTTCTTCGTGCTGGGATCCCTCTGCGTGGGCATTCTCGTGCCTTACGACGACCCAAACATGATTGCTGCTTTCAGGGATGGCAAGGCCGGAGCCGCTGCTTCACCATACGTTATCGCCATGGACCGTCTGGGAATCCGGGTTCTGCCGCATATCGTCAACGCCATGATTTTGGTGTCGGCGTTTTCCGCCGGTAACTCGTATGTGTTTTGTGCGACGAGATCTTTGTATGGCCTTGCGCTTGAAGGGAAAGCACCGAGGTTTTTGAGAATCTGTACTAGGACTGGTGTTCCTATTTACTGCGTCCTTGTGGTGCTTCTCATCGCTCTGCTGTCTTTCCTTCAACTCTCGAATAGCTCGGCTGTTGTCCTGAGCTGGTTTGTGTCCTTGGTCACAGCATCTCAGCTTATCAACTTCTCCGTCATCTGCCTTACATACATTTGTTTCTATCGTGCAACAAAGGCGCAGGGATTCGACCGCTCGACGTTACCTTATCGCGCGTGGTTTATGCCATATGCTGCGTACATCGCACTGGTGGCATGTTTCGTCATGGTATTTGTTGGAGGATATACTGTTTTCCTCCCCGGGATGTGGGATATCCCCAGCTTCCTGTTCTCGTAAGTATTTTCTCTTTGTGGATATGGCAAGAATATAACCGACAGCCACAGATACACATCAGTTGGACTTTTCCCACTATTTTATGTCGGATGGAAGATTACGCACAAAACAAAGATCATCAAGCCAACTGAAGTCGATTTACGACATAACTTGGCCCCGATTGAAGAGTACGAGAGAAATTACGTACCTAAACCACCAGCGTAGGTATATCTGCCTCTTTGAAGTATGACAAAATGCTAATAAACTCGCAGAAACTGGTTTGAGAAAGTTTTGCAGTTTTTATTTGGTTGAAACATACTGTCGCACGAGAATGTGCAATTATCAAGGATAAGAAGCTGAGATTGAATAACACAACAATAAGTGCTGGTGACATGATTCAACATTTCTGTATATCTATTGGCAAAAAATACTAGACGGCATCTGGGGCGGTTGGATAAACTAGCATACGGTGATACCCAAGTTCAATCGCAAAGCTATCATTTGTTTAGAGTGGTCATTTAAAACCGCAATGTTCTCCTTGAATGACTGAGACTCGGCAGAGCCTATTGCTCAACATATGGTGCCAACGTCTCAGCAGATCTCTTCAAAAGTTCAGTGTAATAAGTTTCAGACAGTAACCCTGACCCGTGATCGATAATGAACTGCAGTTGGTCAGGCGTGACATCCACCTCTCCTGTCTCCAAATGAGCCTTGCCATAACCCCCAATGGGCGTGCGATCAATAGCTGGCATAAACTCAACAGCCAACCCGCCATCATACCCAGCTTCAGCGAGAGCCTTCATAATATCGGGCCAGTCAAAGGACCCATCTCCTGGCGCGAGTCGATTATTATCGCCCACGTGAAAATCAACGATACGCGATTTACATGCGTGAATAGCTGCAATAAGATCCTTCTCCTCGAGTGCAAGGTGAAATGGATCAAAGGCAATACCAACGCCGTATCCAACCTCATCGGCAAGGGCGAGAGCTTGGTTTGAGCGATTGAGAAAGTAAGTTTCAAATCTGTTCAACGGTTCAAGACCAATCTTGATACCTTTCTCCTGTGCAAAAGCAGCAACTTCACGGAGGCCCTCTACAGCCCAATGCCACTCATTCTCAGGTGTAGAAGAAGGTGTAATGGTACCGACTGTGCCAGGAACAATGGTTGTGATCTGGCCGCCGAGCTCAGCGGACATATTGATGACTTGCTTCATGTACTCAATGGTATCCCGTCGCAGTTGAGGATCAGAGGCGAGGAGGTTTCGCTTGCCGTGCATGACTGTGACGGTTCCCCAACATTTTATTTCGTATTTTTGAAGAAGATGGAGGGTTGAGGTGATGGGGAACTGGTCGGGTTCGCCGGCGAGTTCAATGCTGGTGTAACCGAGACGGACCAGCCTCTGGAGGGTCTGCTCGAGAGGCTCGGGCCGCATCCAAGTGTGCGAAGAGAGATGCATCCTGTAATGAGTATTATAGGAATATTTTGAGGAGTGGTAGTGTATGAGTATTGATTGTTACTTTGAAAATGATGCTCTTCCATTTTATCTTCACTTCATGGCAGTTCAATGTATGGCAATGAGCGGATGTTTGTCTTCCGTTAAAGTGGAGTATGATGACCAGGGACGGAGCATCATCTTCCGCCTTATTAATTAAATGGGTGAGACTTTGGATCTCGCATTACTAACGAGCCATGCAAGTGGATGACAACGAAAGTCGTCAGACCTTACTCACAAGGGACACAAGATTCCGCTTCGAAATCTTCAAGCCAACGTCTGTTTGGACGAACTATATATATATCCGCATCATGTCTCGCATAATGGAAGTAAACCAACCAACTCCAAGTCTTCAATCAGCTTTCTGCTTCTACACTGAACTTGAGACCTAAATACGAAACCATCAAACATCATGTCTATCCCTTGGAACGACGATTCAGTCTTTGAGTCTTACAACATAATAGAAGAGACGTAAGTACTCAATCGTAAGAGGCTCTGATCAATAGCTAACATGGCCAAGATTCAAAACTGT
Source organism: Fusarium sp. NRRL 52700 (assembly GCA_013396095.1). Classification (NCBI taxonomy): domain Eukaryota; kingdom Fungi; phylum Ascomycota; class Sordariomycetes; order Hypocreales; family Nectriaceae; genus Fusarium; species Fusarium sp. NRRL 52700. The sequence goes on along the minus strand of JAAQRM010000447.1, from coordinate 379,549 downwards.
CTCTTCTCATGATATCAAAACAGCCATTCTGATCCCCAAAAACCTCAAACCAGGTCCTCACCCACTCATCTATCATATTCATGGCGGTTTTCTAGTCATGGGAAGCGGCCTGTTCAGCCCTTTCTTCCCAAAGTGGGTCGACAAACTTGCGCTCCAAAACTCTGCTATCATCGTCTCCCCGGACTATAGACTCTTGCCCTCTGCGAATGGTCTTGATGACGTTCTGGAAGATGTCGAGGATGGCTGGCAGTGGACCAAGAATGAATTACCCAAAGTCTTGAAGGAGAAGGCTCCTAGCCACTCTATCGACTTTTCACACGTGCTTCTTGCTGGCGGATCAGCTGGGTAAGTTAACTCACCAAAACCTAACCGCAAGGCATGTTGTTAACGCTCTTACTAGTGGATACTGCTCAGCCCAGCTTGCTCTCTCTCATCCTGATGACTTCCACTCTATTGCTGTCGTTTACCCTCTGCTGGACACCAAAGACAGATTGTATCTCCAAGGTGCACTCCCCGACGAACCAACCGTGCTGCGCATGCCGCTTGAAGAAATTCCATCCATGGAAGATACTTTAGCATGGATCGAAAAGACGCGCAAAGTTCCTGAATCAAGAGCTGGTTTCGAGAGGACTCCTTTCGCAGTCGCAGCTTGCCAGCGGGGTATTTTCTCATCTCACATGCTAGATAACAAGGGTCTTGACAAGACTGATTTCCATCCTCTGGAGAGAGTCGAAGCTGGTGCGAAATTGCCCAAGCATATGTACGTCACCTTAGACTTTTTGAAAACAGCGATAAAACTGACCAATTGTAGGTGGATCATGCATGGAGATGCTGACTCAACAGTGCCCATCCGTGGCTCTCAGAAGTTTATTGATCTCGTAGCTGAGAAGCTGCCTGAGACTTGTATCCGGTACGATCCCGTTGCTGGCGAGGATCATGGCTTTGAATTTGATGAGAAGAGATGGGAGTCTTTTGCTGATGAGGCACTTGCCTTTGTGAGAGATGCTTGGCTAGCCTAGTCTGCAGCTATAAGCCTGGGATTCGTAGCCCAATATGCTGGCTGCATATACTTTGCACTTGGATTTTATATCAAATGCTTCACACGTCTCTTAGATAATTTATCTCAATAGCCGACAGCGTTTTGCAACTCTAAGTTTGTGTACGGATAGTTTGACCCAGCCAGCTGCTGTAGGAGGGCATGATTGGTGCATATATTGCTATGTTTATATGACTCTCAGAATGATAAAGTTAATCGAGTGAGGTCTTTCGGCAATAGACCATACCGGGAGCTTCATACGGCTTCATTTGGTGGGTTTTTTGTGCCAAACACCACAACTGGCTCGCTAGTCGCCACCAATGCGAATTGCCAAGTAAAATGAAAGAAGTAATTTCAATCATGGCCAGGATGCAAAAGACCTTGTTGAAGATATCATACTTCGCCACCTGATTTATGCATTATCTTAACAGCTAGGTCCTTTTGCTCCGACCAACTGCAGATGCAGACATCCATGGCTCGAGGGACAAGTATTCTGGGCAACAAAACACTGCAGATTCTACCAACCCAACCCCCTCCGAACAGAAAGAGATTATCGTATCTGACCCCGCGACCACGATATCAGCCTATCACATTGAACGTTTTGGGTAACATTCACCACTGCAACTATTGCGAGGTCCAATAAATTCCCCCGCCCAATGTCTTGTGCCCCATCTCACATATCTCTCACCAGCGGCAAAAACCCGTTATCATTCTAACCACAACGAAGACGTTGTGAGACCTCCCCATCTCAAAAAGTCCCCAACGCCGGAGTATTACTGGATAGAGTTATTTTTTGGGTTACAATTAGAGTGGGCAGCCGGCAGATCTGATAAGGCTATTGTACCCTGATTCTGATATCAACCCAATGAAAAGCTCTCGTGATGCCACTTGCCGAGTCACGATGTCGGACGATAGGGATCTAGTGACTCTCTCGGGGCACGGGGCACGAGGGGAAATAGTGGTCTCGTCTCCGCAAGTGGGGATCTCCGACGCCGATCGACCTAGCACCAACACGGACCCTTCACACGTCATTCGACTGCGTGGCTTGAGGGGAACCAAGCATTGGCTCGTTTCAAAACTTGGCATGGTCATTCCTCTCTTTTTCCACTCCATACATGCATCGATGTCGATATTTCGCCATTTGCTATTATTGTGAATGTTTTCTCATATAAAGCCCTTTGTGAATACCCTGTTTTTTCTGTCTCTGCCCGTGAGGATAACGCCGCTTTGTCTTCTTATCCACTAGTGCCCTGCCGCGTGCGTAAGCGAGCCTCACATCCTTTTCCCGCCCTTTTCTCGCGAGAGAATTTTCAAACGGTCATCCTTTGTGACCATGAGATTCCAATCCCCCCTTATCGCAGTGGCTTCCGCCCTGTGGATGCTTTGTCCATCAGTCCTAGCCCAAGAACCCGCGGATGCTTCGGGTTCTTTATCCCTCAACACCGACAAGCCATTATGGACATTTGAGTACCAGACTTCAACCCCCAACCTCGCCAACTGGATTGGTCTGTACTACAGCGCCGGCGGCGGGCCCGTGGACCAGAAGAAGGGCTCATCTAATTCCATCAAGTGGAAGTGGGCGCCTCATGACAAGGGCGATGTGCAGCTTGACTTTGGAAGCCTTGAGCCTGGCAACTACACGGCTTTCTTCCTGGCGAATGGCGGCTATACGTGGCTTGCTCCACCTCTCCAGATCATCAAGGGTCGTGAGCTTGATGGTGATGTCAAGTTTATTGTTTCTGACATTTCTCTCCCTAATGCTCGTGTTGGTGATGGCTACTCGCATAGCATCAGAGGTCTTGTCCGTGGTGGAGGCGGCACCATGAAATTCTCCAGCGAGGGCTCTAATGTTGACTGGATCAAGATCAGCGCTGATGGTGTCATCTCTGGAACGCCGACTTCAAGCGCTGACAAGGCCGTCTTCACCGTTCGCGCCACTGGAAGGGATTCCGCCTCTTCCGGTGTCTTTACCATCAACGTCGCTGACTCCGGCAAGGCTCTGATAAGCCAGCTCAAGGTCCTCACTCTCAACATGTGGAATGGCGGTACCGGGGTTACCAGCTACCACGACAAGCAGGTCAAATTCCTTGCCTCTTGCGGCGCCGACGTCGTTGGTATTCAGGAAGATCAGCAGGGCCGCCATGTTCTTCGCCTCGCCGATGCTCTGGGCTGGTATCACTGGTCCAGCGGTGGCGATGTCGGTGTTCTAAGCAAGTATCCTATCGTCGAGGACTACGGTGTCATCAGTGGTCCTGCTCGCTCCGGTGGTGTCAGGATTGCTCTCGATGGTAAGAACCAACAGATCAACTTCTTCGTTGCTCATCTGGGCTATACTCCCTATGGACCTTACGACACATGCTATGATCATCTGCCTGTCGACAAGATCATTCAGCGAGAAGCCCAGTCCGGCCGCACTCCTCAAATGAAGGCTACCCTTGAGGGAATGAAGAGCCAGCTTGACAACGCTGACGAGATCCCTGTATTCTTCGTCGGCGACTTCAACGCCCCCTCTCATCTCGACTATGTCGAGGGTTTAAAGGAGAAGAATTGCGGATACACCAACATTCAATGGCCTACCTCCGTTCTTCCCAAGGAGCAGGGTCTCATCGACTCATTCCGTGTCGCTCATCCCGATCCCGTCAAGGAGCAGGGCATCACCTGGTCTCCCATCTATATCTGGAACGGTGGCTACGGCAAGCCCGAGCCTCTTGATAGAATTGACTTTATTCTTCACAAGGGTAAGGGCCTCAAGGTCACTGACTCTCATACCGTCGTTGTTGGTGAGCCTAAGGCTGAGCCCAACCATAAGGAAAATGAGTGGTTCTCTGACCACGCGGCTGTCTTGACGACTTATGAGCTTTAGGTCTGGAACCAAGCTACGAAATCAACTTTGCTGTTGCGGCCTATTTAGATGACTTGATGATAAACAAGGATGAATAAAAATTTCTTCAACAGAATGCATTTAACTGAGGTCTCTCAGCACAGAATTAACGCGAAATGAAATGTTTCTGTACCGCAGCTCAAAGCATATGCCGCGTCGGCTACCAAGCTGAAGAATGTTTCATCATAAATGTGATGGGCAAATAACGTATCGATAAATTAACAGATACCCTGGCTCCAGTTGAAGTTCAATCGCGGCCACGATTCCCTCAACAGTAGCAACTCCTGCTGTCGCGTGATCAATTTCCATAAATATGCTAGGCTCGGCAATCGATTAACCCATGTGAAGATTCCGCATCCAATTCCCATTTACAAACAATTACTTAATTGCCGTCTCAAAAGCGGGGTCCTTTTGTTTCTGTAACTCATCGCGTTTCAGAAATCTAGCGAAAGCGAGTGAAACAAACCCCCGAAACCACAACATCTAGATTCTCCACAGATCAGATCCTCAAGCGATTTTGTTTCCGCCAAGTGATCTCTCCGCAAGAACCCATCGACTGCCGTGCTTGTCATCTACGGGCCTCAAATTCTCGTAGTATTCCTTCCCAGGGCCCTTGGAGAGGTCTTCATAGTCCTAGATCGCGTGGTAGCGAGAGAAGTAGACGTGGCGAAGACTGAGGGTAGATGATCTGGAGCCGTTGCTGAGGAACGTTCGCATCATATCTCGGATTACTGTTTTGTGGTAGAGATCTTTGAAGGTGGGATACTCGTTCATTAGTTTGTCTCTGGTGGTAAGAGAGATGAGATTGGCGACAGGAGATCGGCCAATGGCTGCCAATCCTCTGATGCTGTATGGTCATGAAGAAAGGTGAGAGGAATTTCAAGATCTGTCAGTGACAGAAACTCTCAAAAGTCTTCAATGCGGCCGTGAGTCAATGGCCATTCATGATCAGAAAAATTATCAAGACCTCTCTGAATAATAGCCAAGCTGAGCGTTAATTTGGTCAAGGATTGACGAACATACTATAGCCCTCTTCGAAGCACATCGACATCAAAGTCGCATTCAAAAGCGGGAAGATGCCACGCATAGTACAAGATTTTGAGATTGGGCGTCTGCGAAAGAATTGCCGCAATGTTATGGGGGTGCATGACGAGCAGTGATCGAGGTGAAGTGTAGTGAGGAAAGTAACCTGCCGTGCAGATGAAAGAGGCCTGAAGGAATTCGTGTCTGCAAATGCACCATTCTCCTCTTTGCGAAACCTTCGAGTAAGAGAGTTCTTGCGATTGGAAGATATAATGATAATGGGTGGATTCCTTTTGGAAGTTGCCGATAGCCCTCTGGGTATAAGAAGGCTAGTTCTTGAATAGCTCGAGGGGCCATTTGTGGTTGTATAGAAAGCAACCTACGTCGATTGTAAAATTCTGGACTTGGGTGCATGCCGCGATGATGAGCGATAAGATAAGATCAAAGTCTCAATCCGGTTCAAAAAAGCTCAATTCATCAATCCCATTAAAAACTATTTGCCGAGCCTCATTATTTTCTGTAGGGTGAAAAGTCAAAAGTTGCAATTTCCCAGTATCACGGAAACGCTCATCATGAACATAATTTTCAGTTCGAAATGTAAAGCCCTTCACATGATTCCTCAGCGCCGGTCAACTCAATATAGCAAAAAGATAACCAACGCCCCAGGGTAGACGCCTTCTGCGTGCCGCGCGTAATTCTCTCGAGTCGTCTCAACTCTTTGGGTTCAAGTAGCGGGGAATCTGGCGCTTCGACCTCGTGCGCTATGGTGATGTCGCGGTAGAGAACTGAAACAGTTGTGGTGTGGAGATCTTTGCTTGTTTGACAATGATGGAGTTGATCGCGAATGGATAACCGAGGGATGATCTCGAATCTCAAGATGTTGATTGTTTCAACCAAATTGGCCATGTTTGCAGTCATTTACAGGCCAATGAAAGAACGAAAGCAAAGAAAGAAATAACAGCAGATTCTTTGTATTTGAGATTATATAGACTCAAATTCACTGAAGCTATATGTCTTTTGCTCTATATCCGGTGATTTGCTCATCTGGCTAGGGTCGCTCTAGGACCCATTGTCAAGAACAAACTGTGGATCGTGGACGCTGAGACCCGTGCTCCCCGACGGTACAAGCCGAAACCAGACCGAGTCATTACAGAGTCGCAATCGCTCTCTGTATACGACTCTGCAGGTCAATTGATACAATGGATCTGCTCAGCAGACGTTATCTGATACAATTGATAAGCGAGTAATCTCTTCTGAAAACAAAGGGCCTCGAGAGAACAAGTCTTTTCCGCTGAGTAACACGCCAAGAATCTGAGCGCAGACTAGTCAAACTTAAAAGGCTCGAGTATAGAAACTTATCAGATCAATCACAATCTCCCCAAGCCTCGTCTATCAGATAAGACGTTAGTAGAAACCAACATGTTCTTTAATTGGAACACCAAGCTTTCTCTCCTCTATTTCTAGATGGCCAAGAGAGCTTCACTCTGCGGGGGGTTGGCCGCGTTGTCACTGACACACTGCCAAGAGTGATAAGTCCATTATGCCCAGGACATGATACACTATTGCCAGTGGGGTTCTCTCGTTCAGAAGTGCCGATATCCTCTATAAACGACTCGTTCCCCAGATGATCACCACAGACACTGAGACGGCCAAGAAATAAGGGGACCGCCGGAAACTAGAGGTTCCGCCCCCTGCGGTGGATATATTTGCAATACGACGTCGTAGAATTTAGAACCTGCGACACCAGATCTGCCCTGCTCCCGTAACATGCTTAACTGTAGCCGCAGATCTCCGTGACGCCACGCCATACCAAAACGGTCTCGGCTACATGGTATTCCCGCCCAGACATGGGGGAAAACAGAGGGTTTAAAAAAAAGTACCGTAGCTGAGTGAAACAGTGACGCTTGAAACTGTGCCGTGACACGATGCTCGTTTCGCATCAAAAGTCGCCTCAATTTGTTATTTACCAACTTAAAATAGTTTATTATAACGTCGCCAAGAAGTCTATAAAGATGAACTGAGATCCCGCCAAGCTGGGTTTTTTCCTCTCATTATCCTGCACTCTCTGTTCTAGGCTGGTACCTGGGCGACATACATTTCCTTTGTACGTTTCCTTGTGTTCATCGAGTTTTTCTCTCTTTCCTTGGAATTTTGTTTCAATTCTTCCTTGGTTTGTTTCTAGTCCTTTTTTTTATATTTCGATTCGAATGGGAACTGGTTTCTCTTCTTTTTGGTAATTCAACTTCATTGCTCCTCACGATCCTTACGAAACGGTTCTTTTTGTTCAATCTCTATTCGATATGGATTCTGCAAAGCCTCAATGTGGTGGAGCGGGGACGGGTGATGATTATCCTCTTGGCTTGCATGTCGGAGGTCTCTGTAAGTGCTCCACGCACTGAAAGCTTGTCGGGGACTACTCCACCGTGATGAGCGACGTATTTACTTGGCAATCTAACAATTCAACAGTCGCTGTATTTGCTGTTTCTGCTTTCGGTATGTCAACTATTTCCTGATATTAGATGTCAATTGCTAATGATTTTCAGGCGCTGGCTTCCCCGTCGCTGCCAAGAGGATAAAGTGGCTCAAGATGCCTCCCAAGATCTTCTTTGCTTGCAAGCATTTCGGTACTGGAGTTTTGATTGCTACTGCTTTCGTTCATGTAAGTGCCGAATTACAATAAGCTATGATTCATCTAACAATTATCAATAGTTGCTCCCTACAGCATTCGGCAGTCTCACTGATCCTTGTCTCCCCGACCTCTTCACCGAAATCTCCCCCGCCATGCCTGGTGTCATCATGATGGCCGCCATGTTTCTCCTCTTCATGGTCGAGCTCTACCTCAACGCAAAGACAGGTGGCCACTCTCACGGCGGTCCAACCGGCACTACAGTCACCGTCGTCCAGCCCCCTCCACCTCGACCCCAGCGCCCTTTCCCCGAGACCGCCAACTTCAACCATTCTCACACTCGCAACGACTCCACAGCTTCTGATGACTACGACAATGTCGACTACGAGAAGGCCATGGCTCGAGAGTTGTACGAGAAGGAGAACAAGCCCCATGCCTACTCTTACGAGCAGGACAGCAACTCTTCTATGCCTGCTTGGTTCGTCGTCTTCTACGAGCAATACATTCGACAGCGCTCTGAGATGATGGACATGATCAAGTCAACTCAGTACTCCAACCAAGCCGTACTCGATGACAAGCCTAGCCCCGAAGTCAGCCAGTCCTTTTTCGACGAGGAGGGCCAGACAATCGATCAGGCTACCTACAAGCGAATGTCGATGAACATCACCCTTCTCGAGGGAGGTATCCTGTTCCACTCTGTTTTCGTCGGAATGACAATCGCCATGACAACCGATGGTCTCGTTGTCCTTCTCACTGCCATCATGTTCCATCAGATGTTTGAGGGTCTCGGTCTCGGAGCTCGTATCGCTGCTGTGCCTTATCCCCGTGGAAGCTTCCGACCTTGGCTTCTAGTTCTGGCTTTTGGTTCTACTGCACCCATCGGCCAGGCCATCGGAATCGCTAGCCGAAACTCTTACGACCCTGAGAGTGCCCTCGGTTTAATCTTGGTTGGAGTCTTCAACTCTATGTAAGTCCCTTCATACCACTTCTCGCCACAATCTCTAACAATTCGTAGCTCTTCTGGTCTTCTCATCTACGCTGCTCTGGTCAACCTCCTGGTTGAGGACTTCCTTTCTGAGGAAGCCCAGCACCTCATGAAGAAGAAGGACAAGATCGCCGCTCTCTGCTGGATCGGCCTCGGCGGTAAGTCTCTCCCCCATCTCATCGTCCGTGCCCTCGCTAACTGTGCCAAGCCTTTGGAATGTCTGTTGTTGGTGCTTTCGCTTAGACTTCACAAGTGTTTGAAAACAATAGACATGAAACCACGCGACGGAAAAGACGCGACTCAGGATATGTTATCCTCATAACGGCTCTTTTTTTTACTTGTACTATACTGGGAAGGGGATGGTGATGATGTTCGTCGGACTTTCATTTATTACGGAACGAACATTGGGATGGTGTTAAAATTTACGAATATATTGATGTGCATGGATCAACACACACGAGCGGTACATAATGATTATGATGATATACTGGGACTCTGAAAGTACTGCTGCTACGATAGAAAAAATGAATGGAATCTTATCTCACTCCGGATACTGAAGTTCCGCTTGTTGATTTTTGAGTTGCGCATTGATCTTCTGAAGTTCTGATGCTGAGTGCATTGACAATTGCTTGCTCAGCCAATAGGAAAGTTCTTGGCCGGTTTCATCATCAAGTTCCAGGATAAGGTCTTGGCAGCTTGTAAATGTTTGATAAGCCCTTGTATTATAACTCTATTATCAACGTTGTTTATTTATAGCTAAATAATACGATTGGCTCATCTACTTGTAGTTATCGCAATACCCCGTTGCAACGCGACAGCTCTGCATTGCTTGGCACCCCCACCGACGAACTCCACGTCAGAAAAATGGACAATAGGCAGGTCTCAGCAATTCGAGACTTCTAATAATTATGCGTGATCTTCTACTATCGAAGTCCAACGTGTCATTGTGTTGGCAGCATCATTTTTATGCCAGTCTTCGAAAGGCATATGTGTCTAAAGGAACCGTTATACATTGAACAGCAACTTTCAACATTAGGAAGGTAAAGAAAGAACACTAGTTAAGCCCACCGTAATTCTAGGGCTTGTCAGGTGAAAAACTATGATGTAGTTGTTAACAATTGAGGGTTCGACGAAAGTGAGATTTGACCGGCGTTAAGAGCTGAATGCACGCATTGGTGCGCAATTAGGTTGATCGAAGCTCAACGTGACCAGCTGCCCTAGCACTTACGGTCCATCCACTCAAGTCTTTTTAAAAACCCATCAACTCTAACACGATCCGAAGTGAAGAATCAGGGCGGAATGTTTCCAGGCTCATCGCCTTTAATTGGTTCGAACGTTTCAACCGGTTGACCAGTTCCACTTCGGTCCAATCAAATCTCGCCGGCTTTCCCGATCCGGCAATTTCACATCACTCCCAATACAGACCTCTTGGATAAAATATCGTGGTGCCGACTGTTTCTGTTTATGGTTCACAGTTAACATTTCAAGGACCCAGTGTGTTTGGAGCCGCTACACCCTGCACGGCCTGTGGACTTGGTCTTGTCCCGTTACACTCGGCCTACCATTTTTCAAACATCTTCTTCTGCACAGCGTGTCCGCGCATAACAAAGACAACTCAAGTCACTCTCATCGCCGGTAAAGCACTCTTGAAGTACAAGCCCACGGTATCGAGTAGCTGCTCCGCATGCTGGAGGGACTTCAACAAAGGTCAGAAGATATGGCATTGTAAAAGAATGCTGGAATAATCGCTATGTGAAAGGTGCTGGACGAAGGCCAAGAAACATTGCAAGCATGTTTCAAGTGGAGAAATCACCATGGTGAGGGTTGTGAGTTGGGATACAGATGAGAATGAGGGTATTGACGATGACAGTGATGGCAATGACAATGAGGACGACGAAGATGGCTTGGGGATGCTAGTAATACGATTACTAGTGTTGCGCCTTGATATGATGTCGCTACCTCTGTAGAGTTGATAGAGGGCATAGCGCTTCTCAGTGATGGATGTTTGTTCATTGTGGTCACTACGGCTGACCCAGATATTATAGTAGAACAAGTGCATATCTGATCCAGCAACCCTCAAATTACCTTGTCAGGGATCGTATCAAAGAGATAGCATTTCTTATACTTATGCCTAGAGTCTTGAACAGGCTACAAGGCGAGTCTGACTTGGTCGTTTACAGGCGTTGTAACTTCGTTACCGCAGTAATAACCTTACGTATCCTCCCCTTTGGCAAGGAAAAAAAATGATCAATCCCACAGAAAACCACCGTTCCTTCTCCATAACCCATCCGGGTCGTATCGCTTCTGCACACGCTGCAAGAACTTCTCATTCTTTTCACCGTAACTAGACTGCACAGGCTGGTTCAGAAGCGCATAGTTCATGTACTGTGGATTGGTCCGGTAAAACTCTGCCTTATTGGCTGTCATAGCGCCAGGAATGGCGTTTGTGCTGGGTACTTTGGGCTCGAAGGACGTCGCCAGTCTATCCCCGGCCTTGCTAATGCGCTCGATAAAGTCGAACATCTTACTGTCGTCCCTTGTATCTAGCCAAGCCAGCGTGTAGTCAATCCAAACAGCGTCACCGGCGTCAGGTTCAAGGCCAAGCACGTTCTTTACGCCTGTGACGTTCTCGCCTGCTCGCATCGCAAGTGCTGGTACCGGCACCAACGCCATGGAAAAGAGTAGGTTCTGATCACCGGCGGCTGTGACGTTGGCCATGTCTCGAAAAGCCTGCCATTGCTTCAGGTACAGATCAGCGCCGTGCGGTGCTATAAGGTTAGGGAATGTGTGGCCACCGATCAACCAACGTTTCTGGGGCGTGTTCCCATTGTTGTTCGATGCTATCAGGGTTGAGTAGTTCTGTGTGGAGGTTGTGTCTGCAATTGGTTTAGCTGCGTAAAAGGCGGCAAAGGGATTGGCGTCGCCAGTCGGTAGAGACGAGGCATTGTAAAAGACATAGACGTTGATGAATGACAATTGTGGGTTGGAACCCCCTCCCATGCTGAGGTACATGTGCGATAGAGGATCGTAACTAGCAATGAAAGCCTGAGTAGCGTCGCAAACCTGGCTGGCCTTGTCGATAGAGAAGGTCAAGATACCGGCCCAAACCTTCGTCTTTTGCTTGTATGTCTTGAGGTTGAAGCGCGTCACGATACCGAACTGGTTTCCGCCGCCCTTGAGTGCACGAAAGAGGTGGACCATACATCCTAATTGGCGTATGCCTCGCCCACCCTCTACCAAATTACCCATGTAAATGAATATGCTTAAGTCTGCTCTGTTGATTTCCAAACTTTGCATATCTGAGTAAGTGCAGGTAATGGAAGCTTACGTGAACTTGGTCCAACTTAATATTACTTCAGACCAGCTTATTCTAGTATAGTGCCATAATACTAGAGGTCTTTTTGCTTTCTGAGGGCTAGCTAAGGACAATTTCACATTGTTCGATAGTTCTCAGACATTTGGTGCCTGGCCAAGGGAGAAGGAAGCAAGATGCAATATAAGTTTGGGCGACCTTAAAGGCTACATCACGCAAACAGGACGAGAAATGGAGTTCAAGCAACAGTAAATCGATTTAAAGAGTGACAGGATACGAAACATGAGACCAAATAATTCCCTGCAGCCAACACTACCTCCTCCACAGATCCCAGAAAAGAAAAGAAAATCCAGAAAGCCCCCAAAAAAAACACCAAGAAAAAGCGCAGAAGCCTATTAGATGTCGCTGTCCTAGAGTCAGAGATGACGAAAGGATCGTCTCGAGAGCAGCCTGGACCCAAATCAATAAAGTCGATGTCGTTGTGTTGAGAACTGCCGGGTCCCTTAGAAGCAAGACCAGGAAGAGCTGAGGGACTAGAAACACCAGCTGAGTCTGAGCCAGAGGGAAGTTCGGGAGTGGTGTCTGAGTGACGAGTGACAAAAGACCCGGATTGAGCGGATGAAGGAGAGCTGAGGGTAGAGACTTTGCGTGGCTTGAGCCACGACCGGAGGCTGACGGGCCGTTGCGATGTGCCATTGGATTCATGGCGACAAGATGAACCAGAGGAAGACTGAGGGCTAGAGCTGACGATAGAGCCTGTACGCAAATGTATGTCAAGCCAATCTCCAGTCTGAAAGTGAAATCCGGTCCTAGAGCGGAGAATGGTCATAATATCTCCGTCGTCCATCCCACCAAGTGCCTGTTCCATGTAGAGACCAGTCTCACGTTTGACACCTTGTTCGACTTTGACAGGGTCAGGCTTGATAACTTGTTCGACCTTGATGGGGTTAGACTGGCCAATCTCAGGATGTTGAGAGCCAGGCTCAAGGTCGTTGCGCTGCAGCCACTTTCTGTAGCGTGGATTTCGGTCCCGTCGGTCAAACAACCGGCCAATCATGATTGGGGAACGGTCTCGAAGATGTCGCTCACGTCTGGCACGACGGTCTGGGTCGTTCATCCACTTCTCGGCCTCTTCAAATCAAGGTCTTCCACTCGGTGCTTCAGAGTCGAGGCCATCGCCATCTCCTTGTCAATAGATGAGGAAGACTGGGAGCAAGATGCCGAAGATGGGGGGGTAGACAATGGAGAACTGGGTGGAGTGGAAGAGCCGGAGAGAGACTCATCCGGGGTCTTCACCGTGTCTTCATCCAAAGAGTTATGGTGGTTCCGTTGATCGACGGGAGCGCGAGTCACTTGGTGGGTTCGCACTGGCGTTAGACATGCCATAGAAACGGCCCGGTCCGTGGAATGGTCGGCAAGGGTGGAGCTAGCCGTGGGAGAATGAGCAATTGGAGCAGAGTCGCCAGACTGGGCAACCATTTGTGGATGTGGCAGGGTCTGTGCGACCGGCTCCGACAAGTCAGAAATAGCCAGGCAAGCCAGGTCCGTGGTAGCATTCTGTATATTGCCGAGGCGGGAGGGGCCGGGAGAGCCTAGAGAAGGCGTGGCAGGGGAATGCGGCCTAAGGTGAGGAGTGATTGCGGATGGTTGAGAATTTAAATACTGAAAGTGGATGCCTCGAGAATCTGTTCTCAACTCAACTTCACTCAGTTTCTCATTCACTACCAATACGGACGTTATTCTACCTTAGGTACTCAGTCCATCCTTTCTACTATCATTGCACTTGTCAAATTGCTGGCAAGTGTTCGTTGTCAACTTCATCAATTCGCTTGCTTCTTCTCGTCTTGCTCTCTGTACTCTCTTTCATGTCTTCTTGACTTGGACTTCCAAACACCATGCCCTTCAACCAGAACTCCCCTTCCACTCGACATGAGTTGATATAGACATAGAAGACGCTGATTTTACCGCAAGTCTTGGTGAAGATATGCAAGATTACGCAGACAACGAGGGATGTGCGCGTGAAGCTGAGGCCATCAATCGTCAATCTTGTTTCGACCAGGAGGTTGTAGTTGAAACAATGCACCTCTTCTTCACTCGAAAAGGTCGCCGATGTAATGCAAGATTTCAGCTATGCTCCATCCGAGATTGAAGAAGCCCTCTTTGATATCTCCCAATCCCTCTCTTCCGCCCGCGATGCCCTCGTTGTCACTCACGATACTTTCGCCGAGACTTGGGTAACTCTTTCGGTCACCATCAAAAGTGTCGAGGATGCTAAGGAAGTCATTTCCAAGGCCCAGGATGCTGTTCCCCAGATCCAGGGTATCTTGTTCGCCGCTCTGGACGAACTCTCGGGTCCTCTCCGTGTACTTTCAGGCGTTCAGAAGGGCTTCTCTTGTGAGGACGAGCAGCAGCGTCATTCCGAGGAACGAATCCGCGGCGTGGGCTTCTATGTTCATTCTTCCCTTCGAACTGACCAGTGGAGAGTCTGGTCGTATCCCGGTGATAGTGAGGACATCTTTGCCACTCTTGGGCTGACAACCCCGTCGGGGCTGCTTGCCATTTATAACGCCTACAACCACAACAATAGATTGGATGTCCCGGCACTACTTCAGTATCTGGAATCTTACAAGTCTAGCAAGTGCGACATGGTCTTACTTGGCGACTTCAACTATCATCCTGGGTCTTGGAGCATCAAGGTAAACGGTATCGTTACTCAGAAGATTACGCCAGAGTCCAAGGAGTTTGCTGCTGGTGTCAAAGGACTTGGTCTCGTACTGCAAACGACACCTGGGGAAATCACTTTCTCACGCTCTCAGGACACTGATCAACAAAGCTCCACAATCGATCTGACGTTTGCGAGCCGAAACCTCGTTCCATCGATAGGAGTTTGGAACCCTTACTACCCCCGCTCGATGCCCCTCTCGGCACCGACAACCAGAGGGATAAATACCTGACTGATATCATGTATGGTTTGTGGGAAGCAATCCACGCCATCGTCCCATTGAGCATTCGAGATTGCCAGCCACGGCGACTGACATACTTGGCCAAGCGTATGCAGAAACACACTGCCAAGTTGGATGCTATAAAGGCAGGTCCTCGGAACGCCCGGTCACTGGCCAGCATACGCAGGATCCAACGTCAGATGAGTAAACACAGCCAGGAGTTGTGGGAGATGTTCACTGAGGACAAGTCTGTGACCACGAAGGGTGCTTACGAGCTTGCGGACATTGCGAAGAAAATTCGCGAGCCGAACCAGGTATCACGGACACCAACCCTCAGGCTTGGTGACGAGGTTGCCGAAACGGACAGCGAGAAGATCGAGATGGTCAAGAAGGAAAAGTTCCCTGACAATGACAAGCCATACTCCAAGAGCACACCCACCGAGCCTCGCCCCCGACCAACCGACGGCCGACCTGAGTTGTTTATGTCGCAGGATCTCGACGATGAGCAACTGAGATTGATCATTTCCAACCTTCAGAGAAGCGCAAGGCTCCCGGGCCCGACCTCATCCCCCACGAAGCAATTCAGCTTGGTAGTGATGTTCTGCGATCTCGATTGCCCCGACTATTCCGCTCTTGCCTACTCCACTCTCACTACCCCTCGCCTTTGAAAGACTCGATTCTCGTCATGGTGCGCAAACTGGCAGGCCGCTTGCTGATCCTAAGTCTTGGCGGCCCATCGCTCTGCTATCTTCTTTTGGCAAGATTCTTGATAGGATCATGGCTGATAAGATGCTTGAGCTACTGAGGGCCCACCCGGAACTTCTATCGAGTCGTCAGTTTGGTGGTAGATCTACTACAGAAGCGCTCCAGTATTTGCTCACCCTCCTGTACAATGCCTGGATCTTTCACCCTGGAGATGTTGCTACTGTCTTCGGCCTTGACATGAGCTCAGCCTTCGATAGCGTCTTCCGCGACCGTCTCCTACAGAATCTAGTCGACAAGGGTTTTCCTCCATGGTCTGTGACCATTGTCCGCAGCATGCTCTCTGACCGAACCGCCACAATGCGCATGCCTGGCATTGTTTCCCCTTCCTTCTGTCACAACAGTGGGATCTTCCAAGGCTCACTATGGTCGTCCCTTCTGTTCAGCATTTCTTCCAACCCTCTACTGGAGAAGACGTGCACTGGTCTCCAGAAAGTGGAGGTGAATGGCCAATCCCACTGGGTGTACCCATACGCATTCGCTTTTGTCGACGATATCTACCTTATTGCAGTGTCTAAGAGCTACGAGATCAACTGCAAGTGGATTGAGATGCTTCACAGCTCTGTACAGGCTGTTGCTGCGGAGCTGAAGTTTGTCTTTGGGCCTCGACGGGATCGACCTGATACTAATTCCAGACCCCAGATTCCAGGGTTTGACGGGTTACCCGAACCAAAGCTGCGTATCCTCGGTGTCATGGTTGATCAGAAGTTGAATTGGCAATGCCATATCAATGACATTGTAGAGAAGGTCAGGAAGCGGCTTGGCTATCTTTCAATCATCTCAAAACGAACGACGGGGCCGACATTGCAGACCATGCGACTCTACTACCTGACAATGATCCGGCCCGTAATCACCTACGCCTGTGGCGCTTGGTTCTTCCGGCAGCGGGTAGGCGACAAGGGGGACTGTCCCGTTAAGTATGGGTTGAAGGACGATCAGATAAAACAGCTTATGTCACTGCACAAGGAATGCCTGACGAAGGTTTCTGGTGCAGTCTTAGACACAGCAGCTGAGATGATGGAGAAGGACTTGTTCGTTGAGAACATCGTGACAGTCCTTCATTCCTAAGCTTCTCAGCAGCGGGTCAAGAGTCTCTTCTCCCACGACATTAGATGGAGGTTCATTGCATGAGAACTGTGAAAAAAGAGCAGGGCGCCAGCGCAAAAGAAATCACGCAACGTGACAGAGAACAAGGCATTGGACCAGGCGCCGGAGGACGGGGTAACAGGATGATGCCAGGGGACAAGGAAACGAGCTTGGCATCAACAAAAAAGAAATCAGGCAAGGCGCCAAGGAACAACAAGACTCCGTACCAGATTCTGGATGCCGAGGCGAGAAAGATTTACGAAGCAGTCAAGAAGGGTCGTGATGACAAAGCAAGCGTCAATCTCAACCCCAACGAAGTGGTCAAGGCTAAGGAGCGATGGGCAGATCACAAGAAGCGGAGCGAGATCATCAAGGCCTGGGTCAAGAACATAGACACTAAAGAGTGTGAGGCCAGATGGAAGAGATACGTTGAGCAACGGAAAGGCAAGAGGGTAGATGGTGGTAGGAGTCCCAAGGACCTGAGACTGCCGGTAGCCTTGACCGAAGACTGGGGGAGAAAGAACCTTGAGTACTACTCGGGCATGACTCGTGCCCAAAGCACGATGTTATTCGCCTGCAGGACTGAGCGCATTGGTCTCCGGAAGTATCTTCATGACTGCCGCATTCCTGGCTTCGAGTTCCCGATGTGTCCCTGCGGACGTTCGCGAGAGACAGTGTTCCACCTTCTTGTCGAATGCCCCAGACTGCGTGAGGCGAGAATTGGCCTGTTTCAGCAGGTAGGCCACAACGACTTCACAACACTTCTCACCAAGGACGCCAAAGTCGTCGCCGAATGGGCCATCTCTTACTTCGGTCTCGCAATGTTTGACTCTGTGAGAGAAAGGTCCTCCCGATTCCCCGTGTTTCCGCACCTCATTTCGCCTCGCCCGGAGGGCTTTCTCCACACTCTCTTCGCTTCGCTTACAGCAAGACGCCGCACGTACCTCACGTAGCATGACCATCATCTCCTTTGAGTTGGTGACGCCACCGATCCCTTTCGATAAGGCTTCGATGCCTTCTACAAATACAGGAATTACCGCATGCAATTCAGAGCCGCAACCTCGCCATATCCGCCGGTCACATCACGCCTGGCAACCCCCTTCGGTAACGCTTAGTTGCCTTCCCTTCAACTCTGCACGAGACGCCGCCTGCGTTTCAGAGCTACAATTTCCCAAGCAGGATATGAGCTTGACCTAGCTAATGATAGCAGTCATTGCCTAGGCAGGTAACCTACTCAGTCCTTAGTGGAATGGTCCTCTTTCCCTCCCGCTCAATGCGGGGGGACCGACCCCATCGTGTTTAAAATTATCGTGTATTGTAAGTCACTCAGCCCTCCTCAGCGCAAGTCGTGTCCACAGCTGACCTTGCCCTCCCAGAATCTTATGAACTTGATCAGCTTGTATTCTCTCAGCTATCGAAGCTTCCAGTCGGTACGCCATGCCCCTCTTGTCGATGCTCTGTTGCACATCAGTTTCCTGACGCCTCTAGCCAGCCCGGATGTGACTCACCTCAGCAAAAGTATCGGTAAGCCGCAGTCCGCTCAACCCAGCACGTCTTGTCGCTCATCTATTAACACCATCGTCAGACACTTTAACTTTTCAGGTATGTATCGGCATCACATCTCGCTCGAGCTTTCAGACGCCTTTTCCTGACGCGCCCGGCCAGCCCGGATGACTCAGTCAACAGAACCTTCGGTAAGCCACATCCCGCCCAATCCGTTGCATCTTCTTGCACCAATACTGACAACTTCACTAGACAGTTTAACCTTTCCACGTATGTGTCGACATGTCTCTCGATCTGACTCTCTAACTAACCAGCACAGCACAGCACACACATGATCCTTCTTGGAGTCATTCGACAACTCCAATCATCTTCCGGTACGTATATCCGTCCACCTTGCCAACGTCTCTTCCGTTTACTGATAAATTTCTCAGTGATGTATCCTTGAACCTTCAGTGCCTTCCGCAGCGCCACGATTTCCCTCAGCCAGTCGCGATTGTACGTAAATCCTTGTTAGACAGATTGCTTACTGATTGAATGAAACAGTTCCTTCAACTTGTGTATCTTGGCCTTGTCGTTATTATCGACCTTGTCATCCTCCTTCTTCAGCTTTCTATTGAGCCTTCGTAGCTACTGTGCCTCTTTACGAGCAAAGTTTAAGAGGTGGCAAGCGTGTAGGTCGTGGGCAGCTGCAAGGAACGCGTTGCAGCCGAAGAGAGCAATCTGTAAGTTCATACCTGCACTCTTCTTCTTCATCTCCTGATATGATGCTTCTTTAGTGACGCAGTATTTGCCGTCGATATTCTCGTCTTTGTTGAACAGCTTGACGGCTTGATCGAGCAGCGGATCACGCCCTTCGAAACCGATATGCAACTTGGCAACGCCTCCGAGGGTGCCAAAGTCGATGAAGAAATTGGTAGGATATGCTCGTGATTTACTTTATGCTTTGCTGATACTTGTCCAGTGGATGTAGTCTTGAGCCTTCTGAGCCTTTAAGGTCTTACTCTCTCACCATTGAGGGCGATCCTGATTTGAACCACTCAACTGAATTCTTTTCCACAATCATGAAGCCTTATATCGTCTGGCTGACGGCCAACACGGACTGCGTCGCCCAAGGGCTTCTTTTACCACCAGGACATTGCAACTATCCATTTGACACCAGAAGCTCGGACAAAGAGACGACAGTTTTGCGATCGAACTTCACTCTTGGCCAGCCCTGGAAGTACGACGAGATAGTCGAAGGTAGCGAAGACGGCATCATTGGCATGCCACTGGAGTCACTCATGACTGGCTACGGATTTGAACCTGAAATCGTCGACGTTTCCACTGACATGCTCGATTGGATGGAGATCAAGAGAGAAAGCTTCCTTAGAGAAGAGGTACCAAAGGACGTGGAAGAAGAGACCGCGGCCTAAGATTTCACGATATGACGGATGTAGGTGGCGCTTGGGTATACGAGAATACAGGCGCTCTGGCAGGAGAATGTTGTAAAGGTTCTCTAGCTTCTAGTCATTCAAGACACAAAGTTTGCGACTTAATCGGGTGGCGAAAGTTGGACAGAGCTCTACTGTAGCACCCAGTACACGGTTACACTCTCGGTACTCAAATTTGCTCCTCTGTTATAGCCTATAAACATGCTTCTCTTGTAATCGGCACTTTCAAAACGACACTAGGGCTTACAATGCACAGGGATGATCATTACCTCGTAATACGTTCCGACAGGTAGACGAGTCCTTCGATATCCGTATATCCCTCTTCGGGTTTGTTTCGAGTTTCTGGTAATCTAGTCTTCCAGGAGAACATGTGCATACTTGGCTGCTAAGCGACTTGCTGCGAGAGAGCGCTCATTTCAACCAAGGCGCCGTCACTTTCAGGACACAGTATATGAAAAGCCAAGACCAGCTCTGAGCGGCCCTCGAACATCTAGTTAACTCGATCACGTCTGAGCAGTCCTTCAAGAACTAGGTTTGGAGCTGTTCGATCACCAGGCATCTGACTTCATTATGATCGCTAGGTTCCCGCGACAACTATGCTTAGAGGCTCACCACTACCTGGCAATACGGTTGAATTGCGGTTTCCACTTGTCACTTACGGTCAGCTTTCTGAATAGAAGGTAGAATAGACAAATATATTCGGATGCCGCTGATAGACGGATACGTTGGAACCTAGATAGGGACTTACGTGGCCTATTGTTCCGTTGATAAGGAATATAAAATACGATATGATATACTATAGCACACCTAACTGAAGAAAATTTCACCATGATAGCCCGGCTCTACCTCTGCAGTAATTAAGGGAGGCTTCTGCATAGAAGCAGATAGATACTTTTGCCAGTTGAGAATAGCGTATTGGTGGTCATAAGTACAAACGACTTATAGCAATATCACAACCGCTTGATCGATTAATTATTAGGTAAATAAGAAGAGCTGAATTGCTCTAGTAGAGGAGTCATTGACCATAAGCTCAGAAGTTGAAATATGTTTTACCTCGGCTTTCTCTCTCATACTGACCTGCTCGGTTCAAACAGAGTAGAACTCAAATATCATTGCCTTATCATCAACCGATTTCTTGTCTACTGGAACCTGGGTGACAGAATATGCCAGACTCCTGAAACCCAGGCTGGAATACAGGTGGCGGCCCATATAGCCAGCCATCAAGGCTAAAGGCAGCTTATGTCATTTTGCCTCTCCCAAGCCCCATTTCACGAGTTTGGCGCCAATTTTGTGTCTCCAGTGGTCGAGGTGAACGCCCAGAATCTGCAGATGTAGATAGTTGTCGCTGTAGACGTGATCAAAAAAGTGCTGTCTCTCGTAGTCATCGGGAGTTTGGAAGGCAGCCTGTCGACATTGACGCTACATCCCGGCGGCCTGTGCCGCCCACCTCGGCGACTGTTGCCATTGCTACTTCCAGTCAGTCACTAGCCATGTGAATCTTGTTAGCTATTAGTGCTCGGCGAGACTTGCGGTTTTGAGGCTCGTAGCTAGAGCTAACCCTTGCCTTGTTGGTATAACAGACATCCCGAACGGCAATGCCCACGACCTTACTGAGCATTCCAGGTGCTGTAAATTCTAACTGCTGGGGCGCGAGATAGTTTGATGTGGTATTCGACAATCTGAGAAGCCACCCGTCCTTTTACTATGACGAAGAGCTCCTTGTATATGTCTATAGCTATGTGTCACAACTAGGCGATAAGGTAAACGGCAAATGCCTGGATGAGCATGTAGAGAAACACGTGCTCGAAATGTCGCCTTATTGCCTAGCATAGATTGGGCAAGTCACAGTCAATCTCCAAGCATATATTGAAAGAACGCGAGACAGGTATTTCCAATACTTCAGAATACTAGCGATATTACCTGTG
Source organism: Fusarium sp. NRRL 52700 (assembly GCA_013396095.1). Classification (NCBI taxonomy): domain Eukaryota; kingdom Fungi; phylum Ascomycota; class Sordariomycetes; order Hypocreales; family Nectriaceae; genus Fusarium; species Fusarium sp. NRRL 52700. Next base: position 358,037 of record JAAQRM010000447.1, on the reverse strand, counting down.
TGGCAGTCAAGGCGGTACTAGAGTGTGCGAATCGTCACCCTTTATGCTTACGCTTTTGCTCAAAGTCCTGATATCTACCTCCGTGGTCACTTACTGACCATACTTCTACGATGTCGAGCATGGCACTACAAAGGTATACCGAATGACCTTGTATGATATTTCAAGTTTCAAATCACGTCAAAGGGGATTACATCTGATGAAGGGCAAATAGCTGTATTAATTATTCATTTCCGTTGTGTTTACTCTTTCAAAGACGTTTTGTTTTTAGGTTCGATTGCTTCCCATTCAATGTCGTGAAAATACTGAGGCGTATACTCGGCAAAAGATTAAACGGCTTCGCGCGTCTTGACCCGATCATCTATGCTTGCGTTCTCATATGAGACGCTAACTTCTTGCACTCGCATGATATCTCGTTTACCTCCGCCCTGCAGAAGGATTGTCTCATCGCTGTCGTTCTTCAGAGTCGTGTGACCTGCCTCAACGTTTGTCGAGTTGTTCTTACCAGACTTGGTACAATCAGTCTTGCGACCAAGTGAATTGAGGCCGTATGAGCCGGTTCCTGCACCGTAGTTGGAGTCGTCGTGTTGTCGGTAGCCGGCGGAGCTGGATTCTTGGCCGCGCATCTTGTTGACGAGGGGTCGAAGGGCGGGGAGTGTAAGGCAGACCAAAGTCGTGGTAACTTCGCTCATGGTCCAGATGACAGAGTCGGATGTCGCATCTAATGGTAACAGTCAGTGGGCTAGATCATGGGATAGATAGAGTAACGGTGACTTACAAAGATAGTCCTTGGAGTTGTTCAAAGCATCTAGACCCGAAGTTCTAACAACTCCGCAAACACCAGCACTGAGTTTGGTTAGTTGGACAGTTCTCTCCATACGTAGACAAGGCAAGACCTACAAAATTCCAAGGCTGAGCGACAGGCAAATAGTGATGCGCTCCTTGCGCTTCATGTTCAAGCCACGAAGAGCGATCCAAGGGAATCCGGCCAGGGCAAAATCCAAAACGGCTGCGTATGCTGACAAACAGTTAGACGTTCTGGCCCGTCAGGGTTATATCAAGGTGGACTTACCGCAGTCGATAAAGGCCACTACGGCCAAGTTCATGTGGCATACTTTCTGCTCTATTAATGCAGGATTCCAGATCGACTCGGCAGGTGTGCACTGAGCAAAAATGGCGATGGCAAGGAATGTACTGAGGACCATCATAGAAACGATGCAGGACCAGAGGAACCACCGATGCCAAGGCGCAGTGACGATACGGAGGAGGAAGACGGCGACAGCCACTTTACCCATTCCAATGGCCATGGCAACCGTAGACTGTGCGCAAAGCAGCCATAGCATGGCGTCAGCAAACTGTGGTATTTCGAGGTCGTCGAAGTGTCGACCCATGCCATAGTGAGCGGAGACTGAAGTCAGGATAGCAAAGACAGTCAGAAGGGCCTGTGTCAGTGTTAGTACATACATTACGTTGTGTTAAATGTATCTTCTTTTACTAACAGACGTAGTAACCAGGCAGACATCGTCCCAGCCGATTGATCCACGAATGAATCGGCGGGTGTAAAGTCGCAAACCGATGAGGATATAACAGACAACATTCTCAGCCCAGAGAACGCCAACAACCATGGGGCCTTTGCCCCCTAAGCCTGCTGCTCGCATAATGTTCAAAAGAAGTAGAAAACAAACTTTCGGTCACAAGACTCGACAACCAAAAAGAATTGCGCTGCCAGGACTGGATCAAACCTTTTCTAAATTGAAAAGAGACTTGGAGCTAGGTCGTGTGCAATATACATATGACCGACCGTTGCACAGATCGGGCGGCAACTAGAGTTAGGCTAAGCTTCGTTTTTCGTTCCTGGAGAAAAGAAAAGGGGGCCAGGAGGCAAAGGAACGAGTGTCATTGACTGATACGGACCGTTGTGTTAGCGAATACCACCTGTACTCGGTAGTTTATCCTGTCACCCAATCTACCTAAGCACGAACCAAACTGCAGATCTTTCTTCAGCTGACAGGGGCTAGTTTCGTCAAGTTGGCCAGTGCTACAGTACTGTCACCACGAAAGGATGCACTAGTCGTGTCGATCACTTAGTACGCTACAAGGGGCTATGCGTCGGGGACCATGGTCAGTACATATCCTATTCCCCATACGGAGTACTAATACGCTAGTTTGACAGGCTAAAAGCTGACGGGATAAGCTATAAGCAAAGACTATCGGAAAGGCTTTATATCTTGGGAACTGTTTAATTTCATGAGCTTAACGCCCATACTGTTATGACACAGTGACGTCTGACACGTAGGGCAACTTTGCACATAGCATCATATGCCATGTTGAGGAGTCCTGAACGACATTACTCATTACCGTAGCATCGTGGTGGAGTGCAGGTGGGTTAGCGACATTACAATGGGGGATGCAAGCGACCAACACTCATGCATAGAAGCCACTACGCTTGCGACAATATGCCATGTCTGTGTGATAGCATGGATACTGTTGCTAGTCTTATATTCGTATGCATGTTGGTTCTCGTTTACGTGCCCACGAGAAATAAAAATACAAAAGAACCTTCCAATATCTAGATTGGCTTGTAGGTAGTACTCACACGCCAAGTCAAAACGCAACTCATCCATCATGTCTACATACCAGAAGGTTCACCAAGGCAAACTTGCTATTATTACCGGTTCTGCCCGTGGTACGTACTGTTTTATATGGACATAGTATACTCCGTAGGTCAACCGGAACTAATATGAAACTGCGTATATCAGGCATTGGAGCTTACATTGCTCACGCTCTTGCTGAGCGAGGTGCCAACATCCTGATCAACTATGCCACTGCATCTTCAGATTGCAGAGCGGCAGAATTGAGCAAGGAGCTACAAGAGAAGTACTGCGTCAAGGCTGTCCCATGCAGAGCCGACATCAGCAAGAAAGATGACTGTGATAAGATTATCTCAGTCTGCAAGGAGAACTTTGCCGGCGACAAGCTACAAATTGACATTATCGTCCACAACGCCGCTGTTCTCTACCTCGGACCCGTCGAGTCGGTTTGCCAAGATGAGTTTGACCACATTTACCGCGTCAATGTGCTGGGGCCATGTCTGCTCACAGGAGTCTGCAAGCCCTACCTACCGACAGACCGGTCCGGCCGAATTGTCATGATGTCGAGTGTCAATCCCAAACTCGGCACGCCTCACACCACCCTGTATGCAGGCACCAAGGCAGCCATTGAAACAATGACCAGGGTCTGGTGTCGCGAGCTGGCCGAGAACTGCACCGTCAACTCCATCAACCCCGGTCCTGTCATGACCGACATGTACATGACGGCTGGCGACGAGATCAAGTACGCAATCGGCCTTTGGAACCCCCTCATTCCTCTGGCGCCCGTTCGAGAGACGGATGGCCCTGAGGTGCAGGAGCTTGGAAAGAAGTTTGGCGGTAGAGCTGCGTACCCTGAAGAGATTGCAAACCTGGTCGCTATGATCTGTAGTCCTGAGTCGGGCTGGATGACGGGCAACCTGGTGAGCGCCAACGGAGGACAGTCATTTAGCTATTAGTTGGTTGGTTGGTTGGTTGGTTGGCTGGTTAGCTGCTTCGTACGTTTTGCCTGTAGCAGTTGGTTTTTGCAGATCAGAATTGAAAAAAGCAATGATTTTCTTTGAAGCAAGGTCGTCGTGATCGTAAGCGACTCGAGCTTTGACGCAGTAGCGTACCTTGAGAGCGTAACATTATTCGATAGTCGACACAGCGGCCGTTGGAATGATATCCCTGACCAGGCTAATCTCGGGGAAGACAAAGACGGTCAATTTTGGCGACAGAAAGCGTTGAGAAGCGGGCGGCAGGCTAATGAAAGGCAGCTATTTTAGATTCCGCTGTCGTTATCCGTAGCGGTACTTGTTCCAAGTGGTCATTATCAGTCCACTGACTGTGCGTGGCGGTTATAGCGGTAAGCCAAGAGTCACTTATTACAGGCATCAAATCCACTACCGGTACTAAAATACCTGGGGTTCGGCACTAAGCAGTCGAGGCAATCTGAGACTCAGACAGACGAAGGATTTAGGGCTGCTACTCTGATCCTTGCATGTTCCCTGCTCTTATCACTGCCCAACCGCAAGGCACATCGCGAATATTCTACATACACATGCTGACATGCTCCGTGCCGCTTGAAGAATTCTTTATGTACGTATAGTATGCACACTAAACGCTAGCTACAGTAGTCTTGCTTATTTGGCTGTAAACCCGCCATCGATCGGCAGTGTAATGCCCGTCACGTATGAAGACGCAGGCGAACACAACCACAATGATCCTTGGGCAACCTCGTGTGGCATCCCGAACCGTTCGAGGTAGCTGACCTGAGGGGCGAACTCGTCCACTGTCGTTCCCATAATTTCCAGTGCCTTTGCGGCCATGACAGTCTGCACGAGTCAGCTAACATGTACAGTACACAGTTCGTTGTTTGTTAGTACTTACGTAGATTGCTCCTGGGGCAACGGCATTCACACGAATTCCGTGAGGTCCGCCCTCCATACTGGCATGCTTGGTCAACCCGAGAAGAGCGTGTTTGGCAGCTGTGTATGCCGGCATGTTGGGCTGAGGCTTGAAGGCATTGATACTGGCGATGTTCACAATCGCGCCACCTCCACCTTGTGCGATCAACTGCTTCATTTGATGCTTGACACAGAGAGCAGTGCCTGTCAAGTTGATGCTCATAAGCTTGTTCCAGTAATCCTCATCAAAGTCAATCAAAGTCGAGTTATCGGGTGTAAGAGCCGCATTGTTCACAGCACAGTCCAGGCGACCGAACTTGTCGACTGCAAACTTGACGAGCGCAGTGACCTCCTCCGAAGATGAGATATCGGTCTTGCAGAACAAGATATCGCCCAACTTGGAGAGCTCTTGGGCCACCTCCTCACCCTTGTCTTGCTGGATATCACAGATAACAACCTTGGCACCAGCCTTGAGGAAAGTCTCTGCAGTAGCCTTACCCATTCCCTGAGCACCTCCGGTTATGATTGCTACCTTGCCCTTCAAGACAGGGTAGACTTCGGCTTCAGGCACGTGGGGAGGCATGGTTTTACAGTATTGGCTTTGGCTTTGGCTTTGACAGCAAAATATCGGAAAATGAGTGAACCAATGTGTGTCTGTGTGTGTGATAGATGACTGATCGTGAGGGGAAAGAGACGCGACAGGACTGCTAAGTGAGCGATCATGTACAAGAAGGACGAAAGTAAATGTGATTAAATAGTGCATGCCGTTCGCACGGGGCCACTAATGCAGTAGAGCCCATTGTTTGACCAAAGCGTCTGTCAGGCTTCACGGGCATCCTTGTTGGCTAGGAAGATCTCAGGGTTCTGTGGGACGGACAAATTACTCGACGGGTAGTGCCATAAAGACCAGGATGCTTTACCCCGTGTCTAGCGTGTCTAGCTTTGTCCATAAGCGAATATGTATTTCTGTCAGCAGTTTTCGGCTGTTGGCTGTCTGCATGTTTCAGAGACCCCACGCCTGATGTAGCATCAAACCCACTTGGCGCAATAGCTAGTGCTCTCCTCCTTTTGCCGAGTAGCATCGCAGCTGGTAGTTCAGTTGAGGATTGACAGCATGTCCGGCTGCAATATTCTCTTACCCGAGTATCTGTACTTGACCCTAAAAGCGCATGATGGACAGAGGCTACATGATGTGTCGTTTATAATTGTGTTTCCCCCTTTCTTGTGCAGTCTGCAGCCCGAGCGACAGCTTCTTACAGCTCTGCTTTGTTTTGTCCACCAGCACAGCACAGCACAGATCCTGCAAATATGTCTGTGACACAGGAAAAGGACCAGGTCCGTGAGAGCAAGTCCTCTCCGGCCTCTGAGATGAGCGATGACATTGGTCTTATTACACACTCTGTCAGCTGGATTACATATCAAGTCATCTTCACAGCGGCGTTGGGTGGTTTCCTGTATGGATTCAGTGCCAATGCAATTGCTGGTACTTTGGCCCAACCAACGTTCATCGCAAAGTTCTTGACCACGGCTGATGCTGCCCAACGTACCGATGGACTCCTTGGAGGGTAAACTTGCTCCCAACATAATATTTTGACAATGCTGATCATGTTACTCCTAGATTTCTCGCCGGTGCCATGGTAGGCTCTGTTGGCCAGGCGCCTCTCTCAAAGCACTACGGTCGTCGCCTCTGTAACGCCGCCGCCGCCATCATCGTTATCGTCTCGGGAGCCCTCCAGGCTGGCTCGGTCAACATTGCCATGTTGCTGACCTTCCGAGTGATATGCGGTATCGGCGCCGGTATGGTCTTCGCCAACTCGCCTGTGTACATGTCCGAGGTTGCACCTCCGCATGCCCGTGGCGCCCTGGTCGGCATGCAGGGTGTTGGTGTTGTGTGCGCATATATCATCTGCGCTGTCTTCAACTTGGCCTTTAGCTTCGTGCACTCTGCTATCCAATGGCGTCTTATCTTTATCGTCCTGACAGGCTTTGGTGTCGTCCATCTCGGTTCCCTGTACTTCCTTCCCGAGTCTCCTCGTTGGCTCATGGAGCAGGGTCGCGATGAAGAGGCCAAGGAGATTCTTGTTCGCCTTCACAAGACCAAGGCTGATCCCAAGGGTCTGCTTGCTCAGGCTGAGGCTGTCCAGATCAAGGCTCAGGTTGAGACCGAGAAGCAATTGCCTTCTGGTTTCTGGTACATCTTTACAACTCCCCATCTGTTGAAGCGTGCCTACTGTTCTATCCTCCTTTGGGTCATGGCTCAGGGCACCGGCATCACTGCCATTGCCAACCTTATTCCCGTCCTCATGGGTGGTCTGGGCTTCGGTGTTACTCTGCAAATGGCTCTTGGTGTCGCTTGGACATGCGTCTTGGTTGTTGGATGTGGTTTCAACATCCTGCTTCTTGATCGAGTTGGCCGAGTTAAGCTTCTTGTCATTGGCGGATTTGGCTCGGCTACTATTCTCAGCGTCATGGCCGCTCTCCAGAAGTTCTATCTCGGTACCGATTACACTCCTGGTTTGAACGCAGCCGTGGCGATTTATTTCCTATTCGGTGTCTTCTTCACAACTACAATTGAGTGCACGGCATATGCGTACGGATCAGAGATCTGGCCTACCCATCTCCGAAGCGAAGGCTCTACTCTTGTCTTTGCTTCCTTCTTCGGTAACGCCATTGCTTACAGTGCTCCTGTCACTCTTGGGCTGAAGAACATTGGCTGGAAGTTTTACATGATCTTTGTTGTTGTCACAGTGGTCAGTACCATTGCTATCTGGTTCACTTTCCCTGAAACTCAAGGTCTTCCCCTGGAGGAAATCAACCTTCTTTTCGGTGAGAAGGTCGAAGTTGACCTCAAGTCTGCTGTTGTCGCAGAGGCTGAGCAGACCAAGACTAGCAGACCTGTGGCTGAGGACACTGCCTAAGTAAACTAGTCCCCTACAGAAAGTCGGTACCAAAGAAGACAGTCTTTCATTCCTTGAACAAGACTATTGAGTCGTTTCCATGGTGATCCGGTCTCGAAGCTTGTAGCACCAATATGTACCTAGGCATTCCTTGAGACCTGATCTTATATCAAATTAGATAGGATTTAGGTATTTCACAATTCCTTGGGGGCTGTAACTCGAGTGCTGCCTAAAGACGTAGGAGATGAAAGCTGATCTTGTGAACTGATAAACAACAATGAATAAATGATAGGGGTATGAACTCTAAGCTATCACGTTAACAATAGGACTATGAACAGACTGTTTGGCTACTCAGCCGAAGCTACGTACTAAGCACTCTACGAACCATGTTTGCTGTAACGTGCGTCTTTCCACGACCACAGGTTAAGACAAGCCTAAGTATGATTTTAATGGCTTAGAATCCTATCAACACGGTGTTGGGCTGCCTATTAGATGTAGCTCTGGTGGATAACAGCCCCTTGAGAAGATTTGGATGGAATCCTCGATCGTAATCAAGCTATCTCATTGACGTCGCGTATTTCTTGCACTACGCGGTTGAGAATTATCACATGTCTCGGAGAGGTACCATGGTTTGAGACGATAGTTCTTTGGCCAGTAACCTTTGAGCGTTTAAGATGCCAAATGAATGTTTTCTTTCTGAGTTTGCATTTCTGTAATCAACAATTACATTTTCATAAAGTGCAGTGGGACTAGGCAGCTTATAACACAAGAGAAGATAACAAGATAATTGCTGAGGGCATCCCCGATCGATTTAGGAAATTCAAAGTGGGAAAAGGAACGATCAAGTCGGAGGTGGCGCTTGAATATCTAGGTATGATACGATACTTCTCACAGTTGAGTAGACTTGTAAGCACTGGCTCTAGAGCTGTACAATTATCATACAATTGAGTACACATTGAATCGCGCCATTATGGCTTTCTGGTCCGATAAACTAATTTGGGACTGAATGTTTTTCTCCGCCATCAGAACTGACAGTCAGACAAGTCCTTACACTTTCTCAAGTCGGATAATCTGATGGCCACATCAGGTCTTTGGTCAGCATAGTTGATATGATTGATATTGCTTCTCCATTTTGTAAAGGCTAAGTCTCAAGACAGGCGACCCGGTCCATCTACTGTAAATGTGTCTCGGGAAGAGAAGCCGAGCCATCGCGATTCCGACCCGAACCTCGGTTTACGCGAACTATATTAGTGTCTACCGTAGAATCAATAAATTCACGACGTCAAAAGGCAAGGCTTAACGAATAAACTAAAGCTAAGACTGTGAGTGCATTGGTGTTATCTAGATCGAAGAGGTCCCTCCTCATCTGCACCTCAAATCCCTTCAAGCCAAATCGCTGCACTGCACTGACCCTCAGAACATTGGGTTCATGGTTGACAGCAAGTTTTGTAGATACAGTACTACTTCTCACCTATCTCATCTCCCAATGGCAACAATGCCTTCAGGAAATTTCTTCAAGGCAGCACTTGACAAAGGCGCAGGGCCCAGCCTCGGGTATTGGCAGATGATGCCCAGCACCAACATCTCGCGCATGCTCGCGCAGACGCCCGGCTGCGACTGGGTATTGATCGACTGTGAACACGGCGATCTTGATGGTTCGTGGACAGAGCCGCACTCGACGACTGTTACTGACTATGAGCAGATCGAGATATGCGCCAGTGCGTCCCAGCCGTTGCAGCAGCTGGCGCATCGCCGATTGTGCGGATCCCGAGTACAGAGCCATGGCTCATTAAGCGTAAAGTCTACTAAAAAGATCTGTTTTCATGTTACTGATCATTTGCCAGGGGCGCTGGATGCTGGTGCGCATGGAGTGAGAGATCCCCAAGTGTGTCGAGTCCGACTGGGCAACTTGCTAACACTCGCCAGATCCTGGTCCCTCTACTGCAAACAGCACAAGAGGCTCGCGATATCGTAAGGGCGGCCAAGTTTCCTCCCATGGGAAACCGTGGTTTCGGAAGCCCATTCTCCATGGATTGCTTCAAGCCCGTCCCTACATCGGATGAGTATCTCCAACAGGCCAACGACTGTTTACTTACCCTCGTTCAAATCGAGACAAAGTCTGCTTTAGACAACCTCGAAGAAATTGCAGCGGTAGAGGGTATCGACGTTTTGTTCATTGGTCCTTTTGATCTTGGTGAGTCACTCGGTAGTAAGACTGAACTTCCTTGAAGCTCACATCATCTAGGTAATAGCATTGGATATCCGATCCTCAACGGTGTTGTGAAGCCAGAGCTCAAAGCAGCGATTAGCCGTATTCTTGAAGTTTCCCGTAAGGCAGGGAAGAAATGCGGTATTTACTCGGCATCTGGGGAGCAGGCGAAGGGATATATAGAGGCTGGATTTGATATGGTTCATGTCGGGACGGATTTCTCGATGCTCCAACAGGCTACGAGAGCTGAGATGGGCACTGCTCAAGGGAAGGATTTAGGAAAGCGTGTGGGCTATTAGAGATCTTTCGGAGACATCAAGATCAAAAGAGTTACCTACTTAACAGTCCAGAGAGACATATAGGCCACTAGGCCTGCGCGCTGTGTTCAGTCAATTAACGAAGATGGCTGGCCTCAGGGTGTAAGAAGACTGCTGTTAAATTGGGGTACTAGAAATACTTATTCTAAGTTCCTCTAAATCTATACTAAACTATACTACATTTACCTCAGGTTACCTAAGGTTTTTTATTACCTATAATAAAGGTCCTAAGTTATATTACAATCCCTTGCTAGCTTCAATCACTTCGCCTTCTCTTTAAATACCAACAAGGCTTTATAGGATCTTTTTCACAATATCAGATATTGTACTATATGCCGGGTTTGATATTGTATCTGCCTGTGTTCTGTAATTTAGCAACCAGCAGTATAGCAGTTCAAGGCTAGACAGGCCAGTAGTCGTGCGCATTTAACACATCACACAAGTGCGTGAGGTAGCTACTGTCTGGTTATTTATATATTAATAAAACAGACACGATAATTTTAGTTATCCTAAGTTATATATTCTAATATAGGAAAAAGTTACTAAAGAACAAGACTTAAGCCCCTGAAATGCTTCTCTCGTCACGCAATAGCAGTTCGTATTAGTTCTAAATCTAGAAAAACAGCAGATACAACATAAGGATCTTTAATAATTATAACTACTCATAGTAGAGTTAGATACTTTTACTTATTGAAAATTTATAAATTGCATTGACTGAAGCAATTCACAATTTTGAGACGTTGTAAAAATAGAGAGGAAGATGAAAAGTGCTCACAATAAGCAAAATTATAAAGATGGCAGAAGATATATGGCAATATATGGTAGTATGTCACATGGAATCCAAGTACTACATGTTATATCTACTCATATCACAGCTACCTACTGCCTATCTAATTTCACAGGTCACATCACGTCGGGATTCGAACCAACAACGCTTATTGTTGTGACCTACCTTCGTAGAGCTCTGGACACCGGCCATCGCCATTCCGTCATTGCTCTACTACAATGGAATACAGTGTTGAATTAGTATATACCACTACTACTGGGGCTAGAAGGGGCGTGTCTGAAGCTTGTGCTGAAGTTACTTTCGGTTTGAGTTTACGTGTCACGGGACTGGGGCCGAACCATCAGCAGTGGCGACATCCAGCAGTTTTGATACCTACAGGTGAGTGACAGCAGTCTTCTGATATCAGCTGGTTGTTGTCTAGTGATTTCTTCGCGTATCGGAACATGATTTAATGTGGAGGTCCTGTCAAAATGACAGCCCAAGTCATCGTTCATAGGAGTACAGGGACTCGTGCACTACCGAACAGAATATAGAACAAAATTCTTCTTGCACCATTATATCAAGACTTCCATGTGAGCCTTAGAAACTTCTCTGCCAAGTTCCGAGCAGCTTCATCAACGAACTTTCCACTTAGCACACGTTAATCACTACCATTCATCAGATTTATCAGCAACGTGTCTCCAACAGCATCTTCGCGGTATCCCGAGGCCACTATCTACACTGATCAAGTTTCCATTAATGGGATAGATTTCAGTGTGAAATGGGGTACAGGCGCCCGTTGCTTCGAGATTTATCCCAGTCTAGGTCGCAGCATGGCCAAGCTCGTCGAGTCTGGCAAGGCTAGGATTACGCTCTGGCCCACGATATCATGACTAAGTTCTAATCGCGCGTTTCTATAACCCAACGCTTTCACCTAGTACTACTCTTCCCATTCGCTTGGCTCATGCACAGAAGAGGACTGTGGTGACCAGCCGTATGCATCACGTAGATCCAAGTCCTCGTCGTGCAATATCCTCCAGCAAACCCTGAAAGCCCTTTGAAACTCGTACTATTAGTTTAAAGAAGAAATGGCATTTAAGAACGAGGTTTTGAGTGCAGTCCCATTCCGTCATTGACATGCCCAGCCTGACTCCCCGAGTACCACTATGTTGACACTCAAAGAGTCTGGAGCCAGGTGACGAGGAACTAATCCAATGCGGGGTCTCAACTTACGTTGGGAGCTACTTTATGTTTCATATATATATAGTGTATCTACTGTTGTGGCTTAGTAGTATCTATCGTGATATGCCTGTCTCGGTTCGACAAGAAGCTGTTTCTTGGAGCTTGACTTTTGCGGCCGAGGTGCCGTGTGAATATAAGGCCTAGGTCCATAATTCAGAGACCTGTTGTAATATTTTGTTCCAGTCTCTTATTTAGCACTAGCGAACAGGATAACAAAGCTGTTGTTGAGAAGTGAAAGACGAGTGCTAGCCTTCCGTCCGGCCTGGAGCTATATCATGGGGTGTGCAATGTCTGGACTTTGAACTCGCATCATCCTTGCGTTTTGAATTAATTTAGCCTTCTTCTCTTTCTCTTCTAATTGCTTTCATCATTTATAGCATATATTGTCTCATGTGTGCCGGAATTCATCTATACGGCGATCGGATTGATGGGTGAACACAACACAGCAGACAATGCACAACTCCCAAATTGTGGGGCAAAGTGATAAATTTCATTGAGTTACTGTTTTAAACCCCATTCTTGTCCTTCACCTTATCTCCTCTGCCCGTTTCATCATCTTCGAGGCAGTTGTTCAAGGCTACAGCAATTGGACTGATGGCCAGAGTTGTCTGGGATACTCCAACTTGTTGCCAGCGAGCGGACCTTAATTTTACTATGAATTGATTCAAAACTTGAATCTAATGAATCAAGTACTATTTATCTTCTGTTTCAGCCTCGTCGTCGAGACCTAGCGTTTCTCCTCACGGCTTCTGGCTGTGGCTCATGACTGATGCTGAGCGATAAATTGCACGTTCAGCAGCGTTACTTTCATATCTTCTTCTCATCCAATAAGCTCACGGAAGCCGGAATAGTAGCTACGCCATTCATCGGTGATTTCTCTTCATATACGTCCTCGGTGTTGTGGCTAGGCGCCACACTGGTTGGAGAGAGACCCAGCTCAACAAAAGGTTTAATTGAGATCACACGGCATCTGCCATTAATACCTCACGATAACCAATAAAATCTGGCCAGTACTCATTTAAGTTCTCTTTCAACCTTTCAATGTTTTTTTTCTGCCTTCCGTTGATCAACGGAAGTGGCAGAATTTGATGTCCTGCCGATGAGTCACGCCTAAAGACAACCTTGAACAAGCTACAACATGGAAAGACGCATTTTCTCCTCTACAACTATATCAACCTCTCTTCATCCCTATATCTCCCACATCATATCTTCGCTCTTCTCCATAATTTCTCAAATCACTTCAAAAGATGGCATCTCCAATCTTTATACTGGAGACAACTTCCCTTAACGCAATTCGATCCCTGCCTTCAGACATCTACCTCGTTCACGCGACAAATTGCATCGCCGAGTGGGGCGCTGGAATCGCTGCTGAACTAGCGACTGTATTCCCAGCTGCCTGCAAAGAATATAAAAAGTTCTGCAACATAACCATACCTGACGCGTCAAGATGGCCGTCGCGAAGTTTAGCGGGGAAATGCTACATTATTCCACCTCAAGCTTCAGACACAGCAAGAGGAGCTCCGAGGATACATATTGTATGTCTGTTTACCAGTTATGGGTACGGAAGAGCAAATCCGAGGACGGGAAAGCCAGGGAAGGATGGCGCGGGGAAGATTTTGGCGCAGACGAGAGCGGCGTTGAAGGACATGAGGGTGCAGTTGGAGGAGGAGCTGGGAGGCGAATCTGACGGTGCGCCGGTTATTTACTCTCCAATGTTTAACTCGGGAGCGTTCAAAGTTCCATGGGAGAGTACGTCGCGACTTATCGAGGAGGAGTTCAGCGGTTTTGAGGGGCGATGGTTGATAATGGCGCCTCCATAAGATCATGATACTGGTTTTGTTTCGGCTCGTTTGGCCACAGATCGGCCGCATTTGTATAGAGAACAACTTATCTCAGGATCAGGCCTCGTTCAATCTGGAGATTGTTGTCGTATTTAAGTCATTGGCTCGAGATCTGACAAGTCCCCCCAGTTGCAATTTGTACGTTGCCTTGAGGACTGTGAATATAAATTCAAACACTACTTAACTCTTTAACAACCAACAAGCGACCGTGGTGTAGTGGTTAGCATTAACGCCTTCCAAGCGTTAGAGAGGGGTTCGATTCCCCTCGGTCGCAATCATACCACAACCCGCAAGGGTAACCTTTTGAAGATACGGACTACAGATGTCGAGCTTCTTGCTCTATTGCTTTTTGTTCATACAACCCATTCGTTTCTTTCAATGGTGTTATTGTTACAATTCCAGCTCGAGTAGTACTAAGTCATTTACCAGTAACTCAACGTCGTCAGAGCTCTATGTAAGCAAATCATCAAAGCCTAGAGTATTACTTCAAAACAGAAATCTTACTGCAGGCTATTATAAATTATTAGTTATTTCTCTTTCTTCTATGTTCTGTTGAATGTTCGTGGTGAATCAATCTTCGTTGCATTTCTAACAGCGGTCGATCATTCTTCCGTTGAGCCCCACCTTCCCGCCTCGTCCACAAGGCTCCAGCTACCGCATCATCACCCAAGCTCTCCATAGCCTCTCAACCCAGCTCCAGCTCAACAACCGCAATCGCTCTCCCACCCACCTAATCGAAACATCACATCACATACCCGCCTCGATACACCATGGCATCCACAGATCCCAAGACCACAGATGACAAGCCCGCTGAGCAGAAGCCAGAGCAGAAGCCCGCCGCTCTCGGCGAGGACGACGAGTTCGAAGATTTCCCCGTCGACGGTACCACCCACCACCACAGTTTTAAAGTTTCTGTTGAGTACTGATGCTGTTTAGACTGGCCAGAGGATCAGACCGAGGCTGCAAAGGGCAGCGGCGAGACGAAGCACCTCTGGGAAGAGAGCTGGGACGACGACGACACAAGTGACGACTTCTCTAAACAACTTCGGTGCGTACAATACCTATGAATACTGTTTGACTAGAGCTAATGCCTGGGCAGAGAGGAATTGAAGAAGGTTGAGGCCAATAAGCGCCGATAGAGTTATATTATGACGATACCGCGATTCGAACCGACTTAAAGAACCGGAAGGGCGAGTCTGGAAAAGACAGATCAGATGAAATAATTAAATACCAATAGAGGCGCGCGAAAGAGCCATGAAACATTTTTGAACGTTTTGAATGGGCTATAGCTGTGGCAGCTTGTGTTGCCGCCAATGCTGTCTAGGTGATAGAAATATCGGGACAGATTCATGCTGGAATCAGTAAGCTCTTGTTGGCTTCTTTTAGTCCTCATCATCTAGAGTCTTGAGAACCTCAACCTGTAGATCGGAGTTCACACCGACACTGATCTTTGTAGGACCGTAGGGTGTTGGAATGGCTTCTTATCTCATAGTATATGTGGACGTTCTGACTGCAGGATCTTTTATTTTATTCTTCTTCGCGAAGCAACACGAGATTATGCGATCGGATCATTTGCAGCGATCTCAAACATCTGCAATTGTAAAGGCTCCAGATTCCACCATCGAAGCCATATCACGAGTACACCAATCGGAACTGCCTCAATCGTAGGTAGTGTTTTTATAGCGCTTTCGCGCCTCTATTGGTATTTGGTATTTAATTATTTAATCTGTTCAGTCTTTGCTACAGACTAGCCCTTCCTGCCCGACCTTTTTCCATTTTCATAGCCCGTCATCAACAGGTTCTCATAGACATCGTACTCCAACAGGTGTGGATATTATTTACTTACTCGACAGAGCGGTAACACCGGGCAGCTCCTTGCCCTCGAGAAGCTCCAAGCTGGCACCACCACCAGTGGAGACGTGGCTGAGCTTGTCCTCGACGCCGTACTTCTTGGCGACGGTGGCAGTGTCACCACCTCCGATGATGACGATCTTGCCGTCCTTCTGGACAGCGTCGACGACGGCGTCGAGGGTGGCCTTGGTGCCGCTGGCGAACTTCTCGAACTCGAAGACACCAGCGGGACCGTTCCAGAGGATGGTCTTGGCCTCGGCGATGGCCTCCTTGTAGAGCTTGACGGACTCCTCGCCGCAGTCAAGACCCTGCCAGCCGTCGGGAATGCCGTCCTTGTCAGTGGCGTAGCCAGTTTTGGCGTCCTTGTCGAACTTGTCGGCGGTAATGTAATCAACGGGGAGGACGAGCTTGACGCCCTTGGCTTTGGCCTTCTCAACAAGGTTGCCGACAGTCTTGGAGCCAGCCTCGTCGAAGAGGGAGTTACCGATGGAGACACCCTCGAGGGTCTTCTTGAAGGTGAAAGCCATGCCACCGCAGATGATGAGGGTGTTGACCTTGTCAAGGAGGTTGTCGATGAGTTGGATCTTGTCGGAAACCTTGGCACCACCGAGGATGGCGAGGAAAGGACGCTGGGGCTCCTCAAGAGCCTTGGCGAAGTACTCGAGCTCCTTCTTGACAAGGAAACCGGAGGCCTTCTGGGGCAGGTCGACACCGACCATGGAGGAGTGAGCACGGTGAGCAGTGCCGAAAGCGTCGTCTGTTCTTGTTAGCATCACGTAGCGTGGGATAGTAGTAAAATTGAGACTCACTGATGTAAACATCACCAAGGGCAGTCAGGCCCTTGCGGAAAGTCTCAACCTGAGCCTTGTCGGCCTTGGTCTTGTTGCCCTCTTTATCCTTGGAAGAGCCCTCCTCCTCAATGTGGAATCGGAGGTTCTCAAGAAGGATGACAGAGCCATCCTCAGCCTTGTTGACGATCTCCTCGACCTCGGGACCGACACAGTCGGGGGCAAAGGTGACCTTCTTGCCGAGAAGCTTCTCGAGCTCGGGGACAACGGGCTTGAGGGAGTACTTCTCGTTGGGGGAGCCGTTGGGGCGGCCGAGATGGGACATCAAGATGACGGACTTGGCGCCATTCTCGAGGGCGTACTTGATGGTGGGGAGGGCACCGACAATTCGCTGGTTGTTGGTGATGTTCTTGTCGGCGTCGAGAGGGACGTTGAAGTCGACCTGAGAGGTTTTGTTAGCTAGAGTTTGAGGATGGCGGGGTATTGTTGAGGCTTTTTGGCAAGGACGTTTGACCGTTGAGCCTGATGGCTATAGCTTGATCAAAGGCTAATCGAGGAATTGATTGAGGTACATCTCGTGCAGTCGTCTCGACTAATTCTTCGTGACATCTGATGATATGATGCGGGGAGCTCAACCAAACTCAACAGCTTCATTCCATCGCGGGGCATTTTCTTCTCGCCAACTTACTCGAATGAGGACTCTCTTGCCCTTGACGTCAACGTCAGTGATGGAGAGCTTGTTAGACAGCGACATGATTTCGATGCGAGGTACGAGTGAATGGGTGTGTAGGTCAAAGGGTGATGTCGAGGAGAAGAAGGGAAGAAGAGAGTTTATGGAGGGGAGCGTCAGGAAGTAAATAGCACTGCTAAGTTCAAGGTGGGGGTCAATCTTCTCAACGCGATGACGCTGGTGCTGGCGTTGGCGGGGCTTTTGCGGCTGCACTCGCAGATGGTGGGATGATGAGGCCCGTGAATGCCCCTGGAGCAAACACTTTAGCCATGAATCTGGCGTGAGATGTCGACTTGTCAGTGGACTATTGCCTATTCCTCTATTCATGATATGACATGATCGGTCTCGTCTCGGTCGGTCCACTTGTCAAATCACTCACTCGCTTCCCTTCATTTCATCGCCTCTTAAGCAGCCTACCCTGAACACCTCCCATGTACTTTATGCAGCCGTCAACATCGCCGGGTTACGGGCATCGTCCTCCGGCTTCTGGCGATGCGGACGGCAGACCCGGACAGACACGGGCCGTAACTACACCGCCGAGAGCCACGCCTTTTAGGTACAGTTACCTTGTTGAACAGTTATATGTAATGATTTGCGACACCAAGATGCATGCATCCATGATATGAGGTCTAAGCTAGCGGCGGTGGAAACTGAAAGAAGCCCATGTTGAAACAATATCGATTAGCTGACCTGATAGTGAATTACGATATGACATGTTCTCATTACTGTTGTGTCTATGGATATCAAAGCTTGAAAAGCATTGCCACAATTTCTCAGACCACTGGATATTCTCGGTGAATTATATCAAGACAGACCATACCACGCTTCACAACTTGCTGGGTTCCCTTGCAATCTCCGTTTAACCTACACACTGTCGCCTAACGGCCGAGACCAATTCGGACCCGTCAGCCCTACAATACAAAAGAATTACTCGATGTCACATCATATTTATTACCCGGATGCCCCGTTCACTTTCATCTACGATCAATCCGTTTTCTGACAGGACAGAATGGCATTTAAATCGGCTACACACGACATTGAGCATGATCTAGAATGTTAAAGACAAATAAGATGGCCTCGTCTTGTCATTTAAAAAAATCCACCGAAACTCCAAACGAGACTCACGCTGTTATTCTAAACATGGTCCGTATCCCATCCCAACCCATATAAAGAGTGCCCAGCAAGGCAATTGCCGCAGAAGGGCCAGAGTCCCAAACTCTCAATTGTAGGTCCCGAAGCATGCCAAAGCGTGCAGTGTATGTAAAAAAAACCCAAACGCCGTTTCTATGTGACGGCTGAAGCAGTAACAGTCGACGCAACTTCATGTTCTTAATTAATCAAGAATCAGCTCGACGCCGATTGTAAAGGTTCACCAAGCATGATATTATGGGCTTAGTCGGATGCTGAGTTTGTCAAGGACAGGTATGCTGTCCAGGCAATACCAATTGTTGACACGAAAGGCTGCAAACATGTTAGCGATCTTGGTTATTTGGGCGCAAACAAATGACGTACCAGTTGGAACTGAACAGGCATCAAGCGGAAGTTGACAATTTGCACAGCAGGCCAAACAACATAGTTGGCCTTGAGAGTTGGAATGTACATATCCCGAAGCTTGTTCGAAACGGCGCGACGGCCACCACCCTCAGCAATGGTCATGGTAGTGTAGAACACAGCCAAACCGAATGGCGCAAAGATAAGCTGGTCGAAAGCAACGCGCTTCATGGCGGGGACAAAAGCGCTGGTCTTGGTGACAGGGAAGACTCGCTCGAGGAAGCGGAACCACTTGAACTGCACGGGAGCCATGCAGAAACCGTACGCCATGAAGCGCGTGAGACGTTCAAAGTCGAAAGGCGGAGGGAGACCGACCGAGTCGGGGATCAGGTCGCGATCGTAGAAGGGGTTCTTGCGGTCGAGCTCGTGGATCTCAATAGCGATGCCGTCGTTCTTCTTGAGACCGCCTGGCTGACGGATAGCTCGTTCGCGAATGGCGGTGATGGATTGGGCGACTGTGTCGGCGACGCCTCCGAGGATGGCGTTGGTGACCATCATGGTCATGACTGGAAGGTGTCAGCTATGCGGCATCGGGCGAGAGGTATTTATGGTAGCGTACGTGGTCGCTCGTCATAGTACGAGTTGAATCGAGCTGTAAGTCGTGCGATGAATGCCATTTCGATTAAGAAGACGATGGTATGCAGAAGAGGCTGGTGATGATGTCGTCAGCGTCGAGTCGCAAACAAGGCCTAACAGCACAAAGAAAAAAGGACACCGATATTTGAAAAACGGGATGAAAGAAGAAAAGGAAGAAGAAAAAACGTAGAGAAGTGCGCAAAGTGATATCATGAACAAGCGAAAAAGAGCTTGTAGCGATGACGATAGAGCTGGACAGTAGTTGGGGAAAATACTGGGGAAGCTAAAGTGGCGACGGATCATAGAGCTGGAAAAACAGGGTGGGTGAGTGAGCTTCGACTTACGATGCGACCGTAGATGTACTTAGAATTGATGGAGCGGATGAACCGCCTCTGGTTGAGTTCCCACGTCATATCGAGAAAGATTTGAGGCAAAAGCGATAAGAGATGCAGAGATAACCGGGGGGGACAAAGAGGGACACGACGCGATTTTATTCCCTTGACGGTGGTGATACAAGGGAGAAAAAGGGAAGAGAAACAGGAGTGAGAATTAATCTGCCGTGCGCAAGCGCTGAGGAATGACGGCGGCGGATTTGAATGTGGGCGTGTCCTTTGTCTTAAGGGCGGGTTCTTCCCTATAAAAATGACGACAGGTATCCCACTCTCACGACGCACAGTTCGATCTTGGCGTGTCCAGGGGATTGATGGGAGTCTCTTCGTTTTGTCGTAGGCCTCACGATCGAGAGAGAAAGACGACGATATGAGTAGAAGCTTGTGTGTTGTTGAGAGAAGAAGAGCAAAAGGAAAGATGGAGGAACGGAATTGGGATGGATCATCAAGTCATGCGACCTACCTCAAGTCTCAGCTGGAAAAGCAACAGTGCAGCGCTGTCGATATTCAGACAGTGTGGCAGACAGCCATTCTTCTCCACGTTTCGCCAGGCATCAATGGCAGCCCCTCACCTGGGCATTGGACTAACACTGTGCGGTGACCCAAACGCCTCTGACCTACAAATGCATGACTGGGAATTTACTTTACGTACGGCCATTACACGAGTGAACAATGTAACTGCAATCAATGCCGTAATTTGTTCTTGTCTTTTGGCTTTACTAACATCGTAGCATTGAAGTCTGTGTGCTTAGGTTAAGCGCTGATATTGACTCCTGGTGGATCAGTCTCCGGGGATCCCGGCCGGGCAGAGGTTCACGGGCTGGCATCGGCTCCGAGGGTCCGTCAATCTGTTACAGAACTGGTACCAACAGACATAAGAATAGGCGAGCAGAGCAACAGCCCAGTGCAGTTGAGTCTGCAATGAAGTGGACACGGTTGGTGAGGTTGGAAACAACGCACAGCAGCCATTACGTTTCATATTGAGGCAGTGCTACTCTCGGCAGCCATAGGTGTATCGCCAGCCAAACGTTGTCGCAAACCAAGCTTACTATCGTCGTCGTATCAATTCTTGGACCTATAAGCGCTCGCCAATAATTCAAGAACGGTTCTCACCGTTACTAGTCAGCATCCTTACGCATCCTGTTGTTTTATGTTTCTCTGATCACCCTTGACTTCCGGTCACGTGGCGCATTGCGAGACTGGAGATGTCGTTCGCATTATCGCATCACTTTTGCGCAAAATGGTGATCCTGTTAATCTCTTGGACCTTGAGGTTGTCGCTTTCCCAACCACGTCATGAAGGTAGCCGAGTGAAAGATTCAGGGTCCTCTGCTAATAGCCGCTCTAAATCCGCGCATCCGCTTCCCGCCCATGATCGCCTGGTCCCGCACGCCAACTTGAGTGACTGCAGATTCCGTACGCATACCAAATGGGAGCATTGATATCTATCTGAGAAAATCGTCAATGGGCCAAGGCGGCTTCAAAATCGCGGGAAAGCCATGTTTGATCGCCTACCTCTTATGAAAAATGCTTCTTTAATTCTTGCTCCCTCTGATCATGGCCTCAGACGCCAGCTCTTACTGTAGACTTATATAACCTGGCCCAGTCCCAATTCGATTCGCTTGACAATCTTTTGGCACAACAACAAAACATTGCCATGATGCGAACCATAATCACAGTCACGAAATTGACCCTTGCCGGACCTGACTCCAACTGCCATTATTGAAGGCTTTTCGTCAAAGTCCAATCCCTGCAAGCCACTCGTTGCCTGACGAATCAACAGACGCCGCCATGTCTGTACAGCCTGCTTCCACAGCAGCTGAAAATACAGGCACCACGAGGCTCTCAAGAAAAGGAGGAAGGTTGAGAAAATGCCTTGGTCAGAGACTGGTCGCCGTCAAGATGAACTTATGAATGTCCAGAATCTTGACCCTTTCCGTCGTATCATTTTGAGCTCCGTCGCATTTCCTCTTCACCATGGCCGAACTTGCTGCACTCGGCGTCGCAGCCAGTGTCCTCCAGGTTGTCGATTATGGCACACGTTTTCTCACCACGCTGTACCAAGTGAGACAATCAAAACATGACTTTTTCAATAATCTTCAGAATTTGCACAGCTCATCGAGCAATCTTTGGGATGCCCAGCATGAGCTTCAGATCATTTGTCACTCCGGATCAAACACGGATGCAGCGATATTGTCTCTCGCCAAGAAGAGTGAAGCAATTGCAAAAGAAATGCTTGACTCATTGAAGCGCATCGAGGACAATAGCCACGGAAGGAAGCGCGACGCAGTGATGAAAACATGGCTGATTATCTTGAAGGAGGACAAATTGAAGGGCCTTGAAGGGAGACTGACAGAGGTCAAGGCAGACCTGACATTTTACTTGTCCGTTAATTTGAGGGCTACTGCAAGAGAGACTTTAGAGAACCAGACGCAGATGTTGCTAGAGATGCGCAGCATGCAAGCAAGCATCAAAGCGATGGGAGATGCTTCGCGTGCAAACGAAGTTCAAGCAGGCTTCGGTTCTCTAGCTGTTGAGTATCTCACCAGCGGCTTACATGAGCGCCAGAAGCTCAAGTCTGAGTTCACAAATGCTTTGGTCGCTCGTATCCACAATTCTGAGGCCAAGGCGCCACCAGATTCATCAAGCATCCAACTATCACCACAGCGCAGACAACATTTAGAACAAGTTTTCATCTCAAGGATTCGATACGACACTATACAAGAGAGAGAGCTCACGATAAAGGAGGCCCACAAGGGGACTTTTCGCTGGATCTTTAAAGACAATGACACTGCGAAGTCGCCCATTGGGTTCAAGGAATGGCTTGTGTCCGATGACAGCCTCTACTGGATCACCGGAAAGCCAGGCTCAGGAAAGTCTACACTGATGAAGTACCTTCTTCAGCCTGTTGACGGATTGAGCAATGAGAACAGATGCAATGAACACTTGCAACAATGGGCGGGAGAGCAGAAGCTCACGGTTGCCTCGTTTCATTTCTGGGCTATTGGATCAGACATACAGGCGAGCAAGGAAGGATTACTACGGACACTACTTGTTCAACTTTTTCGCGCGCACTCAGATGCCATGCCATTTGTTGCTTCGTCGCGTTGGGAATCTTTGTGCCTTTTTAATGAGGACCCCGGTCGCTTCAACCAAAATGAATTGGAGGACATGTTTCGCCAAGCAGTCAAACACATCAGCACCCAAGCCAAACTTGCAATATTTATCGATGGCTTGGATGAGTTTGATGGTGATTGCAATGATCTTATATCCTTGGTACAGGAGTGCATTGCATCCCCAATCAAGGTTTGCATCTCGAGCCGTCCTTGGACAGAATTTGAGAATGCTTTTGGAGGCTATCCCAGGCTAAAGATGGAAGACCTAACATACGACGACATCACAAAATATGTCGTTTCCAGATTTGAGGCGAATTCTCAATTTGCAAGGTTCCAAAAACTGCATCCTCAATTTGCCGGTGTCTTGAGTCACTCGATCGCGGACAAAGCGAGTGGTGTATTTTTATGGGTTACCATTGTTGTCACATCGCTCTTGGCTGGGATGATGGCTGGTGACCGCGTCGAAGATCTCGAGAATCGGCTCAATCTCCTACCATCAGAAATGGATGACCTCTATGGAAGAATCATGGAAAGCATTGATCCTCTCTATCGCGAACATGCCGCCCAGCTCTTCAAGCTAGCTCATAATTGCCCCAGGGCAGCTTCGCTACGTGCACTGTGGTATGCGGACGAGGTCAACTTCTTAGACCGGGCCATCAACGAAGACCCAAGTGCTGTCCCGTTTGATGAGATGATAGGCCGACTGGAAGACATGCGACGCCGTATCGTAAGTCGGTGCAGAGGTCTGCTTGAAGTTAACGGGGAACTGAGAACTAATGGAGAGCGCGACGATCCTACAAAACCAGAGGGAGGTCCTGTTGTATATCTACACAGGACATTTGCGGACTTTCTAGCAAGACCTGATACCCAGCAAAGGCTCAACAGCTATCTTAACACGCCTTACGATCCTGGTGTTAGGCTATCAGCAGCATATGCATCATTGGCAAAGCTCTGGATGCCGCCGACTGTAACAAGCACATCCTGGTCCATACATTTCCGCAATAACTTGGAGAACAGCCTGGACCACGCGGGGAATGCGTTGCCGTCCTCAGGGGGCGATGTTGTTCGATTGATGGATCATCTACGAGAGAAGGGTGCCAGTCTCTGCTTGTACACGTATAAAGAAAACAGATTCAGATACCGAGAGGGCACATGGCAGAGAAAATCGACATTGATAGAATCGACAAGTTACCGCTACGACCCCTATCAAGAGTTTCTGTGCCTGGCGGCTGTGTGTTGTGTTGGGGAATATATCAGAGCAACGGCAGACGGCCACGGTCTTGTCGTGATCGCGAAACGGGATCCAAATAAGGAACGTTCGAAACTGGGGGCACTTGGGTGGAGACTACAGGGGAACCCCGAGCTACTCAAAGTCCCTCTTCTTTCGCTTGTGCCTCTAGAAGATACGAGAAGCGCATCAGTGATCAAACTGCTCCTCGAAAAAGGAGCAAAGCCAAATAGATCGATCAAACAAATTGGATTCCGCAAAACCACAGCATGGGAAGAGCTACTTGCCGGAGCTATTGCGATTATCGAGAGAAGCCCTAATGAAGTAAATAGCCAGGTGACAGAATGCGTGCATCTTATGCTGGAAAGAGGAGCGAAGGTAACTGTCGGGACAGTGCAGCGGGCGATAAAAATATCCAAGGAGTGCGTGGTGCCTCAATATTTGACATGGTTGTCCTTCTATCTGCACCAAGATCAGCACCAATATAGTAACGGCATTGTTCGGAATGCATCACTGGGCAATATATATGTACAGCTTAAGGCGATGAAGAAGGATCGGGAGGCACCCTTCAGGGTTACATAACCGAAGAGGGCAATGGAACGGACTGAGGAGCACAACAAGCGAACAACAAAAAACTGCATTACGATGCTATGAATGAACTTGCACAACATTACGCAAAGGGTATACTCCATCCATTATCCGTCCGACCCATCCAATCCGAACCAATTCTATAACACAAACCGACCATCCATCCATCCTATCCCATCCATGACCCTGAGAAGCACGCTCACAGCTAGACATACTAGGGCAGCTCATCTTCCTCATGCTCCCACTTCTTCGTCCCTAACTTCCGCATCTTCTTGGGACTGCCGTTCCCACTGACAGGTACCGGGCGCGCCTTTTCACCACTAACACGCATGCGCTCCAGCTTGCGTTCTAGATTGGTCATGCTATCGCCGCGAGATGGCTTAGAAGATGGAGCAAAGTCCTCCCGCTCCTCGAGAGGCTTGCGCTTAGTGGGGCTGCGTGAAGCGAGCTCACGCTTGAGAATACCGTTTTCGCGACGGAGGCGATCCACTTCCTCTTCAAGATCTTCAATAAGAACGTTTTCTTTATCGCAATCCTCGTCAGAGGCAAGTCCGCGCTCGAGGACCTCTACTTTGCGGTCCCAATGCTCTTCGGTACGTTCTTGCTCAATAGCCATGGAGTTCTTCCAGCGAGCCATTTCTAATGCAAGACGTTGCTCAAACTCCATGGCGCACTCTTCGCGAATGGCTGCTTCGAGATCAAGCATGCGGTCTTCCATGGTCAGAAGGTGAGCTTCAGCTGCGACGCGTGCTTCACTTTGACGATCGACTTCTTCGCGCAATTGATCCGCTTCCTCACTAAGACGCGCGATCTCAAGCGCTGCAATCTCCATCGTCGCACGTTCATCTGAGCTCATTGGCGGAGAGAAGTTTCTATACGATCCTCCACCTGCGGGCATGAACGGTCGTGGATGAGGATGCGTTGGACTGATCGAACGGTTTTGAGCCATTTGTGGTGGTTGGGCGAGGATGGTTGTTGTGATTGAGGGGACACGAGGGACGGTGACCTCACGAGCGAGGGCACTGTACCGAAGGATTTGAGATGTGGCGTTGAAGTCCCCGCGAGGGTCAGCGGTAACGATCATGACGCCTCTTTGGGGGTTGCGGCGAGGAGCTTGGGAGTGTGAGGTTAAAGAGGAGGGGAATGAGTTTGAGAAGAGGAGCTCAGTAAGTTTGCATTGTCTGAAGGGGACGATGTTGGGCTGTTGCATATTAGTCGCTGCCCTTCAATCACCACTTCGATGACTTACCTTGCTAGAGCTAGCAGCCTCGCTCTGTGTCTGGAGACATTGGCCTAGATACATCAAACTCTCGTTGATCTTGCCAGCCTCTGCAAGAGTGGCACCCGCCGTCTTAGCTTCGCGCGCACGCTCACTGCCCGCCAGATCAACAATGGTAAATTTATTTCCTTCCCAAGGGCCAGGTCTTCTGCTGCGAGTTCGCTTCTTGACTTCAAAGACAAAGAATCCATGGCTTCGACTTGAAACGCTGTTGCTTCCAGTGCCAGTAACTCGGCGCTCTTGAAGACCAGTTTCAATAACGGTCAGTGCCTCGTTGTAACCGGAGCAGATGACCTTTCGAAGGCCAGCGACAACCTTTCGGTCTGGCGATAGCTCTGTCGACTTGAAGAGTAAAGGACGTCGTCGCACTTCTTTTGTGGCACCGGATTTGACAGCGGGAGTAAGGAGATCGTAGATTCGGTCATTGTGCACTTCGTACATTGAGATTATAACAACATATTCGGCCGAAGGATCGCAGGAGATGTCGATGTTGCTCACGTCGGGGAGCTGTGGAAGAGCCGAGGGGCGCACGGTAATTCGTCGAGGTGGTGGGGACATAACACCGTCGGGCTTAACATCATCTTTAGTAACATTCTTTACACGAGTTGAAGTGGTAAGAGACATGAAATGTCGAAGACCCCGCTTGGGCGTCTTGGGACAGTTCAACGTGCTAGGAGACGCAGGCAGACTTTCGAGAGGTCTTCTACCACGCTCAGAAGAACGATCCTATCGCTCCTTGAGACGTCGAGTTTCCTCTGCTTCGCTAACAAGCCGTACACTTTTCGGACTTGATGCGCAGTCTGCTGGGAACGCGCCTGGGAGGTTGGCGACTAGCTTGGAGGCGGGGATGTTGGCATAGGAAGATTTTGGGGTTTGTCGTACAAGCATTGGTGTACCGGCGCGTGAAGGCGCCCGTGAAGCAACGGAGTCGCGAAATGGAGGATCGAAGAAGTGGGACGCGGTTGTAAGGGATGACTCGGCACCGTCGATGGCTTGAAGAGAGTCTTGTGCTGTGAAAGCGGCGTTGGGATCGAGAATGTTTTCGCCGATTGAGCGGAAGAGGACGTCCATCGTGAGTTGGGTCAGGCCGCGTTGTGTCTTGCTTCCGAGGATTGTATGTGTCTTCGTCTATTAGTCTGGCTGTTTCATTGTTGACATGGTACTCACCTTGCCGGAACCTGTCACTCCTAGAGTAGCGACGACAGCATCTGTACCCTCGCCGCCCTCAGGCGCCAGTACGCCCTCAACGAAGGGGACAATCTCTGTGCAGTGAAAGACATCGAGCTGGGTTGCATCTTCCTCAAAAACTTGGGTGAACGCGAACTTCTCAATAGCCCGGCGTCGATCTGTAGGCGGATTTAGAACAATATGCTTAGGATGTGAACCGTCCTCAGCGGGCTCAACATCAAGAATGCGATCACCATCACCATGTCGAGTAGGCGGGGGCCGTAGCCGTAGATAAACCTCAAACAGGTTATGAGACGCTTTTCGCTCCATGATGCTGCTAGACACGATGATATGCTTTTCGCTTAAACAAAGATGCAGGAACAGAATGGATCGTGGACGAGACTTGTTTAGGACGGTGGATTCATAAACGGAGCGTTGACGTTACAATCCTGGTTGGAGGCCCAGTGTTTACTCCAGTTTCCCTTGGCTTGCTGGCTGGCACGACAACGGTTGAAAACGGTTGGAGGGGTGGGAGATAAGATAAGATTAGATAGGATAAGCGCTTTGGCGCGCGGGTGCAGCACGGGCCATGCTGAAGCTTTCACGCCATCGAGAAGAAAAAAAGTTGAGTGGAGTTGAGTTTCTCCTCAGGCTTGAGTTTGTTCTGGCCTCAAGGACAAGGATGTAAGCCAATTGCTTGAGTGGTGTTACTTGAGGTGGTGCATCGTAAGGTTCAAGCGGCCACGATTAGTTTGTGTCGCTATGTTCCCAGCTGAGTTCAATCGGAAGATCCCTTATCGAGAAGTGTGTCTGTTCTGCATCTGCAGTAAGCTGAGATGCAATTCACATGCCAGTCTGAAGCATGTCTGAAGCTTCGTGGCAGCTAGGATGCGTGGCAGCAAGAGTCATCAGTGAACAAGGGGGTGTACGAGTGTAACTAACGCAGCCAATGGCATAATCTCCAGAGCTGCTGATTTCCTGGGGGAGGTTGACTCACCCAAGAGTCATAGCTATGTCCAAACGTATTTACGTGTTCATAATGCAGAAGCTTTCACCTTAATTTCGACTGTGCCGCTTTTTTGTTACGTTCATTGTCGTAACGAGTAATGCCGGGGCCGCCATTGGTAAAAATCTCTGAGGTAGATCCTGAGAGGGGCGCCGTTTACTGGGCAATGGCGAAGTTACGCTATGAGGAGATTTTGACTCTAAAGATTTGGTCTGGCGCTAAAGAGTTTTGATGACGGAGGTGCCCTTCGAGAAGAAGAGGGGAATGAGGGGCTGATTGAAGTTTGTTCTTATGGGATTGACGATGGGAAAAGCTGCACGGACTAGCAGATGCCATTCAACTTTGAGGACGACAAGACGTAAAGGCCAGTGTGTCTCGAGGTGCTGCCAAATATTAACAGGCATCCGGAGTTGAGCCTAAAGGCCTAGCCGACAGAACCAAGTGATGTGAAGCAAGCTTCTACTGTCGGTCAATTCTCTACGTAACCATCAACAAAATTCGGTATCCAGGCACGAGACGGTGCGTAAGACTCTTAGCTTGCCTCACCAGAAATCTCTTTTCCATTGGATATTTCTGCGTCGAGACTGCGGATACTGAGTAATTAGTTCTCGTCAACTCCGGTTGTCGCTTAAAAAACTTTAGACGACAAAGAGAAAAAAGTACATTAATAACCCCACCAGTGTCCGTGGCAACATCATAGTCATACAGTGGAAGCTCAGGAACTTCTTATTCTTTTTCGGGGACCGAGGCACTGTATCGGTATCCATTTCCCTGGCGTTATTTCTAGCATAAGCGAGAAGACTGACGATGTTTCTCGTCTTATGCCGATGGGAGAGTCCAAAGAAAGGTATCCTCTTTTTCTTTTTTTTCTGGGGCTGCTTTTTTTTTTTTGAAACTGGGACTCTTTGGGAGTTGGCATTGGCCACTGACATAGCCGCCTGTGTTTGCCCCTGTTTGAGAGTGGAGTACGTGCTGGCTGCGGAGCTTTTTGGAAAAATGCTTGGCCTTCTGTTGGAGGGAGACGGAGGAGGGGTCTTTG
The DNA here is from genome assembly GCA_013396095.1 of Fusarium sp. NRRL 52700. Taxonomy (NCBI): domain Eukaryota; kingdom Fungi; phylum Ascomycota; class Sordariomycetes; order Hypocreales; family Nectriaceae; genus Fusarium; species Fusarium sp. NRRL 52700. Next base: position 328,984 of record JAAQRM010000447.1, on the reverse strand, counting down.
ATTTCTTGCTTGCCTGCTTGCGTATCCCGGCTCCAGCGTCTGTTCTGCCGTGGATGAAGCATGGGGCCTTGGGTCAGTTCAGTGGACTCCGTACTCAAGAGATTATTGGAAATGAAACGATTGAGATGTTCTCGTGACATGGCTGAGTTTGGGATATGGCTCTGGTGGCATGTTGCTGCAGCCACTGAATGTACTTGCTGTAGGTAACAAGGTACTGTAAAGCCACATCACTTTCAACTGCCTGTCGTGTTCCCAAGGTTGGATTGCTCCGATATCTAATATCAATTTCTTGCATCTCTCCCTAGTCGAGTCCTACTGTACTTTAGATTGATGCTCCATGCTCCCTGTCGTGCTTCCATTCTGGGGCCTGACTGGTCCCTTGACTGTATTTTTGTTCGCCTCACGGACCAGGGAGCCTGGGGTAAATGTTTGAAGTCAAGTCAAGTCACTCATGATTCAACTTGGCCCCAGCTTTTTGTTCTCAACTTTCGGTGACGGGCAAACAAACATCTCTACTGCAGTAAGCTCCATATAGCACACGTAGCATCAAAACAATACAGAAATAGTCTCCTTGCAGTGTCTCACTCGTCGCATCAGCGCTTCTCATTGTACAATTGTCTTCCTATCGTTGGGCTTCATCTGAGGCTGCAAAAAGCGGTGACGGTATTGTCCCTCCTAAAATAGACTAGCGCATAGGTACCTTCCCTCCCGCACTGCACGCTCCATCGACTCCACTTCTAACTCAATCATCAATCACCCCCCGGCACTGCCTGCCTCGAGACACTTTGCCCAATCAGGATCGACCCCACTTAGAAGACGGAAAAAGTTTGGGATATTTCTCTCCTCCTCCTCTCCCCCTCGCTTCCTCTCTTCTTCCTCTATCACCAACCCCAAACCCAAACCACAAAAGACAACGAAGTCGACATTTTACAGCATCACCCAGAGAACTACCCCTACCAAGAACAAAGTCGAGTAACCATGCCTTCGGCCGTCGCTGAGCTGTAAACGCCCACTGCGGGCCGTGGCTGTTTTCCCTGTCCCGGCTCGCAGTCCAGCAGTTCTCCGAGTTAACCAGTCAATACTTCTCTCTCGACTTTGATCTTTACAGGCTTTCCCGCTCCCGGAGCTGAATGCTCTACCGAGAGTCTGTCTCTGAAACCAACGATTCTGCAACTTGCCCGATAGTGAAGGGCTTTTGATACAGTTACTACTATTCTACTCTCCCGACCACCTCCCTACCTTTCTCTCTCTATTAAAGACGATAAAAACAACTTGAAGTTGTTCGAAAGCGTATACACGCATATACCTACTACAAAACAACTCTTGCACTACATTACTAGAAAACATTCGATCTGAGCTTGCTCATCTACATCACTTTGAAGACAACTCGAACGATCATTACAACTAGAATACTAAACGTCTTGAAGCATTTTCAAAATGTCTCGCAATCTCAAGCAAAAGTTTACAACCCCGGTCAAAAAGACCAAGACCGCCCAGCGCCGCCGCAGGGTCTCCGACACTCCTTCTGCTTCTTCCTTAGACCTCTCTGACGATGGCGGCTACTCTGCCGTTGAAGATATTAGCGACTCTTCAGACGACGATGAGGATGATGTTGCCGCGGCCGAGGAGGAGAACATCCTAGAGGAAACTCATGTTCCCCCCACCCCACCACAAGCTCCTCGGCCGCAACCGACTATTGAGGAGGATGACGAAGAAGAAGAGGACGTGGAACAGGACGAGGATGAGCAAGAGGGCCTAGATATTGAGGATGATGACGCTGCTAGCTGGGGAGGCATCGTTACGGATGATGAGGACCAGCCTGACGTCTACCAAGATGCCAATATCTTTGGTGAGGAGCCTATAGAGCGCCACGTTCACTTCGATGTGCCCTCTAGCGACTCTGACTCTACCGACACCGAGGATGAGATTCAGGGTTTCTTCCCTGATATCTTTGTTTCTCAAAACAACCTGGATCCTGCTTTCCGTCGTGAGATTGAGAACGACCCTAATGAGTCCTCCGACTCGGGATCTTTCTGGGACTTCAACAACCAATACGGCGAACAAGATGATGACTCGGATGCCGAGGAAATCTTCCGACAAATTGATGATGACACCCCTATTGCCACTCCAATGGCCTCCCAGCCAGCCACTGCTGCCTCTACCCCTCAGCCCATTCCCTTTGGCTTTGAGGAACCCACCGAGCTGGATGGCTACGAGAGTAAGTTTGGCTATATGGGCGTCATTACCTGTACTAACATGCCCAGCTGATGGCGATACCACCGAGGAAGATGAGCCCGAGCCCATTATACGAAGGAAGACTCGACGCCCTTCGAAACCTATGAGCGACAATTCCGACTCTGATGCCGACAGCCCGGTCAAGGCCGAGCGTGGCCAGCCTCGTTTGGGACGTTACAACCTTGATCGTTCCGACAAGAAGCCCATTGCTGTCCTCAACCCCGTCACCGGAAAAATGATGATCTTTACTCCTCACCGGCGCCACCAACTCGACCTCTCCCCCGAACAATTTAACTTTCCCTGGGGCACTGAGGGGCCCGAGTCACCCATCATGAGCAACTCTGCAAACCTAATGCTCAGCGCCATGTTCTCCTCCAACACCTTCGGTGACTTCTTCAATACGGCTCAGGTTATGGGGCCCGCTGAGGCTTTCTTTCCCTTCCCCTCTGAACCCAATACCGCCGACGAGAGCTCAACCGCGCCTAGCTTGCAGGATGAGGATGAAGAAGACGCAGAACTGAATCTGGACCTCAACGATTTCATCGCCTGGGAGGAAAATGACTCTTCTGGCGACGAAGAGGGCGACAACTGGGATCCCGCATCAACACCCGGGCGGCCCAACACAGCTACCAGCGAGAAGCAGGCTCATGGTCACATCAATTCCGAGACTGTCGGAGCTTTCCGCCGTAACCAAATTAACCAGCAGCTCATTCTGAGCAACCAGGCTACGCAGGACTCCCTCGCATTCAGCGGTCCCTACAACTACACCGCACTCAAGGGTCTCAAATCGGACCGCTTCGACACAGCTGCCATCCCCCTAACGCCCGCTCGTCGCCACAAGAGACAGATGAGCGACGCCACACGCAGCCCCCTTGAATCAATGTCTCAAAAACGCAAGGCCACCACTGAAGCTGGCAACGGCCATAAGAGGCACAGAAGCATTTCGGATGTGAACTATCTCCACATCTAGCGCAATGCACACCCACAAAAACGTACGAGGACGGCATAGCCTGTTGTCGCTATCCCTGGCCTCGACACTACTCTCTTTTCACTTTTTTCCTTGAATGTTTTTCTTTGGGTTGAATAAAACCCTTGTTCATAGCGTGCTTGCTCGCACCCCCTCCCCCAAGGGACTGGGACGATGTTTTCTTTGGAGATGATACCCCAGCAGCTCCAGCCCGGTCGAAAAGCCTGGTGAGCGTATCGGAGGAATCAGCGACTCGCCTTGTTGTACTTTTAATGGTCAATTAGGTGGTCGGGCAGGTATCTGCTCTGCGAGCGAACCTGCATGGGATAAACAAAAAGTCTAATGCCGCTAATGCTTTGATGTTCTTGATGTCGGATATGGGCAAAAAGTTATCAATTGTCTTTCGTTACTGGTGCTTTCGTCCATGGGTCTAGAGGTAGATAAAAGCCGCGACCAAATTTTCATTCAGTGTTGTCAATACCAAAAGTCTCTTGATTGTCTCTTCTGTAATGGGATGTGATGTGATGTGATGTGAATTGGAGCTGTCGTGCAAGACGGCCTCATTTTTGGGTGGGGCCGTCATTTCGAGTCCTCCGTATTCTCACGGCTTGCGACGTCTCCTGTAGCTACGCGATGAGTACGACGTGATACAATGCCTATTGGAGTTTTGAACCGTTCAATTGCTGCCAATACTTGTTGGCACAATACCTGTCCGAAGCCCAAACAATTTTCAGCCGCGCCAAGGCTACTGTGATGGGCGCAGTAACCATCAAGCGCCTTGGGCTTCTGGCTTCAGTGACAATCGGGACATGTAACACTCCAGAAGTTCTTTTTGCCATGACTGTGACTGTGACTGTGACTCACAGCTTTGTGCAAGGTGAAAATCATGGTACAGCAAGCCTGCGTCCATCGACGATTACATCCCTACAGAAGCAGAGACCGTCGGACCTCGATCCTAAGCGACAAAAAGACTTGGGTAAATTGGTGTAAGTTCAGGATGCTCTTTGATGAGTTTATTTTGGCACTTTGCGTCGAGCCTCCTTCCTGCCAGCGCCATGGGGGCTTTTCAGTTTACTGATGTTGACTCGTGGATAATCTCTGACTTATCGGTGAGTCATTGTTCTTTCGTCAATTGACGCCCAGTCTTGAGGTGTCGCTAATGGCCTACGGACAATCTGCTCCGAGATGCTGCCTGAGGTCGACTTATGATGAGTCGCCTTTCAAGGTCAATACGTTGACCATACATTGCGTCTCTTTAATCCCCGCGCGGATTATCTTGCAAGATCACAATCAGCAGCAAGGAAGCTATAGAATATCTAGCCATTGCCGCCGCCACTCAGCGATAACTTATTTTCCTCTGGTATTGGTGAAGCTGCCCTTTCCGCAGCAAGTAGTGGCCCATGAGAATGTATACAAAGTCAATGGACTTGCTATTCATGTCGTAAAGTAATTGAGCGGTGCCAATACCTGTCTTGCAGAAAGTGACGGCGCTGATTTTGAGAGATGCAAGCCAATTGACCAGCCATACATCACTCCGTAAAGTAAATCCGTGTCCCATCAAGATCCCTCGTCCACGGCATCAATGCACCAATGCCCGCTGGGATTATCCCCCACAACGCCGCGCTCAGTGCGTTCCCAGCTGACTTGTATGAGAGGACCTCCTTTTTTTTTATGGTCATGTTGATTGAAGTATTAAACACTTGCTGCTTGTTCAGGCATCCAGGCTTGAAACATTGTAGAGTACGGCCCGGTTGCTCAGCCTTACCGGGCGAGATGTGGGTCCACTCTCGGCCGACTTCGATACGTACCGCCGGCCGCCCAACGACGACACCCAAAAGCGTAACAGAGCAGCGAACTAATGGATGTCACCTGAGACGAAGAGAATAAAGACATAGAAAGATTATAGTTACTGTTTGGCAAATTATCCTCTCACTGGCCTTGGTTATTGGATGTGGCAGCCTGAGCGCAGCTTCGATGCCAGATGTCAAGGTCATCTAGTCACCATTTTTATACTTTTAAACAACAAAGTTAACATTAAAGATACACTGGGGGTGTTGGCGCAATGGTAGCGCGTTGCTTTCCGGTGGCAAAGGTTCCAGGTTCGAGTCCTGGGCATCTCGTATATGTGTTTTTTGATGGCTGTCTCTGGTGACTCGTGTGAGAGACTGGAGGCACTAGGGGTGGCAGAGGGAAACTGTGAAAGAACCCTCCAGCTCCTTCTTTTTGACACTCTACAATCAAGTAGTTTTCAAGAAGCAGAAGTCTTCCCTCTCTGAGTATGTTATATGTGTGCTTTATTAAATGGCAGTCTCCTGTAATGGCCTGGGGAGGGCGTCTTAGCTTGACCCACTATTGGCTAGGCTGTTGGAGTGAGGGAGGGGTTGGATTGCAACACGTTGCAATAAAAACGCATCATCTATATTATGAATTTGCTGAATGGGACTCGGGATGAACCTGCGGAGAGTAAATTTAAACTTGCGAAATTTTCATCAAAACAAAACCGACCAGTGGCCAATGTAACTCATTGCTCCGAAGACGACCATCGGATCTTTTGTCGACGCAACAGGCAACGCCTGGCCTGTGGAATGGTACAAAAGCTCTGTGTTCGACCAGTCCTTCCAGAGTTGCCTGATCTCATTCCAGAAGAAAAAGCTGCGTTCTTTCTCCTGCAGGTGCCATATGAGATCTCAGTTTTTTTTTTTTTTTTTTTTTTTTTTTTGGTAACACCTGAATCCTGTCTCCTTTGTAGAACGGCTTATACCAGGTGTCGTAAACTCAAAACCGTTCACAACCAAGTATTTAGCCATATTCAGATCACCTCCCTGCTTGAGGAACATGTCCCCAGAACGAAGCTTGTGAGCCAGCCTCGCAAGTCTACGTCTTGAGCTACAAAGCAATCTATTGAAACCTCCAAATAGGCAGGAACGGCAGGAATTCATACCTTTGCCCCAAAATTACAGATGATGCTGTTCAATACATCGACGTCAATCGCATTAGATACAAGCCAACGTACTAAGTTCTGTCTGCTGACTTAAGTTCTCAGCCACGAGCCTCAACTGCAAATAACACATCTAGCTAATAACTTTGACATTATACCTTAATGACTACCCAATTGCTACAGCTAAAAGCTGATATCATGAAAACCTAAAAGATGACTCATTTGCCCGCCATCACGGGACAAACCAACGTACACAAGTCGCGCTGACCATGTTTGACAGATGCTCTGACTCAAATTGCATGTTAAGACATTCTGTTCCGCAACTTATAATTTAATTCTAGTGCCTTGCTTTCCGGTGGCAAAGGTTCCAGGTGAGTCCTGGGTATATCGATGTGATTACTTTTTGTGTTTTGGCTCCCTGTTTGATATGGAGTTGTGCCTTGAACAATGTTGTAGACACCAATGCTTGTAGAAATACTACACTATGGGAGCTTTTCTTTCAGGTCAGGAGAGAAAGTAATTCCTTTTACGTTCTAAAATCATACAGCTCGTCTAAAAAACGATTTCCAATGCCGTGCGGAGAACCCGGACTCTGCTCCGTGAGCGACCCGGCCGATGGGATCCACATCGGCTCCGCCTTCGCAGAAATAGTACGAAGGACCATAGCACCCTTTTCTATTTGCCAGACAAATCTACAACTTTTATCACCTTTATCATTCCCTCGTTATCCCAATAATCCCGGGCATCTTGTCTCTAGTATCTGTCGTCTCTATTACCAAGCGGTACAAGACGGGCCGTCTCCATGGGGTTCCAGAGAGTATTCATTGGCCCGTGATTCCGGCTATAATCAATTGTCCGAACCGGAAAACACTCCTGTGCTACAAGCCTGTGCAAACCCCATCCCCAACTGCGTCTGTAACGCTCAAACCAGTCATAAATGGCATAAATAGCCGGAGTTTGCCTGTCATAGCCTCTCACGAACAAGCACTCACAAGGAGTTGTTGCTAATCGCTGGCCTTTGCGGCTCTTTGGGTACTCAGTTTTCTATTTTCTCTACAATGGCCGGGCAAACCCCACAGCTCAATCCTGTGTATACAAGCAAGTTTAGAGTTGCCACTGTACGCGCAAAGACATGAAGTTTAACCAACTTTGTCAAACACTGAGAAACGTGCTACAGAATCGTAGATTAACCTGCTTCTCAGTATCATGTGATGTCCTGTGCCCTTCACTCCTTACCTATTTCCATTGTCGATATTCGTGATGTTTTCCTTTGTGTCAAATCAGTGTAAAGAAATCGATTTCGTAGTAAGTTGCGGCCATGGTGCAGGTTTGCATGACGGCAATCGTGTAAAGTATTACAAACAATGTACTTCGTAATGTTGATGTGTCGACCGCTCCTCTCTATGCGTCTTTGCAAGCCTGAAAACTCAGCTACTGAGACATTACCCCATGCCAGTATTAGACATGTGTAAAGGAGAATTATATGAGTCTCTTCGATGCCTGCACCTAGTTGAGTGACTCAAATAATGGAAGGAAGTGCAACGACACAGAAGTTTGTCGCCATACGAAACGGCTCTGCAAACTCGTTTCCGGCTTGTGTGATGTTAGTGATTCACAGCTCACGTTTGTTATGTTTGTCCTTTAACGTAGTGATTCACAATTCCCACGACTTTCAGGTTTGGTTCTACTACTACGACTCACAGACCTGAAGCTCAATTGTTTGAGAGCCCAGCTGCACCAATTATAAATACCTCCCAGTTCCTCCATTCTTCATACTGGGATGCACCTTTTGTGCCCTCCAAGTCATGGGTACTGTTTCGGGAGCTATGCTATATTTAAGCAGCTGACTTCAGGCGCTCGCTTATGTAAATGGTGATATGAGGTTTTCGCACCCAACACGAGACCCTTTGGGCCACGGAATTGACCGTCAAACCAGCTGCAACACAACAGGGCCCAGTTTTGGGACCTCACAATATGCCAGCCCAGGTTATGAGATAGTACCTTGCGTCCTGGATCAGTTTTTAGGATAGCACATAATATGATAAGTTTTTGTGGTAGCAGAGGCGTCATGAAGTAGAATGCATCTACGGGCTACCAGTAGAGAAGATAGAAAAGCCTCTGAAGCGTTTGATTATCTATATCCCACCATGCTATCTATAAATCCCGATTCCAACTCCCAACAATCTTCTGTAATGTGGCACCAGAAACACTACCAATAATTTGCCTAGACCCGTCCCCAATCGCTATATTTCTTGCCCTGACTAAACCTTTACCTTCCAAGATTATTGTCTGTTGGCTATTGTCACCAACGCTGATATTCTCCATGGCAAATGTCTGAGTAGGGAAGGTCTGTTCTTTGGCTTGGTTAAGCAAGGCACAGTCTATACGCTGCGTTGAGTTGGTTTGAGTGGTACTTGTAAACTCCGAGTCTTCATTGTGCAGAGCATCTTGTTGAGTTGAACTCGATGAGCCAGTTCGAGTTCCTCGTATCTGCTCTTGTAGCAGGACAACAGACTCTCTTAGCAATCTCTCAGAGTTTTCAAGTGTCAAAAGAGCGGCATTCTGGAGACGGATAAGTTTCCTCAGAGTATCTATCGATAATTCGTCAGGATCCTAGAAGTTTACCCATTAACTTTCCACTATCGAGTCCGTTATATACTCTACTTACGTATGCTTGCTTACAATCAGGTTCGTCTCCTGACTGATTTATGTCTGTATGAATATATAGCGAGCTTCTTGGTCTGATAGTGATGTTTGGGTTTTTATCAATCATTCTGTTTGCTATAGGTGATGAAGGTGCCTTCAGTTGCCAAGATACAGAGATAGAATGAGCTCTACTGACAAAGTGCAAGATACTGCATATTTACAGACCTTCAGCTTCCGCTACGAGCCCTCAAGTCGAGGCATCATGGATTTCTACGATCAGTAGTGTCAGCACTAGACTCAATTACCTTTTGGCTATTCTTTTGACTGTGCATGTATGAAGATAGCTTGGCGCCACCCATTGCACGAGAGTGTGAAATCTAGAGAGGGAATGCTGATCTTATATTTTTGATTACTTTCCATGAGGCCAGTTACACTAAACTGTAATGCCACCATGAAGCGAGACCGTAAAGAGGCAGGCTTAATAAAGAACTTGTATTATTTCCTAGCTACTAAAAATCTATGACGATATGCTCGCCAGCTACTACTTATTCAAGAAGAAAGCATGCGTCAGAGCAGAAAACCGGCGGCGCCTTAGTTTGAGGCCATAATCTAATGTATTTGGAATTCATATAAGTAGATTCAAGACCATCCTGAGGTCAACTACGTCAAGTCCGCGGCTGACATCGGCAAAACAAGGTATCCTTGCGATGCTAGCCGAAGATGAAATTAATGTCTCTCGGGTTTAACAGCGCCGAAATTCATGAAAATTCATGGATACTCATAACCTTCGGAGGATTGCATGTACTGACTTACTCATACTGGTAGTAAGATGTACACGTACAGAGTCTCCTCCGTACTACGCAATTCTTTGTACTGAGGTAACCATAACAGTACTCCCCTTTTGGCAATCATGAGATGTGTAAAAAGTGGCCTTCTGATGAGGTGCCAAGTTCCGGCCTAAGGCAGAAAGTTGGTCATGTCCCGTTCCATCTGTTCCAACATGATCGAGGTGCCTAGGCTGTCCAATTAATAGTTAGAAATTTTGCTATAATTAGGTACATGCAAAATGACGTAGCCTTTGTAATTACTAGCGCAATTGTCTTTTTGCTAGCCTAAAAACATGATAAGAAAGAGGAGAACGAAGTTGATCTCTAGGTGTCTAATGAAGCCACCACATACACAGGATAACGACATTCGTTCAATAACCGCCGCAAGCCAGGGAGGCATGACCTCCACTAATGAAAGCTAGCGAATAGTTCAGGCCTGGGCTTCACATGGAGATAGCTTTGGACAGGGTCCAAGAGCTAGGCAACGCAAAAGATCGTTGCTTGAAACGGTTCATCCTTAGCTATCCTTACTGTCTTCTACGTGAAACAAGGTGAATCATCGGAAATTAAAGCTGTATTTCTCTCCCAGCGCTTAGATCAGTGATCAAGCTGCAGCCAGTCAAAGTAAGGAACGAGCCGCTGAGCCAGGCCCACAGTGGCCGCTGCCCCTCTACCAGAGCGCTAATAGGAGCCAATCGCAACTGTCGAGTTGGGCGAGGAGGAGGTATTTCACCACAATGCTGCCTCACGGTTGACTGGAACATCTGAGTCTCTTGTAACATTCTTCTGTTTTTCGATTTGTGTTTCAATTAGAAATCGACTGATTAGAGATATTGCAATGGATCCTGGAAGCATCACCGGTATCGGTTTGGCTATTGTCCCACTTGCGGTTCAATCAATCAAATCACTCAAAGACACCGTTACTCGTTACAAAGGCCGCGACAAGACCCTTGCTAGGCTATATCATGTGCTTGAGGATCTGGATAACATTCTGGAAGTGCTCGAACGAGCTATTGACTCAGAAGCATTGACGCGGGCTCTTCTGGAGGGCCCTGTCAGCCGATGCAATACCTTATGCCGCGATTTCGAGACCGCCATGCAGGCATTTGGTGGAACGTCCAGGATGGGCTTTCGAGATTGGGCCAAGATGGAGTTTATGACGGGCGACATCAATGAGTTCATGGACAGGTTAGCAGGATATAAAGCAACGATCTCAGTAGGTCTAGGTATTATCATTATGTTAGTCTTCTAAACCTGGCCAACTTGAATCCTAAGACTAACCTTGGTTCTACTGCTATTTTAGGCAAAAATCCAAAGTCTCCCATGAAGTACTTGAAGAATACAACGAGACGATCCAGGATACAATATACAACCTTAATGTCAATCTACAACGCCTTGATGAAAAAATGGAGCTTCTTGTCCAAGAAAGCAAAAGCATCAGCGCTTCGAATACAGGCACTGACCTAAAGGACGAGCGGGCTGTGACGGAGCAATGCCTCCGAATTTGCCAAGATGCCCGTTCTTACATCGACTCACTGGCAGACCGGGAAGAATCCCTAAAGGATCAGCCGCTCTCAGAATCCGTTGCTGATAGCGAGGCTCCGTTCGAGGCACAATTGCTTCTACGCCGAACCTTGAATGAGAGTCGAGACAACCTCGCCCAGACCATTGGCCGGCTCCAGGAACGGTTGGACTCCATGGCAACAAGTGGGACGCCCAAGAGTGACCTTGGCTACCTACAATTAGAGGGAGACTTGAAAACTTCCAAGCAGTGTTTAGAGCTGTGCAAAACTGCATCTGAGCAGGTTGCCACTCAAAAGGTCTACACCGTCGGAGAGATGATTGCTGATGGTGACAGCGATCAAGTAGTAATCACGACTCTCGCAGACCTCTTTAATGTCAAGAAGGCGTCGTCAACCAACAGATCAGCGCAGTGGATAGGATCCTTGTCGGATGATACGGCGCGACAAGTGTCTAAAGATCGGTACAGTAGTCGTTTCGGTGCTGTGGCCGCGGATGGGGCTGGCGATGGCATTAGCACCATGCCTTCAACATCCAACACTCGCGAAGTCAACAGTAGCCTGGCACGACGACCTGGGAAGACAGGGCAGCCAGCGGCGCCAGAGGCAGTGCATAGGCGGCCTTTTCCAAATGAGATAAGAAAGCGGGCAACGGAAGACGGTGATGAGAAGGAGAAACCCCGATAGAACAATCAACACGGCATCGAGGGCCTCGAAGGATTCGCCGTCGATAAATTCCACGCCGAAGCTGAGCATTATTGTAGTGATGGTTTCCTGCACGCTATCCAAGAGGTCTACAAGTCAACAATAGATGAGGGTCGCCTTTTGCGGGATGTCATAGTGGAGGTCGTTAATACGCATCCGGAACTTTTGGATCAATCGAGATGGCAAGAGTCAATTATAGGTCTGAGTTTTTATTTTAATATACTGCTACGTTCCCGTTGCAGGCGACCTACATCGCAGCCAGCCTCTAGACTGCTTGATGAGACCTAAATCGATAGAGGCAGTTAAAGAGCATTTATATTCTACCTAATTGCGGGGGATTCGACTAAGGGGAGAGAAAGCGATATCATATTCACCGTGGCGCATATATACAATAATATAGTATTTATTAAAATATCTATCAACCAAGAGCTTTCCCCTCCTATTTGTATGTTAGCAGAATCGCTCAAATCGGCGCAGGGGATGTATAAGCTGACCATTTTCAGCTTAAGCTCATAATTTCGGGACGAGAAGCCACTCTTGGTCAGATATCGAAGGTTAGGCCTTGCTTGTCAGTGTCTGGCACGAAATGGCGTTTGGTGGGCCTCCCGCATCATCATGACCTTTAAAAATTGCAGCATGGAGGCAGGAATACACTCATCTTGTGATGCACTCGTCTTTCTATCTGCTTCATATTCTCTCCTTCTCTCGCTGTGGGTCTACTATTGTATCATGCCTCGTATTAATTCCTGGAGGTGGTCTATGTACCCTCAATTGCATAGAAAGGTAGCGCCCCTACTTTCCAAGGACAACCTCCGCTTCCGATTCCACAATGTCGACGATGACAGCACATGCATCAAATCATATGATACAAACGTGATGGGCAGGTTCGTTTGTAATAACCGCAACTGTGCAACCAATGGCTGGTCGAGCAAGAAGATTGCTATTACGATTCGAATGTACGACAACAAGCGATACAATGCCAGAGTCTACAACCAGCATTGCAAAGCATGTAATAGCACCAGTCGACCCTTTCTAGATGAGAAGTCATACGCGGATCGGGTAGCATATCGCGTCAAGAAATGGAGTGGAATAAAGCTGGACCCGCCTCATTACTCGGGAGAGTTTACTGGTGAACATGAGAGGGACCTATGCGAGGGATGCAAGGCTGGTCATTGTGATCTAGGATAGCTGAGAGCCTAGAATCAATGCCTCGTGAGCTTTTGCAGAGGGGCAAGCACATTGCAGGAATGTATTTAAGATATTGAGCTCGTTGTTGAGGAACTTTCATGTTCAGGACAACAGATCACGGCATGTATTTGTAGTGCTTCTAGAGACAGCAATACAGGGAATTGGGACTTGAATAAAATTGATCCAAGTAGACTGCTATTGAACGATTTTATCCAGGTATTTGCATCACTTTTCGTCTACTATGTCTAGAGTTGTAGCCCGTTGTGTCTTCTTAGGCTGTCGTGGCTTCCCAGACCAGCGCAACTCCCTAAGTCCCTCTCTGTCCTAACCCATGGAAAAGAAGGAAGGAGCGCCTGTCCCCTCAGGACACCCAAAATGGCGTGCCCCCTCATGAAATAAGGCAGGCAGTCGCGAAGTGTCTGTCTTGCCTTCTTCGTAACAACGATGGAGTCTTTGATGCCCTTGAAGAATGGTCTCGGGCTTTACGCCCATGATTGCGCTCCCGCCGCCCTGGATTGGGCTGGCTTTGACCGTATGTTATTACCTATCAAGTTAATTGTTCTTGGTCGTTGGCTAACACGTTTGCTAGCACAAAAAATCACACTTACCGCCGCCGCCTCCGCCTCCCCTCCCACCGGTCAGGATACTCCTTCCATAGACAATCAATCCTTGTGGGAAGGAAGGCAATTACTGACGCGATTGAATAGAAAAGCGAAAGAAGAAGGAAGAGGAAGAAGAGGAGAAGGAGAAAGAGAAGAAGAAGAGGAAGTTGGGTTTGGGGGTTTCGGCCCCCTCTATCCTCCTCTACTTCAAGAAGGCGCCCCTGGCGCACACGCCCGGTAAGTACAACCTTCCCCATACTTTTTCTCCTGCCAGTTGCGCTAATACCTGGTAGATCCCATCAACCACTTTGTAAGTCGTTCTGTCCTGTTCAGCTGTCCCCTGCAGCACCAACACTCCAACCCTTCGTCTCCCACCTACCTGCTCCATCACGTACCTACCAATTTAACAACTCTTCACTCATGCTTTTCACTGCCTTGCAAAGCCCAACACAATCCCCAGTCCTCTTTCCACCAACTCGTTACTCTTGCAATTGGTGATCATTTGCAAGAGTCATTCCATGCGAACAATGGTCATTTATGCGGAATTCCCTGGTGTTGGCAAGGTGCAGTACAGCACTCAGCTCGTGCGACATTGGGAGACACGAATATGGCACTTGCTGGCATGGTACGACTGCAAGCTTTGAATGATCCCGATTGCGAAAGACAGAGAGACTGTGGTCGAGCTTCGTTGTTGTACTGGCGACTACCTTCCTGCACTATCCCGGCGCAATTTGCTTCTTACACTCGCAAGAATGAATGATGCATCGACATTCATGGGTGCTGTCTGATCATGTTCCGGAACTCTCCAGAACTGACGTTCACATCTCACACTTGCACTTGCAATCCTCATTCCCCAATACCCTCACATGCTTTCGAAAGGCAGAAAGGCTAACCTTGTTGCGAATGTAGGCCCCTAGATCCTGGTCGGCGCGGCTGAAAGCCGCAGATTTAGCGTTTCAAATTTTGAAGAACAAGAAGGCAGCAAAGAGGAAATAAGTGGGTCCGGAGATAAGATCAATCCGGTGATGAGGCGGGGTAACGTTTTTCCGGGTTATCTGGAGTTTGGTTTTGGGGTTTACGGCGTTTTGACATGAAATCTACCATAATAAATTTTGCCATTTTTTGATCATCAACTATCTCGCAACATGTCCATGAACAGGCTGTGATTGAACAGGTGTAAAACTCAGTGCCTATTGAGTGACAATGGCAGCGCGTTGCTTTCCGGTGGCAAAGGTTCCAGGTTCGAGTCCTGGGCATCTCGTAAATGTGTTTTTTGATGTTGTGAAGTCTTGGGGTCATCATTCGGCATCACGGCCAACCTGGAGGATGATACCAACCCTGTCGGCAGCCCATTTCTCTTTTTAGTAGCTCGACACAACAGTAAAGCAAGAGTATTCCCTTTTATTAATGCTTCAGACTCGTTCTGGGTTGCGCTGACATGGAATGTGGAGATGCAAGTGAGACAAATCGATTCATGTGGGGAAGATTGCCATGGTGTTGACGCCCCAAGCCACTTACGGACATGCAGGTACGGATACACCCATCAACAGACATGCCCGATGTCACTCAATTTAAAATGAATTGGCCGTATGATATGAGTAATCTAGATAGCCTCAATCTCTTGTGAGCGAGTGTGAATTCATTATTATACAGGAACAGCTTCTGTGGCGCCACCAGTTTCACTTACACCAACGGACTCCACATTGAGCAAGACTGTCCTAAAACTTGTAGAAGTTTAGGATAACAAGTCTAAGATTAGACTAAAACCATCGAACAAGCACACCGGATGAAAGACAGACTTAGACTTTTACAGATTTATTCCTCAATCGCTCATTTGCGTATGTGCTACAGCAGTCCTGTTATCTATATGGGTATCAATTACCATCCCAGCACTCAATCAATCCCTTGTTAACCCTCTCAAGCATACTCCTCAAGACCATACTCAGCATCCATCTCTGGATCATCCTCATCATACCCACCGCCAAACTCATCACCTCCACCACCAAATTCTTCACCATCGCCGTAGTTCTGCGTCTCATCGTACTCTTCCTCCTCAAAATCTTCCTCCTCCTGTGGCGCTTCGGGTTCATCGCCAGCAACGCTCTCATCGGGAGCTTCACTCCCACCATCGCCGCCTTTTGTGCTTCCTGCGACACTGGTCTTCCGACTTGTGGCTTCTGAACCGGGACCTCCGAGGTTGGGCATGTCGAAAATGTTGCGGATGGCGTCGTAATTGATCCTCTTGGACCAGGCGCGATCTTTGGCGACGTTGACGGCTGCCTCGGCGGCTGAGCTGGCGGGACTGGTCTGACCTTCACCCATTCTAGCCCGCTTACGTCGCTTTCGTGTTTGCTTTGGTCGTTCTGCCTCAACTTTCTTGCGGAACACCTTCTCTTGGTGTTTTCGTAGCCATTCCTTATTCTGGTTCACCCAGATCATTTCTTTGATCTGAGCCTCCTCGGGCGACAGCAAACAATTGTTCACCTCGGGGTCGTCGGCGAACTCATCCTCTGTGACATCTGCCGACATGGAAACTTCTTTCTGGGGTCGTTGTTGCAAGGCCCAGACTGTGTGAATTCGTGCTCGTTGCTCGGCAGTTGTGTAGGCCATGGCGTGCTCGTAGGTTAAAGGATCATTGAAAATCTCCTCAATCACGCCCTCTAATTCTTGCTCGTCCTGTTCCCATTCCTCATTGATCGGCAATTGTGGTTTGCTGCCTTTCCGTTGGCTCGTCTCTTGTGTCTCGTTCTCCGCAAGCTCCTCGTCCATTGCGTCTCCAAACTCTTGTACCAAGCCATCCAGGGTCTGGACATTCGTGTCTTCACCCTCAGCTTCTTCATCCTCAGTGTTCTCGTTCAGCCTATTAACGAGCGATGGATCTTTAGCAATCTTGGATGGTATAGGCGGGATAATGAATCCATCATCATCACGGCGGTATTCGACAGCAGGCGCCTTAGAAAGATCAGCGCCGCCTTCTATTAACCGCGGATCAATCTTGTCGGCCAGATTGTCATCTTCCTCCTCATTTTCGTCACCATCAGCATCCGTCGGCCTCTTTCGCTTCTTGTTCTTCGCCGCCAATTGCTTCTTGTATTCGGCTGACTGCCTGTAAAAGGATGGTGGGTCGTGAGAGCTCTCCAGGAAATCCTGCTTCAAGAAATCCTCAACCGACATGCGACTGGACTCGGTGACCTTGAACTCTTGCAGACGGTTCTGGATTGTGTGATTGGTGACTTTGACAATGTAGACAACCTCTCGCACCGTTCGTCGAAAGTTGTGCATTCGTGCCGCCATGAGCAGACAAGCTCCACAGATGCCTGATGGTCGACGACCCATGACCATCCAATCTCGACTCATTCGTTTAACCAAACGAACAGCATCCTCAGCAACCTTGGCCGTGTCTTGGTGAAACTCCATCTTTGTCGCAAATCGCCAGATAAGATCCTCCGGATACACTGGAATGAGACCGTCGTTGCCAATTGGCACCACCTCATTAAGCTTCTTGAAAATACGACCCAGTTTGAAGACGTTGAGCTGCACCAAGTCCGCCAGGTCGATAAGCATAACCTTGCACGGTGGCTCTGCTCGACAGGCTGCGTACAGGCAGACAGCCGCGACGCTGGCCAATGTGCGACCTTGGATGAAGTTTGCGCTTGACGCCAGCTTAAAGACTTGCGTTCCTGCAGTGACCAGACTGTCGCTGACATTAAGCTGCTGCGCGTAACCCTGCATCAAGCCTTTTGCTTCCCTAATGCTCTTCTCTCGATCCTCAGATCCTCCAACTCTTCGAAAAGCAGGGCCCATGCTCCGCACACCAGCTTGATCAGCACCAATGTAAGAACCATGGACAACAGCAGCACCCGACGACGATTCTCCAAAGGTGACTTCTGCCACGATATTACTGTCATCCGAGATACGACCGCAAGTCTGACATGTTCCATCGACGACATTGGGTTTTGGACAGGCTTTGTTCGGACATTGTGGACGATTCGGTTTTGCTAATGAAGCATTTCGATTTACAGCAGCAACTCGTAGGCTATTTGAATGGGCGGCTGCATTGGCGGCACGTCGTTCTTCTCGTTCTCGCATCGCTCGGACGGGGTTGGGTTTTCCGAACCGCGGTTTCGCAGGCGGTCGCCCAGTAGGCCCCGATTTTGGTGGTGTAAGAAACGACGACATTGTGAGGATGTTCGCAGTATGGTATAATTTAGTTGAAATGAATTGAAAGTCGTTTCGCTATTGATCTTCCTTCTCTCCCCCAGGCCGACAACCGGCCAGATCACTGAGGCTATAAGCACTCCAGTGCCGCGACGTCCAAAGTGTCTGGTTGCGATAGCTCTTACAGAAAAAAAAGATTATCGCGATAAGGGACGTGGGAAAAAGTAGAGGGACACACGAGGTGAGATACTGGTGAAGAGAAATCGCGAGTCTCGGTGCAGGCGGGGTTTTTTGGGTGGAAGAAAGGAGTGTCTATGGTCGAGTGGGGAAGAGTTTTCACTCGCGTGAGGAGGCCCCTGCAATTCGACTGAGTCAGAAGGCCAAGGCAGTGACGGTTCGAACACCAGTGCGTGATGTTTTTGGAATAGCCTTGACGCCGCGTAGATGATAGTGAACAGAATCTGTGATGGGTATTGTCGATCTAGAGCCGACAATCTTTGTTGATGGTCCTTTTTCTGATGAGGAGAAATGAGGAGGAAATTTGCTGTGAGCAATCTTGTTGAAGCGGTTGGTGACGAGCGAGCCGAGGTTTATCCCCACAAACTTAGAAGTTAGCTACCTACTTATATAGGGTAGACACAGAGCAATTCATCGAGTTGATTTAATGATCTCTTCTACCTGTATCCGTAATTATTTCTTTAATTCATAAGAGTATTCTGAATATAATACGCTGATATTCTTCATATGTTTACACACTCTCAGTACATCAGGCCATAAATACCCCCTTCCAAAGAAACTATCTTGTCATCCAGCTCATTTCCACCCATCATCACTTTATCCGCATCAAGCTCACGACCCGCGTACAACACCCTGTCAAACCAGAACCTTTTCTAGTATTAACCGTAAAAGTGACAACCGGTTATTGATATTGGCCTCCACTCTACCAACGAGACCTTCGCCTCAGGACTACATCAAAGGCGGAGTTTCCGCTGCGTGTTTGCCCGGCTTAACTCGATTACGTCAGGTCTGCCCCGCGATTGCTGGTCAAAGGTACGATCGTTCAGAAGATCTATAAATACACCAACGTGTTCCTTGGAGAATAACTGTGTCAAGATCCTAATTACTACATATCGTTTTATCCAAAGTATACTTAGCTATAATGGAGACTCCCTTCAAGTGGTCGGCGCCGCCTGGTAGTGATATCTGGAAACAGCCTCCTTCTACTGATGTCTTCACTGGTGAGTCCATCTCAACCCCTCACTCTCAAACGCGCCCTCTCAATCACCCATCACGAATAGCCTCACTCGCTAACTTACTCAGCTCCCTTCACCACGCACTCCAAAAACCCTCTCAAGAAGTTCGTCTCCGCAACTCTTACCTTCCGCACAAAATACATCCATCAGTACGACCAGGCCTGTCTTCTCCTAGTCTTCACAAACCCCAACTCCCCCACGCCGCGCAAGTGGATCAAGACCGGCATCGAGCTATACAACGATCACCCGCGCTACTCAACCGTGACATGCGATCAATGGGCAGATTGGAGCGTTGAGAAGGTCGGGCCTGAGAATGTAGCTGGGGTGAGAAATGGTGAGAAGTGTGTTACGGTAAAGGTGCAAAAGGTGCAGGATGCGCTGGGTCTTTGTATGTGGACGTACAGAGTTGATGAGGACGGTGACAAGACTCCACTGAGGCAGACGAATTGGGTTTATGGCGATAATGGTGGTGAGGGCTGGGATCTAGAGATTGCTGCTGCTGTCGCGCGACCTGATCCCCAGAAGGAGATCAAGGAGGATCTTGAGGTTACGTTTGAGAAGTTTGAGGTAGAGTGGGATGAAACCGCCTAACAACAAACCACATTATCTTTTAAGCATTACACCACAGACATCACATGCAAAGGAACATCAATTGAGGTGGCCGAATTTCTCATTACCTCGACCCTGACGGTGCTTGCGCCAGGGAGGATCGTTCAACGATCCCAAGTTGTTAATAATCATCAAGATCGTAACTTCATTCTCATCGGCGTCTCGCCGGTCCCAAGCAAACCCCATGCAGAAAAGGATCTCCAATTTCCATCTCCTCCAGTAAACAAAACAGGAAAGCAGTAACAAAAGGACAGGTTCGAGGTATCAGTCTGTAGATGCGAACCAAAAGCAAAAGAGGGCCGACCCGGTACTAGAGAGGCGAGGCACACACGCAGTGTGTGAAGCTAAGTTGTTATTAAAGCCCCTCATTCTCAAGGTCCCCTCTGTTGTGCAAAATCCGAGTAGGAGATGTTTGTATCCGTTTCGCGTTCTAAGCATGTTCAAAAGAGAAAAACTCCTGCCATAAAACGTGAAAGCAAAAAGGCAACAACAAAACCAGTAGAGATCCTTTTTTTTCGGTGAAAATTTCCAAGATGGTACAAATGCAAGCTTTTAGCCAATCTCGGGGCATTTGCTCGCGGGTGTAGAAAAGCAGTCAAGCATTCCACTTCCCAAAATGTCCCCCAAACTCTGGTGTTGAACCAAAGACAACCCGGTCTTTTTTTTTTTTTTGGTGGATAACAAAACGCCAGAGTAGAGTGGACAAGAAATGTTCCAGTGTCCGTGTGTAGGTGGGTATCAAAGCAGAGTTGAAACGACAAGGCAAAAACAGAAACTCGCGATAAGTAAACTCACAATAAATGAGCAGAGGATGTGAAGGACGTCGTATGTGCGTCTGATTAGATCCTCTCAGCTCGTGTATCATCAAAATTCGGTCGGCCAACCTCGCAGAAGGGGAGTAATGTAATAAAACAAAGCTCCTTAGGACTTCAATCTGATGATGGAGCATGAAAAGCAACCAAACGCCGACTTCCAACTGTTCCTGTAAGCATCACTTTTTTTTGTAGGTTTTTCTTTTTTTCGCGGATTTGGCGGTATTTCATTTCGCGCTTGTCCTCCAGCTATGATCAAACACATGGAGCATCCGGAGGCCTGAGTAGTGTGTGTTTGGGTTATCTCGAATCACTCAGACAGTCTTTGGCGTGCGAGCATTGCTCACGTCAATGACGTCGTCGAGGTGATTGCACATGGCTACAAACAGGTCGAAGAAGAGCTTGCTGCCGCCCGCCTCCATCTCGGCCTGCATGGTCCCGCTGCGCTTAAAGGTCTTGCGGCAGCGGATGATCAGGGCGAGGTAATGAGCGCGCAGACGGCTGTCTGAGTCGGGTGTGTGAGCGTAGGCGTACTGGGCTGACCTTATAATGGTCCCGACATCGATGCCGGATTGCAGTCCCTGCTTGCGCAGGGCCAGACGCTTGAGCTCCTCGAGGCCGTACTTGTCCGCGGCGCAGTAGACGACAGTGTCGCGGAGGATGGCCATATCGAGACTCGACAGGTAGATGGTGGCTTCAGACGCAGCGCCTGCGCGGCCACCTCCAGTTTCGGGGTTGGGTGATGTGTGAGGTGTGCGGCCTTGGTCCTCGAGCTCCCAAGAGTTGCGCTGCTTGTTGTGGAGCAGACGTGGGTAGTAGTCACCCTTGTAGAGATATTCGAGGACGGCGGAGAACACCTCGGGTTCTTCGTCGGGGATAGAGATCCTCTTGCTCTGTGCCTCGAAGCAACCTCCGCGCAAGGCGGCCTCAAAGAAAGGCGACTGGCGGAGTACATCCTCATGTGCTGCAAAGAGCCGGCCATCCTGGCCAACAGTCAGAGTGACGATGGGCGAGGGTGAAGGCGCGGCGGGTGCTGGAGCAGGCTTCTGGGGAATGGCGTCCTGCTCGTTGAGCGATCTTTGGAGCTTCGACATTTTCGTGTGGTCCCGGTGGGAGCCCGATCTCTTGAGTCTCGCAGTCTTGTCGACGCGGTTGGGGTCTTGCGACCTAAACGAGCGTTTGAACATGGCTACGGTAGTTATGGGAGGAAATCGGTAAATAAAGAACGGACTCGTAACGGGAATTTCGACTCGGACAGGATATGGTAGGGAGAATAACGACTCCCAACTCTGTGTATCGATCGATCGGCTTGGCTAGAGAGTGACGAAAAGAGCGAAGAGATAGAGAGCAAAAGGGAAGAAGAAAAGAGCGACGCACAACAGAAAAGATTGACAAATGGGCCCGGGCGGAGAGATATGTCCTTCAAGACGAGACGATATCCTCTTGGTGAATCTTTGCGACCCTTTTTTTGGTTGTGTGTGGGGGGGAGGAAGAGAGAAGAAGTCGGGGGGTATGGGGGGTTAGGCCTGTATTTATACCGATGGTGTCTCACGCCGCGGGGTTCAAGGATGAGCAGAGCATGAGGCAGCCAGTGACTCGACTAACTTATAGCCTCTGCAATGCAACCCGACCTCCATTGTTGGGTTCTTTTGATGGGCGGAATTAATAATCTGATTTCAAAGCTTTTCTAATAATGAAGCCCGAGTCTATCTTGCATTGATCTCGTTGTCGAGGCTGCAATGTCAGGCTCAAATATGAGTCTCTGCCAACACTCACTTCACGTTTATCTCAGCCAAAGACCCCTGCAACTTGTACAAGCTCAAAATGTCAATGCCCAACTCGCTCACCGTCATCTTTGACCTTCCCCGGCTTTTCTTCCTAGTCGTTACTTGCACCGCCGCGATTAACCAAGGCTCGTTTCGTGCCAACGCCAATCAATTCATCCGTGTTATCGCCACTCCAACCTCTCGATGTGACCGTGCAATGTCACTCAGTAGAATGCCCTGTCGTGGTCCTGGTGGTGCCTCACCAACTCATCTGTCCGGTACCCAATCGACAGTCTGTGTGAAGACGCTACTGAGCCCTGCCACCTGTGCCAGTAGATCTTTGCGTGTGATTGGTGAATATCCTACAACGGGGCTGGTTGATTTGCATCCAAGGTGGTGTCACCAAGTCCTCGTCGCACGTAGCTTCACGACGCCGCACTGTTACAGGTGCATCTTGCACGCTTCACAACCGAGACATTTATAAACCCGACTGTCGGTTAGAGGCATTTCGCCGTGGCTTTCAACTTGAATGAGTCAACTCATGGGAGTTAATTTGGCGAAACCTCGTCACAGCCCGTTGTTCACGATTTACAATAGTCTCGTTGCTGCGATGTCGAGTCTATTTTAGGTTTGAGAGGTTAACTAGACGTCTTGAGTAACCCTACCCCAATCAGGTGTATCAATCTATATCACATCAAGTCACTCAATCGGCAGACCTCCCCAATCTTTCATTAACCATCAAACAAATTCCAGCACCCGTCACCATTCCTAATTCGCACCCCTTCATGAATCAAGGGCAGCTTGGGCAGCAGCAATTGCCCGAGCCTCAGAGTTTGATCGTGTGACGCTCTCCCGGGAAGCGATGAGACCCTGCATGAGGATGTACACTGTGGCAATCAGCATTTACACCTTTCATTTTAAAGGGACAACTCACTGATGGGCATCAAGAATACGAAGCCAATGGAGTAAAGAGTAATCGCTTCATCCGACCCAACTTCGTTCTTGTCGAGCCAGAAAAATGGGTAATATTTGGTGACGAGGTGGCCAAAGGCCGCCCAACCCAGGTAAGCTGTAGCGGAGAACATGATGCCGATGAGGTGGATTCCGACAGTCTGGTGATAAGGTCAGTAAGCTGCTATCGCGACCAACACCGACCTACCCATGGACGTCGAATGCTGTTGAGAACGAGGATCTCAAACACCATCACTGATGAACCGAACGCGTACAAGGACAAGATGATGAAAGCACGGAACCAGCCCTCGCCAAAGATGTCGGTGACTATTCATGGTCAGTTAGATGCCATGCGATAAGGAGAGTGCTCTTACATGGAGCAGCAGGCGTCCTTTCGGCATACGGAGCCCAGACATGCGAAGCGGTACCGTTGGGAGGCTGAGGCTCGGGTTGAGGTTCACCACTAGCATCGTCACTCTTGTGCTGGCGCGTAATGAAGAAGTATATGGTGGAATTGGCAAAAGCGAAAACAGCAGTGATGGTGTAGAAGAGTGTGAAGTAGAATTGCTTTCGGAGGCTACCCATGTGCTTGGGGAGCGACATTCTTCGGATGAGCCAACCTTCCAAGCCCCCCATGTGCCGATCATGATGGTGGGGATAGTACAGGTGGGTGAATGTCCAAGACTACAGAAGTCAGTAACAGCGGAGGCAATCCTTAGGCAAAACTCACAAAGGTCTTGAGCTGGTACAGAAAGACAAAGAACAGACTGATATTGGCAAAGTCAAAGACGATGCGCCAATCGGAGAAGTCGCTTTGTTCGTGGATCTCGTAATTGAGGACGAGAATCGCCACGGCTGTGACAAGCGACAAAACAATTCCACGCAAGATAACGAGTACATTCTGCGGAATGAATGACCACGGGGAGTGGGATGCTCGAAGGAAGGCAGGCTATAAAAGTCCATCAAGTCAGTGGCAGAATGACCAAAAGCATCATGGAGATGACTTACATGATCCTGCATCACGTTGGGGCTGGGGAGGCCATCGGCGTTCTGGAGGAGAGGTGCTGTGTCCATTGCGAAGACTCAGCGGAAACGGCAAAGAAGGTGAAGAGGGTGCAGATTGATAATGAAAAAGATGCGGCACAACAGATTATTGCAGCGAGGTGATGCTGGAGCGAGGAGTCAATGAAGCCAAGAAATGTAGGGGATCAGGCGTTGAAGAGGCGATGCTGAACGAGACAAAGATACGCGATGATGAAGCTGGGAAGAAGAGAGACGAGAGGACGAAGCCATCGTGGTAGGTAAGTGTTGGCCAACAGCTGGAGAAAAGAAGGTGCTGTGATGTTAGCTAAGAAGGCAGTCACAACTGGAAGGCGCACGAGAGGCGATGTTAGAAGGAAGGAGGCAACAACTGGCCCTCACATATCGGGACCCTGAATTTATGAAGAGTTCAGTATTGTCAGCTGAGTCAATCAGCTCGACTTCTCGCAATGCTAGTTCTATCGTACACTCATCAATAATACAGTTCATTTATTCCTGCTTGTGCGCAGCGCTCTCATGCCCTTCTCGCTCCATACCCTGGCAACCGGTGAGCCTACCAGCAACCTCCTCGACCTTTCCATATCCCTTCTCGTGGTTTGGGTCGTTTTGTGCTCGAAGCTCGCCAGCCTTCTTCATATCGGCAAGACCAGCCGCCTTGTCTTGTTCACCAGAGGCTTTCCATGGCTGAGAGCCAGTAATGGCGCCAATGGTAGCCTGGAAGGTATGAGTGAGAGGGGGATTGAGAAGGACTTACCTCTGCGGCTCCCTTGACGTATTGGGCGTGGCTGCCGATGAGACCGGGCTGCTGGTTGTTGTTGTCGGCCATTTTGAGTGTAGTGGTTGGTGTAAGTGCAGGTGCTTGGGTTGACTCCGGTGAAGATCAAAATGCTTGAATCGGTAGAATTTGGAGATTATGAAGGAGAACGTAAACACAAAGAACAAGACCAGCAGATGGCCATTTTAAATACCAAGCTCCCTACTCGCCTACAACGCCTATGACATCGATCTCATGCTTCACTTGTAGTCATGACATCACCTTGTGAGCATGACACCCCCCCCGCGTTAGACCATTTATAGCGTCAAAGTCCCTGAAATTATGGGGACCAACTTGAACTAGCACCGCCACAAAACACCAGCCTCAAAATGCCACAGCTGTTCCAGACCATGTGGCCCGTGCTCCCCGAGCTCCCCATGAGCCAGATGTCCATTTCGCTCCAGCGCGAAAGTTGCATCGTGGAGTTGTCAAGCTCTACAACAACCTCCCCTCACCCCACGAAACCTATATACAATCCTTCACCATGCTGTCGGCTCTTGGAAACCCGCGGCAAGCTGCTGCGCAGCTCATGAATTTCGCGCTCATTCTCTCTACGGCCTTCATGGTGCGAACGTGTTTCGGTCAGCTCCCGGACGAAAGCTAACCTGTCGCAGATGTGGAAAGGCCTCTCCGTTATCAGCGACTCACCGTCCCCGATCGTCGTAGTTCTATCTGGCTCCATGGAGCCCGCCTTCCAGCGAGGCGACCTACTCTTCCTCTGGAACAGAAACCTGCTGCAGGAGACCGAGATTGGCGAGGTTGTCGTTTACAACGTCAAGGACAAGGACATTCCTATTGTGCACCGAGTTGTACGCAAGTTTGGAAAGGGGTATGTTGCTTGTGCCAGATTTGCGGGCAACGGCTAATGATGTACAGTAACACCGCCCAGCTTCTCACCAAGGGAGACAACAACCTTTCGGACGATACTGAGCTCTACGCCAAGAATCAAGACTACCTCGTACGAAGTGACATTATTGGGAGTGTTGTGGGATACATGCCATTCGTCGGTTACGTGACAATTCTTCTATCGGAATACCCTTGGCTAAAGACAGTGATGTTGGGATTTATGGGTCTTATGGTGGTTTTGCAGCGAGAATAAATGGGGTATGCGACGGGAAGATCTTGAACATATATATATACAAAACAAGCGCATATATTGTCGCCAACGTAGCGCCAAGAGACGATTCGATTGGTACCCATTGCCTCAATTCACAAAGCATATCGGTGATTTCCCGACAGACAGAGACGAAGGATCTCAAAGGGATGTTTTGATGCCAAGCCGGCAGAAGCGATGTAACAATGTCACAACATCTGTTGACCTTCTTGGCCAGACACTTGACCAAAGGCTAGTAGTAGTCATTGTTAGCGGGCGAGTACGCCGTATTGCTAGAGATTTACGGAGTACAACCTGGTCCTTCGCTGCGCCCAGCTCGACTGACTCATTGAAAAGGACACACTACGGATACGTACAATAGCCCTATGGAATTAGCATTCAGGTTCGGCGATTTCCTCATGCTGTCCCCTGGTAGGTCTAATCTTAGCTGCAACTAGACCCATACCCAAAGCGGCTAACCATGAGATTCTTAACGGCGGCCGCCAAGCATGAAAGGAAAATTTCGCTTTATTTCTTCTGTTAGTGCCCTTTTCCAAGGACGTTGGTTTCTATCCCCGACAATTTATGTGTTTACCTGCATCATGACCCGGTTCTCAGTTATGGTTGCTGCATTTTCAAAGAAGTCTTGAATGGAGGACGTTTAGAAACATATTTAGAGATAACACTTAATGCAGCCTTGTCTCTACAGCAAAGTCCGCTCCGGAATCAGAAGTGGTACCAAGTATGGCTCTTGAAATCCCCATTCCGTAGGGCACTCAAACAAATCGCCATTCCCGTAACCGATCAAGCCCCTTAGATCACCATTCATGGATCATCACCCCCACTCATCGCGCTACTCCTGGCAGGAAAGCCAATGGAACGAGGGTTCTGATCCAACGTCTTAATCTCGAACATTGGGCTGGGGGTTTCACAGCTGGAAGCGAGCTAATCGTTCTTTTTTCTCTTAAATAATAGACTCTCTCTGTCTTACCCGTCTTTTCGCACAAGGCTCTTCTTTTTCTCGGTTCGCTTCGTCTCCGGCCATTCATTCCTTCACTCATTGGCTTTTTACACTCGTTAACGTTGTGCGCTACCTTTATTCCCGGGGCCTAAACGCGCCACGTCCTTTCGTTCGTTCCATTTCATATTTTAAATCCGTCGTATTTCGTACAATGGCACCTGAATCTTCTACCCAAACGGATCCTGCGCCGGCAGCTTCTCCCGCTGTTCCTCCCTCCGCGCAATATGCCCCTCAGACGTACGCTCAGCAGCAACACCAGCAACACCAGCAACCTGGCTTCCAGCAAGACCCTCGCAGTTATGGACCCCCTTTCGCGCCGTACCCGCAACAGCCTGCTCAGCAGCAATGGACGCCCCCTCGGGTCGCCGAGTCCAAGGCCTGGATGATCACCAAGCTCACACTCCACGGGATCGATATTGTTTGTTGTATTGTTGGACTTGGTCTTACAGGCGCCCTCAGAAGCACCGAGACACTGGGTCTGGTGGCGCTCGGTGCATGTCCCCTTGTACGGCTCTCTAAACGCCTTGTTTTGATGACATGTACTGACACTCTCTAGTTCGTCGTAGCAATGATCTGGGATATCGCCGAATTAGCAACTCGTTTCGGTCGCAAATGGAAGGCCGGCATTCACCCTGGCGCCCACGTCGCCATCTCCCTCTTCATCTGGCTTGGTGCTGCTATCGTCGGCGGTCTCGAGAGCACTTTCAGCGCATACTATAATGAGTTCGATTACCTCGACGAAGACTGCGAATATGATTCTGCACAAGGACGATACATTTGCACAAGCAGCGACAAAGTAGGCAGCAAACGCACGCTCTTCATTGCACTGTCAGTGTTTACCTGCCTCGTCTGGCTCTGGCACTTCATCCTATTCGTCGGCGCGTGTATCGATACCCAGAAGCGAAACGCCGCAATGAGGCGACCTGTTACAATGGTGTTCGGTGGTCCGGCTTACTGGGGCCCTGGAGCCCAAGGATTCCAGCAGGTGCCTCAGTACTACGGACCTCCTCAAGGGCAGAATATCCCCATGCAGAACTGGGCACCATCACAAATGGGAAATGGCAAGGAGCCTATGGCAGCAACTCAGCCTGCAGCTGAACGTTACGCTTAAGATGCCGGAGGATACCTTGTAGGATCTGAGAATAATGGGAAGAATAATGTAAGATAGGTGAAATGATGTCAAGATAAATAAATAAAAAAGACAAAGACTTCTACTTTCCCTAAAGTATCCTGGAGTCTTCCACAACTCCCTCCCGTCCCATAAGAGAACAAAAGGCTGTCAAATCCTGTGCTTCCTACTGAGTTTGTTCAGTTGCCTGGACCAGGACGTGATCGATTGGCCCCTGGTGTGAATCCTGGCGCGATGCCCACCTTCATTTCTCCAATTCCCTGCCCATTGAAAACTTGAGCACCTGTTACTCATTCGTGGTGAGCATCTGCAAAGTAAAGTATGTCGGCTAGTGTAACTAAAAACCAAGACTCACATTTCATGTTGAGACCGTCGATGGTCAATACCAACTCATAAGGGAACTCCCAGTACCAACGTCTACTGTCATCGCCACCACGACGGACGAAGTGTTGGCGCAGGTGTGTGACATCCGTCTCGAGAATGCCTATCATTTCAGCATCTAAGATGAAATGTCAGTGTTGGTTAATCGAGGCTTGCCAGCGAGCTCAAATCTGCAAGGGCCATGTCATACCTTTGTTATGCTCGTCAAGATAACTAAGGTTATCTAGGTGGGCCTCATCGGATACCCATATCTCTTCTTGGCAAATGAAGGGCCCATGGTTGACTGTACGATTGGCGTTCCAGTAAGAGAACGTTTGAATGCGCTTCGCAGACTTCTCGAACAATGGCGGGATATCACCACCCTGGATGAATTTATCAGTGACTAGGTTTCCAAATACAAACAGTGAAGACTTGCCTTCCTGGAAATCCACTCTATCGCTTGTACATATCGTTCCTGTTTGTTCTGGTAACCCCGGATATATGGCTGTCCATCGTGCTTCGGTGACTCATGAGGCTGATCACATCGAACGCCATAGCTAGATCTTGCAACTCTGTTGGGACCATTGGACTTGTCAAGTGCCCTTAAGACACCCCCAAAGGAAACGGCATCAATTATAGTGGTCCTGTGCTTATCATGAGTCTCTGGATTTAAGTAAGATAGAGGACTGAACTGACTGATGATGTTCGCCGAAGAGATATAGTTCTACATTGTAATTGTTGGCTTTATTAAAAGTCTCGAGAGTTTTACGTAGATGCCTTTGTAGAGGAATTGATTCCCCGAATCCTCCGGTCAAGATGACTTTCTGTTCGCTGTTAGGTCGTTGCTTTGCCTTAAGCATTGAAGATATTCACACAAACTTCCAGGCCACTCTCGGCCGCGGCATGCAACTGCTGCTTCATAATGGCAGATACGTTTCCGCAAACCTTTCTGTAGATCCCATCCAGATCACAGCTGTCGTCATATTAGAGCCAGAATATAGTATGGAACATTGTGCTTCTGTAGTACTTACGATCGGATTGTTAAGCAGTTGGGCTGCCACAGTTGAGGTCTCCCTGCCTGGTCGGGATCGCCCGCATCAAATTTAAGTCCAATGATCTCAAACATCGGGTCGTGGTTTTCGTGCTCTTTATCGGACCAAATCGGCTTGATAAAGTGCTCGAAGTCATGTATCGCCAATTTGCAGATGTGGCTCTCTAATGTTGCCCCGCCCTCGTTTACATACTCGTGGTCTACGAGCAGATTCCGTAGTAGATCCCGGAACGCATCATTCAGTGCGTTGGAGCCACATGAATCGCCTGTAGACAATAGTCAGAATGACCCTCTAAATCATGACGCAACTCACCGCTATGATGCACGGCCTGTCTGGACAGCCTGAGAGGCAAACTTTGCGTAACAATATACGTCACGGCATCACAGGTGGCTCCTCCGGCATCGAGGATCGTGAAAATATCCCCTTCCTATTATCTGTCAGCTGGAAGAATTTTGCGTGAAGCTCAAGTCTTCGCCTACTCTGATGAAAGATGGGTCGGCGAGTAGTCGTGTCGCCGCAGCTTCTGGCTCTGTTATCATGAATACGCTCTCCATCCAACCGCCGCTAAATCTAACTCCAGGGAAGTTGACCCGCTTCATTGCTATATTGATGCAACTTTGCATATCACGTAGTGCCTTCTGCTTCCATGATACTGGGACGCAGATGACCATCTCGGTGGTAGAAATAGCGTTGGTCGTTGCGATGTGGGTTTTGGCATGGGAGAGCAGCTTCGTCAGGTAGTCGATAACTACCAAGAGGAGCATCTCGTGAATGGGAATTTCCCTTTTACAAGTCCTTTCATGGGATAGCTGGCCGAGTAATTTGGTGAGTCGTTCGTTCTGCACTGGGTGGTGAGCTGACTCGGTCATAAGGCTTTTAAACCCCTGAAGAAGAATGTGATTAGGATCAGAGTACGACATGATCCTGGACATGTCTTGTTGGACTTGCAAGCCCCAGTGTATCTGGTCAAGGTCAGGGCGGATGTAGCCAAGTGGTTCGTCTGCGAGTTCGTCGAGCGGTTTGAAGACCCAGTTCGTGGGATATCGTAACAAGGTAGGGACTTGCAAATACGCCGAATTTTCTCTACAACTCATCATTGTAGAAAATTTGTTCAACACTGTTCTGGGCGGAAATTTGAGAAGATCTTGAGGCTGGAACCCCTCAGGTATGAAAGCGTATGACACCGATGAATTCGTTTCACCGAAGTCAAGGGCCATGACAAGTTTATCGGCAAGCTGCGGAGACATGGCGATGTCAGTTGATGGTAAGGGAGACGTCCGGAGAAGAAAAAGAAGGAGGTTCAGAAATTCAACTCAAGGTTAAGTATTTCGCAGCGACAGCTATCCTGCTTAGATGGTACAGAAAGGTGAATGCTCCCTGAGGTAGCAAGCACCTTACCTTTGTCTCACGTAGGTACTTAGGTTGCACCGGTTCCTTATGCCAAGAGAAAGCAAACACTTCGCCCTGCAGCATTGTTTTCTTTAAAGGAAAATATTATTCATTGTAAGTCTCTATGATTAATCCACGCCTTGATGAATTGCCTAATTCGTTATATATATGTGTGAGATAGGTATGCCAAGGCTAGTGGCATGCTATCTAGGCTTTACAGCTTTACACATTTTCAGTGTACTGCTAGTCAAACTGTTGGTGCCTAATTACGTATTCACGCCGGCCTATTAATTGAGTGCTTTGCTAGGTGCCAAGAAAACAGTGTGTTTGTAGTTGTCCGGTGCCTTGACCTAATGCAGTTATCCAGCAAACAAAGAAACCACTCGCGTTTACAAACAAAGCCGACAACACAGTCGAAAGATTTGTCCCAACTTCACTTTTACAACCCACCAATCTACAGTACGCAATAACCTGGATACCATTCATTACCATGAATCCAAATACCCCGCGCAGTACCAAAAGGGCCGGCACAGGCCCTTACAACTTAAGAAAAAGGATCAAGACAATACAGTATGCAGATAGTCGCCCAAGGCGGGAGTCCAAGAAGAAGCTGGCGCCTGACAGACGACAACAAAAGGAGCAGGGAATATGGGAACATGAAGAGACTTGCCAACTTTTGGCTCATTTCCAATGGAGCTTCAGCAATGGTGTTGATTTCTGGAGTGTCTCGTTTCCAAATTTTCAAGACGCTGTCCAATCTGCAACATTCACAGATGATCAGGCTGAGAAGCAGCTGAGGCATCTGTCGAGCCGGTATGGCCAAATGGAAGGCGACAATGACTACGAGAACTTGCTCGAATTTGGCCTCGACTCGCTGAACTTGCCAAAGAAGATCTCCAAGGATGTTGATCAGTTCTTCAACAGTATACCCGACATAAACGCTGACCGGTCTGAAGCTGGCGGTGTACTTTCAAAATGGTGCCTTAAGAGACTCCTGGTGATATTAATGGTCTCCCCAGAGAAATTGAAGGCCGTGAGTACGACCATGTCAAGTCAACTGCCACTTCTCATCTCGTGCTGACCAGGATGCTGCTATAGATATTGCCAGAAGAAGAGCAAGACAAAACGGCGAGCCAGTCTGATCAGGGCTCATCTTCTGAACCCAGTCAACCCACTGAGCTGCATCAATCACCTCACAGTTCGTCACGCCTCTGCTCGGCAGACCAAAATGCCGACAGGCAATCCCCCGTGAGGGCTAAAACAACAGTCGAGAAACACTCCGCCGATTACCCATCGCCCCATGGAAAAGAGATCTGGGAGATCGAAACGCTGCTCCTTGCGTCAGAGATCGAAAAAGAGCAACTCAAGAGAGAGCTAGATGCCGTGGTGAAGCATAAACCCGACGCCCGCGTGCAACATATCCTCCAGCAAACACTGAACAATGCGGAAGCGAGGGCCAGCCGCAGCAGACTTTTCAACGTCGACATTCCAGGTATGAAAGGGAAAAAGATTTCCAGAATGTACATGATGGTGTTTCGGGCCATGCAAAGTACATGTTTCATAGTATGCCGGGAACATCCAGAAGCACCCGAGGAACAAACCATGCACAGCGATCTCGTCGAGTCTTGGGCGCTAAAGGCCTTTGGACAAGAGATTAAAAATTGCATTCCTAGACTTAAAGGCTCCCGAAACTTCAAAGTCGAGTTGCTCCTAGGGCTATTAGCTTCAGGAGTCATTGAAATGGTATTCGAGCCAGCCTTCCCAGCATTCATTCACCCACCAAACCCCATCGCAGAAGCCTATCGGCGAATTATTATGGATATTGGTAAGTGGACGGATGATCGAGTAAGGAAAATACTAACATGATCCAGATGGAATAAATGGGCTTCATCAAGCAGATTGCATTGTACTCCCACAAGTGACTGCCCACACGAGGGCAGAAACTATACAGAGAAAGGTCAAGGAACTGGAGCATATACTTTACAAGCACTTGAATTCTTTCTGTGCATTTACAGGTATCGAAAATGATAACCTCGAACAAGTGCTCAAGCTCAAAACCGAATTCGGTTCTTTTCTCAAGCCGGCGCTAGAGTTCAAGCTAGATCTCATAACAACCGCCACACGGCTCAAGTTCTTCTACTATGAGTCGGACGAACCCTTTGACGAGGAGTATATGGAGCGTTGCCCATTCTCAGATCGCGAGAGAAACACCATTAAAGGATGCTTGTTCCCTCTTCTCTTGTGGCCTCAGGCTCGAAAGGAAACGGCAACGTCGAGTGACTACGTCCTCGAGCATAATACCAAATACAGCATGTACTTCACACAACTAACAGAGGGAAGCCATCGCGATCTGGAAGTGGCGGCAAAGGCAATCGTGCTGACGTAGGGTCGGACGGGAAAGACAAAACAGTTGAGAGGGTCTGATGGGAAGCTGATTTTGTTCAGGCGAAAGTTGCAACCGCTATTTCTATTTATTTGTAGTTCCATCGAGTAGACATGGGTTCTTTCTGCGGTAATGAGATTTGTCTTGAAAAAATGACGGCAAATGTTGGTAATGCAATGCTTGTGAAGTTATTGAGAAAATCCGGGCCAAATACTCGGTCAGCCCTCTCTTAGCACATGTTATGCCGACTGTCAAGCCACTTGCCAAAGTCTACAGGACCAGAACGACCACATTCTCATATAGACCATGCAAAGCATTGAGTTTGGATGTAATACTCCCTTTTGTACAAAAAGCTGCTCCTCAATATTGTTAATGCTTCTTTATGCTAAGCAGCCATATCCTCACTCAACACCTAGGATGAATACCAGCACACGATTGGCAGCTGACGGCAATTTCAACAAAATAGATAGCCTCATGGGTCTAAGTCACTGCATCCAACACAGATGTAGGCTCTTCATGGTTGATTTGTCAACATGTAACCTAGGCAGGCAAGGACTCGACAACAGACCACGTCCGTTCAACTACAGACAGAGATTCGATGAAGAAGTATAGAACAGGAGAACTTCAGGCAGAGATGTTTCTGGTCTATGAATATAGCTATGCATGCCCAGTGCTGCAGCTACTGTAAGTCTCACTATCAGGGTCTGTCTCAGTAATGGACGACAGTACAGTGATGCCTGACATCTGGTCGCGATGGAGTAAACTTTTTATCAACACAATACGAAGAGGAGAGCTGCGCGTCGCCATGACGGTAGTTCAGGGTCCTAAGGCCGATGCACCAGGAGCCTCTCGATTCAGCTTGTCGTAAGAAGTCACCAAGTTTGAGGTTAATCTACACACGTATTTTGAGTGTATGCACTGTTCAAATGATTGAATTTTCTCGCCGTAAGTCAGATCGGCCATGCCTTCCGGCTAAAATGTAGGGAGAGTACGAGAAGTCAGATCGAAGAGTCAGAAAAGCGGCCCTCCGTGGTCTAATCTTTGTCTTGATGTTCAAAACCTTTATCCGTAGGTTTCGATTTCGATTCTTGAAGGAATATCTGTATGCTGATATCTACATACTTGCATGCCCAAAGAGACTCATTACTGTGGTGTCTCATCTGACTCTTAGTTATACTTTCATTTTGACAGTATAAGGCTATACTATGTATTGGGAAGCGAAGTGAAGGTTAGTTCACAGCCAATAAAGGATTGGCAGTTCCAGAACCTTACTACAACTCTATCTATACTACAGTGAGGCATGGCAAAGTAAGATATGCACGTTCATAAATCCTCGCGAGCTGAGAGTAGATCTAGTGGCCATATGCTAGCAGGATTCGCATCTTGCTTTGAAGATAGAAGCTTGACCAAACTTTGACGGAGGTCTCTGCAAAGCTACTGATGTGGGTTGATCAACTCTGTTCCTTAGTCTATTTAAGTAAGCGTCTTACCTTTCTGTGAAAACGGATGACTTTCTCTCTAAAGAATCTTGTCATCATTCTGTACATCACCATTCTGTTCCAACACATTTCGACCTTTTTTTTTTATTCGTCACCATGACTACCGCACGCCAACTAGAGAAATGGTGCCAATTTCACTTCGGCACTGCGATTTTCAGTATGCCTAGTTTTCTCATCATGAATACTGGAAACCTCCGTTCACTCTTTAAGGGCAAGGATGAATGCCAGATGAAAGATGTAGACGAGTCAACTGGCTAAGTCTTTATGGAGTACATAATGTCACAAACTTATAGAGTTGACTACAAGGCCGCAGAGCAAGACGAGGACATGGCTTTGAGAGAGTACAAGATTGCACTCAAGGCCTGGGCTCTCGGACGCATGTATGAAATCCATGGTCTAGCTGTCCTAGCTAGAGAACATGCCGTCAAGTTGGCTGAGCTTATAAATCCTGTCTGGGCACTGGTGGCAACAGTTGATAGTCCCTTGGTGATGAAGCATATTCCCGGCATTATCCACCGGATCGATGACCACACTGAGGCCGTCTTGGAGAGCACGACAAGGCAACAGGTGACAGAAGTTCTCTTGCGTGCGCAACCTCCATAAACAGTGGGTTGGCTGTGGGCGGTCCTCCAGCTTATGCAGAAAGCCCAGGGGCCAACTCTAGAACGAGGCTGGCGTATGGTTGTGCAGATTCTTCCAGCCCTTGTGCCGGGATTGACAGAATATCTGCTGCTTCGCGAAGAGTTGAGACAAGAAAGGGAGCATATGGATCTCGAAGTTGATGAGACCTTCACATTCTTTAATCACTGGATTCCAAGTACCAAGGCCAAGTGTGGAATAGTCATGCGCGCCATGGTAGGAAGCATTCAAAGTAGCCAGAAGGTCGCTACCCGCAACAAGGAGAAGCCGCCCAAGAGGGACAAATACATTTCGGATGATTTTGAAGATGATAGAAGTTCAACAAGTCTCCTTCAAGCATGAAGCTTAAGATCTCATTTATGATGAGCTTATATGCAGCTGGAACTGCTTCCGCCCCTTCTCACATTTGGGAGTGAGAAAAGGTCACAGGATGGGTGTCTATATCGGGCAGCACCCATACCTTCTTCTGGCTCGACTACTACATCTCACACGCATACACATCTCCTCACCAACCTTATTGATACACATTGCAACCCAACTTGGCAGTCATTGGATCTGAAGCCAGGGGCCAAGAAAGAGTCAATATCTTTTCAGATCTTCCTACCCTTCTCTACCCCACATCAGAGATGGACACGGCAACTCGGTCACAAATTTATGACAATTCAACACCGTGTTTAGGGACGATACAGCATACGCATAAAAGAACAATACTTGTATTTCAACATAAGTTATTGGAAATATCCTACATCAATTGAGTACATGGCTGTCGCCTCTTGGGAGATGAATTGCATGGCGCATTGTTTCATGGATATCAAAGCGAGAGTTGTGGCATTCCTGTTTACAAGCAAGCCAGAGATGAGACTAAGCTGTCTGAGATATTCATTGCACGGAGTGTGAAAATAATAGTAAATGATCTTGGTGGTCAGCCCAGAATGCCTAAGACCGTCGTTACTTAGCCTCGCGTTGAGCCATGTTCTCATCGTGATAGCATGGCTACCTAGGTGGGGGAAAGAAAGCTCAAGAGATTGATTATAAATAATAAAGATACTTGGGCAAATTTATAGAAGCTTTACCTTTTGCTGAATTTATTTTGGTATTCCCTATTCAACCCCAGCTGCTGCAAATAAGGTTACCAATTAAGTTGTTATAAGCTATAGTATTCTGTTTTTAATTAGTCGGCTTATATTTATTAAAGTTATACGTACCTTGCCTTTCAAAATGCCAAGTTAATCAGGATTGTCTTGTATATTTGCTTGATATGTTTCGTTAAGACGTCGCATAAGCCTCAGGTCAACCAGTATTGTGACACCAGCACCGGCAGGCAGAGTTAATCAGCCTTGTGAAACTAAGCCTGATTCACGACTCCACCGGCCCCAGGACCAAGCGCCAAACCTTTCACACCTGAAGTCTTATAGAACCTGCCTCTCCCACTCCCGCATCTCTTCTCTCTTCCATCCCAGATTTCTCCACTGGCGTGTTTCTTGAACCTCTCCCCAACACACGAAATTCGATGCAAGATGGTGGATCATAGCGACGCCGAACCAAAACGCTCGTGAGTACTTGCTTATCCGAAATGAAACCTATTCTAATACGCGAGCAGGCCTTACGCGAGTGATCCCTGTGCTGTTTACTTCTCAGAGATGGGCCCTCTGTACATCCCTTGCTCACTCCTAAGTGAGGAGATGAAGGAAGCAGCAGATTTCCGAGACGACGATTCTTCTCATCCTCTGACCGAGCTTTGGCTAGACGACATCACGCTTGATGTAGGCCATGTCATCATTCACTATCTCGTTACGGGTACCTACCAGTGCCTCCAGCAACAGGAGGAGGGGAAAAAAGAAGAAGACGACGATGATGAGAAGGATTTTTCAGCCGAATTCGCGACTGCTATTCGTGTCTACGTCGCCACTGGCGACAGTCTGCCCTTGCCGGCACTACGTGAAATGGCCAGAGAGGAGATCGTTCGTGTCGGCGAGTGGCTTAGCCTCCCCGACCTGATCAAAGTCATGGAAGAAGCTGCCCTGTCTTTCAAGGCATACCCCGGAATCGCTACTTATGTCGAATCGCGACTTTTGTCCTACTCTCAATTCGCAGCCAAGAATAGCGTTAAAGCGCATGTTGACAAGACTCTAGCTGCGCTGGGTGCTCCGGATACTTTGAGCCAGGTCATACTGCGCAGCGTCTTGCTTTCCAAGGCTTCCGAAGATCGTCAGCAGGAAGAGCCAACTTACCAACCTGCATGGGGATATACTGGACTTGAATTGCGCCCCACTAAACGGGCTATGGAACGGGCCGAAATGATTTCTCTCAGAAACGCTGAAGCAGCTTCTGACGAAAGAGAAATTCGACAGCTACAGAAGATCAAGGTGAGAAATTACGGGAAACTCTCAATCAACGATCAGCAGCGACTTCGAGCTCTTGAAGACAACGCCGAAAAGAGAGCTGAGGAAGTCGCAAGTGAAGGGGAGCAAAACGCACAGCGTTGGAATGCATGCGAGTGGCCTGCTCCTGGAGAAGGTAGTAACATTTTCACAAGGCTTGACTCGATCCAAGTGCTATTTATTCAAAGCTAATGCTAATTGTCGCAGACGTTGACCCTTACGAACCCGCACCCGTCTTCTCCCGAGCGTCGTCTGAAGTTCCAGAGCCCAAGGATTCCGAGCGACAGGAGCAGGGCGACATTCTGACCTATGAAGACCGCAGATTGACTGCCCAGTTCACACCAGGTTCCAGCCAGGGCTCCTCAGAGGACGAAGTAGTCTACGGCTGGTGATAAAGGCTTTCAGGAAACGCAGGATTGCGGAAGGAATGATGGATTTGAGATCAACGGGGTTTCATATGAACTTCAATAGCAGGCTGTTATGGAGAGTATCAAAGGCCAAGTCGGAATATGTCGTCCCTCAGCTCGCTTCCTATCGTGACTGTCGAGAGTCTAATCCGCTTGTCACAGGCAAAACACGTGACTCGGATCAAATGATTTCATTCAGCGAAAATAAAGTATTTCATGCCAAAACACAACAGAGTAAGGATACAACTAAAGATAAGCCAAGTTGATGCTGGGACGAACAAGTAAAGTTACGTAGTCATGAATTAAACTTGTTGATGTTGCATTGTCCTGCTGAGGGTGTGGTAGTGACGTCGGCTCAATTACTCATCCAGTGGATTGTATTGAGCTGGTAATACACGTGACTGTCGCCTCGCACAAGACACAATTGGCATACAGAAATGCGAGACCTATGCTAAGTCAGGAACGAGGTCCATAATAATCACTCTGGAATGGCTGCCTATAAACTAGATTGGCTTTTCGCAAGGTGGCGCAGTTGACAAAAAGGTGTGTGCGAAAGGAAAGGTTCTCAGCAAGCGAGAGCATACCAGAGAGAGAGAGAATGATGATTTATGTCTGTTGCCTCCTAAAGAGGTATGCAATGCTATGTGAGAATTGTAATTACTCTATTATAATATTATTGGATCCCGCCTGACTTTAACTTTCATGGGCTTACTTAAACTCCAGTGGCAAAGATACAGCAGATGATGACGCTACAGATGCTTTCAATGGACAAGCGACACCAGTTGGATCGGACATGAATCTCACCGAGTTCAAAATGACCTCCCTTGACACGGGTTTGCAGTCCTTTATATATTCTCCGAATTCATTGGAAGGCAACCCTGTTGAAGTCGAAGGACCCATTGATTGGGATGAGGGTTCATCTGAATATGACTATATTCCTTAGAAATATTCATTGAAAGTTGGCCAAGACTTGTGATGATTAGAAAGACTGGATATGCAGATTGCATTGAAATAAGGGGAGGGGTGAAATCGGAAGTCAACATGGAGATGAATTTATTAGTGGAAGTTTCTCTTTGATCTTTTCACTACTTTCTGTGAGAATCTCCCATCCTGATGGATCTGGCAACTGTCGATCTTTAAGATTGCCTGTGATAATAGTGGTGGATATGATACAGCCAGCCAATAAAAACACAGGTCTTGGGCAGAATGAACTACAACTTGAGGTGATAGGTAAATAAACCTCAACTTTGCACGATGGTCTTGATAATTCAAGGAGAGGGTAAGCCTAAGCGTAACAATCTATTCATCTAAAGCTTCTGTGCCTTATTGAGTGACGTAGGATGAAAAAATCTTGTGAAATGTATTTTCATCGTTATATCAAGTGTCATTGTAACTGATTGTCTTTGGAGACGTGTTATATGCAGCTGAGACATGTGGCTGAGAGCTTAAATCTGAAGAGAGAACTGGGGCTGTGTTTTAAGATGAAGATGGAAAGACAAAGAAAGGTAAGGCTTAGTAGTCCTTAGTGGCTTTCATCCGTAGCTGAGGCTTGTGAATCCTGATAAACTTCGGAATCCTCGCCCGTCCCCACTACTGAATATAAGAGATTAGGAGGTGACGAAGTTTGGCGCCCCAACACAATACATGCTTTGACCCCGCAAGATATGGAACCTGCTGGAAAGGCCAGACCAGTCAGTGAGCGTTTGAGCTTCAGATTCTCATGCGTGGCTTCGGGGTTTTCTAAGTCTCTTGCGCCGCATAGTTCAACAGAGGTGAGTGTCAATCGTCATGATCACCAAGCCCACGACATGATTGGGTGTTCGAATAATTTTGGGGGGAGAGATACTTCTATTGCGTGGGTGGTGTCTTCGGCTTCTCTCACTGATGC
Organism: Fusarium sp. NRRL 52700; assembly: GCA_013396095.1. NCBI lineage: Eukaryota > Fungi > Ascomycota > Sordariomycetes > Hypocreales > Nectriaceae > Fusarium > Fusarium sp. NRRL 52700. Next base: position 288,711 of record JAAQRM010000447.1, on the reverse strand, counting down.
GGGAAGAATTATCACACATATAATCCACAAACCGCCTCCGTCAGTGCCCTAAGAATCCTCTTCTTTTCATCATCTCCTTTTCTTTACCCAGCTCGATGGGTAATAAGTCGAGCAGCATGTCTCAAGGTTCGACAACAGTGCCTCATGCCATGTCCGCTAAGTTCATCACCTCGTAAGTATGGTGGACTAACAATGCATCCTTCCAAACTAAAATATATTTAGACCCTATGCAAACAACTTTGTCAAGGTTCTGTTGAAGGGAAATTCGGTCACGTGGATCCACAAAAGAGTCATCCCAGGTCATGTTTTGTCCAGCAAGAGTACGCAAGAACCTGCATCCAAGTCGGCTGAGTGGATCATGGATATGCAGGACATTGGAAATGACACAGCCCACGTCATCATCCATTACTTTTACACCAAACAGTATCACTGCATCAAACCCTCGGGCGTATCTGGCGATACAGCTCAGAGCTATGAGCTCGGGGTGTCGCTCCAGGTCATTAAAGCAGCCAGAAAGATGCTATTGCCTGCTTTGGTAGATCTAGCCAATGGAGAATGCGCGCGTATCTGTCATGAAATGGATCTCCTGAACCTCGTTGCCGTCTTGGGAAAGATGGACATTGACTTCAAAAACTTTCCTGAACTTACCCAGCATGTCGCATTTCACCTTGAAAAGGTTCTTGCGCACCCTCACAGCCCATTCGCATCCAATATCCTGAGCCGGGCTACTCCAAACGACATCACGGAAATGCTCATTCGAAAATTGGTCATGATTGCCCGAGACGAGCCAACAAGTGAACCCAAGGTGAAGCCTAGAACCAAAAATGAAGCCCGAGGCATTCCTATCCATCCTTGGAGGCACCCGCACGCTTCTCCGAATTTTGCCAGTTCACTACCTGAATTCTTGCAAGGAACTGGAATGCTTGAGAACCCGCAGCCTTATGACAAAGGGAAGAGACGAGGTGTCTCCAAACCAGCAGAACATGCTTCGAACGTACCCGAAACAAAGATCACCCACGATGAGTTTCGAGGTGCGAAGGGACAAGAGGAAGCTCGATCTGGGCCTTCAAGGGTGAGAGACTGTCCTTGTCCGTCATCGCCTCCCTGCGGCGGGTCTGCTGATGCTAAAAAGAAGGCAAACCCTTCTACCCCTGAACTTGAGAGTTTCATCTTAAAGACGAAGGACTTTGTTGGTGAGTGAATACATAGTCCAACATGTTGGCTGCAGCTAGCTAATCGTTCAGTGGTTGAGAAATCGTCGGCTGCTGACTGTGAGGGTCCCAATTCCGAGGCCGAGCATTCCCAAAAGCCAGAGAGCTCTACTCTCGTTGATTCTGACGATGATGGAGTGCTTGTCGTCTTGGAGACCCAACCCACTGTGACACCAAGCCCGGCAGGCTCGGCTAGAACAAGCCTAATGAGTCTGCTCAGGGAAGACCCTTGGTAACAATGATACATGCTAGTGACTAGTCTAGACTTTTTCGTATATAGAGGCTAATTAAGCCTGAATATACTAGACTGAGTAGGGTTAACAGTAGTAGGCAAATGATGGATGAATGAAACTTGCAGACTTTGGCCTATAGAAGTCCGACACAATCCTTGGTCCACTTGACACCATACGTTTAAAATCACCTATTTGTGCCTAATCTAAGAAATCTTCACGTGAGACCAATTACTGGACAGCATAGACACCACTGGGCTTATCTACTGACGAAGGTATTACTGGGTTATGCGGGAGGCCCACCAGAACACGTCATAAGCAATACCAACACCACAAGAATGTTTCTTAGTAGAGAAGGCCTCTTTTACCCCTCATTTTGTTTCTTTTGCATTCATCTGCATCATCCGAGAAAAGAATAAATACCAGTCATGGACCGAGGCGATATGAAATCACCAGAAAAGTCGTATGTGCTCTGACCTAAGAATAAATTGTGCGAGAGACTAATATTAAGACAAAGCCAATACACCGGGGATATGTGTCACATTCTATTCAGGTCTCAAGGGCCCCTTATGATCCCTAGAACAATCCTCAAAAGATGCCCCAAGCTTGCTGTACGACTGGACAAGAAACACATCTTCTCCAAACCACTTGACACAGTCGATATTGAAGACTACTCGTTCTCAGTTGGGCACATAATCATTAACTATCTATTCACTGATACATATCAGTGCCTCAAGCCAGAAGGAGAAACGGAAGATGAAAGAAATTGCTCAGAGCTCGCCACTGCTTTTGAGGCTCATGCTGCTGCTGTTGATCTGGAGCTTGATTGGCTTGAATTCTTGTCATTATCGGAGATGATAAGGCTGGAAGAGAAACTGAGTCTAGTCTTAATCGCCCGGACATTGAACGGCACACAACTGCCACTCGATCGGTATCCGACGATTACGGAGAACTTCGAATCATGCGTTTCAAGACTGTCAGCACCAGCTTCGCAGGAGCGCAAAGATGAAATGATGGACAAGCTTACTAATCCAGAGAATGTTGCTATGGTTCTAGTGAAATGCTTGCTTCAATCTAAAGACATCGCGTTCATCCAAGATCACGACAACGAGGCCGACTGGGAGGACGAGAAGGTCTCGGATACAAGTCAGCTGGCGCAGGAAGAACTCAAAATTCTAACAAGACTAGAGAGTTTCTACGAGGAAAATTCTCAGGTATATCAATCGACTTTTGAGATTGGCGTTCGAGAGGAGATGGCTAGAAAAACTCTCGCCAAGACCATTCTTAAGACCTGGGAGGCTAGTGGTATAAGGCTATCGTCCCTACAACACGCTCGGCCCCAAGAAGTCCAAAACGGCTCTAAAAAGCTTTCTCAAGACCTAGATACTTGTAAAATGGATTTGGAAGCCTCGAAAAAGCGCTCACAGCAGTTAGTGGCAGAGGGAAAGGTCATTGTTGAGACGCTGACTTTGGAACACGAGATCCAATGCATACTTGAGCGCCAAAAACGCCAGAATGGACTCTTATCTCTGAGTGACCAATATCGGCTGAGGTCTGCGCAATCTCGCAGCCGCGATCTAACTACTACGCTTCTTGTTGATCCTCTGGTACATTCGAATAGCAAAGACCCCAAGTTGATGAACCCAGACCAGGAAGAAGAGGACCAACCAGATGATGGTGAGTCAGTGAACTGAGTATATGGATTGATCTAACAATCTTGCAGATGGTACTCAAACACCGACTTGCACGTCATGTAACAGGAGAGACCGTCAATCATCTGATGTGAAGGGAGAAAAGGATATGCTAGAGGAAGTCCGTGCACGCCTGTGTGAGTTGAACAAGAGGAAGAATCAAAAGGCGTCAAAATGAAGATCACATAGCTAACACATAGAGTAGACGATTTAGTGTCTGAGACCACAAGCACGTCGGGGCAGAATACGCCCAGTTCAACTTCAAGTTTGGAATCTGAGTTTCATGCGAGTTATAGCAGGTGGGATTGGAAGGTTAACGGCCTGGCGTCGAAAAAGTTCAACACTTGATCAATTCTGAGTCTTCAATTTAGAAATTCGTAGAGTATAGTCCAAATTGAACTTCGATCTTTGTTTGTGTTCCTGCAAAACGACCAATGTACCAACTAAGGCCCCAGCACAGTTCGGTCCGTGGCATCTTCTCCTAGGCCAACCTCCCATAGTCTGTAGCGGCTGTTAAGCCTATGAAATGCAATGTATCCGAGAAGGTGAGAGTTTAATAGTTTGAGGTATGGCTCCCGATCTTTCAGTACAAGTCGAACTACAAGAGCGGTTAGTCAGTGGCAAATGAGGATGTTTGTGTACACTTGCTTTGCCGGGTTTTAGTGGTTATCTCGTCTACGATCTCTTCAAAGACGGACTGAGGGTCTTTACCATCATACCACCCCCTGTTATGGATATAGTTATGAGTTTCACCAGCCATTTCCTCTTTATAGAAACTGCAATTAATCAGCTTTGGTATGACCGCCAATACATTAGCTATAGTAGACTCACGAAAGTACATCGTTTGTAAGCCCAATCCATATGGAGATGTCTGGCACCACTTCAGGAAAAGTGAAATGTCAGGACAAAATGCCTGGGGAATGTAAACCAAGCATATGCTTCTCCTACACTGTCTTTCTCTCGAAGGAACCATGCCCAACTTCGACCTGCTTTGGTGCGTTCGATCTGATGAAATTCGCTCCGGGCCTCTAGAGCATTAGAGTTGAGGAAGTTTAGAGAAGCGGTGACGATAAAGTTGGCAATAAGCGGATCCCAATACTTGAAAGTCAATTTCATAAGATCTGCTCAAGCTTGCAGGAGTGGGATGGGTTGTTTTTCATCTGCGCAGAACCGTCCATGAAACACTGAGAACTCGTCAAGATACTCTACAGCGTGATCATCGAGGAGAAGGCTAAGCCATGAGTATATTCCGATACAGAGCTGAATTTCGAAGGGGTGATGAGGGAAACAGACCTAAATCTTTTAGCCTTTGGAAAGAAATAGTTTCAGGAGGTACTTACGACCGGGTATACATATCCAACCTTGAACATAAGCCATGAATGCGAACCTTGTTCATAAGGTACACCCGTGTTGTCTGCGTATGTACGCATAGCCTTCCATAAAGCATCGTTACTAGTAGTCTTGAGAGGAGAGTAACCAATCTCATTGGCGAAGGATGTTATCAGAGGCTGTATGAAAGACTTCAAATCCTGAAGCTTAGGCTCGAGCTGTCTCTCCGCTCCTCCCGACACTGGCTTCTGAAGTTGGGGATGAAACCAGCGGGACCGAAGTGAACTCAGAGTAGGCCCCATGTTTTGAACAATAAAAATAGCTGTGGATGAAGCTAGATATGATGCACCTTTTATTTTTGAATGCTCTCTGCACTTGATATTTATATCCTTTCATCTTTCGATGATTATGTGGTAGCATCAACTTGCTAAAGCCTGTCGTATGTAGCTACGTCCTTCTCGTATTCTCCTGAGACGACCCATCGCTAAAAAGCTCATACTAGAGAGAAAATGGGAAACTCGTCCGAGTTTTGGAAGGATTTCTGAAAAAGAATGGATGATTTCCAGAGTCTTGAACCAACTGCATATCCATAGACCAATCACCAAAGTTCGTAAGTGGAGACGAGGCACATCTTATCATACCAAAAACAGGATTGTTTTGAAAGCGTTGCCAAGACTGCTCGCTTATGCGAAAAATTGCGGTGATAGACATAGCAGATGCTCGCTACAGGTGGACTAATTGTGATGGGCTTATAGATCTCCACTTTAATCCTGCGAGACGAGAGAACGGAATTCCTCGATTAAATGAACCCTGGGCAACCACCCTTTCTTGGCGACAACCTTTATCTTGGGCTCTAGGAAGATGATGTGACACTATCAAATGGAGTAGAACTATTTCTCAGGATCTGGCTTGCAGCCATAAACATATCGAACACGCATGTATCCATGAATTCTCTTATCCTTGAACGCTTTTCTCATGTTCATCAAGAAGACCTGATATTCATCTTCAGGCCATTTCATGATCTGGTGCCAAACCATCATCGTATATCCTTTGAGCATTCAATATCCATCGTTCACAGGCTCAAGAGAGGTTGACTTACCTTCAAGGTCATTCTCTATCGAAGCGCGGAGGAACTGGCCGACCTTTCGCATTTTCTCGTCTTTGGGCCATCCACCAATGGGAACCTGTATGATGTTAGCTGTGAGCCTTGTCTGAGGTCTAGATGGCGTGATACTTTGAAGTCAAAGCTCTGCACGTCTACCAAACCAGCATCACGAAATAGTTGAACATCGTTCTCAATGTCAGTGAAGCTTCTTCCAAAGCCCTTGCCACTCTCAACGACCAGTCTATTCCAAGTCTGCAGAGCTTCAACGTTGTCGATGCTACCATCATCCGAGTAGAAAGTTGGGTTGATCTCGCCAGACTCGATAAAACCACCTGGCTTACAGCAGTGAGAAGCCTCTTTGAAAAGTGTCCCCCAGTCTACTATGGCGCCCATGAGAAAACGGACATGGACCAAATCGAAGTGATTTTCAGGCCAGTTCCAGTCTTTTGTTGCGTCCTCAAGCTCGAACTTGACATTTGGCGGGACCCAGCTTGGTTGGATGGGAGAGAGGTCTGTTCCGATGACTTCGGCGTTGGGGTGTTCATCGGCAAAGTCACTGTATCAGTCAGTATCAGAGGAGTACCCCAAAAGAGAGCTTGAGAGGCAAGTACATTGCCCAAATCCCTTCAAACAGTCAGTGATCACGTACTTAGGTTAGGGCTTTTTACATACCAGTTCCAGTACCGACGTCAAGAACCCGCTTGAGTTTGTCAGTTTTTCCCAACATGTTTCGGTGACTAGTGGGATTGCTGACCTGGATATCATCTTTCAAAGGGACAAGCGTCAGCTTCCCATCAAGGAGCAGAGTCAGAACATGGTGCCTATTCATGTCAGTCCTTGCCGCCAATATGAGTATGATCTTACGTAATGTCGATTGAATTTCTCTGCTGCTCATCGTTTGGTGTAAAGTACTCCGTGTTATGCCTCTCGCTGTGAAAGCTTCGTCCTTGAAATTTACGATATTCAAGTATGCTCGATGAGATGGAGGCAGTAGAGCTTTCTCTGTAGAGGATGATTAGTCAGAGTTTTCACGATTACCGAAGACACTTACGCGTCATCTCCAAATGCTGAGTCGCTGGCGTCGCCCTCATCCTCCTCCTGAAAGCACGTTAATATGAGACATGGGGAGTTTTCCCTTTGCGCTTGATACCTCTGCAATAATAGGGTCTCCAGTGGGAGAACCGCTGGCTGAGATATTCTCCTTGGTTACGCCATCGCGGGGACTTGCGCCTGCGCTGTCAGACTTGGGTGAAGCCATTATTACAGTATCTCGATGGATTTAAGTTTGCAATTGAGGGGAAATAGAAATTGCGAACAGCAAAAGGATCAGGTTTCACCGGCTATTCCCTGTCTTTGCCGCAGAATTCTACCGACCCAATCACTCAACCATACAGTGCCAGGATATTGCATTCTACATCTCAATGTCACTTTGTCACCATGCGCATATAATTGCCGCCGTGGTCAATCCATGGACAGGGATATCATCACGCAAGTCTGTGCACCTGTTCTTCTTGGCCACTGCCAATCACCTAAGTGGCGAGTCGCTTCTTAAATCAGTGGATGTTTCACAATCTTTATCTGTCCGGATCAGAGAAATAACATCTTTTCATGTGAAATCTACTGTAACCTTCTGTTTTGAGACTCTGTTGGCTGCATCAGTCCACTGAATGACTAGGCTCGGGAATATTTACAGCAACTGATTGGCCTGTTGGCTAATCCTTCACGTTTCATATGCACGACACTCTTCCCCGAGATATGTCGGCCCATTACTTGCTAGGAAACAGCCTGATCATTGTGTGCCAAGCCGTTTGGTCGGCTATCATGGTAGATTCGTAATGTCAAACAATTAGGCCAGCTTGTCAACTCTGCCATGTCACAGACTGTGAACTCACCAAGATATCCATGCTCAAACTATGGTGATTGTTTCTAAAGTGAACTGGCATGTTGCATCTGCATGCTTCGACACAAAGCCCGGCCCTGACTCCCAGCTTCCAGCTCTGGTGAAAGTCTCATCGTCATTCTTCTGCACTAGAAGGCCATATGTGTGAGGCTTCTTCGATATCGGCTTGTTCGGCATCTCCAAGACTGCCAGGAGATACATGTTCTTTTGGGACAACAGCCAGGCTTTACTTTCGCCTTCCTTCCACAAGTCCTCAGTATCGGCGCTGATACCAAAGGTATGCCTCAGTATGGTTTGTATGTTTTGATAGCCGACACGCCCAGGTCTACCTTCGGCCACCAACTCTTCATCGCTAGCGTCCTTGAGGACGAGTGCTTCGGACGCTACTAGAGGCCTGGTCAATATCAAAGAAGCCGACTTTACATGACCGAATTGGTTATTCGGGTCGACCAATTCCACAGCAACATCGATCACATCAGCTAGAACAGTTCCTTCGTCCGGCAAGATATCGAATCTCACACGGCAATCTAAGCTAGCCCAACTCCAAGACGGCGCGCGATAAACCTTGGACCTCCCTAACTTCCCAACGGCAGACATTTCCCAAAGAAGACCATGTGGCATGGTACTGCGAAATATTCCAGCGCAGTAGTCGCTGCCGAACCATGAAATACATCGTCGGGCGACGGCGGCGAAAGCAACAAGTTTATCTTCATCTGGATGACTGAGTTGGCGGTTCGTGTACGGAAACACAAGGTCGTAGTAGTATGTGAAGAGATCTGCTTTTTCGCGAACACTGAATGCATTTTGGGCCAAGCAATCAAAGCCGCTCCATCTATCGTCACTTATACCTTTTGGTAAATATTCATTGAGGTTGCGACTCCCACCACACTCCCAGGAAATGCGGTCTGAACCAAAATGCAAGGTCCTGGGTGAAAGGAGGCGCTCTTGGAATACCCATGCCCTGTTACTAAGAGGGAGATCTACTCTTGCCCAAGAGAAATCTTCAGCGGTAAATATGGCGCAGATGTTCCAGAGATTTGGCTTCTCTATGCTATCACCTGTATTGTGCTCGTTCCGGCTTGAACTATAGGGCAGTGCATAAAATGGACTCCAGACATAACAGTCTTGCAGATACGTCGGATTCCTAGACCTGAAAGCACCTCCGTGGGGATTTTCAGAAACATCGATGGAAACATTCAAGGCGCAGTTGTGATAAACTAGATGCATGTCTTCTGAATGTGAAAGCCAATCTTCGTGAGAACCGAGGCCAGATTGCAAGATGCAAAGCGAGTCGATCCAGATGTAGGGAATGCCAATTCGACGGCAGGTTACAATCGCATCTCTGAAACTGGCTGGAAGAGTCTGCATGTGGATTTCTTTGCAAAATTCGAGTAAGTTGTCGGACGTTAGCATCAAGAACTTTGGATCTTCTCCCCAGCAATGGCTCAATGCCGCATAACTGCCTTCTGGTCTCTCATTCTCTGAAATCACCAGCCTTGGAGACTGTTGATCATCGCCAACATGAATGATTCGCTTGGGATACCAGCCGTTCTCCGAAGAAGATCCGCAATCATGACATTCTTTGCAGGTCTGAAGCCACGTCTTAGCCAGCTGTGCAACATCCTGGTGACCCGTATCTCCGGGGATATCTCGCACTGGAGGAAATTCTGTTCGAACCCGCGTAGGCTCCGAGCCTTGGTCGGTAGCAACAAGGCCAAGAAACTCCTCATAGCCAGCTGGAGGCGTCGACGACGAAGACACATCAACAAAGACGCACCAGTCTGAGTAGACTGGGGGGTTGTCATCATCGACTGAATTCTTGCCGCCAGCCTCGTAGAACTCAATTTCCCAATGAAGCTCCCATGCGTTTTCCCACTTAGCCTCATACTCTAGAGGCTTCAATTCCTCAGGTGGGAGCTTGCGGCTTAAGTAGGCGCATATCCTGCACCCATTCTTTGCAGCAGTGGCAACATTTTTATAATTCTTGTGGTGAAGCCCTTGCTTGGCTTTAGTTTGAAATATAGATATGCATACTGCACATAACATGATCGAGACAATGAATTAGCGTGGTGTTTGCACGTATGAGACTGAAAATATCTCATCATGGTGAATCTTGTGAGCTGACACGACACGAGTGGGGGGAGTTGGGGGCTGAAATGGATGACCCATGTCGGATTGGACTGCTATCGAATATTAGTAATAGCTTGCCACGTAAGAAACAAAAGTAAGCGAGTGTAAGACGAGATTTGGTACAAACACGGGATGATGCCTTGGCATCTTTGGTGTGCAGCCAGGCAAATTGTATAATGAAAACATTATGAGTTGCTCCCAGTGGCGCAGGTAAAAAGGCTGTTCTGTCCACTTGATACAATGCGCTCATTCGAGTTCACGGACATGATGACTGCTTTTTCTTCTGGGACACACTTGATTTGATAAATGAACAGCCCTAACTAGTTCCTTCTCGTGAAATACTCTGAAAACTCAACATTATCCTGGAGCCTTCGTAAAGTTCTTTTATCATACTGCAGCAAGATTTCAAGACCCCTAGAATCGACACGCCGTGGTGGTAGAATTAGGCAACGGCCATCAGGCTTATCTTCTGTATCCCCAACAGTAATTCTTGTTGCGAGAGGATAACCAATATCCTTCCCAAAGTTGATATCGTTATACTTATGGTGCTGAATGCACACTATGAGCATATCTGGACCTGGATAGCGGTTGGCGTTCCAGGTCAAAGTGGTGCTCTTTGGCATCTGATTTAGAAGCCCGACGAGTCGTCTTACTGCCTTGTCATCCACTGCAGCTATCGCCCTGTTTACATTGAGTGTAGCCCGAGCGTAGATTGTGCTCTTGCAATGCCGTGACGATGATGAGAGAGTCGAGCTTTCTTGTAGACTAGCTACTGGTAATTGAGCCACTGCATTTGGTTCTGAAAAGTTACCCCAATACGTGGACGGTATCGCTGGACTTTTCATGCGGGTTCTCGCATCCACTGTAATAGCTAGCTTTGCCTCAGGATACTTTCGACAGTCAATGCCTCTGGCCAGAACTACGTGACGCCATAGGAACGCGCATAATGCAGTGACGGTTCCAACCTTGGTAGTTGAAGGCATAGTGCTCAAGATGCGGGTCTTGAGTTGTGCAATTTTGTCAGCTGGGATAAAGTAAGTGGCGCTCTCAAACACCTCGTCTGAATCGTATTGCGTGGGATTGAGAAATCTGGCATCATCTTCTGCCAGTTTCCAGTGAGGAAATTCCTCCAGGGTTGTGTTAAGGTCACCCTTGACGATGTCGTGTCTGTCCAATAATTGAACTGGTGATCGTTGTTGGATTGATGGTTCACAAGTTGCGGCGGCAAAATGCGACCCTATTATGGACCAAAGCATGAAGTTGCATTGACCGTCTCCGGCAACATGCTATTGATTTGTCAGTATGCGTTCCAACCTTTCCAAATGCAGAAACCTACATGCAACTGGCTTCCGATAATGAGACCCCCGGGGATAAAGCTGGCTTGCACGACAAGAGAAGGTAGCTTCACATTGTCTTTTAACTTTGACGAGGGTCCAAAAACGAGGCCCCGGGGTATTTTGCTATGTGGGAAATGCTCCTCTTCAAGCTGGTCAAAATTGCCGTAAGTCCATAGGCCACTCAGCTGTGGGGAGTTGTAGTCTTTGTAGTAAATTTCAACGCCTCTGGCAGAGTCAAAGACAAGCTCAACTTCTTCGCGGCTGCTATCAACACGCTTTTGCACACAGCATGTAAGCTCAGGAATATCGTTGACGGTCACCAACAGAGCCCTATACAGAGCAAGAAAGATCTGCTGTTTGTCTGCATCGGGACTGTGTCGAAAGAAGAGACATGTCGATATGTAGTCTCTAGGCGCAATTTGATCAATGGCAGAAAGCCTCACCACTTGACCCTGACTGTTGCGATGTGCTCGGATGACTGCAACGGAGCTTGGAGAGAGGTCAGGCACGACTCCCAGAGTGCCTGACATACCGAGCGATTCGGGGGTAATTTGTAATTCTTTTGGCTTTTGTGCTTGATGAGGGAGGGTATATAACAAAAGATTAAACTGAAGTAGAGAGCCAATGGAGGTCCTCACTTAATCCCAGAAATAGTCTTGGGTCTATTAAAGCTAGACCAGTAGATGACCATTGATAAATGAAAGCTGAACTGTAGAGGAACATATCGGCGCTCCTCGATCAGGTTTTACTCATCGACAACCGTGGGAGAACTCTCGAGCATGCACTGCACTGGAAGATAGTCTTAGAATTAAACCATGCTTGTTATCATGTTGTCTAGCCTACGTCACTACTCTCAAGTAGTCTTACCACTACTAGAGTACGTGACTAGCGATGCTCTGAAGATCAAATACGTGACTGGTTATTCAGCAGTGTGTAAACACATATATTAGACATTACAAAGTGTTTGAATTATGATCCTGCAGTGGCAAAATAACTGACGTGCTTCGGACTATTTCAAATCGGAAACACGGCACTCCCTTGATCTGAGCCGTGAATTGGTTCAGCAAAGCTGGAGAGGGGACCATTGACTCAATTGACCACGCGCTCAGCCGACCTGTAAGAAGAATTCGTCATCGCCTATTCTCACAACTGGCATGTAAATACATTACAGTTAGCTTTTTGTCTCCACTGAGAGGTGTAATGTACAGTACTATAGTGCTGCCATCCCCTGGCTAGCTTACCTTAGCCTCGTGTCTCAGCTATTAATCTCTGTGCCGCGCCCGAGAGACAAGGGTATGCACTTCCCCGCATCCACCATCAAGTAATGAGTGTTCCAGGCAATCAATAACAGAATTTGTACGAATATTCTACAATAGGTCAATTAGTTAATTTCTACGGTAGAATTGTAAAATCATCTTTGTCATTTTCTCACTTCTTAGCACCTAGCGAGGCCCCGATATCGACCCTTATTGATAATAATTTATCCCCATCGACAATGCCTGAGTCTCCTCCAAGAAGATTAAGGATAGTGACTGATCGAGGACAACAAGGGACCTTTCGAGGCATTGCCCATCCATCGCCCTTCTCTACTACGAGAAGATATTACTAGTGTTAACGTTTTCGTCATCTCAAACATGTCAATCTCAGATCAAGGGCGCTTCCAAGACATTGACACCACGCGAAGACTCAGCTGATGAGATCTGGGAAGACCCAGATGCAGGATTTCTCACGTTTCAACGCACCGGCTGTCTTAACATTAGGGAGATTTTGAGCACGTACACGCATTCCATCTCAGTCCATTTGCTTACGTGTTGCTTCGTTTATCCTTCACTCAGGGCAAGACATCGAAAATAATCCCTATAATTGAGTTACATATGAGCACCTGATTCTAAATTCACGAATGTGAAGAGCCAAGAAAACAATTACTCAAATTTCGCTCTAAAAAACATGGAAACAACAACAAATCAGCAACTAGTCGATAACTCCTGGGTCGAGCCAGCAGGCCCTGTGAGTCCTGCTTTTATCAAACTATCTGCTATGGATAGTTTGACAGCACCTGTTTACCCTTCACCAACATTATTCTTCCCCCTCAAGCCAGGCGTAAGCCCCTTGGACCTTTATAACGATTGCAAACGGGGTCTCGCGCGTTACTTATATCAGCACCCTCATCTCTGCGGGGAAATTGTCAAGGATGCCACAGGAAGAAATTCTATTGAAATCTCGCCAGCACCTTACGCCGGCGCTAACCTTGGATATTATGACCATCGGGATGAGAAGGAAATGCCTTCATATGACGAGTTCAGAAGTTTTGGCTTTCCGTTTGCCGATGGCAACAGAGACGGGCTAAGCAAACTTTGCCCTGACAATTTTCCAAGCGTCCAAACTGGCGACCCTGTTATTCTCACACGTTTCAACGTTATCAGAGGTGGGATCGTTCTAACAGTCTCTATTGCCCATGCAATATGCGATCTGGTTCAATACATCGACTGCATAAAGTGCTGGGCTACGCATACGCAAGCTGTTTCCAATGCTCGCATGAGAAATGAGCCAGAGCCTCCACTGCCGAAACAAGTGGCACCACATCTGGTCGATCGGTCACCAATGACGGCCAATGCACAGATTGAACATGATCTTGATAAAGTGGCGGCTCGGGCAGTAAATATTCCGCATTGGACAATGCTTGATCCTCGGAACCCAGATGGTATGAGTTCGATGTTGGAAAATCTTTTCACAACGGCGCGTCTGACAGATTATGACCTTGTCTCTTCTGATGAAGCTACACTCCGTCAGCCGTCAGCTAGTGTATGGACATTTCCCAAATCTTCAATGCAGATCCTCGATTTAATGGCTAAGAAAGGGTCATCCGGAAAGACAAGACTGTCAGTAATCGATTGCTTAACTGCATTTACCTGGCAGCGCTTCTTTGAAACAAAATGGGCCCCTAATCAGTCTGGTCCAGAACCTGTGCCCGAAGCGACAAGTATCGTTTACGTGGGGAGTGTTCGGCCTCGCCTTACACCCCCACTACCTCTCAACTACATGCCTACATGTGTCGACCTATTCCCAGTCACTGCAGTAACCAAAGGATTCCACGTCTGTTCCCCTCGATCTGTAGCCAAGGCCGCTACCAAGATCCGCAGCAGTAACGACAACTGGAGTGAGGGGACATTCCGCGAGATGCTTGAAGTGGCACAGATGCATCCCTTTAGCCCCGGTCTAGTCCCAAATGGTCCCCTGGACGCCCTCACAACCGATCACACGCGTCTTGGTGCAGCTGTAGCCGAGGATTGGGGTGCTCTAGGTAGATGCGAGGCGTACCGTGAGCCGTATATCGGTCGAACACCCCCTCTAGGCGAGATCACCTTCCTCCCGCGTTGGCATAGTGGAGAGGTAAGCGTCATGTTTGCTGGTGAAGCGATTGTTATGGAAAGGTTGAGAGACAATGAGACGATGAATGCTGCTGCTTCGTGCCAGTTCATCATGCATGACTTCCCCAAAACAGCCAAAAAGGTCAAGCGGCCTTCCAAGTTGTAGAAACATCTAAATCGCAGTTGACGGGTCTTGTAATGGGGCAACAAATAGAGAATTGACTGATGTGCTTCCTCCCCCCAGTCAAATTGCCGACCACCAGAGACTCGAAGCCCTCGCGTGAAGCTGAACCCTTGGAACCGCACTAATACCGAATAGAAGCCAAGATCGAAGATTGTATATCCACTCAGCTTGGGCAGAATTAGACAATAGGCACCGCGGTAAATACCGAGGCCCAAAAACTCTATCAGATACCGCTAAACCGATCGTGGACCATGTCTCAGCCAACCACAGGATAATTGACGTGATGAAGGGGTCTATTTGTCAGGAATGACAAAGAACATTCGAAGTCAGGAATGACGAAGAACATTCGACGTCAGGAATGACGAAGAACATGCGACGTCAGTCTGTCTCTACTCGTAATCAAGTTTTCACTACAAGAACTTAACTTATAACTTATACCTGTTTCTGTATTTTCTACCTTACGACAGTCAAATTGCACTGCTTTAGTATCAAAAGAATCGCCGATATGCCCTCCAACAACGCTGCCTGGCTAGTCGCCGCAAAGACGTCACCACTCGAGGTCAAGGAAGCTCCCCTCACCGAACCATCTTCGGGCCACATTCTCGTCAAAAACTCAGCCATTGCCATCAACCCCGTTGACGTCGCCAACCAATACGTCGGAATCTTTATCCAACCATCGCAATACCCCATTATTCTCGGTGAAGATGTCGCCGGCACCGTCGAAGCTGTAGGCCCTGATGTCACTGCCTTCAAGCCCGGCGATAGAGTCCTGGGCTATGCAACATCCCTCGCGACCAAAGACAATGCGCACAGCGCATTCCAGGAATACACGGTTATTCGCGCCGAGTGTGCGTCTAAAATCCCGGAGGGTTTGAGCTTTGAACAAGCTGCTGTTTTGCCGCTTTCGCTTGCTACGGCTGCGTGGTCGCTTTTCGGCGATGTGACGCTTGCAATGAGATATCCTAGTTTCAATCCTACGCCCACTGAGGAGACGGTCCTCATCTGGGGAGGGTCATCTAGTGTAGGCGGCTCAGCAATTCAACTTGCTAAAGCGGCTGGGTACGAAGTCATCACGACTGCATCTGCCAAAAACCACGACTACGTCAAGAGTCTTGGGGCAGACCATGTCTTCGAATACAAGTCTCCCCAAGTCACCACAGACATCGCCTCTCTCCTCGCCGGTAAGAAACTCGCTGGTGCATTTGACGCCAGCGGTTCAGAAGATGGCATGAACGGTGCAAGTCAATCAATTGTCCACGCCGATGGTCTTCGTAAACTCATCTGCGTGCGATCTGTCTCCTCTGAAGTCGCAGGCGTTGAGGCCAAGACTATTTTTTCGACTAGCATTATCAACAACCCTGTTGCCAAGGCTGTCTTCGGCGATTATATACCCGCTGCCTTGGAGCAAGGCAAGTTCAAAGCTGTTCCGGAAGCAGAGGTTATTGGAAAGGGTTTAGACGCTGTTCAGCTGGGTATCAACACACTTGCCAAGGGCGTTTCGGCTAAGAAGATTGTTATTTCTCTGTAGAAGAGACTAAGACGATGTAAATGAGACTATGTAGAAGTTTTGAAACATACATAGAAGACTAGTTTTGAGGAATATGAATAGTTTGTCAGCTGATTATGCTCCAATGTGATCACTCACTTTAGCCTCGGGCCAGTTTCCCCTCTTCTCCACTAAGACTTAGCCTCAAAAATTCGCTCTATCATCACGCCATAGACTTCTGAACCGTTCATTCATTCACCATATTTAAAACAGTCACAATGGCTGAGCCTCAAAAGAAGGAAACCATTGCCCTCATCGGTTTGGGCACCATCGGACTCTCATTTGCCGCACTGCATTTACGCTATTCAAACGCCAACCTTCGACTGTATGACGTCCGGGATGATCTGAATGAGCATATCAAAAGCCTCTTGCCAGTTTATCTTGAATCAACAAAGAAGGAGACTTCACAGGCTGATCTGACAGTCGAGAAACTCGTTGCCGACGGTCGACTACTTGTATGCTCTTCTATCGAGGAAGTTTGCTCTGGGGCAACGATCGTCCAGGAGCAAGGACCTGACAGCGTTGATTTTAAAAAGTCGAATTGGGCCGAGGTCATTAAGAAAGCACCCTCAGATGCTCACCTATGGAGCTCGACGTCTGGGATAAGTGCGTCAAGACAGGTGGAAGATCTCGAGGATAAGGCTAGGGTTCTCGTGGTTCACCCTTTCAACCCGGTGAGTAGACTGACCACTGATCTCAAAATAGGCTCTGACTCAATCCTTTAGCCTCACATAATGCCATTAATTGAAGTTGTCCCCTCGCCTCACACAGAATCACAACGAACTCAATTCGCCATCGATTACTTCAAGAATCTCGGCTCCGGTCATCGCCCTGTCAGAATCAACAAGGAAACCCAGGGCTTTGTTGGAAACCGTCTAGCATTTGCCTTGTTCCGTGAAGCTTGTCATCTAGTCTCGAATGACGTCGTCTCAGTCGAAGATCTTGACGCTATCGTTGAGGCCAGCATAGCGCCACGCTGGGCAGTAGCTGGGCCATTCAAGACATACAACAGTGCTGGTGGAACTGGAGGAATCGGAGCTTTTCTTCATAATCTGGCTGATACCATGGAGGCTTGTTGGGATGACGCAGGGGACATTAGTCTTAAAGAGACATCTGCGACTGGAACTAATCAAGGAACTGATGACGGAGACTGGACGGATAAGATCACGAAGGAAACGGAACAGGCTTATGGACGGCCAACGGCTGATTCACTGGCACAGCGTGATCGGAACTTGCAGAAGGTCATAGCAGCTCAACCAAGACTAGAATAGTGTTACAAAAAAGTCTCTATCATCGATAATATTACGATTACCTGCAAATGTCAGATACCACATCAGTTCAACAACTTAGAACACCCTCTTTGGTCCAGTTCAGCCCGGATCGGATGGGTACTGAGTATGTCTCTCCCACAAAGTCCCCCCGCAATAATTCATACTCATCTGTAGCCGACCTGCTGGCTTTGACATCCTCTGAAACCTCGTCTTCATCGCTCCATTCCCGCCATGTAAGCTGCTCCTCTGAGACAGGTCCATAATTTTCGCTTTCATCCGCCTTGCCGGCCTTTCCGCGACCTAATACTTTCCAACCCATGACCACTGGACCGTTGACCCCTCTCTCCTCGTAATCACACGAGCTTGCAGGACATTGCAATCCCCGAAAGTGGCCAGGGCCACAGCGCAGCGTTGATTCTGTACATGACGATGATGGATCTGGCGTGTCCAAGACAAGATACAAATAACTATCTTTCTGGGGTAAACCTCCATCTCCGTACATAATATGAGGGTCACGAGAAATAGTCGATTTTGGGAAGAACACAGGATACGAGAGTGTCGATGTTCTTGTTGGGAGGCTTTCCGCCGTGTTAGCCTGATCTGCAGGAGGCGAAAGCGAGATTCTAATGATCTTTGGGCAATAGGTCAATGGGGGTAGAGCCAAGACAACGTATTCAGCTGTCCAGTTTGTTATTATGTATGGTCGAGGTAGTTCGTGGACCTTGCCCTGGAACCTGTAGCTCAAGCTTGCCAATGTGCAGTTCTTGCGAGTTTGAAGGCTATATCCAGAAGCTGTTTGACCAAACGCGAGGGATGACACAACGACTTGACACTCCGCACAGGTATTCTTTTGGTAAAGGCTGATGGACAAGAGCGTCAGGAAATTTCCGCACGGCGAGAATTGCATCTCTAATTGTACGTCAGCATGAATGCTCATCGTCATTTGTAAGATAGTAGGTAGTTCCCTTACCTCGTGACATTGCCACCGGCTTTCCTCCTTGGTCTTTTGCCTCTTCAGTGATCTCCAAACTTGTGCTGGAGCCAGTCTCGTCGTTGAGTAGGTCTACTCCGCCAGGCTTATAAGAGACAGCTACAATAGACAATTTTGGATGACGAGCGCCTATTATTCTAGCCCAAGATAAGCGGTCGGTCTTTATTGGTCGCCAAACAGGTCTGCCAAAGTCAGTTGCCATGATGAGACATTCTGTCATCGGCTCTCTGTGTTCTCCATGCAGATTATCCGAGGTTTCCTGGCTCCCCTTTCTCCCGCCGTTGATACTATACGTATCACTTGAATCAGAGTCATCGCCAGAGTCCGAAGTCCAGCCAGAGTCACCATCAGAGTCTGAACTACTGTCTTGGGAACCCGAGTTGCTGATGATCACATTGGCAGGTGACCTCGCCCTTTCATGGTGATGAACCAGGCATTTACCCTTGCGGAAATAGAATAGTCGAGTCGTTGAATCAGAATCTTTCCGTGTCGGCTGTGTAGCGACATCGAGCTGTATGAGATTCCATTGTCCTTTGCTTTCCAGACCCAAGTCCAGGGCTCTATAGATTTGCGGAGGGGCTTCGTCAACTCGGTTCCCCGATCCGCTATCCAGAAGCCAGCGAGTGATACTCAGATCACGACTGTTCACATTCCAGCTCTGGAGAAAGGAGTTGCCCTTCTTGCTGTCTCGAGCAATAGTGGTGATCCATTCACCGTCAGGGGCCATGGAGTCGAAGATGACATTTCTATTCTGATCAGACTTTGACCGAGAGAAGACATCCACTTGATTGACTTTGACCCGGCGATGGGGCGTCAAACTGGTCTCGCGAATGATCCGAAGTTGCAGTGTCTTACCACGTTTCTTACCCGTAGAAGAGAACGATGACTCCAATACACGCATCTCGGTTGTTGACTCGAGTAACTTGGCAACATATTTGACATGGACTTTCTGAAGCCCGTTGGGAGCTTTGAGGTGACAGCTGGGCTTATAAAGAGTGAGCGGAACAGCATGATGAAGCTGATCAGGATTCTTGGTAAGAAGTTCGCCCCAGTCCAGAACAAAAGCACAAAATGAGCGATCCAGCGACATATAATCTGCGGACGAAGAAGCTTCTTCCCATGGTGGTAGGGGAAGGCCAAATTGAAGTGAAGCGTTAGGTATCGTTCCTATTATCTGCTTATAATCATCACTTGTTTCCCGCTTGTACCGTGCAAAAAGATGAGGAGCTGCGTGGCTTTGTACGTAGATACAAGTCCAAAATGCAGGGCTCTTGAGGAAGTCTTCGACAATCTTCAGGGTCTCAGAGCTTGGGATTATATTCTGCAAATGCATATGCCAAAATACGGCGGCATAGCGAAGGAAAGCATTACTGTACGATGAATCTGACCTTGTGACCAACGCTTTCAGGTCAGAGGGATCTTTATATCGTTCCTCACTGAGATATTCGATGCAGCTGACTCCAAGCTCCTCCAACGCCTTGGTCTCGTCGATAAAGAAGTCTGGCAGGTACTCTTCGATTCGTTTCTTGTTCTTTGGATCGATAAAGAAGTCCTTCACTGACTTGTGGCATAGTGAGATCTTCTGAGAACCATTCGTGTCTTCCATGGTGATCAAAGGGCTGCATACATCCTTTACTCTATCGTAAACGTGAAATGCATCTTCCTTTGACTTGATGTCATCGTTGACAGGATCGGTATAAGGATTGAGGGCGTCGATAAGCTCCAGCAGCGTGAGTTCCTTTTCCGACAATGTGAGGATTCGAAAGGTTCGCCTGTCACAGTGTGTTAATATCATTGGCCATCGCATATGCACAGAGGTTGACGTATCGTAGTATATCGAACTTACATGGCTAGATCCTGTTTGTGATAGGGTAGTCCTGCAATTCTGGCCAACGACTTGATATAGCAGTCCTCCAAACCTCTGGGAAAGGATTGTAGAGCATCAATAGTTCCCTGCTTAGTTCTGTAGGCCTTGTTCTTTGCAATCTCACAGATCAGTGCTGCATATAGAAAGTTGTGTTCGTCTGTATCAAACCAGGGCTCATCGTGAGCTGGGCAGATTCTCTGGGCGTCGAGGAAGACACGGATGTCTTTGGAAGTGTCTGTGAGGTTCTGCCTAATTTCGACAGCTTTGAAAGCGTCTTTGACGGATCGTATCTCAGGAACATCCCTGCTAGTAAGGAACCATTTGACTGTCCCAAGTGTATCCAAGTTGAGAAGCTGTTGCAAGCTGTGGAACAAAGGGTTGCCGTGAGTTCGAACTGAGCACTCGTCCAAACCATCTAAAACCACATAAATCTGAGCAAAGCGGCTATGATTCAACAATGTGCGGAGAATTTTGACCATTACTTCTCCATCGTTGTTAGTCAGCTCGTGCTTGCAGGTCTTCTTTGCCCGTTCGTACTCTGCTTTCAAAGGGTTCGAGGCCACATCCAGTTTACTCAAAAGCTGTAGAGCGATAGATCTTAGCCCGCAGGTCTCCTGTCGTTTGGAGGCCGCCCTGAATGAATAGAAGAAGTGAACAACTTCTGATTCAGGCTGTTCTTGCAAGTGGTTAATTACCGCGGATGCCAAAACACTTTTACCTGAGCCTGGAGGCCCGTTATACCAAAGAACAGAATTATTCTTGGCATCTCTCCAATCTTTGAACTCTTGTCTCTCAAATAGCCATGTGCATGTGCCCTCTGTGCGGCTCATGTTCCTTGATTCCAAGTCTTTGTCTGCATCGAATGACTCGGCTTTCTCGCCACCTCGTATCCACCTTAAGATTTCATCTCTTATTCTCTCTTGTTTTTCCCTGGCTCTCTCAATTGCCAAACTTGCAATGAGCAATTGGCTAACTTGCTTCGAGTCTCTATGAAATTTGTCTCGGAAAGTCTGTATTTCTTGCTTGAAGGGCCGAATCGCCGAAGATAAAGTGACTCTTGTGTAGCTTTTGGATAGCACCCTAGCTGAGTAGGCCCAAAACTGTAGAATGTTCTTGTATGAATTCTTGATGGCCTTGGATATCTGTGGAGAACTCTGTTGTGACATGGCGGTCATCTTGTAACAGTCCAAGAGCGGAGAGACGTCCTCCAGAACATTGAGTATATCTTCCACGGCACCATGAGCTTTAGTCGCAAGTTCCAAGATGATTCGGAACCCAGAAACAGCGATTGCAACACCAAAAGGTGCAGGCTGAAGAATGTTTTCGCATGACTTGGTCAAGGCAGTGATGCTTTCGACGAATGGATTGATCTTTTCCCGCAGATGATGAGCCTTGCTTCCTGTCCATTTTTGTTCGACCTCGCGAATACATTGTTGCGTCTCTTGGATGGGGTCGTCATGCTCCACCTCTCTACACTTTTCAATCTGCTCCTTTCTGTGGCTCACGTATTGCACGAAGGGATTGTCGGCGTATTTTAGTGTATCGGACTCTTGGAGAAACTCCTCAATCGCAGTTTCGCATAGATTATTGAACAAATTTCCATTTTCCGTCGTGTTGAAGGATGATGTTCTGGAGAAGGAGAGTGTCGACATGTTTATCCCGGCCTCCTAGTTTAGTTTGGCTGGGCCGTGCCTTGCTCACGAACGATGTCGAGGAAAGAATTAAAAAAGCTGCCTCCTGCCCGTAGAGGATGCTTGTGTAGGTTAAGCAGAAAGTGTTTATGGATGCATGCACGGAATGTGGGATTGAAAATAACAACCCCGCTCACCCTCACCCTCACCCTCACCCTCACCCTCACCCCTGACCGGGCTATACCTACTTATCTTTCAGCTGGCCGAGACCAACTGATGGAGAAATACCGCATATTTATCCTGGAATATCCAAAGAACTCCGAGAACCTTTTTATTTACCCTTAAAACCTCGATTAGCTACCTCCACCAAGTTCGTTTCAGCTTGTCAAGGATGTCTCGTAATCAGATGGTCTGATGCCTGCGTGTGACTCAATGCCGTACCCCAAACAGGAATACATATGTCGTTGGTCTTACATATAGGTAGTTAATCTTACTTCCGGGCCTTAAGCTGCAGTAGCTGCGCCACGTATACAGCATTCATCTGACGTGCTTGCGCGCTATTCATGCAGGCTGACCGAGTTGGTTACCCGAACAAGATCTCGGTCCGTTATCTCTATTGAAAATGGACTGAAACAAAACCGCATTGCCGAGTTCAAATCACAGTTTCATTCGCGAGCCATTATAGCGTCAACCTATCATTCCACCACATCATTTGAGCATTCATCGCCGCAAGATGACTTCTGATCAACTGCATCCTGATCATGAGAATGGCATTGAGCCAGCCCCCCAAGAGTCGATTTGCGAGTCCAAGGTCTATCACCATACCAAGAACAAAGACGGCAGAGACCAATGCAAAGAGCAGCTCCAAGACTCTGAGCCAACCAAGAATTCCGAAGACGACGAAGACAGCCCGTATGCCTTAATTGTCAGAAGACGATTTTCAGACAAGCGAGAAGTCGAGTCAACTACAGTATGCATCAACTCGCCACTCATTCACAAGGCACTCCAAGATGTCGTCGGCTCTTACCCAACCGTTGCATCAGACTTCAAGAGCTCTTTTAAGCTTGAGAGCCCATTTCAGATCCTTCTGCACTACTGGGATCCTCTCGAAGCCTACCGAGATGAGGCCGACTCTCCTCGGATGCGGCAACATCTCAACTTGCTCTTCCGTTTTATGGAAGAAGAGATGGGCCCTGAGAGACGCACCCTCAAGCATATGCTCCACAAACAAATGATTACCTTCAAGCAAGCATGGGTAATCTACCGTCCTGGAGACCTTGTTGTCAGCGACGTCCTGGGAAAGCCGTGGTTATCACGCGTGGAAAAGGTGTCTTATGGGACAAGCCGGAACCGCGGACCATATGTGACGATTCATATGAAATACTGTGACGCCAATGATGATGCGATTGGGGAAGCCCAGCGATCTACGAACATCTTCCAGAGCGATTATTTCGCGTCTGATCATCCAACCAAGATCAGAAGACTTCCTGTGTATCCAAGAAAGTTCTGTGATCGTGGCACGGATCTGGAAATCGAGCTTATTGAGCGGGGCAAGAAGTTCATCACCAATCGTGGAATCTTGACAAAAGACTACGATGGCATTGCAGAGTGGCTGAAAGAGCCTCCCCTCGACTTCTTTGATCCTAATATGGCAGACTATCCGCCTATCTGGCTGCCATTCACGGTAGGTGCTCATATAGCTCCAAGTAAACTACTAACGAGGGCAGGAAACCGGACGTGTTGTACTTGATCGCAAGACGTTCGAAGAAGACAACTATAGCCACGTGACCATGATTGAAGAGGTTGACGACCCAGAACTTTTCCTCTGCCCGCCATATGCCTTAGGGTACTCCACCGGCCGAAAGGAGTGGTGTCGCTATCTAGTTGATAATTTGAGGGATGTGTCATGGAAAGAGAACGCATGGTCTTCACTGATTCTTGATCAGGAACAAAAGCAGGTCTTGAAAGCTCTTGTGATGTCACACAAACACCCGGAAAGAGTCAGGAGCTTATCAGAACAAAAGGGTAAAGGTCTTGTGGTTCTTTTGTAAGTCTCTGTTAAATATGCGTAAGATAACTGACATTGACTCGACTTTCAGGCATGGGACTCCTGGTTCTGGTAAGACACTCTCTGCAGAAACAGCAGCCGAGATGTCTGAGAAGGCCCTTTTATCCACAAGCATGAGCGAGCTAAACAGATATGATAGGTGAGTAGTGCTGTTTCGAGGACCAAGAGGCGCACGCATGTGCTGACCGCTGGCAAATGAAGAGCATATGCCTTTGAGTACAGGCTCAAACAGATTCTACAATACGCAACAACCTGGAATGCTATCATCTTGTTTGACGAAGCAGACGTCTTTCTCGAGAGTCGAGACTTGACTTCCAACAGTACTACTCGCAATGCACTCGTGGCCGTATTTCTGAAACACCTTGAATATTTCTCAGGTATTGTCTTTCTGACGACAAACCGCCTCAGCAGTATCGATGCTGCGATGAAATCCCGCATCCACCTGTCGCTTTCGTTCGGTCCTCCCGAGGCAGAGGTTCGCCGCCAGATCTGGAAACAGAACCTTGAAGCTGTCCCCATCGATGAGACACAGATCGGTGGGAAGGAATTGAGTAGCCAGGCAGCTGACGACCTGATACATCATAAGCTCAACGGACGTGAGATCTCCAATGCCCTCAACACAGCGAGGACACTTGCAAGATTTGAGGAGGTCAAGTTGAGTTTACAACATATTGAGACGGTACTTAAAGTTGGGCAGACATTTGGGGAACATATAGGAGCTTAGATTATTTTATGTTGCAATAGAATAGCTTGATCCTTGTACTTTCACGTACAAATTCATAGTTACATCTGCCCCGAACCAGATATGCCTAGCCTACTAGCATATGTACAAGAGCTGGTTTGTGTTGCTAGTTCTTCAGCTTTAAGACCCCTCGAGGTGTATGGACTCTACGAGTCCATCCCATCTTGTTACGACTGCGACAATGAGAAGGGTCAGCCCAGTTGGAAGAAATAGCACGACAATGGCGGTCCCCTTGTATGCCATAGGCAATTACCTGTAATGTTCTTGAAGGGACCGCTTATGACACAATCTCCACGCCCTCCAGAAACTTTTGTTCCCTCCGGATCTGCTGCAATGAGACTGACCGAATGGCTTGGCCTGAGAGCATTAGGTGGTACAGGGCATCGCCATGTGACTGGATGGCTTCTTCTTCCATCTGTTCCTGGACCACATCGAGTTTCCAACTGGCATGCAGTTGTCCGACGTCTTCCCAGGCCTGAAGGACAGAGGGCATTATGTCATATTTCCATGTGCCCCTCCAAAGAATCCTGGCTAGCCGTGAATTCCGGTTTATGCGATACTGGAAGAGCGCTGCCAATCCTTTTTGTCCGTTCCAGATCTCCATGGTTTCAAGCCGCGGCATCCTGAGGGCCGCCACCGCCGCTGCCTGTAGTAACGCGTCTATCTTGGTGGAATCCTCCTCCGGCGTAAGGAGGCGGGACGTCAATACCAGCGAGGTCAGGTTAGGCCACTTCCAAGAGGGGTCAATGGCGAAGAAATGGCTAGCCTCTATAATGAAGGAGGCGGCGAGATGCTCTAGCGGCAGGCTTGTGAGTGCAATCATGTGGCCGACAGCTGGGTCTGGAATACGAAAACTGTCGCAGCGGGCCAAATCCTCCCCGTCGAGAAACCGTTGCATAGAAACTGGGTACTGTTGGTTATAGTTCTCAAAGATTACCAACTTTTTGAGAGAAGAGTGGCCATGCTGGATCGACTCAAAAAGAGATAGATATTCTAAACCATAGACGAAATTGGTAAGCCATAAGTTACAACGAAGGAATGAAGTGTAATATTACTTACCCTTATCTGTAAGGCGCTGGTCAATGCCCCATTCCCTCCAGGGCTCATAATGGATTTCCTGGAGTCTGGGGAAACGGACCAACATATCGGCCAGCGCTATTGGCCACCATCTCCGGCGGTTCTGTTGTCGGAGAAGTATACTAGTAACCGAGGAGACTAAAGGGAGCTGATCCCACCATTGAAACTCAGACTGCTCACTAAATTCCTCTCCCATAACAGAATGGAATACTTTAAGGACCGCTGCCCGATGTGGAGCTGAGTGTCTAAAACCAGCTACCCAGCCGTGAGGAGGGTCATGATAGCTTTGGTTTACTGCGGTCAGCTCCCGGCCACTACCATCTAGCCTATCGGAAGGGCTATCAGGTATAAAGGTCAAGTAGGGAAACCAATGTTGAGCGTCACTGGGCGAGTAAATGCTAATGTCAAGCATTATTTCGCTGTCTTGATTCCATTCACTGAGAATCGAGAATAAACCCTGGAAGGCCGTGGTAATCGAAGAGTATTTTGTGTCGCTAACACGCATTGCCGCTATCCACTCTTCGGTTGAGAGCACATTAGCCCTAGGCGCACACTGGTTGCAATCATAGCCATCTAGTTCTAAACAGAACCAGATATAGCGTACAAGACCTTGATTGCGACGGATCATGGAATGAAAATTCATGAGGCGTGCGGGGGTCAACTTGATATGAGCAAAATTGTATCGCTCAAGGTCAGTCTGCCACGCTCGAGATACGGCGGCCAGGCAAGCTAGCGTGCACCCATCTTGCCTCAAATTTTGGAAGATGAGAAGGCGGATATCGCTAGGCAAGCTATCCCAGGACTTGCCCGGAGAGGGAGACTGCATGGTGGGATATAATGAGAAGGGGCAGTGTCGCGATGCAGGAATGGGAGGGGGAAATAGGGAGACAGGGTCACATGGGGACATCTCCTATAAATGGTCTGCCGGATATTGGGATAGTTCTTACAAAGTTCCGTCTGCTGATTTAAGCTCTCAAACACAAGTCTTAACGGCAAATAGCACATCTAGCCAAAAGATTAGACATTAAGCCATAAATTGAGAACGAAAGCATAAGCTTTCGTATGGGAGCATTGAGTCACCGGCAAGGTGGTCAGAGTTTCAGAGCCTTTCGCGGCGTATGGCGAAATAGGAAGACCCAAAGCTTGCTTCGATTTAACATTACTGATCGCCACATAGGAATAGCCATTACGACAAATAAGAAAACACTTGTCGAACAGCCTATCATCACTCTTCACTCCTTGTCCCAAACCATCGGGAGGCATGCTCCCCAGTCCACCGACGGAACTCTAGTAGCCTCCGAACAGGCAAGGACAGGTTACTATCTAAAAGAAGTCAGTATTTGCCAACAGAGAATTAGTGACTCTTACAGTCTTCCTGCGCTTGGTCGCGAAGCCATTTCGTGAGAGTTATGCAAAGTTCAATGCCCTCCAATGAGTGATTTGTCCATTTTGCATTTGATTCCATCATAATTTTTCTTTGCTCCTCATACTTTTGTTCCAGTTCCTTATATCTCTTCAGTCTCTCATAGAGTCTAATAGATGTTGTCTTGGGCCATGGAGATGAGCTGGGACTTGAGGTTGATTTGGGGCAAAAGCTGGAGTTTGTCGCCCAACGCGAGCCGTTTGTAGTGGCTACACGGGTTCTCAGACTTGTAGGGATAGGTGGCATGATGGATGATTCAACGACATTGCGTGCGGGACGAGGAGTTCGGTTGAATTGTCCACAAGATGGAAGGGCAGGGCTTATGAAAGGCCTTAATACTCGACCTTTTTTTTTCTCTTGGGAAGAAGTTAGGGCTTGGAAGCTTCCCTGGTTTGGCTTGAAGCTTGTTATGTCCCTTTAACCTTAAGCTTGGGAGACGATTGCGTTATCAAGGTTTGGCGCATCTACATTCCCAAAGGCTACTGGTTAATATGCAAGTTTGTGACAACTTTATTATATTACATCTATCACACAGCAGGTCATTAGAACTAATAGCATTCTCAGGATCAAGAGTCTGTCCTTTGTGCGTATGCCCAACAAACCCTGAGGAAGCGTCATTTCCTTGCTTGCAAACAACGACATTTGAACGCGGATGTCTCGATTTGTTAGTCATATACCGTTGTCAACTTGCCTCAGTAAGGGGTGCCGAGCTTCTGGCTTGTTTCAGCACATAGAGCAACCTCAGAGACCAATAAGCCAACAGGATGTACGGGACGACCACCTGGTCTTACTCAAATCACCAAGCAACATTATGCCTTCTTTATCCAGGATGTATCTAGATGCTGGGGTAGCACAGCACGAAATGGTCGCACACCATCGTTCCCCCTCACTTTGTTAGACGAGATAATCCGAGCCTGGTCAGTTCTCCAACAACGGTATTGGTCAGTTTATGTTAGATGTGCCACAGTAATACATTGTCTCTATCACACCGGCTGCAGCCAGAAACACGTAAACCAGGACCTAAAATGAAAGAACACGGTACAGCATAGGAAATCAAGGTCTTTTACGATTGGTTGTGTGGGTGAGATGAGGCTCCGCGGAGGAAACGAGCCTAATATTTTAAACCGAATCTAGCGGTGTCTCATGAGTTGTAGATGACGGCTCCTCCTTGGCATCGGTGAGCAGTAAGACTTGACACTTTTGGATCATAGGGACCAGAACAACGAATCAAAATTCACTTCATTCGAAGTACCCAGTATGTTTGTCATTTTAAGCCACTGTCTCCGATTATTTGGCCTCCTGAGGCTTGGAGTGTTGCACAGAACTTTAGGCTCCAAGATTGTGATACTGCTGGACATAACAGCCTACCTCTATCACTTTCAGCTTGTCGCACCAGGAAGTTGGTACGAGGCAGATTCAAGTAGCACTTCATGCTAAAACCTCGTTTCTCAGCCCCGACTTCCGATTTGTGCAAAGTGCCAACCACATGGATGTCACCAGTCCGCCACTTCCTACATAGACCTAACCCCAGCGCCAATATGCGGTAAGTAGCCAGAGCCTGATTCTCTATACCTAGCGAGCCCCCCTAAGTATTTCGGACACTATCTGTCCGTTCCTTCGTTCACAAGTGATTCTATACTTTTGCTACCCATCAGATTCCGAAAAGGTCGCCCACTCACCACCGAGATGAGAAGAAACAGCCCATTTGACATCACGAAGTGTGCGCGGCCCAACATCCTCGCTTTGGAGCCCTATACCAGTGAGAGAGAGTACTTAACCCTCTGGTATCTAATTTCAATGAGGAGTACTAAACAATTGTAGCGAGTATCCGCCTGGTGCAAACATCACTCTTCTTGATGCAAATGAGAATGCATTTGGACCGAGCATTGCTTTCAGTACATCTGGCCCAAAGTCCAACGGAAGCAATGGAGATTCTGCCGCTCTCAACTCGACGGGCGTAAGCAAGGCTGCTGTCATTGAGCAACCAACTGACCCTCAAGGGTTACAGTTACATCGCTATCCCGACGCGTAAGTCTCAACCACGATGATCAAATCATATTCTAACGATCAGACAAGCCATTCGATGCAGCTGAGGCAGAAATTCTGCAACTTTCGCGAAGTTGAAGGGGCGAAACCTCTGACTGTACAGAACGTCTGTCTCACAGTTGGAGGCGATGAGTCCATCGACATCATCATCCGCGTCTTTTGTACACCCAGCAAAGACAAGATCCTCATTTCTCCCCCTACCTATGGCATGTACGAAGTCAGTGCTCATGTCAATGACGTGGGCATCGTCAAGGTCAATCTTGACGTTGACAATGGCTTTGCATTGAGGCCTGATGCCATCAACGAGGCTCTGTCGGCAGATTCTACTATCAAGGTGGTATTTATCTGCTCGCCAGGGAATCCAGCTGGGAACCTTCTCGAACGATCTGATATCGTCAAGGTTCTGGAGCATCCGACGTGGAATGGCATCGTGGTCGTCGACGAAGCGTACATTGACTTCGCACCGGAGGGGTCTAGTTCCGTCACTGACGTGAACTCTTGGCCCAATCTCATCGTTGCGCATCAACGGTTGCAACGCAAAGGTAGTCAATTTGAGTGCAAATGTCTTCAGATCATCAACCTCGTAATATCGTCATCATCGGTAACCCAACTTGACCCTCAGTAAGTGTGCAAACACTAACGGCTAACAAGAATTGTAGGTGGCGGCGTGATAGGGCGCTGTACAGCCTACTACTTAACCCAACACGCAGCCTACAATCCCCAAAGAGATCAAATTACAATTCTCGAAGCATCAAGCATCGCATCCGCTGCATCAGGCAAAGTCGGGGGTCTCATAGCGCTGTGGGGTGAGTATTAAAGCTCCGAGTGGCAAGGCAGATTTGCACTGACTCTCACTACCTAGCATACCCCAGTTGCATCGTCCCTCTCAGCTTCCAGCTCCACGCCGACCTCGCGGCCCACCACAACGGAGCAGAGAAATGGGGCTATCGGCGGATACACAGCGCTAGACTCGGCGCCCGCGGCCGGACTCGCTCCGGGCTAGCTCCGGGGACGGATGCTGGCGCCAGAGGAAATATGGTCATTCCGACGGAGCCAGCGGACTTGGATTGGCTGCATGTTGAGAACGTGCATAGTTATCGGTCCACGGGCACGCCGGAGAATACAGCGCAAGTGATTCCCTACGAGTTCACCACGGCTATGGCCGAGTTGGCGATTGAGAAAGGCGCCAGTGTTGTGTTGGGCCGCGCGACGAGCATTGATACCGTCAGCGGGGCCGTTAAGTCAGTCACTTACGTCCCAAAAGGCGACAGTACAAGCGTTTCTGTCCCAGCGACAGACGTCGTCCTCTGCGCTGGGCCGTGGACACGAAGTCTCCTCCCAGCGGCGCCAATTGTCGGCCTGCGACAACACTCTGTCATAATGCGCCCTACACGACCGCGGCCACTGTCAGGCTACATGCTATTCTCTGAGATTTCCCTCGCGACGTCTGGCGTCCGTCGCGCGAAGCATGTCACAGCCGAGATCTTCACTCGACCCAACAACACAGTCTGGGCAGCAGGCGACACCGATAACATAGCGTCTTTCAACATTCCAGAGACGGCTGAGGCAGTGCTACCAGATAAAGAGATGTGCGATAATATTCTCGCGCATGTAGGTGCCATTTCTGACGAGCTTGGGACCAGTGAGGTTCTGTCGCGACAGGCTTGCTACTTACCCAATGTCGAGGGCGATGTTCCAGGTCCCATTTTGGGTAGCACATCAGTGAAGGGACTATGGATTGCATCGGGCCATAGTTGCTGGGGAATACAGAATGGCCCAGGGACTGGGAAGATCATGGCTGAGTTTGTGTACGATGGGAGGGCCGTAAGTGCTGACGTGGACGCGTTGGACATCAGACATCTTGAAGGAGGCTCGCAGAATTGATGGAAAGCCTTCAAAGACTCTATTTCTCCAATCTTCAATATACACGCTCATTGTATCGTTAATCGTGATACCTTATGTCCACGGAAATGGTCCAGCGCCAGTGCCTATATACAAATCCCACTCATTTGATCAACATCGCATCCCAGATACTTCACACTGTCCCTGGGACATGAGGCGCTGATATGTCCTCTATATGCTCCGCCGTAGTCTCAAACTCGGTCTTCAATAGCGATATTCGTCTTGCGGCACCTCCACGCTGTCTCTTCGCCTCCAAGGCCAGCACAATGTCCGCATACCCATTCCACGCCGTCCACTTCAACGCCGTATTTCCACGTCGATCTGCAGCATGTATTTGAACGTCATCGAGAGTCATAAGAAACTCGACCACGTCTATATGGCCCTCACGCGCCGCCCAGGATAGTGGAATCTGTCCGTCATCATCTTTCTTGTCGGCATTGACGTCCGATCGCGAGGCCGGCAATCTGACAATGGGGGCGTGGCCATTGTGTGCCGCCCATGACAGTGGCGTGCGATTGTCCGCGTCTGGTGTATCTGCACTGACGCGGGAAGTGCTCAATAAATAAGCAACAACACCAATATGTCCGTTGTGCGCAGCCCACGAGAGAGGTGTTTGGCTAAAGTCATCCTTTGAGTCGATGTCAACTCCGGATGACTCCGCCAGCATCATTGTGATCTCCAGATGCCCTTTGTAAGCGGCCCAGGACAATGGAGTCTGCCCACTTCTGTCGCGCGACTCTTTGTCTATCTCCTTTCTCGTGATCAGATATCTCACGGCATTTGCAGCGCCCATGTGTGCAGCCCATGAGAGCGGCGATTGAGAGTGAGAGTCTTTCGAGTTGGCATTGACAGTTGGGCAATTGAGCAGGGCCTTGAGTACATCGACATGTCCGCGCCCTGCAGCCCACGATAACGGTGTGCGGTCTTGCTCATCCGCAGAGTCTGTATCCGTGTCTGAGTGCTTCATCAGCAGTTCCACGGTACCTTTGTGGCCATATTCGGCAGCGTCTGACAGCGGTGTTCTGCCAAAGTCATCCTTGACATCCGCCTCTGCGCCACCGTCAAGTAATTGAGACACAATCTTGGCGAGCCCAAATTGTGCCGCGAGTTGACTCTCGCCATTGTACGTATTGCTGAGAGGTGAGGAACCATTTCCCAGTGCCGGAGTGGCGTCTGGTCAATACATCGTTATGCTGCGCTGCGTTTTGTAGCGACGAGAGCCATGTCGTAATGGTAGTGAACTCTTGGTCTTCATTGAAGTCGTGAAGCTTATCGATTCCCTCTTGTACCTTGACAAGAGAGTGGCTACGGGTCTGTCAGCGTCACTCTTTCTGGGATAGGATGGGCCACATACCCATTCAGCGTATCGTTGATGGTGCTTAATAAGACGATATTGGAGGTTAACCACTATCGCATATCTTTAATGTCGTCCGGTTCTCAACGAATTCTCTTCCATATTTTTCGTGCTTTACCATTCTTCCCATCCACCCCTACCTCAATATCCACAATCTCTACACCTACATCCCATCATCGCTTCCATTTTAGCCGCTTCTCACGTTGCAAAAAAAATTACAATCTGCCTTGCATGCATCCACACACAATCCGACACTATGAGTTTTGGTTTCTCCGTGGGTGATATGCTTCACCTGATTGAGCTGGCCCAGAAGACTCGGCGGTCATTCATCGATGCGCCAGCTCAATTCAGATAAATATCCGAAGAGTATCACAACCGTCGGATCGTGTCAAGAGAGAGTATTGGACTGACAAGCAAAAAACAGAGTTAGAACACTTTCAAATGTGTTGCGAGACCTTGAAGACGTTATTCCCGAGCGTGCGCTGCCAGAGGCTATATCCGAGTCGCTAAGGGACCATGTCGACGTTTGTACCCACTTACTGGAGGAGATCCAAGCCGTGTTACTCAAGTACCACGCTCTGGATGGGAAGAATGGTAAAATTCAACTCTCGTCGCCCGGTTCACCCCCATCTGGCTCTGGTGGCTCACCTGGACGGGAGTTGAATGCCGTGTCATCGACAGACTTCACAAGAAATATGGTCCGGTTGTGAGAATCGCCCCCAATGAAGTCGACGTATCTGATGGCGCGGCTCTCAGCCTCATCTACATCAAGAACGGTGGCTACATGAAAAGTCCTATCTACCGCAATTACGACGTCAATGGCTTTGAGACTATCTTCTCGGCTCTAGACCCGGCTCATCGGGCGCCAAGGGCGAAAGCCGTTGCGCCCATGTTCGCTCATCAAAGAATTGCAAAAGGCAAACCAGACGTTGACACGGTTCTCGATTCTTTTGTGGCCGAGATGCAACGCAGGAAGGACGAAGCAGACGGTGCCCCAGTAGATGTCCTCAACCTATCTCGCGCTCTGGCCTTAGATACAGTGACAGTGTACCTGTTCGGCGAATGCTTTAACGGCATCAGTAATGGTCGCCTCCGCGTCACCGAGTTTATCAACAACTTCGTTGCTGGGGGTCGCTTATTCTACCTACCAGGGTGGTTCTATGACTTTGTCGACAATTTGTCTGCGAAGCTTGACAAGAAGAAGCTTCTCGTTGCCCAGAGTACTGACATGATACAAAAGTATGCTACTCGTGTGGTTGATAGAAGTATTGTCGAAGAAAAGGATTTTGAACCAGAGACATTCCAAGGCCGATTGCTGGCTGCTGGTATCTCGCGCGAGAAGGCTATAGCTCAAGTTGTTGACGTCATGTTTGCTGGCACCGACGCTGCAGGAACTACAATGGCGATACTTTGCTGGAACTTGGCTCGGCATCCCGAGAAGTAAGTCATATGCCCCGTTATCTTCTAGAAGAGGGTTGACACTGCTTCAAGATACGACCGCGTTTACAAAGAGGTTATCAAAAATACCGAGCTTGACGGCCAATCCCTGCCTTATCTCACAGGTGTTGTCAAAGAAAGTCTTCGTCTGTCTATGGCTAATCCAACTCGCTTCCCCCGTATCGTCCCTCCTGGTGGAATGCAGGCTCCCGGTCTACCCAACATTCCAGCTGGAACCAGCGTCGGCGCCGGCGCATTCATGCTGCATCACAATCCCGAAGTCTTTCCAGAGCCACGCCAGTTCATGCCAGAGCGATGGCTGAATCCGTCTCAGGAGATGTTGCGTGACAGCTTCTACTTTGGAGCTGGTTCACGACAGTGCATCGCGCGGAATCTTGCGTCTGCTGGATTTTGGTGGGCGGCTGAGGCTCTGATTCGAAGTGATGTCCTTCGAGGCGCAGCGATTGTTCAGGACAAGATCGAGATTGTCGAGTGGTTTAATGCAAAGATCGTCGGCGAGAAGATCGAGGTGCATTGGTGAAGTACGCCAGGATACACGCTTGTGAAGGGCTCTATGCGATGAAGCTTAAAGCTTCTCTTGGCACACGAGGCATGGGTTCTTGTATGGGCAGTGGAATTTGTTGTCGGGACATTTTATAGTTTGGTATAACTACCCTAATAAAAGCACTCAACGGATTTGAAAACAAGTCCCGGGCCAGTTTCCGACACTTCGCTGCAGCATGTAATGCTTCACATAGGATCCTTCCATGAACACTTCAGTGATGAACTAGTAAACCCAAATAATGTGGAGGCTTTGATGGACAAACTAAGTCAAGGGAACGGAGGATCGGAAATGGTAATAGAGCGAATGATGATAGTATCTATTTTTAGCCTAATTGAGTGAAGGTTTGAGAAAGTTGGGTGATGTTATACGACCCTTGCCAGTCCTTATCTAACGGAATATTCCTCATGGCATTGATTCTTTAGCATCACGTTGTCACGCCATTTGGTTTCATGCGTACTACTTCGTATAGTAAGTAGATCATCAGTAGTCTCGAGGTTAATTTATAGCGGTCAAGTGGATACAGGCGGCAATCTTTGCCAATGCGTCAATGCTAGTGGGACCGTGCCTTGTTCGGTGCAATAATTGCCCCGATGTATAGAACCTCGTAAGGAACTTAGTACAGAACCTGACGAGAATTTATAAGAAAAATATGTCAATTTCGAATCAAAAGGCCTCGAGGTATCAGAACGCCAACCCTGTACCAACAACTGATCCACGTTGCTCTAAATATAACCAATACAACCAACAACCTTTGCAAGCAACACGGTTTGTCTAGCTTATAAATACGGATAGAATCGACGGAATTAACCGTGCACCACATAACGTTATCAAAAACGTCACGGAATGTTCGATGGACACGGCTCATATACTCGGCTGAGTAACTCCCGGCCGATTAGGACTAAACGATTCATGTACCGAGGCAAAGGCCCCATTGCCAACTCCACCCGCGGACTTTTACTGTAACCTTGTTACGGGTCTTGCGGAGTGGTCTGTTTTGTTTTGGCGCATAGAATTTTATAGAATGTATATAAAGACTTCCCGCGCCGCGTCTCAAATAGTGATGTGACTCTGTTCTCTTAGAAATTATACCAATTTTTTACAGTTCTTATAATTAATATCTCGAAATGGCTCCTCCAAGATACGGAAACGAGGTCGTTGACCCTGCCCCTTTGTTACAACCTCTCGACTATGTTTTCGCCAAGCGACAAGCGCCCAATCGCTTCCTCAAGGCAGCCATGTCTGAGAAGCTTGCCACATGGGACCCCAAAGACGTTTCTGCCCGAGGATATCCTACACCAGAGCTCATCACCCTCTACAGAAACTGGGGTGCCGGAGGCTGGGGCACCATCCTGACCAGCAATGTTATCATTGACGGTATCAACCTGGAGGCCCCCGGCAACCTCATTATTCCTGCCGATGAGCCCTTCGAAGGTCGTCGCTTTGACGGCTTCAAGGAGATGGCCACTGAGACCAAGAAGAACGGCAGTCTTTTGGTCGCTCAGGTCTCTCATGCTGGCCGTCAGGTCGAGGATTGGGTTAATCCCAATCCAATTAGTGCCTCAGACGTCCATCTCGTCAACTCTGGTCTGTCTGGAAGGAGTTACGCTGCTCCTCGACCTGCTACCAAGGAGGATATCGCCAACATCATCAACGGTTTCGCTCACGCCGCTGAGTTCCTCGACAAGGCTGGTTTCGACGGCATTGAGCTCCACGGTGCTCACGGTTACCTCTTGGCCCAGTTCCTTTCTCCTCGCACCAACAAGCGAACCGATGAGTACGGTGGCAGCCGCGAGAACCGAATGCGCATTGTTCTTGAGATCTTCGCTGAGATCAAGCGTCGTGTGAGCCCCAACTTCATCATTGGTATCAAGGCCAACTCTGTCGAGTACACCCCTGGCGGTATTGATATCGAAGATGTCAAGGCCTTTGCCGTCGCTCTCGAGAACGCCAAGGTTGACTTTATTGAGCTTTCGGGAGGCAACTACGAGAAGTTTGCCTTTGCTCATGAGCGGGAAGAGAGCAAGAAGCGAGAGAACTACTTCCTTGTTCAAGCCGAGGAGATCGTCAAGGTTTTGAAGCGCGATATCAAGATTTTCTCTACTGGAGGTTTCAAGAGCGTCAAGGCGATGGTTGATTCTCTTCAGATTATTGATGGCGTCGGTATCGGCCGCGCGAGTACCCAAGAGCCCAGGTTCGTCGAGACACTTAAGAAGGTCTCGATTCCTGGAACAATGGAGCAAAGATTCGATCACGATGATGTTCTCAAGAGACTAGCTGCAGCTGGAATCCAAATCACACAGATTGCCAACAACTTGGAGCCTGTTGATTTGAGCAAGCAGGAGAACGCTGATAGTCTGTGGAATGACGTTTTGCAGTACTTCCAGCAAGCTGCTCAAGATACGGAGCATAAGCTATACAAGTGGCCTGCTTTGTCACAAGTGGCTCATCCGTATGGAGAGTTGGAGTTATGACTAGCAAAAATATGATTTAGCGAACTAGATTAGAAGAAGAATAGCTTGATATATACGAAATTTTGAAGCCGTATGATAACGTTGTAGCCAAAAAGACTTCTAGTCTTGATCTTAATCTAGGGTGTAAAATAAACTCAACAAAAGATACCCTAAACTTGTCCTAAATTTGTCCTAAACTTCTCCTAAGTCTCTTTATTCTTTAGGGTCAAGGTCCTAAGCTCTCTTCTCTGACCTAGCTACTGTATGGGGACTCGACTAGGTAGGTAGTGCCTGCCGCCGGCAAGTGATCGTTCCTTACTGTTGACCAGTTCCAGGGTCATCCACTTGACAACTTCCACCAAAAGCAACAATTTCTTCTTTCTACATCCAACTCAAATACGGCACCACATTGTTTATTCTATTCAGAGCCCATTATTTACATTCGTTACAATGGCAAGCCGTCATTTAGTCATGGTTCTCAATATAGGTGAGGCCAATTCTCTCATCTATCTCCCCGTCGATCTCTCTACTTACCATTATGCGCCAGTCATTTTCTCCTTTGAAATATGCTTTCTGTCAGCAGGCGATTCGCCAACTGCCCCGCAATACAGCCTGGTCAACTGGAAACATGAAACGATCGATCTTATTTAGGGGGAAAGATGCGCGCTCGCGATGAAAGATGTCTTACCGGACGTGTACCAGTTCGCAATTTCTGGTAAACAACCACTCCACGCATCACAAGCTCGGGCGAGCCTTGTCTACTGTCTGCATCATTCAGTCGCTAACTCAAAGTTTCAAGGGCTATGCAGGATCAATGGGACGGCGAAAAAGACCTGCGTCGGCCATTTCCCCGGATCGCTCAACCTTACAGAAGCTGTGATCCAAGACATCGACAACTTCAAGCACTGTGGACTTGGGTGTTGGAATGAGACTTTGGAACAGCACTGCAAAGATGAAATCAGCAGACATGTTATCGACTACAAGGGAGCAGAAACTCTCGACCACTTGATGGTCGCGTTCCTCATCCTTTCCATCCTCACCAACGCGGCATCTTTCTACGTCATATACAGAACTGGTGCGATATGCCACGTTTATACCACGCTAATTCTCAGCCTTGACGCTATGCTCCTCTTCGCAAGTTTCGCCTTTTGTTTTGTGGTGATGAGTTACGAAGTTGGCCCATACGTGGAAGAGATCCCGCTACAAAAGTTTTCAGACATACAAATGATCGGTCCTGGCTTTTGGGCATTGCTAGGGATTCTGGTTATAAGAATCTTCACCAATCCGCCTATGCTCTGGGGCGTCATCCCCATGCTGATCCCTGTGGTTGGTGTCTTTGGTTTCCTTGCACACATGAAGGGCTTCTTCACTCTTATCAGAACTACTGTTTTGTCGGATCTATCGAGGATGTCCACCACTTGATGGAGGCACGCCATGCTATGTGCGTGTTCAAGGCCACGACTCTGGTTAACAAGGAGAAACGTAGCACAACTGTCGTCTGAATTCTTTACAAGATGTATAGTTTAGAGTATCCAACGTCTGGAGTTCCTTCAATACAACCAAGGTTGTTGCAGGACTGTGAGACATCTCGAGGCTGCATCCCTTCATTCTCAAAATCCTCTCTCCAAAGCCCAGGCTTCAGTCCAATTCCTCAATCATTCTCATGAACCCAATCAAGTGGCGCGTTCCTTGCAGCAGCGCTTATCCAGATCCATTAACCTTTTTCTTGCCCTGGAATCAGGGACCAAAGCTTAATTCCACCATAGCCCGGGGGCATCAAGCCACAATTCCATAAAATTCCAATATTTCAATCAAAGAAACGAGACTATTGAAGATGGTGGCGTTGAGGAATGCGCTGCGTTTGGCTTAGCTTCACTGTTCCGGGTTAGCCCACGTTGGATCTAAGGATTGAAACCGGCCTTAGACGTGTTCCAGGCACCAAGCTATTGTTATCAGAACGGCCTCTAGCATTCTAGACCGGCATGGCATTCGTAAGCTTAAAGGAGATGGGGAATCTATATATTCAAGCGGATTTCCCATGGAAATCATGGTGTTCACGGTATGTCATTCTCACCATCTTCGTGACTCTCCTTAAAGTGCGCTTCGCACCATCCTCCCTTTCCCTTGTACGCGGTGACACCGCAGCATTCCTTTCCTTGTTTTCCCCATATCTTTAAATTTTTCACCATGTTCTCTCCTTGGATCCTCACAGTCTTCACATGTCTGTTCGCCATCACAGTAGCAGTCCAACCACCCACCTACAGCGGCTACACGCGCGTTTGGCAACAAGGCTTCGAAGGTCAAGCCAACACATTGCCAAGCACAAACACATGGAACATCATCGAGCGCGTAAAGAACTACAACAATGAAATCCAAGCTTACGTGAAAAGCACAAGTGTCCTTCGAATGTCTGGCAAGAACACGCTGCAGCTGGTTCCCCAGTTCTCAAGCAAAACGAAAAAATGGACGTCTGGTCGTATCGAGAGCAAGTATACCCTTACGCCCAAGCTTGGAAAGATCACTAGAGTCGAAGCGAGTTTGCGTCTGGGGGGTAACTCGGCGAGGAGTAAGCAGGGAATCTGGCCGGCTTTTTGGCTCCTTGGTGACGCGATCCGAAATGGTGTTGAGTGGCCTGCTTGCGGAGAGATTGATATCATGGAGAATGTAAACGGGCAAAAGATTGGCTACGGTGCTGCTCACTGTGACAAAGCACCTGGCGGAATCTGCAATGAGCCTAATGGTATTGCGTCGAATGTTCCACTTCCTGATAGCAAGTATCATGTCTGGCGGGTCCAGTTTGACCGACGAAGCAGCAACCTAAGATCTCAGTCTATTACCTGGTATCTCGACGGAACGGTCTTTCATCGCGTTACAGGCGCTCAAATTGGCAATGCCACGGTTTGGAAGACCCTTTGCCACAGTCCTATGTTTGTCATCTTCAACGTTGCCGTTGGTGGAGATTGGGTAAGTCAAGAAATCCGAAGAAACACCACTTTGACTAACAGGATTATAGCCTGGCGTTCCTAACTCCAGCACCAAGGATGGAATTGGAAACCATATGGAAGTCGAATATGTCGCTCATTATGTTTCAAACTAGTCGGACATTCAAGATTTAGATTTCTTTATATCTTCAGATACCAATAATGACATTTGGCGTTATGAACATTCGTGTCTTGACGTGAAAACACTTCAATGCCGGTAGATACACGACACCAAGCGACGTTACTATCACGGAATATCAGCTCTTAGCATGGTCCGTGTGGTGAGTACGCAATGTGGCATTAAGCTAGATATACGATACAACTGCCGTGGCGCGTTACTATTCCCCCACGACACTCAGCTTCGGCGTCCCCGGCCCCGAACTACTCCTCTTCCTCAACTTCCCCCTCTCCGCCCTCGGCGTCGCATCAGCGCCAGGTTGCGACGCCGACCGTCCTCCACTCTTACCAAACAAACTTCCCAGTCTACTGTGCCTCTTCTCCCTCTCTTTATCCGTCACCGCAGGACTGCCTGTAGTGTTTCCCATGTTGAACGGCGGGTCGTCGAATTGAGCATCGGGAACTGGCGGCCTGTCAGGCGATGGACCGGATCCTTCTGGTCGTGTTAGACGGTATTCGTTTGGGTGGTAGAATGTGCGGTTGTCCATCTCGTAGCGGCCTGCGTCGATGGCTGCCTGGTTCTTCTCAATTGCTTGTGGAGTACCGCCAAAGTGTTTGTCGACGCTGGAGTTTAGTGTTCCGCGAAGTGTTTCCCCAGCACCCTGTAAAGCTCGTCAGGATCAATTGAGATGTGTCAATTGAGGGGACTTACATGGATCCCAGCAGCGGCAGACTTCAAATTCGCAAAGGTCGATTTGTTGGCAGGTCGGGAATAATTCACAGCCGCAGGTTTATCCCCAGGCGCTGGTGGGGGCGCAGGCGGGGGCGGGAAAGCGCCCTGGCCAACCTGTAAAGGCGCTGGAACGAATTCCGCGGAGCGTCTGGCGTTTCGCTCTGGAATTGCAGGTGAATTGGTATCTGAGCTGGAAATCTGAGAGGGAATTGGATCGCGGGGTGGAATTAGGCGTCGACCTGGAGTCTCTAGACTCTTGCGGCGTGCTGTTGGGGTAATTGGGGATGGTTCAACAGGCGTGGGCGTTATGTGTTGGACGGGCTTAGACTGTGTTACAGGCGGCGGATGCGGGGGAGATGCTGTGGCGTCTTGGTTGCTGACGGTTGGTAGCTCCATAACAGGATGAGGCTCCTCAATTGTTTGGGTTGTGCCATTGGAGTTTGTGACTGTCGTGGTAGTAGTCGTAGTCGTAGTTGTAGTTGTAATTGTCTGTCCGGTATTTGGATTGGTCACTGTCTCTCTCTTGATCGTTGGGCTGGTGTAAGAGTCTGGCCCTGTATTTGGGTTGAGGTTTGGGGTAGGGGTCGCATTGTCTGGTGTCTTCCCTGGACTCAAGCCACTGTTACTCTTTGTGTTGCTCAAATCGCCCTCTGTTGTCAATGAGTTGTTGGGTTCACTGCTTCCATATGTCGAGTCGCCTGAGGTCTCTGCTGTTTCTGGTATCTGAAGTTCTTGACTTTTGTGCTTGTCTTTGTCTTTCTCCTTGTCCTTGTCTTTTGAGGAGCTAAAGATCTTCCATTTCGAGCGCTTCTCTTTGTCTTTGCCAAAGGGATGGTCATCCTGTATCGACATTGTGAAGATGAACAATTGCAGTTGTGAACTATTACTGAGAGTTGGATAGAGTTGGATTGAGTGAAACGGCGAGATAACAAAACGGTTCAAATGTCAATCAGGCTTATCGAAGGATGGACGTTGCAATATGACGAAGGGTGATGAGGTCATTTAACCTGGTTGCAACTTGGAACCCCTCAGCCACCGCTGATCACATCTGGGGAGCTACCACTAACGCGCAATGACTACTCCATGACTCAATAGCACATTGATCCTGCTGCGAGACCCTGTGGCGTGAGCTTCCTGATAGTGAACCCAGCCACACATCCATCATTCTGGTGACGAGTATTTCGCAAGTGGCGGCAGAGTTGGGAGTAAGATCTTAACAGTCGGCATGACATTCTGGGTAAGCCTTTGTTAAGGTTATATCCCAACCTTTCAACGAAGTCATCGTCTTCCAAAACCAGTTTTGTCCAGAGGCCACCCAATGCTAACATTGATCGGATGATCGCCACCGTCGATGCGACCGTGCAATTCAGGACCCTTGGATCTCGCATATTATTCGTATTTTGACTTTGACACTTTCAGTTACGCCAAGACATCCATTTGAGTGCATCTACCTGCAAATTTTAGCCAGGTCAAGACATCTCGCCAAGAACGCCGGATATCAGCTAGCTTCAAGGGGGAACATCAACCATTTCGTCTGTAACTTCTTTCCATCCCGTCTTTCTAGGAGCTCTCCGTAGTCATACAGGCCTATCAAGCCTGTCAGAACCGGTGATAAAACCATTAGCGCTGACTGTGATCAACATCTGCCGAGCCAATAACCTCTTCCTTGACTATCACTGAAGAGCAACCGAGAACCATCGTAAATTATTTGAAACCTCTTTTTTATATCTTATATCTTGTATGAAGAGTCTTGCCTGATAAAACACCTTTCGTAATGCAGTTGTTTCAAATAGCGTCTTGGTCGGCCCAAGTTCATGGACAACTAGACGTCTTGTTGTGATAGTCCAAGGTTGCATAAAGCGAAATGATTTTCATACAAGTCTCGCAGTCCCTTTGTCGTATCTCTCCAAGTACAAGGGCTTAAGAAGATATGGTTGGATCAATGAGCTACGAGCTACATCCAGTATAGTGACAAGAATTAGTTCAGGGGCTGGGAGACATCAATGCTTTCTTAAATCTTTGCTATTGCGTTGAGTAGCTTAAACAATAGACTTTAATTCTTAGACTGTTAGGTTCTTCAAGGATAGATTTGCTCCCTCTGATATCACAGAGAGTTATAGTGTACGTAAGCAATGCACATATCCTGGATGCTCTTCTTTCAAAGCTCCCAGACACTTCCAAAGAACCTCTAATCCTCATTATTGACAATTCTTTGAACAAAAAAAGCTATCACGGCGGTGCCAGGCGTGATACGGGACCTAGCTGCAATGTCAGAGGCTTCAACCCCACTGTTCTTGAACAAACGGCTTGAAAACCACGGTAACCACTGGCAATGCGGCTGCAAAGCATCTTGCTACGGCAGGACAGAAGAACGGTGACAGAACAGCCTCTGAATCTTCCTGGAAATAT
Organism: Fusarium sp. NRRL 52700; assembly: GCA_013396095.1. NCBI lineage: Eukaryota > Fungi > Ascomycota > Sordariomycetes > Hypocreales > Nectriaceae > Fusarium > Fusarium sp. NRRL 52700. The sequence goes on along the minus strand of JAAQRM010000447.1, from coordinate 245,616 downwards.
CAGTAAGTTCTACTGTATGAATTCCCATCTCTTCTCCAGTACCTTAGACTTCATCCTTTCCTCAACACAACAGTCAACCATTCCATCCTTTACCCAACTTTCTATCAACCTTACCCTGCATCACAACTACATTTCATCTTTCCTCTCAGAACACTGAACAAAACTTTCATCCCATCCGACATCCTAAAACATGTCTCCTCTTTACACTAACTCTTGGGCTCCGGCTCACAAGGAGATCATTGACATCGGTGGATCTACACTCGATACTACTTTTGATGCGCAGCTCACAAACGCCTTCAAGGGAGAGGGATACTTCCCAAAGGAAGTTGCATACACTACCGGCATGCAGCATTGGTGTGAGATTGCCAACACTTCATACCAGACCACCGACGAACTCGAGATCATCGAGTCTACTGCTTTCGACGTCGTTAACGACATGCCAGCCACCGGTGCTGTCATCGTCGACCTTGGAGCTGCTAACTCCTGAAAGTTCGTTCCCTATGTTCAGGCCTTCATCGAGCAGGGCAAGCCTTGAATCTATATCGCACTCGACCTCTGCAAGGAGTCTCTAGCCAACCATGTCAACAAGTCCGCCGCCGACTTCCCTCAGATCACCTGTATTGGCTTGGGGGGTAACTTCATCCAGGGTGACAAGTACTTCGCTACTCTCCCTAAGCCTCCTATCTTTCTATCCCTCGGGTCTATCTTCTTCAATGCCCCAGACCAGATGTGTGTTGATCGGTGCCTTGAGTTCTTAAAGCATCTCTCCGGATCTCCACACTCAAAGTTGATTGTTGGTCAAGATGGCCCATCCGGCACCGAGGCTTCGTCCACTCATGCTGCCTACCAAACCAAGGCGTACGATGCATTCTTCACCTCTTATTTGCAGGGCATTCAGACCCACGCTGACATTGATGCCAACCCTCGCGTCGCCTGGAGCTACGAGTCAAAGCTTGATAACTCCATGCACTACTTCAAAGTAGTCGCTCAGCAAGACATGGTCTGTCACCGCTACAACGACTTTTTCAATCAGAAGGGAACCACCTACACCATGTTTCCCTCTTGGAAACGTGGAGAGGTCGAGATCCATGGGATCGCCAAAAGTCAGTGCCTCGACATCAAGACCCTCGGCAAGGCGCCCAACTCTGGCATGCGCCAGTACCTTATTCAGCCTCGCATTTAAGCGACATGGGCACCCAACACACACAACGCCTCTTCTTTCTTTTCAGCAGTAACGGTACTGGTCGGCGTCTAGGCTAGACATAAAGAAGTCACAAGACAAATGCGTAAACACGGCACGAGGACTTTAGGATTTTGGACATGGACATGGCTAGATGTTTGGACTTTTAGGTTCGGAACTTCTTGACTGCTGGATAAGTACACGGATAGACAGCTAGATCTTGAACTTAGAGTCCCCCTGAATAGATTACTAGATTCAGGCATACTGATTCCCAATTTGCAATTGTGAAATACTCGACTAGTGACGGCTCTGACATGTCACGTATTTCTTTTTTTAAAAAAAAAATTGGAAACATTATCGACCTCTATAAAGATTTAATTGCTTCAGTCTCGCTATAATCACATAAGAGATTGGTATTTTCATAATTTCCCGGTTGAATGTCGTGTTCTATTCAGCTCACATCTTGAACAACGTTGCGAGATGACGTAATCATCCGGTGGAGCCAAAAACGATGCCATTCTTGAACCTGTAACTTGATCTTTTCCCCGTAAACAGCGAACCTTACAATCCAGCCAATCATGTCAAAACGAAACCTCCTCCTATGCTTTGATGCATTCGGAACTTTAATCAGACCTATTCGTCCAGTTGCACAACAATACGCTGATGTTGCTCGCCAATGCGGATTCACCAACTTCAACGACGACGAGCTACAAGCCGCCTTCAAGTCGTCCTTCAAGCAAGAGTCCAAGAAAAATCCAAACTATGGAAAAGAGACGAGTTTAGGAGCGACGAATTGGTGGACCAACGTTTGTATAATGTGCTCTCGTGGGACAAGACAATGCTAATATCACTCAGGTTATTCATAATACATTCACGTCTTTGGCAAAAGACAATAAACCTCTGCCGGAAGATCTAGCCCCTAGGTTGTTACATCGATTTGCCTCAAAGGAGGGCTATGAGACAGAGCCGGGTCTTGTTGAGGCTTTCAAGAAGTTGAGGCAAAATCCAACTCGGAATTTCGACAGTCTTGTCATTGGCGTGATTACGAATTCAGATGATCGAATTCCCAGTATTCTTTCATCTTTAGGTCTTGCTGTAAGCCCACTGAGATATGGAACCAAATCAGATTTTACCAAACTCAGCGATAAGAGCTACGATATCGACTTCCATTGTATGTCTTACGACGTTGGCGTTGAGAAACCAGACAAGCGCATCTTCGGCGCTGCAGAACACATGCTTGCGCAGGTCATCAGCGGGAACAATATGAGAAAACCTGAACAGGATACAAGTAGTTGGCAGAAGGTGTATGTCGGTGATGATTATTCCAAAGATGTGCTTGGATCATCCAATGCAGGTTGGAACCCTGTGTTACTTGACCCAAAAGACGAATGCGACAACATCGCCGATTTGAAGCATTGGAGGTCGTCGTCAGATGAGAAGCCGGAGGGAAAGGTTTGCAAGATTGAGGATCATCCAGATACGACATTGGATGGAGTGTTTAGGGAACATGACGTTGCCACTGTCCACTCGATTCGGAGCCTTCTTTCCTGGCTGTCAGGATAAGATTGGCAATTGCGACAAATTGTTGCACGCGATAACGACTAAAGAAAACGCCATAGATGGATCATGTTGTTGCGATCTATCGCACTTTATGCAGAACCTTGAGATTAGCTCGTCAAGACCCAGTTTCTTAATTAGGCTCGCCGAAATGATTCATCCCTCATCATCCCAAAGTGGGACATATCTGATATAGTGGATCACTAATGTATCACTGAACTACGAAATACTTATTTATACCTCCTTTGTTCCAGCGAATATACTGAAGCTCATTTTTTCGGTCCGATTTGTGATACCCGCCAAAGACAGTCATGGCCGTGATCAACATATCAGTCGTCGAAGCTCACCGCCTCCACATCGCCAAATGTCAAGAACAAGCCATTCCTCTATCTCTCCTCGACAGCACAACCGCCAACTTCTCCAACGCCAGCGCCATATGGCTCTTTGAAAAACCCACTCGCGATGACTTCAGCTTATCCTACCATTTGCGGGAATCTCTAGCCCGGACTCTTCGGTTCTATCCGCAATGGGGCGGCCATCTGAAGGCTATCAAGTCGACAGATGGCACCGTTCCGCCAGAAGCAAAATCGTTTCCACCTCATTCTCGACAGTTTGGACGCCTATATGCGCATTATGGAACTGACAACGATCCCGGCGTGGAGCTTGTTCATGCCAAATGCGATGCTACGCTTGATTGTTTATATACCTCAGATAAGATATCAAGTCAACGTTTCTGGAAGTGCGACTCCAGTGTCTTCCAAAAGCTCATGGCCCCTATCACTATTTCTCAGCCACTAAGGGATATCGTGAAGGACGAAAATGGTCAACTGTATCCTCTTCTCGCTATTCAAATCACCGCATTTTCTTGCGGTGGCTTTGCCATTGCTCTCAACGGAGCTCATCCTCTCGCAGACGCCACGACTCTTCTAGCTTTTATCAAACACTGGGCGCAAGACTGTCGTGAAGATTTAGGGAATCATCTTCCTGCTCCAAAACCTGTGTTCAATCCTGCTCTCATCGACAATGAAGCGGCCGGAAATATCGATGCCAACGAACCAGACCTGGATATCATGCAACGAGCAAGAAGTTTACCAATGCATAGATTTGACTGGTGGCATCCAGATTCAACGCCTCCCTGGCCGTTCAAAATCCCCTCCCCTTTTGACAAGCAGGACCTTGAGCCTGTCGATACACCAATGCCATGGACCGAGTGGGATGTTGCCGAGCCTGTTTCAAATTACGTTGCTCACTTGAGTCAGAAACAGGTGATATGTCTTTGGAACCGGGCGAACAAGAACTCGTCACACAAGCTTAGTCAACATGATGCAATACTATCTCACATTTGGTCCTGCATCGCTCGCGCTCGCGGCCTCAAAAACGACACAGATCCTATTCACTGCGATCTAGTTTACGGCGTTCGCTCGTCCTTTCAACTCAAAGAAGATTTCCTCGGATCCCCAGTCGTGATGATGAACATCGAACTCCCTGCTTGCAAAGTTGCCAACCCATCTGGCATAAGCCATGTAGCAACACAAGTCCGCAACACACTCAAGACGATCTCTGACCCTTCCAATATGGCCGCTCATTTCCACAGCCTAGCCTTTGAAAAGTCTCCTCAGCGAATTTGGCAAGCATTCTTGGGTAGGCGGCATATCTTGGTGACGACTTGGGCACGAGCGGGAATATATGATGTTGACTTTGGGTTTGGATCTATGTGCCGTTACGCTGAGGGTGTAGTTCCAGAAATGGATGGAAATGTGTTGATAAAAGAAGCATCGGGTCCTGTGGGCAAGTACTGGACTGATAATGGGGTTGATATTTCTATCCACATCAGGACAGAAGATATAGAGCGACTTATTAGGGATCCGTTCTTGTTTCCCGTCGATACATGAACTCAAACCCTGGTAGATATTGCAGTTCGACCTGGCCCTTATTTGTCTTGACCCAGATTTGATATTAGTCAGTTTCTGTTGGTCGGACCAAAAGAGAGCCTTGCGTATTCAGCCCCACCCACAGCTGTTACAGGCAGCCACGCGCTTTAGAAACGCCTGAATCAATGGAACTCTCTATCATTCTTCTTCAGTACCCGTCTGTGCATCTTCATGAGCATACAGACCACTTTTGTTTTCTCGGATACCAAAATGGCATCTCCAGGGTATGTTGGGCTCGATCGACTTGAGGGACATCATTACGATACCTTGTCTTTAGCCCTCCGCAATGTTCTTAACACCGATATCTCGCTCATGACCTATGCCCAGATTATCGATGGTCTGCCGACCGCTGATGTTGTCTGGGACCGATATTCGGCCACATATGAACCTTCTCATCCTATAATCAATCACAAAACGCTCTGCAAAGGAGCATTAGAGAAAGTCCACGACCCTGCTACAACTGCCGGTTATGATATCGAGTCTACCATTAAGTGGGAGAGACCTCCCGATGATTTGTGCCGCTTCCCACCGAAGCCGACAATGTTCATTGCGACTCAGTTTACTGCTCATGACCGGTACCCAAACGGTGTCGATGACATGGTTGGATATTGGGCAGAGAATCGTATCCTAGGCGGAGTAGCACTCTTTGACCATTCGCAAGCATGGACACGTGACGATGAGCCCAATGTATACTTTCAGTGTACTCGCGGAAGAGTCACGTTCCGTGTCTGTCAGCTTCTTGATACTCAACAGTCCGCCTTGCTATCTTTTCTTCTCGCAGATAGTGAGGATGCTATTGCTAAGTGTCCGCTTCCAATCTTACCAACCGCCGAAAACAGAGTGCGGATAGACCCAGGAGACGCCATTCCGGTTAAGAAGGTCTACAGAGACACTTGGGAAAGGAAGCATCCCCCAAGGCGGCGGAGGGCGCCACGGCTGGAACGCCCCGAGACATCTTTGGACTATCCAGAGTTAGATGTTGATGCAGAGGTTGAACGCCTGAACAGGATATAAGACTGTGATGCACGAACTACCAAGACAGTTTAAAAAGAACAGCACATTATTCTCAAAAGTCATGCAGAGCGAGACTTATTCCCAAGAAATATCGTGTCCTCATGCTTAACCTCCCAGGCAACGATGGACTACATAGTAAGTAGTGAACGACCGGAGAAATACGATAAAGTGCTTTTTCAAGGAAAATTAAGCAGCGAATTAAAGTCACCTGGCGGGAAGGGAGTCCCGATTCGCTGCAAGATGTCTCGTCTCGTGGTTGGTTGTTTTACGCCACCACCTCAGCTTATGTCTCAGCTCTCCTCACTTGGACACTGACTACGTCTTATCTCCTCGGAGTCCTCCAGACTCTATCCCCTCAAAGCCATGAACTTGTGACAAACCAGTCAGAAACTCCAAAGTTCTTCATCCTGAGATACTTGAGGTTGGACCAGAGGACGATTTTGTTATTTCGCCAAACATGTACGACGACAGTCAGCTTCAAAACCCAGTATGTGTCGATGCGAAACTCTGCCGACTCTGCCGTTTCCCTATCAATAGGGAGAAAGAGAAGATTGTTGCCCGTAAGTTGAACGCATCGATTGCTATCTGTTGGGCTTAGCTGACCACCTGTAGTGACTCCAGATGATCAAGTATCATCGCCGTTCAAGCTCCATCGCGAGAAATGCTATGTGCCTTCTTGCGTCGATAAGTCTCTCAACATTTCCTTTCGGCACTGTGTCTATCAATACTGCACCCATAACAAAGGACTCGCAATCGTTTTCCATGCAAGATGCGTTGAGATGGCCGCTCCTTTTGGTACCCCTCTCCGCGAGTACCACCTTGTCACCGAGCACTCTTATCGTCATGCCTTGCTGAACCATAAAAGACGGAGATGCCGTGTACGGTATTTGATAGAAGGTGCCCTGTGTACAACTTATGGCAAGCTATCGCCAGAACTTTGGCATATCGTGTCCGATGATGACGAGTTGATCAGACTTTACGCCATAGCAGAGCTTTCTATACAGCATCGCAAGACTGAGTGGTCTGCTGATGTGTCGCTCCCAGTGCTGATGACAGTCATCAGAATGGATGGTTTGGACTACGTCGGTTCACTGACGAATTCCCCTGGCATTGCGAGCCGCCGGACTGCGAAATTGATAACACCTTCAGATTGCAGAAGCCTGTACATCTCCAGTGACCACCTGGGAATCAGACAGGTCATTCTAGTCCCAAGCCAAGCCAGTTCAGATACTGCGTATCCAGCGTATTGGCAAACAGTATCAGCCAGCAACCAAACACTTACTTTCCATGGGGATGTAAGTCCCCGAGTCCATTTAGTGTTCCAGAGGCTAACACGACATGCGTAGGGTCTCAAGCTTCGAAAGCTATTGACGCCTTCAATTTATTCTCGAGTCCTTTGGCCTTATCCAGTAACACCGCCTGAAATCGACTCAATGACATTCTACTATGCTGGTTGGGGCGAAGGGGACCTTGAGGCTAGGTTAAGAACGCTGACTTTCAATGAGCCTGGTACAGCTGGGTATTCCGTCTGTTGGGCCAATGACGAGATGGTCTCACTTCATGTTCATCGCAACGCGGAATATCCCGATATTGACGCTTCAGCATTGGATAGGTACTCTGAGTATGAAGATCGAAGTCACCTCAAGTGGACCTACTATCCCATCCAAGGAGATGAGTTCGTTCAAGAGGTCTGGCTACGAGGGTGCGAGATATACGATACGACTCGGCCCCTCCCATCTCAAGGTGAAGGCGGTTTCGGATATCAGATGTCGACACCGTGGGGATTGCAGAAATACAAGAGACCCAGTGACATGGCTCTTGCGGTAGGGCCTCCTCCCCTACTGATTACTGAAGAGCTTCTCAGCTAAATATACCCAAGCTCGTTACGAACAAGGGTCGAAGGATTATTGCGGGTAGTTTTCCAGACCATCGCAGGCAATGCACGCCATATTCTAACCACCGTCACTGGGACTTGGTAGCGAAAACATCTGCGCAGGCTCCAATTCAAGTCCTCTTCTCTCCTTCAGACCACGGGATTCCCCTGATAGCTGCAACAAAATCACTAAAGAATCATACCGCAGCCCCTTCGCCACAACAAACACCGCTTGGTGCCATGCCACGTTTCAACCCGCTCCGTACTTTACACTACTCCTCAACGTCATTGGAAAACATCGCCGAAGTTCTTGTCTGTAAGAGCAAAAATGAGAAGGACATTGGCGTGATTCGACACTTTGACTTGGAAAACAGCCTTATGGTTGAAAATCCCTACAAGAGGGTGGCTGGGATACTGTTTCGGTACGCGGACGGTAGTGAGGCGAGCGTCGGTTGCTTTCGGTTCGACTGGGCAGAGACGCCGCTTATAAGAGATGATTCTAGAGGGTTATTTATTGGGAGCAGGCCGGGGAAGATCGTGCAGATACCTCCACATGTAGCTGCTGTTGACATCACGCCTCCAGAATCCGAGGGTGAATTTACTTGGGTGGAAATGCCCTGGACTGGAGTACTTGAGTGGTGGTTTAACCCTGATAGCTTGGACACTAGCATCACCCATATCCTTTAACACGGATGAAATCCACGGCACACGAAGAACTTGAACAAGAAAAAGGCCTTTCTTTACCATTTTCGTCTCTGAGTAGGAAACTTGCCTGATATGGGAATGCTCCGAATTCTGATTGTCAGCTGACATAAGACGCGATGAATCTGGTCTCGCTTCTCTGCTGACGCTACCCCACAGGCTACGATTTGCTTCCTATAAATCCTCTCTTCAAAACCATTCTTTTGTCACCTCTTACCAGAAGGAAATAACCCGCCGACGTAGCTACCATGTCTGAACTCAACGTCCATAAATTCTACCGCATCTGGTTCACCTGGGTTGACCCACTGACCGTCCTCCCAACCGTCTACGCTCTCATCTTCACCCCCGAGTTCATTCTCGATGGCCTCATTCCACTGAGTATGTCTGCGTATAATCCAGACCAGGCCTTTTTATTTCACCAACTCGCTGCACTATTCGCGTTTGTCGCCATAATGTTGGCTGTGCTCTTGAGAGTTAGTTCCGATATCAAAGTATGGAGGGTCGTCATTGGCGGCGTGCTTCTCATCGACATTGCGATCTTGATCAGTGTCTTTGTCAGCATGAAGCAGCAGGGCCGGTCGGATCTGTCTATGTTCAGATGGCAAGATTGGGGGAACTATCTGTTCACTGGCTGGGTCGCTGTTGTGAGGACTTTGTTCTTGGCTGGGGTTGGAGTTGGCGGCGTGAACAAGGGAAAGGTGGCTTGAATGCTGTAAATAAGATTGGTTTCTTATGTGGTTATCGGATTGAATCACCACATTGAATGTCTTGATGGCAGGAAACGTCAGACTTTTGTTTGGAGGATCAAGAGTACCTCGTGTGCTGCGAACAAACAGCAGTACGTAAAACAGAGTCTCTGATTGAATCCCAAGACCTGTGCCAGTGTCAATAGAGCAGTGAAGCTGCAGAACATTTACGCAAAAATATACCAATTACACTGTTCAATCATAGTATATATTGCACTTCTTCGTCTCGTCCCATTCCTTTCCTCCTTACCAACACTCATTTCGAGACTCCCATCAACTGCTATTACACCAACTTATCAACATTATCACATACTCACTACCAGCATTTAGCGTCCTCATCTGCAATCATGGTCTTTGAGATGTTCAAGCGTAATCGCAATCGCGACGAAGATCGCCGTGAAAGTCGCAATCTAGACGAAGACTGCCGTGAATGTCGTAATCGCAGCGACAGCCTCGAGCGCAATCGCAGCGACAGTCTTGAGCGTGAAAATACCCCTCGAGGCCGCGAAACCTACGAGCACAACATCACCCCGACTCTGATCTTCGGTCTAGATCGCCTTCGTGATGGCCTCGATCTTGTCTATGGCCGCAACAGCTTCACTGTCTTCGGTGACATCATGCAGCTCACCGTCCGCGTCCGTCTTCCCTTGCCCGTGAACTTGGTCGCGCGCCTTCAGGATGAGGGCTATCTCCGTCGCGTGCCAGTCAAGGTTCTCCCTCCGGCTGTGAAGGATCAGATCAAGGCAAACGGCTGGTACCAGATGCGGCCTTATGATCAGGAGGAGCCTTGTTATGGGTAAGTTGTTGAGGTGAGTTTTGATGATGTCTAGGAATTTGCTTTTGGCTGGACCGCATTTTGGGAAGGACTGCTTGAGAAATCTGATGGCCGAGATGAAAAGGGTATGGTAAGTGACGTTTCCGAAGTATTGGCATTCTGGACAGATAGCCCTGGAGGGAAGTACATCGGTAGCCAGAAAGCATAATTGACAATCATCGTATTGGACCCTATTTCAACATTTGATGAAACATTGTGATGTACCAAAACTAAAACTGAGTTCCATTTGCCTTTGTGGCATGATGCTAATTGGGACTTATTCAAATTGAGTAGATGACACTGACGATATCTGGGCTCGAGTTCGAAAACGTGTAGCTGGCGTATATAAACACCACATCTTTACGCCTCTGCATCGTCTGGTCCTATAGTTTAGTGGTAATGACGTCGGATTTTGATACCTCAGAAGCCTTCCGAAGACCCCGGTTCGAACCCGGGTAGGACCTCGCTTTTTGTTAATAGCCCTGGAATGCGGCAGCTTGGCTGTTAAGTTTCCTTAGAAGCACAGATCTTACCGAAGGTCCTATAGTCTAGTGGTTAGGACGTTGGATTTTGATCACCTTTCAAATTCTTCCGAAGTCCCCGGTTCGAACCCGGGTAGGACCTCATCTTTTGGCTCTATGTCGTTCAGCTCTTTTTGTTTTGCATCTAAGCAAGCATCTGACGTTTTTTGCAGAAATGTCCCCCGTGCGTAAGCGTGCCTGGGTGCTACTCCAGTGCGTCATCAAGAGTTCTCAGCTTGGTGCTGTCATGAAATGTCCTGTGTCACACAAGTCCGATTGCGACCGTACAGCATTAATTGAGGCTTCAGCCATAATATCATTAAAAGTTACGTATTGCTATCTACTATTATATACGATCCAAAACGCACATCAATTGGCTCGCGGCTTAAAAGGGCACGGGAACGTTGCGCTCAAGGTATCCAAGGAACTTGGGGAGACGACGCTTCGAGGGAGCATTAGTAGATCGCTGAAGATCCTCAATTGCGCTAGCCCACTTGACAAGCTCAGCTTCAGCCCACGCAGTCTGCATGATTCCGAGACCGAAGGGCATTCCAGAGTCCTTGGCGTAACCGCCGGGGATGGTGATGACGGGGTAACCGGCCTGGGCAGCGATCTGAGGAGCCTGTGCGACCTGAGGAGGGACGAGAAGACCGGAGAGCTTCTTGCCCTTGTAGGTGAGAGCGTCGTTGATACCCTTGCGGCAAGAGGTCTGGCAGAACTCGAGGGCCTGCCAATATTTCTTATCACGGATGCCCTTGGACTCGAGAGAGGCGAGGAACCCGTCTTGGCCGGAGGCGAAGGCGGGAATACCCTTGCCGTTCTTATACGGGTAGCCACCCTCAACACCATCGTACTGCTTGTTGAACCTGAAACAGTTAGTAATACTCAGGCAATTGGGACCCAGCGCACTTACTTAACGATGTCCTCAAGGTTGCGGACATTGGTGTTCTTGACCTCGCTGAGGTAGGTCTCGATGTTGCGGTAGAAGTCAACCTTGATATAGGTGTACTCAGACTCGTTGGGGAATCCTCGGGTGGTACCATAATCCCAGTTCCAGCCATCGGGGCTGACAATGGTCTCGTAGTTGGTGATCTCAGTACCATTAATGATGGTAGCGCCAGCAGACTTGATCAGGTCAACGAGCTCGACAAGCTGAGACTGCATGTCCTCATCGGCAAGCGCCCAGAAGCTCTTCCAGGGAAGACCAAAGGTAGCACCCTTGAGAGCCTTCTTGTCGGTGAGGTACTGCGCATAACCGCCCTTGGGGGTCTTGTTCTTCTGACCCTCGGTGTAGTTGTCGCGCTTGTCAACGCCGTAAATGGCGTCAAGAACAAGAGCAGCATCCTTGACGTTCTTGGCAAAACAACCAACAGAGTCCTGGTGCTCACTCTCGGGAATGACGCCGGCACGAGAAGTAAGACCAACAGTGGGCTTGATACCAACGAGGGCATTTCGGTTGGCGGGGTTAATAACTGCGACACCATCAGCCCAATCCACAGCATCCAGCTTCAGTGAAACTTACCACTACCATCGGTCTCAGTACCGAGCGAAAACGCAATAACGTTAGCACCAACACCAACACCACTACCAGATGAGCTACCACCAGGGTTAACAGTCAAGTTGTAAGCGCTGCGAACCTGACCACCGCGCCCAGAGTAACCCTCAGAGTAATCGTTGCTGCGCATATCAGCCCACTCGCTCAGAGCAGCCTTGCCGAAGAGGACAGCGCCAGCGTCGCGGAGCTTCTTGACGACGTGCGCATCGCGGGGGACGACGTTGCCGAGGAGCGCCCAGCTGCCGGCGGTAGTCTCGAGACTGTCCTTGGTGGCGATGTTGTCCTTGACTGTGAAGGGGATGCCGTGCAGAGGACCACGGCATTTGCCCTTTGCGCGCTCGGCGTCACGCTCTGCTGCAATGGCAAAGGCATCAGGGTTGACTTGGAGAACAGAGCTGTGCAGCGTTAGCCATGTTCAAGGCACCAATTGCATCAACTGGCCATGCAATTGGCCTTTTCAGTAGACTTACTTGAGGTATTCCTTAGTCTGATACGTGCGCATAAGGTAACAAGTCACAAGTTGGACAGAAGTAAGCTTGCCAGCTTTCATAGCATCCTGCATCTCCGTGAAAGTAGCCTCCTCAAGCTTGAAGCCATTGCAGTCAGGCATGGGGAACAAATCAGGCGATCCAGCATTCTTCTCCAAGGGGATCATGTTGGGCTGGATCGCGAACAGAGGCTCATTCTTGGACTGCTTAGGTGTAGCGCTCACGCCCTGGGCGATGAGGCCCGTGGCCAACGACAACCCGAGAAGCTTCATGATGAAGAGGATGTGATGAGCAACGGAAAGGCTGTGATGTCCAGAGCAAAGAGAGGAAGGGAATAGAAGCTGTTTTGTTTATTCCCTAGACAGGTAAGGTAAACTATGCACATTAATTAATTAATTACTCCTACAAGGGTGCCCGCCTCAGCGGCGAACTTGGGACTCGGCGAAGACGGAGGCTGCGGGGAGCACATTCGGCCGCTAGACAACGTCAACTGAACTAGACAGAAAATGTCATGTCATGGCCTTGCATTCAGTTCAATTGCCCATGTCATGTCACTGGTTCCCTCGCATCTTAATGGAAAGATTACCACGGATCAGTGAAGCCGGGCTGAGCGGGGGGAGCCAAGCCGGGGAGGGGGACCCTGACAGAAGCTTTTAGCGGACTGTGCCGCTAAAGAATTTAGTGGACTGTGGTTTACGGTAGACCTAAACTCGATCGAGGCATTGACAGGCCTGAAAAGTCGCGCAGATTGATACTGGCTCTTCATATTCGGGTCGTTGATGCTGAGTTTGATGGAGAAGATGAAATGAACATGGAAGGTGAGTTTGATTCTGTTACGAAAGAAGATATGAATCCTTCCAGAAATAGGATTGATATGCATGCAATTATTGTGCATTGAACTTGGAAGGATTGTGACAGTTTGTAAAGATCGTGTTCCAGCGTGTCGGGAAGCAGGGTGAAATTGGGGTGACAAAATAAACTGGTGTGGTGAATGCCTGTCAAGGTATACTAAAATTATCCAAGTCTTTTTATCATCTGTAACAGAACCAGGGAGGGCTAGGAACCAAGCATCAAAAGAAGCAGAGAAGAGGCACGGGACGTGACTAAGTTTCAAGTCAATTCAATATCACCGTTTCATACGGTATTCATGAAGAAGAAGAAGAAGAAGAAACAAAAGAAAGTCGCTCGATCATTGCCGTGCTGAATGTCATCGCTTGCAATCCATCCCAATACTTTTACTTATACATAACAAGCATCAAAGAGACACAAACCATTCCATTATTTCCACGACCGCCCAGCATCGCTCCCGCTTTTAGAGTCCTGCGTATCCTCCTTTATCCTAAAATCTACCTGCACCAAAATGCCATCCGCACTGTTCTCACTCGTATTGTCCGACGACACATTCTTCGTGCTGCGATACGTCTTGACCCCCTCGGCAGACGTGTCACGACTAGTGAGGACATCGTGTTCGGGGCGGAAGTGGAGTGATCGCAGTGCCGTGCCGCCCTTGGAACTGTGTTGCTGTGCGTATCGTGACTTTCCTGTGCTCTCGCCCTGGGTGATGTCTCGTCGGAGGATGAACTTGTCGAATAGGGGCTTGACACCTGGGACTGAGAGGGCGATGAGGGTGGCGCCGATCTCACTGACTTCAACGGCTAGCATTGGATTGTCTGCGACATGTTAGACAAGTTTTCTCGCTGATATGTGATTGACTTACAAGCCCAAGACATGTCGGTGTTCCATTGCCCTTCAATGACAAACACCAGCCGTGTAATGGAGATGCCAATGACACCAATACCAGGCAGAAGAATGCATCCCAACTGAATCTTTCGCTTTCTTGGCATCTCCAATACCCGAAGCATCACAATTGGGATACCAAAGAGCAACAAGTCACAGACCAGCGACACGGACGAATTCACACTATAAACCAGTCCCCATTGCAAGCAGGTATACTTGTCGAAATCAGGCTGCCACTCATACGGCCAAAGCCCCGTGACAGGCGTACAATGAAAGATGAGGAGGAAAACTTGCGGTAAGAATCCAACGACCAAGATACCAAACACGATCTTGATGGCTAGTCGCAGACGGTCGTGTACTGCACACAGTCGATGGTAGAAGGCCAAACCAGACATTCGGCAGAACAACAGCGCAACCGTATAGATAATATGGGCGCCAAAGTCGAGAACTTCTGTTTCTTCAATGGTCGGCATGTCGAGAACATATTGGATATAGGCAAAATGTCGTCCAGAACCCAGCTGGATGAGCTTGATGCACAGGCCAACGAATGCTATCAAGCAAACCTGATCGATCTGTCAGTTTTCCTGACGATGCTACACCAGTGGGGAGGGATCTACACCCGCGATGGGGTCGGAGAATTAAGGGAGAGGGAGAGAGAGAAGAACTTACCCATGATGCCAAAGTCAGAGAATCATCGAGACCGAATCGTCGGATGAGGAATGCTCGCGATGCAAGACGGCCGAGAACAATAATACTCGTTATACAAGTCACCAAGATAATACCCACAATGGCGGATGCATCTTTGGACTGGTTGAGGTAAGCCGCCGTTACTCCCTTGGGGACTCGTCCATCGGCAATAGCCTGGGCGACTTTTGGGTCCGTCATAGCGAACGAGATGGAGCGTAGGGTTTAGACTCTGTTCTCCATGAAAGAGACGGTTTCTTGCACCATCAAATCTTTGTTTCCTTAGAGCAAGAAACTAGAGGGAAGCGTAAACTTGGATCGCGGGTGAGTTAAACACCTTATACAAAGCCAAGCCCAAGGCTATTAATTTACTACTAACTAATGAAACCTAACGTTTCCTGCTTTTCTTCCCCCAGTAATGCAACTGCAACTCCACAGGGTGAAGGCGACCTACCGAGTGGGAGTGGGAGTGGGAGGAGGAGGAGGAGGAGGAGTAGTAGGGAAGAAAGTGAGCTCGGAAACGGAACGGCTGACCCGTGCGGAAGCTACGGACGTTCACAGTTAGTAGATTGTTATTATTATTATCGTGACTGTCACTGTCACTGATACAGAGTTTTCTTTCCCTTCTGGAATCGTAAATTATCCCACCCACTTTCTCTGTTTCGGCACTTGGGAGCTGAAGCTTGTAGTGACAAGTGGTGTGTTGGGAGATGCAGTCGAGGTCTAGAAGGAGTTTAGTCCTGTGGTGGCTTGCGCGAGGGGCCTACAGTAGCAGCTAGCTAGGGTAGGGGGAGATATGACACACATGGCTTGGGAAGCAGAGTTTTAAGATGCAGATTTAGTTTTCTGGCGCATCAAGAAAATCTCTCGTATCTTGGATAGAATTGGAAATTGATCTACATTGAATCTCAGCTGAACCAACAGAAGACACGAGAGCTGTTCTCTGCTGAGATGGTGTCAGACTGTCAGTCTCGCGCTTTCATTTGTGAAACTTAAAAATATCTTGGTACCTGAGCCGTGGCTACGGAACCATTACCCAGAGCCCCTGTACGTGGGTTTGCGGAACATGGGATATCCTTGGATTGCATCAAACCTCGCTTACACAGTGCAACGCTGCGGAAGCTGTGCCTCTGGATATTCGGAACAACGGCCTACCACCCACGATCCAACTCACTGGGACGTCAATTTGATACTGCATCGCCGAGTCCTGAACAATGTCATTGGCTGTTTAGATAGTGTAACTCTGTTGGTTCGTCGAAATGGTTCCTGGCAGTTGCCAAGACTTCTTCTCAGCCCTCCAAGACCATCAACATTCTCTCATTGCTTCTCCAGGTCTAGATGCCTGCACTCTCAGTTTCACGAGTCGAGTAACTTCACAAGCCAAACATCTTTTATGTAACAATCCATTCCTTTTTTTTATTATTAAAAACTCTTTCTCCCTTACATAACGCGTCTCGCGACCAAAAAAACCAAATCGTAAAACGTAAACCCATCAGTCTACTCCGCATCTAGTCTAGTAAAAGACTCCCCGAAGTGACTAACTAACCCTCAAGGGCTCCCGCTCTCTAGCCAAACGGCAACCCGGAGGCGCCCGCACACCCGCGATTCTTGGCTCGGAGTTTTGACCTCTTGAATCGTTCGATTTTGATCCAGATCTCGTACCAACTGAACCCACGAAAAAGAAGGGAAAAGCAATTAATTATATCGACCCTTCTGCAATTCGGATATACATGCAGTCAATGAGGTCTCTTATTGAATAGGATCATCATCCTGGAAGAAACCTCTCATTCTCCTGAATCACTAGACTGGCTCCATACTAAAATTCCAGCCGCATTCGACTTGGGAAAAACAGCTGCTTTTCTCGTACAAGCTCCAAAACAGGGGTCCTTGCACTTCGGTAAGCACGGCCGGATGGGCAGTCAGTGGTGCCCCATAACGATTACGTAGCACCTTGTTGAGTTGGACTTGTTCATGTGCGATTTAATTAATATCAAAAAGTGGCATTTGCCTCTGAGTGATCTAAGCCTTGAAACTCTTTGATGTTGCAGCAGTGCTCGCCCCTTATCAATCGTTATGAAGCTAAGAAACCAGTGGCTGCATCTAAACGTTAGTGTATTGTACTGTAATAACTACCTAGGTACCACCAAGCTTGGCCTTGTAGGGCAATTCGTGTCCAAGGCATGAAGATGGTGTGCTCAGGGGCCCAGTCCACGCGTACTGTACTGTACTGCACTGGCTGTCTTGCTTGCATCACCGTATCTCTATCACTTTCATTTCTTTTGCGCGGGCTAGTTCCGCGACTTCTTGCATTGGCCTAGATGCACAAAGTGATCGTTCACCTTCCGTACCAATGGAAAGCCACCAATGTCCTGGAATCAGAACCACTTGGTCGCCTATTTCTGCTACACGTGGAAGTACGACAAACTCGCCACTTTCTGTAAGGCCGATCGTTGGCTCAAGATGGAGAAGTTCCTTGATATCTCGCTGCACGTTTGGGTTTCTTATGTCCTTCCAGAAAGACTCCATATCTCGTATCCGAGAGATGAATTCTCGGCAGCTCTGTAGATTCTTTTCCTCTTTGTTGCAGCTCTCCTTTGATCGTCGACTGTCTTGGTTCGAGACGTTGTTGGTCAACCTTTCAATAATTTCTTCTGCGACAGTTTCGGCTTTCCCAACTGCATGGGCATCAAGTGTTCCGTCATCTTTGATTCGTACTTAACAGAGAAGTAGGAGGAGGTATTGGAATACCCGAATCAGTCGAGTGACCACAGGTGTCTCCCATCCATGCATGTCAAGATCTTGGGCCCCGAATACTCGAGCAAGCGAGCAAAATGGATGCGAGGCTTCCGAATCCCTCAGAGTTTGATCTATCATCCTGAACATAGCTGAGACGAAGTTCGGCCAAGAATTCTGCGACTCAAACAAAGTCGGGCTTGCGTCGATGATGCTGTGAAAGAAGACAGCAGAGCAGGTCAAGTTGTACCCACGAATACATGCTGCTTCCAGTCTATTCCATGTTTTCGGCCACGCGTAGTTGTCTTCCCTACCATGAACTCCGAAAAGGGAATGGGGTGACTTGTTCATGCCAGACTTCTTGGCGAAGTTATCTACCCAGGAAGACAGTGTATAGCCCTGATCATGGCTTTGATGCACAAGACCTGCTCCCGAAAGAAAGCAAAGCGGCCAACCGTGCTGCACGTGAGACCATTTTAAGATTGCCGCACATACATCAACATATACTTTCGCAATGGGCATCTGGCTAGTATAATCTGGCTCGATAGCGAGAGTTATCACCCCCAGCAAGGCATAAACGTGATCTTTGGGGTCGTTGGTATCATACCTCCCATATAAAAGAGGAAGAATGCTCCTCATATCTCGAAGGGTAGACTCCTCTACATTTTTTGCTCCATGAACACACGCTCGTGCCCAGTCGACCTCTCGTATCTTTGAGAAGGAATGCCACAAATACCAGAATCCCTGGCCAGCCTGTTTCGACTTTAATTCTGCCATTTCTTTGAGAAGCTGAGTGCAGGATTGAGCATCTAGCAGGGATTTCAAGTCAATGAATTCAAGCCGATGAATTACAACAACTCGCTTCGAGAGAACCAGCTCCTGGAAAACCCAAGCTCGCTCGCAGTATTTCAATTGAAACGTTCGGGCCACGGCCTGCTCTGCGTCCGTAAACTCCTGGGAGTTGATTGGACACTTCCCATCCAAGAACGGATGTTGTAGGAGCCATTCCAAATCTTGGGCACTCTTTTCTTCGATATTGGGATAAACATTGTATGCTGGACGAACAAGGTCTCGCTCAAGAGCAGATTTGGCAAGTGTTTCACAGGTCTTAAAAGCAGTACGGACGTCCGACTGTAAAGCCCCTATATCAAGACAGGAGAACACAATCTCTGCAGCAGGGTATATGAACTTCATTAGTTCGACTTGGTGACTTTTCTCCGGATCTTCATTTTGGTTGATACAAAGTGCATCGGCCCAGACCCGACACGAATAGGGGTCTCTTTCTGGGAATGCGTTCTTCCAGTGATATGGTACATATTGTAGTGCATTTGCAAGACTCGGGGTGATGAATCGTTCAATACCATTGACAGTAATCGCTTCAAGTTTTCCTTTGTCACCCCATAGATAGGATATCGCGCTGAACTTAGGGGCTTGTTTGAGCGAGACCGTAGTGAGATTGCAAACAATTCTTGGTTTGGTTGAGAAGATCTCGATGACCCTGATCTCTTGCCGTGAACGATCGAGAGGGGCATATAGCCTAGAATCATCACCAGGAGACATTTATGAAAATTGAATAAGAGATGAGATTTGTGGGAAAGGTAACAGCAACCACAAGCGAGATGGTCGAGATTTTGAATGGGTTGGGCTACGCAAAGTAGCCCATATGTCGAGAGTGAGGCGGGAACTCTCTCGTGTGGCTGTTTCGGTGTTACCATGTGCTACCGTTAATTTGGCCGTGCAGATTAAGTGTAAAAGCCACCATACAGAAATAATAAGACCTAAGGATACATGCATGATAAATAAAAATAATTGGGTAACTTGGAGATGACCATGTTGAGTGGTGGTTATTTGGCTAGTAGTCGAAACTTCAGATAGATTCGTTTTAGGCTTTCAAAGAGGCTGACGGTTATAGCATAGCCCGTATATGTGCTTATGACCGTTGCAAAGCTTATTTTCTATAAGTCTTTGTCTATTCCGTATATCTCTTACATTTTTGGGGGTAAGATGGGTATTATTCGTTATCATGCAACTTGGATCGGCATATATTCTGGATGCCGGTGACAGCTCCACTTCAGCCTCAAATTGAACAATCTCGTACTCTTGACGTGCAAAATCAGTGCTCGCAGGAAATACCCATCAGTAGTTTTGGTGGACGTGCAGACTTGGTTCTTGGAACAATCCTTACACAGTTGACTACCTACCTAGTCGGAGAATCTTTATAGCCATGGCATCGGAGATCAGCTCAGATAAAAAACCTCGCGTCGTCGCCCTCGGAAAACCCGAATACATCAGTGATGAGTATATCGAAGGCTTCAAGAAGGATTTTGATTATGATGTTAGTCATAGCAACTCCCGCAAAACTTCAGCCAGCTCAAACATGCCCCGAAAGCTAATCAGTTGAGCTCAGGTCCTTGATGCTAGTAACCTACAAGAAGCTCTAGAAAAGCTCCCTCTCATGCTCCAGCAACACGGCCCAATCGACGCCTTCATCGTCAGAATGGGTAGAGCTCCCTATCGCCCCTTCCAAGATATCTTCAAACTTCTCACTCCCCATTGCAAGATCATAACCTCAGCAGCAGCCGGCTACGACGATTTCAATGTCGATTGGTTGACCCAAGAGGGGATTTGGCTCTGCAACAGCGTTGATGCCGTCGCTGAGGCTACCGCTGATATGGCTCTCTTTCTCATCTTGGCGGTTGTAAGAGACACATACCGTGGTGAGCGTTCAGTACGTGAGGGTAACTGGAGAGGTCCTGTTGTTCCGAGTAGAGATCCCTCGGGTATGACGCTCGGGATCATAGGCATGGGCGCTATTGGAAAGTATCTCGCCAAGCGAGCTATTGCTTTCAACATGCGAATCAAGTACTATAACCGTCGGCAGTTGAGCATAGAGGAAGAAGCAAAGTACAGCGCTACGTACTGCTCATCTTTGCATGACTTACTCTCCCAGTCGGATGTCGTCTCGGTCAACTGTCCTCTGAACAAGGAAACAGAGAATCTTATCTCAAAGAAAGAATTTGCGGTCATGAAAGACGGTGCTTTCATTGTTAATACGGCTCGTGGAGCTATCATCGACCAAGATGCACTTATCAAAGCCTTAGAAAGTGGCAAGATTACCCGTGCTGGCCTGGATGTCTTTTTGAACGAGCCTGATTTGAATGAATACTTCAGAACAAGTGATAAGGTCGTTGTCCAACCTCATGCTGGGGGTTTGACGGACCTAGCGTTTCAGAGAGGGGAGCGAGAGGCTTTTGAGAATATCAAGGCATTTTTCAAGGCCGGATCTCCCGTTACGCCTGTTAATAATCCTAAGAAGTAGGGCGTTACGAGATGAAATACTGCACATAACCTACAATGGCCCAGAGAGCCATTTTAATCATTCATCATTTGTTTAGTCCTCAGTTAGTTCACTGCGGCTCGATCAAGTTGCTCTTGGCTGTTTTACATGTCGTCAACTTGAAGCTTTCGACAACAGATGAGAGGTGCATATATTGATTGTTACATCGCATGGCCAGAAGTCACCACCTAGCCCTCAAAATATAGAGCAACACCTTCATTCAACATGCACAGCTCGTGTCTGCAATGAAACAAACAAGAGGAATCGAAGTGTCTTGAACATGGTACAATTGATTGAATCGAACGCGACCCGAACAGAATCTGCAAGCACTTTGCAATGCCGCTGCTAACCGAACATACAGGGTTTCATGGTCTAACGGTTATGACTGCGGATTCTGATTCCGCCAGCGAGGGTTCGACTCCCTCTGAGACCTTCCTTTTTGTACTCCGACTCCTAATACACTCTAATCACTTCTTCTCATAGGGGTCTTTGAAGAAGATGACCTGCACAGTTATGTCATCCCTCACATTCCGGCTCATGGGCGGATACGTCGCCATCGCTCCTAAAAACAATCCCCGTCTTGACCCTCCAAGAGCATTCTTGACCAAGCAAACAGCCGCGTTGTCAAGATCCTCAATGACCTGATGCTCTGGTGTAGCTACCCAACCGTATTCCAGTCTTCCCTCAAACTTGGTCTCCTTGAAGGGTTCGGGCTTGCCGTTCTTCTTGGCGACTAGCCAGCGCGACACGCACGACACGGCGTCCTCATTGCTCATCATGTCCCAAAGACCGTCCGAGGCTAGAATGACAAAGTCTTCCGTCTGGATCTTTCGTGTTGTTACTTCCGGTCGGGCTGTCATGTAAGGCGGCGACTTGGCACTTGGTCGCGGTGCAGTACCGTAGAAATCGTCCTTAACTTTGCGAATGAGTTCTTCGGGCCACTTCCATCTGTGATCCCCAAAAGCTCTCGTGATTGCCATTCCAAAGAGTCGACCGGACTCGGGGTTAATCATGTCCTTGATCTCTCCAGGATGTTCCTTGTCGAGCCTTTCAACCTCGTCCTTATTGAAGCCAGTCTGGTCTTTGCTCAGAACATCGACTTCGTATTTGCTTGTGTTTGGGGACCACATGCCGCGAACAGCACGGGAGTCGCCTGCGACAGCAGTGCGCAGAGTAGAGGTCTTAGGTTCGTACATGGTCAGGAGGGCACAAGATCCAGCTATAGCGGGTGCGACGGCGATGATGACGGCGGCAGAGCCTTGGTCGTGGCCAGATTCGAGCGCTTTTTGTGCGTTGCTGAAGATGCGATCATCAAGACGGACGAATGCCTTCTTGATTGCATCGTCTACTAGCTCATTTGAGCTGGTGGGTGTGATGCTTGACAAGGCATTAGAGACGTAAGGGACAAGAGCAGCTCTCAGCACTTTAGATGTTGCCCATCCTCTTTCGTCTGTGTTAGCATCGCTCACGTCTAATGCTTCCAGGTCACTCACGCATGTCCATCGTAAACTCCAGCATACAGAGTGTTGGTTCCGCCAACGCCCTTGGCAATCTTGAGATCCCATTCGTCTTCCATGGGGTTATTGCTGCCAAGACGAGCAAAATCCACTCGTCCTTTGACACCTCCGTTCCCGTCGAAGGCAAAAGTGTGAGCATCTTCACGCAGCTTGGCATCCGCATCCTCCACGGTCAACATCTTGATAGTTGAATTGATCGGGATTTGATCCTCCGAAGAGAAGCCCTTCAGGCTGGGGACTTCATTTGTCAAGGATTTTGCCGTGCCCTTGCCGCTGAAGAGATAAACGCCAGTGCCAGTGCCAATAACTGCTGCGGTTGCCCAGACATAGCGAGCGTTACTGGACGTTGACGCCTGTGTTGAGGAGAAGCGCACGCCGACCGGTGCTCGCTTGAGCGATGGGCCTAAAGCCCTTAGAGTTCTGGACGGTATGCGAAACATGTTTTCTGATGTAGTTGGCAACGATGTGTTGGATGCAATGCGCGTGATGAGACTCTTCGTGGAACACAGTTGGCACGACAACTTGATCTTGGTTTTTTGGGCGAAAGTGAGGCTGTAGTGGGCAGATATTGCTATCTCTAGTCCCCGAAGATACGAATGAAGTGAGAATATCCAGTAAACAAACTGACCAATTCGATGATGGAATGCTGAAAGTTGAAGAATGAATGAATACCTTGTCTTTTGGAAATGGTCAAGATGGTTCACATGGCGGGTCTGGCCTCATGCCTACCCTGAACTAGTCATGCAAGGGCGATCGATGTGCTGCACTTTGACGTTTCAAGCTCAATGTGAGATGCGACAGCACATGGAAGTTACGATATGACCAGCTCTAGAATGCACAGCGGTTTGGCAAACTTCACACAAACACTATATATCATGTAATCACAAAGAATCACAAAGGTATTCATTGCCCAATCCATTATACACAACGCCAAACCAAAGCATGCAATCCTCAACCTTCTAAACCTCTCCTATTCAGCTATTGGCAATCTCCTCCTGCTCGTCCTCCCATTCTCCATCCTCTTCCATCTTCTCATTGACCTTGAACTCGGCATCACCCGCCAGACCCTCACTGTCAAACTCGTCCACATCCATATCACTATCGGAGTCATACTCAAACTCGTCCTCCTTGTCGTCACCATTCTTGCCATCTTTGGCCTTGGCTGCCTTCTTGCGCTCAACATTGGCCTTTTGCTCCTTCTTTCGTGCCTCCTTCTCTTGGTGGCGCTTCTCCCATCGCTTCTCGAGCTCCTTGATCTCTTCCTTGCTCTTGTGGACGTACTCGTGCCACATGACCTTGCCGTCGGCGAGACCCTCTTCGACCTTGGTTAGGCGGAGGCGCATTCGGGGTCCGAGTTCGACGAGCTTGACGGCACGGCGCTCTACGTGCTCCTCTTCAGCCTCGGGCTCGGCGTCGTTCTGGGCGGCTGCTTGTCGAGCCTTTGCAGACAAGACCTTTCGCGTTGTAGAGTCCAGAATCTCAACCTCAGCATCCGTATCCATCTCACTACCGCTGGTCGCATCCGTCATGTATCCATCGCCATTCTCACCACCAATCAGGAAATCCGCTACATCCTCAAGTTTGCCCAGATTAGGCATTTTGCCCTTCCGGCTTGTCTTTGTAGTGACGAATTGCTCAGCAGCGTTCAGTCTCCGTAAAGGTTTAGACACTGTGGTGGATTTTGTTGTGATAGCATAGTGTCGGAAGTTAATGATGAATGTACCGTCGTCTTCCTCCGATTGCTCGCGGTTCAGCAGCAGGACTCGTCGGATCGACTTGAGTGGTGTAGCTTGGGGATTGATGGGAGGGAAGAGGGATTGAAAGACGGTCGTGGCAAGCGATTCAAGATGTCTGGGAACTTTGGACTTGCTGTTCGAGTCTGGGCGGGTAAAGTTGTTCATGACCAGCTGTAGATGGTTAGCAAAGGCTTGTCAAGAACAATTGTCGACTTCTTACCAGAGGGGGAGTGATGAACTCCTTGCCACCGCCCTTGGGGTGCTTCTGAGCTCTTTGAACATCCTTGCACAGCGAGTATTTCTCCACGCGAAAGTTCATCGTAGGTCCTCGAGGTGTCAAAGCCATTCGCAAATTGGTGTTTCCGCTTTCCGATCTCGAAAACAGCATCAAGTGAGTGACACCCAGAGGACCGCACATGGAAGCGTAATCCTTTAGTCTGTTTCCACGTCTCTCCCTCAATCTAGCAGCAGTACCAGGCTCCATGACCTTTCGCACATCGGCCGCAAGCTGGCTAACGCTGGAACCGACTTCACCAGCGCCAATTCGAATAACCATGCTCTTGGGGTCCTTCGCGGATGCATGACCAGCAGAGTCAACATCGGGGTTGCTGGCACCCAAGTGGGTTCTCTTCTTTGTTCGTTTGCGCGCCATTGTGAAGAAATTTGGTTTTGTTTAGAGTGTACTCGTCGAAAAGTTGCTTTGGAGCTGCTCTCTGTCGCAAATGGCAGAAAAGAAAAAAAGTTTGGCGGGGACCGCGATAAGATTAGCGCACGTGCGATAAGCCATCCCCACTAAAGTTTTATGTGAAGTCTTGACAAAAGATGATGTTTTTTTTTGAGTTGGGAAACATCGTTTACTTAAACATCGTCCAAAATGTTCGGCGCAAAACGAAGAAAGGTCGCGCACGATGCGCCCAAGAAGAAGAAACAGGTTGTTGCGGAGAAACCTGCTCGAGCTGAGCCCGAGTCTTCTGACGAAGAGCAATCTGAGGAAGAGTCCGCTACTCTAGAGGAGCCTTCTGCTGAGGAGGCGGTTGAGGATGCCCCCAAGAAAACCTTCAAGGATCTCGTATGTCTTGGTAACTATTAATTGAATTTCTGTGTCTAACAATTGCCAGGGCATCGTCGACGCTCTCTGCGAAGCTTGCGAAAAGCTCAACTACAAATACCCCACGCCCATCCAAGAAAAGTCCATCCCCGTCGCTCTCGAAGGCCGTGACATTATCGGTCTCGCCGAAACAGGTAGTGGAAAGACAGCTGCCTTTGCTCTCCCCGTTCTCCAGGCTCTCCTCGACAAGCCCCAGCCTCTATTCGGTCTCGTCCTCGCCCCGACTCGTGAATTGGCAACCCAGATCGGCCAAGCCTTCGAAGCCCTCGGATCGCTCATTTCTCTACGATGTGCTGTCATTGTCGGTGGTCTGGACATGGTTCCCCAAGCCATTGCTCTCGGCAAGAAGCCTCATATCATTGTTGCGACACCGGGTCGTCTTGTGGATCATCTTGAGAAGACCAAGGGCTTTTCGCTGCGAACGCTCAAGTACTTGATCATGGACGAGGCCGATCGACTTCTGGATATGGACTTTGGACCTAGTATCGACAAAATTCTCAAGTTCATTCCCCGCGAGCGACGCACATATCTTTTCTCCGCGACGATCAGCTCCAAGATTGAGAGTCTGCAGCGTGCCAGTTTGAGAGATCCCGTTCGTGTGAGCATCAGCTCCAACAAGTATCAGACCGTCTCGACTCTGCTCCAGCACTATATCTTTATTCCTCATGTCCGCAAGGATGTCTACCTCATCTACCTTATTAATGAACATGTTGGAAAGTCCACCATCATCTTCACCCGAACAGTGTGGGAGACACAGCGTATTTCTATCCTGCTAAGGACCCTTGGATTCGGCGCCATTCCTCTGCACGGCCAGCTCTCTCAGACTTCCCGTCTGGGTGCCCTCAACAAGTTCCGCTCCGGTACACGAGATATCCTCGTTGCTACCGATGTCGCCGCCCGTGGTCTAGATATTCCCTCGGTCGATGTTGTTCTCAACTACGATCTGCCCCAGGACTCCAAGACATACATTCACAGAGTCGGACGAACAGCCCGAGCTGGCAAGTCTGGTATCGCCATTAGCGTGGTGACACAGTACGACGTTGAGATCTTCACGCGAATTGAGGCTGCCCTTGGCAAGAAGCTCACGGAGTATCCCACCGAGAAGGAGGAGGTCTTCACTTTCCAGACCCGTGTTGAAGAGGCCCAGCGCCACGCAAGAGTCGAGATGAAGTCCTTCACCGAAGAGAGGGGCAAGAAGGGCAGCACACTGAAAGGGGGACGCAAGAAGGGCGGCAAGCGGGGGAGAGACGACATGGACAAGGAGGAGGGTTAAGAGCTGGTACCTGGACTGGAGTTTCGGCAGTTGGGCGTTGTTTTGGGCTGGGAAAAAGTGTCAAAGTCGAAGGATTCTTCGATGCTTACTTCAGTGTTTCAATGTCTGTCTATCTTGGCCAGGAGATGTGGATTGCGCATTTGTAACCTGGAGTGGCTGTAGGCTGCTTGAGGTTAGACGATGAGTGCGCCAACGAAGGATCCTCCAATTTAGATGACGAGTTAATTCATTCACTTACTATCACTAAAAGATATTTCGTGTTTCAAAGTTGCACTCAGCTCTCCCACTTTAATCACAGTTCATCAGCCCAGCCTGCCAAGCCCGCTTACATTCTCCTTGTCAAAGCTTTAAAGATCATGAGAATCAAGTCAATCAAGGCCAACTGACTAGACTTTAGGCAACCTCTTGTTAACTTAAGACCTTAGTCCACTGGCATTCTTAATTCTGATTGTAACTTTTTACTCTTCAGCCTTATGGCATATTAATAAAATCATCCGGTCTTCCAGCCAAGCAAAGTCTGAAACAACCGCGTCCCAGTAAAGCGGCCGCTCTACGCAGGGATCACGAAGATCTTGACAAGTTTCAACGCTCGTGCTTTTGTAACCCCGAATGGCTTCGTGCATTTCAGCTTTTGTTTCGCCAATACCAAATTCCGTCCCTTATCCCTGTTGTTTTGAAGGCGGCCGCTCCCAGAAGTTGCGCCATCTTGAGATGAAAGGAGTTTTGGTGTAATTATTTCGTGTAGCAAAGTTGTACATATATAACTTGACGAAATGTAGGATGAGAAATGTTTTGATCTGTAGTTTCGTTCGTTATAGGTGTATTGATTACACTGTCCATTCATTCATTGATATAGATATCGTTACGTTCTTTTCATCATGTATACTTCTACTCTTCTTCTCACTCTCGTCACTTCTGCGAGTGCTCACATTGCTTCATGGAACAAGGGCATGTACTGCAAAGTAAATCTCCCCTCGCAATCTATCATCCAATTCTGACTCTTTAGGGCGGCAATGACTCTTCTGTCGACAACGCCAACACCAACCTCGCCGTGAATCCCCTCTACGACCTCCCCAAGTCCAAATGGTGGATGCAAGCCGATCGTGGCTGCGATGCCGTGCCTCCTCCTAAAGGCGAGTTCCTCGAGCTTCCAGCCGGTAAATCCTTCATGACCGAACTCGCCAACAACCGTGCCTTCACGACACTCTCTTATAAGGGAGAGTTGACAACAGAATGGCAAGATGGGAAGAACCGCTCTATGCCTTGGAGAGGTCCTGAAGGTGGTTGTCTCATGGATGGTGGTGATGGCTCGGGTGGAGAGTTGCACACCAAGAACATTGAGTCAACTGGTGGAACAGCCTGGGCCATCTCGTACGAGAGCGACATCAGCAAGGTCACCATGGATAACCTTGTTGTTTTCTCTGTTCGATACTAGTAAGACTTCAGTCCAAGACCAGTGATCCAAAACTGACCAAACAGTTCTCCTTTCTTTCGCGAGACCTGGTACGACGTCCCAGCCGATATGCCTGCATGCCCTGAAGAAGGCTGCTACTGCGCTTGGCTTTGGATCCCCGATGGCTGTGAGTCATTCCTCCTGTATAGGTACGAAAGCATAACTAACGCCATGGGCAGGTGGCCAGCCAAACATGTACATGCAGAACCATCGCTGCAAGGTCACTGGAAGTACTTCCACCAAGAAGCTCGGCAAGCCTAAGCCTCCTGTCTACTGCCGTGACAACCCTACCAAGTGTGTCCCTGGACCCAAGCAGATGATGGCATGGAACCGTGAGTTTATCTCGATCAAGTTTGTGGCCGTTGGTGACTGATACCGTGCAGAGGCTGAAGGCAACAACGTCAACCCCCCTAATGGCAAGACTCCCACCTACAACCAGCGAATGGGATTCATGGATGGCGCTCAGGACGATATCTTTGTCGATGAGTAGTTTAGGAGCAGAGCATTGAGCAATGTACGAGTAGTGATCAAGTCTTTCCGGAAGGACTGGTTTTCTCTTCTATTATCCATGTGGCCTGACCTGATCCTGGGAATTAACCTGTATTCCTCAACCTAGTCGAGTTCCACCCAGGTGTTACCAAATTCAAAAGTGTGTAACGGCACCCTTTGAGGCATCTTCTTGGCAATAACGAATCATTTCTTTGGCAATTCCGAGTGCCGTAATAATACAGCAAATAGTTAGCCCAATCCCACCCAGCCTCTATCTATAATGATACCCAGTAGAATTGCCCTATGACGCCAATTCGCCGTACATAAAACACAATCACCACGCTTCAGCCCTCACAGAATCGTCTGCGTCCCAATCCTCTCGTCGTTCATCGCCTTCACCCTCGTCTTCTTCCTCTTCACCATCTGCCAACTCTGTATCCTCGTTACCGAGAGTCTCTTCGCCCTCCTCACGACTCTCGTCGTGTTCTTCTTCGGCTACCTCCTCGGCCTCTTCCTCACCATCGCTCTCCTCGGCTTCGTCGTCTCCCTCGCTTTCACTGTCAGCGTCTTCACCGCTTGACTCGTCGGTATGGTGTCTCAGGTTTGGGAAGATAAGCCCAGGAGGGACCTCCTCATCATAGTCCTCAGGGACATCGCTGAGGTCACTCTCATCATCAGCTGAATCGTGAATACTGCCTGCCTCACTCTCAGCCTTGTCGCCGTTGTCATCATCCGCGCCATCTTCATGATCCTCGTCATGCTCTTCCTCATGGTCTTCGTGATCCTCTTCGTGTTCTTCTTCATGCTCATCTCCAGCATCCTTCATATCAACATCAACCTCGTGACCAGCTTCTCGCCGAATCTGAGCATCAGCTTCCTCGTCGCTACCCGCATCGCTTGCATGCTGAATAGGCGTGTGGCTACCACGCTTGCCGCTCGAGACACTGCCAACTCTGCTCTTACTTGACTTGGGCGCCTCCAGAGCTCGGACGACTGCTTGCTCAGCCTTGCGTAGGACATCAGGTCGTCTGACGCCAAGCTTTCGTGCCCGTGGTGCAGCCTCGTGCTTCTCTGTCTCCATGGGAGTTGCTGTGCCTGTGATGCTCTCCTGTCCATTGGGCGCATTGAGAATGTTTGCGAGCGAGCTGGTGGCTTTTGCCTCTGCTTGCGCTGCTTCGAGCTGGGCCGCAACCTCTTTAGCATGGTGTCGTTCCTCCACGACCTTGCTAGGGTCTGGGCCAGGCAGTGTCTTGGCTACCTCAGAGTAGATCCTGGAGTAGCAATCGTTGAGAAGATCATCAATGGGTGCCACTTTCATAAGATTAGCGTTGAGCTTCTTGAGCTCGATGGTTTCCTTCATGCAGTTGAACAATGGAATATCAGCACCGTCGCTTGCGGCCCAGTCTGCGATTCTTTCTCCAATAACCTCGAACTCCTCGCTGGAAAGAGACTTGAATACGTCGTCCGAGACTGGTGACACATGGTACCCTTCTCGTAAGAGCTTCAGGTAAGCCATGCAGCAAGACTGCCATAAATCGGTGAAGTGGTAGTAGTCTGCACCCTTCTTCCGAAGACGTCTCAGAAGTTGCTCCAGGTTATTGCGATCTGACATAATGACCAACAGTTTGGTCATGAAACGGACATATTGCTCTGTGTAAACGTGATGTCGGCCGGGTCGCTCCGCATCGCACTTCCAGACGTTCATAACCATCGTTTTAGTGACCATGCTGTCCCGAAGAATACCAAAAGCAGCCTTTGCTTCCACTAATCTATCGCTGCCCTGCACCTCGTTGGCCTCGTCGAACAGAATTCTAGCGTGCCTGATGATGATGCGGTGCTGCCAGTTAGACTTATCCTTGTCTCTGAGCTTGGTGAGATTGCGAATAATATACTCCTCCCAGTCTTCAGGTTCTGTGAAGGAAGCAAAGTGGTCATCAGGGTTGACAGCTAGGCCAAATGGTTGCTCAGCTAAGATCGCAGCAGCATCTTTAGAAGGTAAGTCTCCCCGAATCACCAGCTTGTGTAAGATGGAAACTATCTTATAATGTGGCTCGAGGATAGGATCGCTGTTCCTACCACGTCGAGCATTGTGGGCTACCGTGACTGCTTTCTGAAGTGTATGGATCAGTAGTTCAATGCTGATCTTGGACTTCGCGTCCTTGACGTCGAGTTGGTCGTCAGAGGTCTGGTACATCTTCCAATAGCACTTGGAGAGCATGTACGGGTTCCTATCACTGTTAGACTCGGCATACACCTGCCGGGTGGGGGGCTTCTACTTACTTCCAATCCGTTGGCTTTCGTTGCATTGCCATTCTGAACAGCTTGGCTGCAAATTTCCAGACTTTGTACTCGTTCATTTGCGGGTGCAAAATCTTCTTGAAGGTGCCGGCTCCCATATCCTCGATAAAGTACCTTTCTTGATCAGAGTGATGGAACGGTTCCATAGCGAATGGCTCACGGCTCGAGGCATACATTCGCATAGCAAATTTGTGATACAAGTCATGCAAAGGGTCTCCATCGTGCGTTTCAACTTCCACGTTACGGGAGTGTGAAAGCGCGAGAGTATAGCAATGGATGGCATTTCGCTGGAACTTGACCAACTCAGGTCGGTCCTTATTCATCTTATCAGCAGTCCAGAGAACCGACTCATCCAGCTCGTAGTCAAAGCATTCGGCTAACCGGAACCAGGCATCCCACCTGTCTGCAGTGAACTGAAGTTGGAGTCTCAAGAAAGTCGCACCAATGCGCAAATCGTCAGTAGCGCCAGGAGTCTGTCTACGATTCAAGTCAACACCCTTGAACTTGGTGAGAGCCATCATGCCGAGCAAAAAGAACCAGCCGTGAGTCGCGAGGATGGTCTCCGGTGTGTTAACGGACACAGCGTCGACTGAAACTTCCCCAGTAAGGGCTCGGTACAGACGCAGTGGGTGTATAGGCCTCTTCAAGTATTCGGTAAAGTTGCGGAGATTGTGGTACATCTGAGACGTTGACTTTGCTTGGCCGAGAGTCTGTTGCATGTGGTCGATTGTTGTCTTGAGATCTGACTTGAGAAGGTCTTTCATCGGCATGCGGTTCGCAAGGATAGTAACCCTCTCCACGAGCTGCATGGTCTGTCGCTTCTCAAGCTTCTCGGGAGGACAGGCGTGATCCTGGACTTCCCAAACGCCTGCCCCAAGTTTGAGGCCATGTAAATCGTAGAGCACTTGTCCAAGATAGTCTTCCCAGTTCTCAATGTTCTTGAGCTTGAGAAGCTCGACACGCATAACTTTGAGAAAGATTTTGTTTGAAGCTTTGCAGAACTTGCGAATGCCAATAACCTGGTGGATGGCGGCGAGGAAGTCAGCCAGGTCCTTTTCGGGCCCGATTATGCAATTATCTTCATTGATGCCAGCCTTGAACATGGTGTATTGAAGGCACCATGCACGGATCTGCATCTCCTTCAACCTGTTCTTGAGTGATTGGAGAGCTGCTTTCGAAGCAGCGTTACCAGGCCGTTCTGTCTTGAGGCCAATGCGAACCTCGTCTTCGCAGAGGCTCGACACGTGCAGTAAACAGTTGACCTTGGCGAGCGCGGCAGTGGTGGATTTGATGTGAGCGTCGTCAATAATTTCGAAAGCGGTATTATCATTGAGCGCAGAATACAGCGCGCTAATGAGGAGCTCATCCAACGATTTCAGTGTGCGCATAAAGAGCAACTTCCTGGAGTCGGCCGGAGTGTTGACATATGTTTCGCCTTCCAGATCTGACACGATCAACTCAATGCTCTTCAGATAACAAGAGAATTGCTTGGTAGGATAACCGATAGCATGGTAAGCGGTCCCCAAACGTGACCACAGAAACAACCTAAGCTCTGTGCTACTGTTATGGAGAAATTTCCACAAATCTTGCAGACTCTGACTTGCACAGTCCGAGAGTGACTTCTTTTGCTTGTCGCTTGAGGTCGAGCTTGAGCTTGAGCTTGAATCATCATCTTCAGTACCTGGACTATCGGGGTCTGCCTCCTGGTCGGGGATACAGACTGAAGAGGGATTAAGAACGGGCTCTAGAGTCTCAATGACAGAGACTGGATCCTCCATGTTATCCTGGAATAATCCGAGGAAGAAATCCATCGTGGTGAGCTTGGAGATTTCGCGATCCGCGGCTTCTGGGGAGATCGTCGGCATGACCACGTTGTTTGGCAGCGAAATGGTTGGGATTTTCTCATCTGCCAGGTGATCCCGCAAAGATGTCCACATGAGAAGGATGTGCTCGCGCACAGGACGCTCAGAATGTGAAGACACAAGAACCGAGGTCCATAAGAAACGTGCTGAAAGTTCATCATTTGAAGGGCGATCGAGTGCCTGGATGTAAGCAGAAGCAACATTGAGCCACCGCCCGAGTCGATATTTGGTCTTCATGCGAGTTGCATAATCCACAACGCTGTTAGGATTGGTAATGAGTTCATATATGTCGATATGAAGTTCATAGATCATAGGAACGATAGTTTCGAGCTCGGCCAGCTTCTCAGGTGAGCCAGCAGCCAACTCAATTTTCTCGTTGATTATTCGATACAACGCTGGGTCCGAATGATTGAGCATCTGGACTACAGATAGCTTCATCTTGTCTGACCACTTGGTTGTTGCATAGCTCTGGCTAACAGCTCTGACCCATTCATATGCGACATCTTCAGCGGTCATCCATGATCGAGATTCTGCGACCTTTGTGGCAAACGATCTCAAGCCCTGTGTCTCATTGAAAATCGGCGTTGAGTTTTGGTCTTGCGAGCTTGTCTTCGCATGCTCCAAGAAAGACGATGGGCCGAGAGGGGCTTGTTCATTCTTATGCAAGAACACCTTGGCGACCTCCTCATGAAAGTCAACAATGGCACTGCTCAGATCCCCTGCGGCCAGATTTGCAATCTTGCCTGGTCGGTCTTCAACGGCGCATGAATCGATGAGTTCAGTAATGAAATCGAAGGTCGACTTGTCGTCTACGCCCAAATTTTCTAGGACGCTCTTGGTCATTTGGAACAGGTTTTGGTCAGCACCTTGATAAGGCTGCAATTGATTAGCAATTAATGTGCTGGGATCAGTTGATTCCTCAGCTTGTAGTGTTTCTCTTCGTCGAACTCGTTTACTGCGTTTCTCGGTCGCATTCTCTTCTTCCGCGCCGTCTGGCAGTCCCGCTGCAGATTGCGATCGTTTCCTGGTTGATACTCCGTTGGCTTCTTTTTTGGCTTGGTCACCAGCCTTTTGGCTGTCTTCGGTGGCCTCAGATGCAGCTTTTTGATCCTTGGGTTCTGCTTCAGGGCTACTCTTTTCAGACGGTTCTGCTAGCTGGATCGGCCTTCCTATCGCAACTTGTATTTCTGAACTGATGCTTTCAGAATCGTTCGAGGGTGTTTCTACGACGGCCTCGTCCACGCTGCTGTCCAAGATTTTATCAAATACGTCAAATACCTCGGTGTAATTTGTAAGACGATTTATAATTTCATCACCAAGACTTGCCCAGGACGACACTGTCTCAGGATCGCTGTGGTTGGCATTCTCGGTATCTCTCATTTCTGTGTCTTCTGCAGTCTGGTCCTGAGTATCGGGGTCTTTGGGCGGTATTAATGACTTGGTCGGGTCAGGTAGAAAAGGGATGGGGTCAAGATGACGCTTGAGAAGAGCAGGCATTTTCTTCTTAAGCCAGGGAGCCATTATTGGATGCGATAGAGCCATTTCGTCGCCAAGAAGCTGCAGTTGGTCTTTCAACTGCTCGCCTGCCATGCCTTCTGCTAAAGAGGGAGGGTCAACTTCCACAACCGCCGGGTCATCATCCAACTCAATCGCAGCCTCGAGACAATACCGCTTGAGACGGTGGCTATTCATGGCGCCGGCGAATCGAGCAGCCCTTCTCCAGAGCTCTGGATCGGACGGGTCCTGGTCCAAGGCAGTCATCCAGCTATCCAAAACTTTGTTTGCGTTGTTGACATGATATTTCAGTCGGGTCTTTTCTTTGAATGCCGGATTTGAAGTCGATTCATCCTTGTACTTGTCGACATAGAACTGGCCGTAGTTTTTGTACGATAAATAGAGCGCTTGAGAAAGACTAGCTGCGACACCATCTGCCCCTCCGGCATCGACATCTAATCCTCCATCTGTGAGAGAATGATCCAAGCTAGATACATCTGGTTGGCCGTCTGCATGTCGCTCTGCTCGTTCGTAGTCGGTTTTGGCTTCTCGGTATTTGAAGATCTCAGATTTGAATAGCTCGTTGTATGCGTTTTCGGCAGCTTCGCGCGATCGGGGTCCTTGCGCATGGAGTTTCAAGGCATTCTGGAACCTTTTTAGAGCTTCATCGACCTGAAATAGGTCAGCAGGTGTGCAAGATCGTTTTTTTTTAGCCGTCAATCTCACATGGATCTCCTTTGTGGTATCGATTTGTTCGTCGACGTTGTCCTCTGGCTCGAGGTTGATCGCTTGGAATGCCGGCTTTAAATATTTAATTAGTAAAGATTCTCTACAACATCTGGTTATCATACCATATTGGCGGTCGCAATGCTTCTGAAGCAACAGCCGACATTCGTGGGTGCGATAAAGGATATCTCCCTAACAAGTTGGCTATTCTGACGAGAGTTTGGGGTCAATTCGGCATGCTTGGCTGATGTCCACCTCATTAATTGCCCTGAACGAAAGCGCGTTCTAAGACGCGGATCGATTTCAGCCCCATTACGCCACACAGAGTCTCAGTTTGTTGCGGGAGGAGCACGTGGATGTGGCGGTGTTATAGAGCTGCACGGCCTCTAAAATGGCCTGGACTAACTCAGTACGTAGCTCCAGCTAATTATCAAGGAGAGCAAGGAGCAAGGCCAGATCTTAGGGAGGGACCAGCAACGGTTGGGTTCAACATCTTACGCCAGCTCCGCAGTTCTCGATTCGAGAACAAAGAGACTCGCAACCGACCTCGACTTTTCTCCTCATTATTCCCTAGACGAGTCAATTTCGACAATCCTCGCTACAATTTCGACTCTGATTTCCGTTAGCGGTTCACGAGGAGCTCGTCGTCATGGTCGCGCCAGCGGTCCCTGAGTGCGCAACACCATTCGAGATGCTTGGCGTTCATATAGCTAATCTCGAGATAGAATCACCGAGGAGATCCTCCACGAGTCGATCGATGCACGAACCGAATCGCTCTCTGGTCTAAGAGAACTCGGTCCTCCCGATCTTGTTCATTTACTCAAGCATGCCGTGCGAAACCCGGCTAAGCAGGTATGCAAGCTTCCCGGCGCAAGGGAGACCAGGAACTGACTTTCAAAAGACTGGCGTCTACCACCATGTTACCGGTGTCGATGCATCCTCTTCTGCGAGTCTAGCAGCATATATTAATACCCTAACCTACAAAGAATCTGGGCCAAATGCGACGAACAAGATTGTCGAGGGTGTCTACTGGTACGTCGTGACTCCTGTGCGCTCCTGCATTCGTGATTGCAGGCTCTAATTCTAACTAGCTGCTACAATGCCTTCTCACGACTCGACATGCGCGTACACGTATCGATCCCCGGAACCGTAGAAAGCTATTGCGTTGACGAACGAGGCGAGAAGAGGAAAGCATCAGAGGAGCTTTGGCTGGAGACTTATCTATGCAGTGTTCTCCGAGCTTACTCATACGCAGACGATGGCAGCGGCGATACCATTCGAAAGATCATGGGTGTTCGAAGATTTAATCCTGTTACAAACACTGAAACCGAGCACCGTTTCCTCCATGCCGCAGAACAGCTCTTCTTCAGGGGTATGCCACCCCAAACTGGCCACTCTATACAGGCTAACCAACTTTCTAGGATGGCAGCTGGGTTCCGATTCTGTGGTCCAGGTGCCTACCAACGTGTCAAATCACCTAACTACAGGTCTACTCAAGTATCTCGAGACAACCGGACGGTATGCTTCTGGAATCAACTTGTTTGAGAAGCTTCGAACGCAAAGCGTCGAGGTATCATCCCTACTAGCGAAGGTCATGTTCATGGGACACGAGGAGGTTGCTGGGGTCCGAACGCTTCACCAATCTTTGCAAGAAACTCCCATGGACTATGTCATGCTCGACACTCAAGCTGAATTCTTGTTGCACAAGGCTAAGAGTGCCCCTACGCCTGAGCTCAGAGACGAAAGGCTGAAGATGTCTCTTGGTTGTGCGGATCGCGCTACTGTCGCCGCCCCAACCGAGTTCAGCACCTGGGCAAGACTAGCCCAGGTATACGTAGCCATGGAAGATTGGGATAATGCGCTTACCATTCTCAACTCATGCCCTATGTTCACTTACCAAGACAAGGACACACCTCTGATGCCAGAACCAAAGGAAGTCCACTTGCCAACTCTCCCTGAAACTCGCCTCGACGAGATCGACAGCGAGCCTGAATCGCGATACTCAGAACAGGTCGACCCTAGCTTGCTCAACCTGCGAGCGGCATCCTATAGGGGCACTTTTAAGAAAGCGTACGACATTCTGACCGAGATGACCGCCAAGATTGGTTGGGACCAGCTGCTGAAGATCAGGAGCAATGTATTTGTTATGGAGGATGAGTACCGCACAGAGAAGCAGGAGGCTACTCAGCCAGCCTCCTCGGCCAAGCGAACTCCTAGCACAGATGGTCTGCGGGGCACACCTGATCAGACTGTCAACCAAGATGAAGAGACTGAGGACGAAGGGGCAGAGAAGCTTGATGAGGCCACTTCCAAAGCTGAGGAAGCCGGTGAGGAGGCCCCTGCCACCAACGGTACCAGCGAACAGGACAAGATCGAGAAGCCTTCCAACGTTATCGACCCAGGCGAGGCAAAGGCGGACAGCGAGGTAGGCTTTATTATTATACTATGCAGGAACAAAGCTAACAATCCACAGACAACCAAGAATGACGAGCACTTGTCCAAGCTTAACACCAAGCGACTTTGTGAGCGCTGGCTAGACAGCCTCTTCATGGTGCTCTACGAAGACCTGCGTGTCTACACAATCTGGCGTACCCAGATGGCCCAGTACCGCGCCCAGCAGATGCAGTACAAGAAGTCGGCAGAGGAGTGGGAAATTCTTGGTTCTCTGGCCGAGCGTCTTCAGCACGTCGACGAAGCTGTCGAGGCGTATCGTGCATGCCTATCAATCCGATTCAGCCCCAAGGCTCTGGCCGGCATTCTACGTGTCTTTGAAAAGACCAAGAGCACAAGAGAGACGGTGGCATCCGTCATTCGACTAGTGACATGGCAGTACCGATGGTACAGCGAGTTCAGCCCCGAGCTGCTGCACACGATACGGACTCTGATCGAGGATGAGGGAGCAGTGAAGGTCCGAAGTATCATTCAAGCTACTAGCTTGCCGCAGAATGTGCTGGATCTCACACATCACTATGCTGCGCTGTGCGCAACATTCAGGAGCAGTGGTACCGACGGCTAGGATTGAGCGATATGGTCTGTTTCAAAAGGATGTTTGTGGATGATGGATGTTTAGATATACATTGGGGAGATGCGCGGTATAGGAGCAAGCTAATTGACGATTCAAGTCCTTGGTAGGGTAAAAGTTTCGTTGAGGGAGTTTCTGGGTGATGTGTGATTCAGTGTTTGAAGAATAGTAATGCGATTTGTATTTGTATGAGCAGCATGGCCCTCAGTTATCAGGGTTGTTCACGGTTCGAGGCTCCTGTAACCTCGATTCTGTGTTGAACAGCTACGATACTTGATGCTCTTAGGCTGGAGCCTTTCTCAACCATGGGTGAGGTAGTCTCCTCTCAAGAAATAGTGTCTCCATGTGCTGTGCTCTGGCAGCCATGCTCTGCTAGGTAAGGTAGTGTGCAGATGTTTCAATCATATATCCGATTACTTACATTCGCTCAGCTGTTTACCAGAGTTGTCCAAGATATTTTCGTGATAGAGCAAGACGGCGCATCTTATTTTATTCTTCTCTTATTCACAAATAGTTCGTGTCGTGTCTCTCAAATCAGTTCTTTTAGAGTGCTGCTAATAACTCAAGGTACCTAATGGAAATGCTTCCTTGAAAGTTCTCCACCCAGGTACGTACGTTTCATCGAGGAGGCAGCCCCACAGAAGCTTTGGGGATGGTTAAGGCAGGCAAGCAAAAACCTTGTCATGTTTATCTTCAGTAAGAATTAAAAAGAATTAGGTAAGTTTCGTATATTTGAGCAAAGCTTACCTTAGTGCCTAGGTAGGTCTAGTAGGTTGAGACCAATTAATCTTGGTAGCCTGGCTTAGCATCAGAAGCTTCTTTTGCTCCCTGAGGGATTGATTCCAGGTACCTTACGCTAAGCTTCCATTTCGCCTTCAACCTACAGTAAGGAACCCCACCATCGTCATACCTTTCCTTTCCTTGTACACCTCCTGCTTCCAACTTCAACTTCAACATCCACATCACCCAAACATTCTATCGCCCAACTCTTCATCATCTCAACATCGAGATTATCAAGAGAATAGTCCCGAAAGTGGAAGAGAAACAGAGCATCATTTCCCATCCATAAGCTAACCAACAGCTACATCGTCCCACAATGTCCAAACGTATCACCAAGGTAAACCCTCCTCCTTTCATCCTCAATACAACCGATTAACATATTCCAGGAATTCGCTGAGATTTCCCAAAACCCCCCTGAGGGTTTCACTGTTTCCCTTCCGCCTGATGAGTCCATCTACACCTGGCATGTAACACTCACGGCACCTGAGTCAACTCCCTACTACCCAGGCAAATTCGGAATCGTCCTGACCCTGCCAACTGGGTACCCCTTCAAGCCGCCTGTCGTCAAGTTCGTCACGCGAATCTACCACCCCAACGTCACAAACGACGGTCAAGGCAACATCTGCCTTGGCCTCCTCAAGCCCGATGCTTGGAAACCTAGCACCCAGCTCCGCGCCGTTCTCGAGGGCCTTCGCAACATCCTAGAGGAGCCCCAAATTGACAGCCCTCTTGAGGAGCGCATTGCTCAAGAGTATCAGAACAACCGTGCCGAGTTCAATAAAAACGCCAAGAAACATGTTGAGCTGTATGCAATGGGTTCGCCTGACTTCCCTCCAGTTGCCTAGAATGACAGTCATGGAGACAACGGGCGCTGCGTCGTAGTACCAGGACCCTTCACTACGCCTGTGCCTCCCTCTCCTGCACCTTAACCGTATTTGTATTTCAGACCACATGCACCAGTCATAGCAAGGCTAAGACACGTTACACACCCTAGAATACTACACCCCCCATTGCCTTTAGACCATTACAGTCCAGAAGAAAGAGAAGAGGCATCGGGAATAATGCGGGAATTAGAACAGAGACAACAAGAATATAACCAACTCCGGGCTGATGTAGGAGGGAATATCATCACATCGGCTTACGGCGGGGAGGGAGAGCAACAACAGCAAGGACGGTTCAGAAACTGGTTGGTTGGCATCAGGGGGCGTCTTGCTAGGCACTTGGGAATTCTATAGCGGATGCTTAAAAAGGGCGACAGCAGCTAGATGGAATAGCGAACACAGGATGTATCTTGACGCCTCGGCAGGCTTTCTATCAGTATATCATTATTGGAAAGGAAAATACAGTTGGGCGACGACGACGACAGGCGTATTTTCTCTCATCACAAAGTCCTCCAGACCTTCATGAACTCATGTTTATCAGCTAATCTTTGCCAATCCTTTGGGAAGATAGCAAAAGCCGTACCGTTGTACATGTAGAACTTCTCAAGGACAAGCCTGGTAAGCAACGCTATTTGTCTTGTTACATCGTAAAACTCGCTGCTGATTGAAGCGACCTGAGCTAAAGTTGGACGATATTCTGAATGTCAATGTCAGTGTCAGCATACCTGTTCTATCCCTCTCAGTTATTTCAGCGCAACGTGGCTGATGTTTGTCTCACTTTGGCCATGCTCACAAGACTCATCATGAGACATTATCATTTAGCACGAGTAGATACCCCGATTACCTTTGTCTCAGGTAGATCGAGACGTGTGGACAACGGTGAGACATCGATAGACCACGCGAGTAGGCAAAGAGAACGGACAGTCATGTAATTATCTTTCATTCCATTAGGGTATCAAAAAAGGTTATCCCCCAAATCTACTCCTCGACAATAAGGTTCTACCCAGTTCATACATAATTTTCCCCCCATCTATATGAAAACCAGACACCGCCTGGCTTTGCCAGTCCTTTGCATCCTAGCCATACCTCCCTCCGTAGGAAGTCCTTTTCTTCCCTACTGAGAGTGCTGTGAGGTTGGTGGTGCTTTTTTTGTCTTGTCGCAATGCAGCCGTAAACTATCGTCATCAAGTATAAAACAGTGTTCCTTTTTTAGGTTCCATTCCATCCTGTACATTCCAGCCGCCAAACGCTGATCCCTCCTCGCTACTTTGAGACATTGTAAACCAGCTGCCCCAGATATTGGGGTAAACCTAAAAAGAAATAAAGAAATTTGAAAGGAAGGTTGAATATGAGGGCGAAGAAAGAAAAAAACGAAGACACAATGCCGGCTAAATCGAGAAATAGACCATGCCTTCCATTGAAACGCCATTCCATGATAAGGTTCGGTGGCTCACGCCTGTTTCAGTGCGAGCCAGGGTTTGCCGAAATGAGAAAGAAGTGAGGCAGTAAAAGGAGATGTTGAAGGAGTGTTGAAGGGGTTGAGAAGATATGATGATGTTGACGCGGCTCAGATGTTTAATTTCCTGGTGTTTTGGGTTGAGGTAGACAGTGGTGGCTCCCCTTTGACTTGGCCTATCCGACGTTCCATGTCTTGCCCTGGCGGACTCGATCCAGCTGCGCCTTAGCTCGTCGCTGCTGGCGCTTCTCGTCAATCTGGACCTGGCTAAGGTGCCCGAAGCCATTCCGTCGTTTGAAGCAAGCCTCCATAAGGGCGTTGGCGTCGATCAGCCGGCGTGGCATCGATTGCACAACACCAAACATTTCCATAGGATCGGCTACAGCCCGAATCTCGCTCTCGCCTAGTTTGAAGATGGCCAGTGCAATGCGGAACAGAGTCTTGGAGCCCTCGTAGAAAAAGACATCCCACACCCGGAGAGTAGTCTCGATCGGGAGCGTTCCAATGAAGCAACTCATAAACCAAGCCGTCATACAAAGTGTGATTGGTGGGAGTCGGTCTGTTGGTGTTGACATACGTGCGAGTTCCTTGCGACGTGAACGAGTGAGGCGGATCGACTTGCTTGTCGAGGGTCGTGAGTTGGGGTCAGCCTCAAGCTCGCCACCGACCTTGTCCCAGACGGCAGGCATGGAGGTACGCATCTCGGTCATGAGAACGCCCAGATCAATCTTGGAGCCCTCGAGGCTCATCTCATGAGTGCCGGGGAGGTAGATGCGTGTAATGACATTGAGAAGCCAAAAGCACTGCTCCTCAGTGTCAACAAACAGAAGGAGGAGACCAGCAAGGAAATTCAGGCTCTGGCAGTATCCGATCCGAGGGTTATAGACAGCAAAGGCATGGAGCACGCGGCGCAGAGAAGTGATGATTGGTGTCTCTCCGTCCACATTGGGAGGCGCTGGGCTAGAGCCCCGAGTAGAGTCCGACATTGTTGACTGGCTTTCTCTAGCGCTGCTCGATGCCGTGTCTATCCCCCCGGGAGGCTTGAACTTAATGTTGTCAGGGAATGTCCGGTGCAAATCGCGCTCGATAGCTTCAGCATCAACATCCTTAGCTCGCTTAGTTGTTAGCTTATCGTAGAGACCCGAGTGCTTTGCCAGAATGGCGGGACCACCAGCGTAGTAGAACCAAGCTGCACCGCGCCATTCGGGAGGAATGCCCTTGCGAACAAAGCGTTTTGTCTTTGCGTTGGGAGCAGGGAACCGGTTGGGGTGATCTGTCATGAGAGCATTATCCTTGAGGTAGGCATTCCACTTCTTCCGACGGCGTGCCAGGTACTCTGTGTATCCAGCATTCCAGGCATCGTATTGCTGCCGCGTCACGTACTGGTTCTCCTTCTTGAAGCCGTATCGGTCACGAGCGCCAGGGTCCTCAGGCTCAACTGGTTCAGGTGCAATAACAGGTAGTGGAGGGGCGGATACTGGCTCAGGTACAGGCTGAGGCTCAGGAATGGGTGTGGGTGCGGGTGCGGGTGCTGCTGTCGGTGTTGGTTCAGGTGCGGGCTCCGAAGCGTAGCCCATATTGCGTCCAGATTCAGGGGTTTCGGGTCGCTCGGAAGGCTCACGAACAGATGAGAGGGGCGCGGAGACAGGTAATGCGCTTGTAGGAGTTGGATCGACAGCAGAGGAAGGTTGCTCATTAAGAGAAGGATCCGAGTCCAAAGACTTTGCTGAATCTCGCTTTTCGTTGATTCCGCGACCGTAGTTTTCAGCGATATGGGGAACTGATGATGTGAAGGCTGGGTGGGTGAAGATCATCTTGGACATTCGAATCTCCATGTCAAGGGTCGAGTTGGACTCTTGAACCTTGCGTTGAGGAAAATCCTCGTCATCAGCATCATCTCTGATGCTGCGTCGCTGATCCATGTCTGAGGTTGATGTCACGGGGCGAGAATTTCTGTTGCGATAATCAGGGTAGTGCACGTCGTCTTCGTCGTCGTCGAAACCTTGCTCGTACATGCCCATAACATCCTCAAGGCTCGGTTCGTCGTGTTCGACGTCGTTGTCGTTTTCAGGGTTGGCTTCTTGCTCCCCTTCGCCTTCAGGGCTCGGATATAACGATGTAACGGAGCTGTCCTTTGTAAGGACGCTGCTTCTCTCAGTGACTGCAGTTCCTGGAGCAGTAGATTCTGTGAATTGAGAGCGGAAGCTCGATCTAAATTCTTCACCACTCATCCACGGGGCGACGACAGGGCTCGGTGAGGCCGACCCTGGATTGGAGTAGGTTAATGGCGGCCGTGCGGCGGAAGCTGTCGCACCATTGGCCGTCCGAGCACGGGGCGCTCGAGGCTCATAAAAGTCGTTGGAAGGTGGAGATAGGACCGAGTGGTAAGTAGATGAAGACTGACAAGATGAAACTGAAGGACCGCGGGGACGTGGAGGAGCAGGCCATAGGGGATGTTGCGAAGGTGATACAAGCTCG
This sequence comes from Fusarium sp. NRRL 52700, assembly GCA_013396095.1. Classification (NCBI taxonomy): domain Eukaryota; kingdom Fungi; phylum Ascomycota; class Sordariomycetes; order Hypocreales; family Nectriaceae; genus Fusarium; species Fusarium sp. NRRL 52700. The sequence goes on along the minus strand of JAAQRM010000447.1, from coordinate 202,171 downwards.
AGGTACTGGTCGGCGGGATTGAGGCCGGGGGTAGAGGGCGATGTAGCGGTCGCAGTCGCGGTAGCGGTAGCGGTAGCCAGGGTGCTGTGGACTGGACGTGGCTTAGCCGCGTCTGCCATTGGCTGGCGGATACTTTGCTTCCGCGGCCGCGAGAAGTTCTCCACGGTGGGTGGCAGGCCATCGTAGGCGCGCAGGTCAGCCAGTGACGATTTGGATGTCAGAAATGTCGGAGACGTGTTTCGAGATTCGACAGGAGTGCTTGCCGCAGTATCGTAGCTTAAAGGCGACGGCGAGTGCGGAGAGTCAAAGGGTGATCCTGCTCGTTGTGATATCGACTGTCCAAGAATAAATCTTGACGGGTTTGACATTGAATCCCATCTTGGTGAAACTGGCAAAGGAGGTAAATGTGACAGAGACTCATCAGAAGGTTGGCGAGTATGGCGGTAGGCGGATCCAAACGGCACTATCTGAACCCGAGGAGATGCTAACGGAGACATTGATGGTGAAGTCATGGGCGATGCATAAGGCGATGCATCACTTGTCGAGGTACCTGGTGCAAGGCTGCTGTTCTCACTATCCCGCTGTCGATTACCATATAAGGCAAACTTGCCTCGGGTTGCTTGTGGTGAACCCGGAGCGTCGGGTACAGAAATAGCGAGGGGAGCCATGGTGTGATGCACTTGGCAGTCGTGGGATCAGAATGCTGCTGCTGGGCGCCAGAGGCTGGCAAAAACTATGGTCGCCCAGCGGGCAGGTATAGATTTGCTTTACAAAACGAGGTTTCGTTTTGCGTGCAAGGGTATCGAATTTTTTTTGGTCGTGTTCGTCGTTTCGTCGGTGATGCGGTTGATAACGTTTAGTTAGTCACTGTACTGCGTCCTCGGGCAAGGTGCGCCGACCGTAGCAGCGCAGATATCTGAAGATGAAGAGATCGTATTTGAGAAAATGCAGCAGTAGCTCTTGGCCATTGCTGTCGGTTCTAGAACAAGGTATCCGATCTGCAACTGGAATTTGGCAAAGGCGGCTGCTTTGGCAGTCAAGGTTTCGGCGGTTCGTGGGCGAAGGTCGAGTATCGTTCCAGAGTTTCGAAACAAGCCGCACAAAAACTGATGGCACGAACCTCAGTCACAAGCACAGCTATCTAACCAAGAAGTCGATCTGGTGCTGAAGAACGAATGCGAGAAAGAGTCGGTCTTAAGAGAAAAGGCGGATTCGGTGTGGGCTGTATGATTGATTCCTGTGGAAAATGATGGGTGTCGAGAGATAGACCCCACGGTTAGGTTAAGTTAAGGTAAAAGAAAGGACGCCGAGTCTCGTCTTGACACAGACAAAACAACCCAGCCGGCATCCAGTTCCAGCTTTCGAAAGTGATGAGAAGGACAAATGAATGGCTTCAGCCTGTGCTCAGGTCCGACCAAGTCCAGGTCCAAGAGCACATTAAGAGCGAAAAACTCGCAAATACGCAAAGAAAGCACAGCCAGCACCCTGCACGGAGCGTTAACTTTCTGTACAGGGACGGGGAAGCCGGATTGGATTGGCAGGGCGGGTATCCGTAGGTTGAATTTCAATGACAAGGATATTCCGCAGCCCCAGCCCAGGCCCAAAAACCAGCCGACAGGGGGGTTAATTCGTCGCTAATAGCACGAGCAGGGGAGCTTGGGCGCCGCTGTAATGAGAACTCCGGCTCTAAAGGGAGACGAGATGTACCCAAACAAGTGATTGAACCGAGAATCGGAGGTTGAATCGATTTGCAAACTTGGAAGTCGAGAAGCTAGAGGGAGTGAGGAAGCTCGGATCGTGCAATTATTTTGTTATTGTTTGTTCGAATGGGGGGAGTATAGTATAGTTATCAAACAAAAAGTCTTGGGCGGAGTTGACAGGCCCGACGGAGAGAAATCCAGGGAACAGAGAAATGAGACAAGGGAGAGCGACTGGACTCACCCAGAAGAGCCACAAAGTCGCAGTTGCAGTAGCAGTGCAGTAGCAGGTGGCGCGGGGAAAAGAAGAAACGAGACGAGACCCAAGAAGCACATCAAAAGTAAAAATCCAATGGCCAATGGTAGTTCTATCCACCACCATCAAGAAAGAGGGAGCCCTGGGGTGCGAGGTTGACAAAAAAGATCGAACGAGGCCCTCCAGGCTAAAATTCAATGTGATTTGTACGACTGTGACCGTTGGGTTGTATGGCTGCTGGTCTGCGGCACATGCATGCCTCGTGGCTTTCACTCTCCCTGCCTTGCGGCGTCTTTTCCGTTTGGTCTATGCTGTTTGTCACCCTCCTTCTTCTCTCAACTCTATCCCCCATCTATGACCAAGACGAAAATGAGTCGACCAAGAGGTCACAGACAACACCCATTGGCCGAATGGTGCCCCTGGAAAAGCAACTCTGGTTCTTTTGCTGGGTCCTTTCAGCTGGGAAGGTCTCTTTTTTCGCACGCTAAATTCCTGGTGAGAGGGGGGCCTAACGTCGAGTCAGTTGACCTAAACAGGCCTGGATGGCGGGGGGTCTGGGTCTGGGAATGAGAGCAAGGGTGATTATATAGAACCAGGCTTGGGAGAATAGAGAGAGAGAAACAAACAATCAGTCAGGATCGAATTGGTTGGTTCAATGGCGTAATCATGGAGAAATATGTTTATTGGTGTTGGTTGCGATAGGTACTGAGAGGCATGTGAGAAACAGGGGTTCTAACGGCTCATGTCATATGCGAAAACAGTGTTTGTGAATCCGAGGATTCAAACACTCCCGAGGGAGGGACCGCGTTTCTGGATAGAACAGTCTTAGCCAGCGCAACGTGAGCCACACTGGAAGGCAGAGAGACAATCAGGCAATCCAGGCGATCTGGTGTTTGTGATGAATCTCCAAAAAGAGGTACAGGGTTGGCTGACACGAGCAAGAGATCATAGACTGTCACTTCTCACATACCGTAGCCTATATCATCTACACTATAGTGCCGTTATGATGATGGCCTGCATCGACTATATCTTAGAGGCAGCATATAATATCACGCAACATATACATACTTTTCATCCCTTATTATGTTCGTCTCATTCACTCAAGCCTCATTGGAGTCTAAAGTATCTCCCCCTCCTGACTATGAGATGCAAATTAAACCCGCCCCTCTCACCAAAACAGCCTCTGAGCACAAGTTGAAGCCATTGAGAAGCGACGGCACCACCACCTCAACCATTCATTGGACGACAAGTGTTTCTCACAAGTCCATAGTAGGCAATCCGAATAATATGATATGCATCTGTTCGCGTAGAGAGTTTTTGGAAACCACCGTCCCAAGCCCGTCTCTCTAATTCTCGTTAGCCCATCCTCCGGCAAAGGGGCCCGCCCCAAAGGCGCTGCACCGTCTCAGCGGGTTGCTCCCGTCCACGTTAACGTCTCTCCGTCAGGCCTAAAGGAACACAAGCGGCATTGCGGACTGGATGCCTGACTGGTAGATTACCCACATCGGGTAGTCATCTCCCTTTTTTTTCTTCTTCTGCTAGTGTTGAAAAGCCTCTGGTTAGACTTATTCTGCCTTGGAGGCAGCATTGGAGAGTAGACTATTTGATGGCGTCAAAAGACAGATCAAGAGTGGATGGGTGAGAAAAAAAAAAGGTAGCCAATTACAACGATTTGGTACCTGGATCCTATTCTGCAGGGACACAGGCATGCAACCCTGGGTTTTTCTTTCTATCCCCATGCATTTTACGGAGTAGCTAAGCCAAGCATTTGGAAATTAATGCAATGGCTTCAGGTCGTATCCACGATATAATCCATCAGCTATTACGTCGATGAAAGAACGACTTCCAAGGCACAAAACAAACAAACATTTAGCCGTTTATTCATCCATCCATGATCCCAGCGAACTTAACCAGGCTAAGCTAACCCAGGTGCACCGAGTCCATGTTCCTGGGGCCGTGTTGGGTTGCATAGCGCTGCTGACGTACCGTAATAATATGAATGGATGGATGAGACTATCCAATCTCGATTTTATCACGATTGCATTCCTGGTTTCCTACTGTGTTCCCAGCGATTTGAAATCGTTCTTATGCGGAGGGATGACCGATCAGCTCTGGTTGGATTATAACCCCTGTTGCTTCCGGTGAGCTTCTGGTCAAGTTCGAATTCTTGGATCTACAAGGAATCGAGATGACACGCAGGGATTATGTAACTGTCAACTCGTCTCGCTCCGTGCTCCGTGATTATTTCGTCTCGTCAACGGATGAATCTCTGCGTTTGCCTTGCGCTCGGCGATTTCTTGATAATCCCCACTGGCTTCAGGGGAATCTTGAGTGCAAGAATGACTTCAGCAGGGCGAAATGGCCTGACAAAAAGGAAACCTCAACGTTTTACAGACTCCATCTCACTGCTTTATTAGTGCAGACTCAGTGAAGAAATACCAGTCATACGGGGCATCTAAGCCTCTGCTCATCTCTCTGTTCTGCAGCTACAAAGTCTAAAAAGTAAACATAACATTAACCTACCTAAGCTTGTGCAGAGGTGGATCGGAAATAAGACTGACCTTGACGTGACTTGGTCATCAACAGAGCGCGTTCTTCTGGAACCCTTTGAAGAAGTCGGTTAAGACTCCCCGCTTTTTGGGTAGAACCTTGTCAATGAGCTGGAGCTGCTGGACCGTCAAGCATGAGCCATCTATCGACAAGTGCATCTTTTAGGCGAAGGAGGCTTGCTAGCATTCGAGTATTCGTACGTATGCTGACAATTGTTGAGCACAGATTAATTGCAGGATCGCGAGGCTTAGACCGTAGCTCATCTCATCATAGTTACGTATTCCATCGAGATGTGATTAGACGTCCTCACAATATGAGACTTCCTTCACATTCCAGTTCAGAGACTATACAAGACATGCGTTAATAGCACGTGAGACATCATCAACGAATGTAAAAGAAATCATGCATGTTTCTAAGATCCATACTAGATGCCGAAACTCATCTCGGTAACGTCCAAATTACATATGCCCACTCCGAGCCATCGGGTCATGATCTGTTCTCCCGTCGTCATCACCCGTCCGTCGTCCAGGGAAGAGTGGCATATTCTTTCTGTTTATGCAAATACAAACAAACCACTCTACCGCTCGCGCCCGTGTCGTGTCTTAATATGATGACTGAGGCGCAGCCACCCGAACTAGCAATTCAATGGATCACGCCTCGTTCAATACTGAAGGGTCTCGTCTTGTTCAAGAGATCCAGATTGCGCAGGCAAAGACAACGGTTTCCGTCTTAGCCTCTTGGTAGTAGAGACAGTTGATGAGAAGCTAGACTCGAAATTGAATGCAAAGGGTCATGGCCAAGTTCAGGGTATGCCAGCTGAATTCAGTGCGTTCCCGATTCGCTCAGGAACGGACGTCTCAGCTTTCAAATGGCGAATGTCTCTCAGTACAAACTTCAAATAAAGGGACTTCAATTTACTTTTGTTATCGTGGCTTGGTATCACCATTATAAGCCCTGGGTCCGGAATTCTGGGATTCCGGGCGACACATTGAGCGGTCTGACGGCCTACCCGGGACCATATGATATGGATATCTGCATGCATCAATTGACCCGTGACTCAATACAGCTGCAATACCCAGAACCAATTGTTCTCAGGCCACTGCGGTCTTTCAAATAAACTATTCATGCAATTTTGGGATCGACATCAATAACTGGAGATAACGGCAGCGAGGGAAGGGCAGGCGGAAAGACGGGACGGAAGCAGGGAGAACAAGACATTGTCTCCACTCAGACCTGAGACTGTCCGTGTCTCTTTGCTTTTTGCCTTCCCTTCCCTTATCCTGATATCAAACTCTCGCATTGATCATCTTCATATTCTTCTTTAAGTAATGTTAGGAGTTTTGGTCTCGTCGTCCAGCCAGCGAGAGCCGTGGAATCAAGCACATGGCTGTAAGCTCTGAAGGGCAAATCGTAATTCATGCAGCTGTGCGGCGTCAACCTCACGTGCCAAAGCGCGCAACAATTGTTATCAAAACAAAAGCAAATGGCAGAAAGTATGTACCAAACAGAACATGTCACCAAAGGTCCTCAATTTCGAGCGCAGCCATGAACCCAAACCAGAATTCTCATGACAAATCATGGCTTCAGGGTAGGTAGGATATGTTGGAGCATCTGAGCATGGACCACCACGACACGTGACGGGATATAAGCTCAGCATCATACATATCACTCCTCGATGATGCCAACTGGGGTTTCTGCCGCACCACCGAACTCTCCGACGCCGACGTCGGTTCAAGGGGCACTCGTCTCACCTACGCTGCTACGCATTATCCTTGAAGCATCACGAGCCGGAGAAACCTTCGCCGTCATCCGCTCCCGGTTTTACTTATTCCCAGAGCGAATGAGGTCCAAGCTTTCCCCAAGCTCTTGGAGAAGTGAGATGTTACAGAGCTTGAAAGAGAGCTCCGTTCGTCCTTGTTGACTCGATAGCTGCTGACAAGGGCACGTATCAGCCCCTCGAGGATAGAAAACAGAATGGAAACCATTGCACTGTGCCTTTCCCACGTTGCTTCCAAGAATTACTCTTCACAGCATCCCATCAAACGAAACGAGAGCGGGAGTAAGGCAATAGGCAAACAAACAAAAGGACCCAGTTCCCGGCGGGAAGGAATTTCCGAGACACTTCCACCCAGCTCTGAGTGAGCCTGGGCTAATAAAATGTGAAAGTTCTACGTCACATATCCGGCAAAGCTGTTTGTTTGCCCAGCCACTTGGACGGAAGTCAACTGGCGTCCCCAAGCTCTCTACCTCCTCACACTCTCTCCTCAAGCCTGCGGCCATTCCCCCGCCTTTCGCATTTCTTTGCAGTTCCTTCTCCTCTTGTTCCTTGGTACTAAGAACGGGAGAGGCAAAACCCAAATCCGAGAAGCCAACAGCCATCGATGCTTTCCGGGTACATAGCAGATAAACTCGGCTAGCTCTCTCTTGATTGGACGCACGTCTGTTGCGCGTCTTGGCCGCCCTGATCGGACCTGATCTGGTGGTTCGCAAGCGGCCAGAAAGCTTTTTGCCTTGCAGCGCAATATTGCATGGCAAGGCAAGGTAGCTTGGGTAGGTAGCTTACCTCCGGGTAGCTTGTCCACACCATAGCTGGGCCACCCAATCCATCCATCGATGACAGGCTCGTGGGACTGTACTTCTGGGCGTCGCATTGTTTCCTTGCATTCCCATGTATTCATACACGAGTCTCGTTAGTGATATCCGTACATAGTGTCATGGAGTGTATCCAGTGATGTCGGGATGACTGTGACAGCCGCAATTGGCTGGATTGAGAGCTCTCACACGAGCTCTCGGGCTGTCTATCGCTCCATTGTCACTGTAGCTGTTGCTCTCGCCCTCCAGTCCCTCTCCTCTCGCTCTTGTGCAGTGCGCGCGCGCAGCCTCTCCCACCCTTTGCCGTTCCCACTCCCCCTGGATCTCTTTCTCTCTCCTCTCTTCTATTCTTGCTTTACCTAGCTTCTCTATCTCGTGCTGTGCCTTGTCTACCTTTAAAACCCTCCTCTGCCCCCCCGAGAGAAGCGCCCTGATCTCCTCAACTTGTCAATCGCATTGTACAGACTTCCATACATCACACAGACCAGTCACTCTAACCATGTCCCGCAAGAGAAAGCAAGAGGAGGAGGAGGAGCTTGTCTCCCTCCCTGAAGATGATGATGGTGAGGAGGAGGAAGAGTGAGTACCAGTTGCCTTCCTTTTGCATGTTACCTTGTTGCGATCGTGTTTGTGAGGAGCTTCCGATTGTCCAATCGCGCGCATTTTTTTCATTGCGCTATTCGTTGCGCGACCTACCAAGATGCGCGCGCATGGTCGATGTCGCATGCCACCACAAGATGCGATCCATTGCCATGCGACCTGTTTCGCGATTGAATCTATTCCCACGTGTCATTTGCGATATTTTCCGGTCGCATTGTGTTTCTCCTTGCATTTGGGATTGTTTCCCGTTGTGCGATTTCGCGATTGAAGCATGTTGTCGTTGTTTGCATTTTGGTGATGACGATTGGCTGACAACATGTGAATAGGTACGTCTCCACCGCTGACGAAGAAGAGCAAAGCGAAGAAGACGAGGACGCTGAGGAGGAGGAGGAAGATGAGGAAGACGACGAAGCTGATGCAAAGGGTAAGTTGTCGCCGATGTTCTGGAAGAGCTTGCCAACAATACATACTACCATCCCTTCCATCGATTATGCCCCCCCATTTATCAATTACATGGTCTCTTTCAAGAGCCTGGCAATCAGCCTATGATACCGAGCCAAAATACTGACCATATCATTTCAGCCGAGCCTCCTGTGAAGAAGCGCAAGACGGCCGAGGCAGACACCAAAGAAACCAATGGCGACGCCGAGGAAGATGAGGAAGAACAGGAGGAGGAAGGCGACGATGACGCTGAAGCTGAGGGCGCCGAGGAGGACGCCGAGGGCGATGAAGACACTGCCGATGTCTCCGCTCCAGCCAAGGACGGTGTCAAGACTGCTGAGGCACCTGTTGCTGCTACTGAGACCCCAGAGCCCAAGGCGGTTACAGCTGGTGGTGACGAGTAATACCTACGAGGCGACTCGTGTATCGTATAGCAATTCGTTCCTTTTTACTCCATACATCTTCCAACACATTGAATTATTTCTGGATATTGTTGCTTGGGAGTGTCACTATCTCTGAGTTGTGCCATGATCGAGTGTAGGTTGACTTGAGTGATGGCATTTGTGTGAAGTCACTTATTCGTGATACCGCTCTCCTCCAGTGCACATCTCCTTCACCATCCCCTTTACTAACAAGTCAGTATCATATTCATGATCATGCACCCGAGCACGCACAGATCTAGCCAAGGCAGATCAGATCTTGATCCTAATCTTGATCCTAATCTTGATCCTAATCTTGATCTACCCACGCACGCAGTGTCCACTCACCGATCTATCCATTTAGATAAAGTTTTTGGAATAAACATCGAGACGTTCTCTTCCAGGGGGGATGTCATGAAAAAAGACGCAAAACCCCTGCCATGGTGTTGTAATTGGTTCAGTTGGTATAGGGGACTCCGCAACGGGTAGGGCTGAGGGAAGGTTGAGGGTTTGGCTGACGGTCATGATGTTTATTCTTGGGGTTGATAGGGGGTGTTGTCGTAGGAGACGTATATTTCGCTTGGGTGTTTATGATACGTGGGTAGGTAGGATGGGATTGTGAAGGCTTGTGAAAGAGAGGATTTGGCAGAGACACATCAACGAGTTGTCACTTGAGGGAGAATAGAAGCGTATGAGACGAACATACTACAAACTATTCGAAAGAGACGATATCTTCTCAATGGCTGCTGGCCAGTTGTCGAGCGTACAAGTACAGCACATACTGTCAAGACGTTGTTGATCTTGAGTGATGCGTGCCAACACCAAATAACGGGGGCCACGTTTGTCTGTCTGTCCATCCATCCGTTACCCCAGATTCTTTTAGTTTCCAAGAGCTGTGTATGTACCTAGACCTTGGGGAGCAAGAAAACATCGGACCTTGATCAGGGTGTCAAAATGAACTTAGCAAAGAGTCCCCTAAGCCTGGGCTAGATTTATCTAACCATTTTTATCGCTTAGGGTCAAGGTCCTGAGTTTTCTTTCTTCCACTAGCTAGAGTATAGTACCGTACAGTAAGATCATCAACGAATACAGCAACATTAGCCGTTGCAGGGTGGTCTGATACGATCATCGGTTGCTGCATGCCAATGCCTGTACCACGCGGCATGCGGCAGACCTGACAAGGCCAAGCCTGAAGAGCAGGATCTCTAGAGTCATGTCATGATAGACTCGGTCGTCCATTGTTTCTGTAAAGCAAAAATACAACAGTAAAAGTCTGGATTACCTCTGAATGATGGCATGAATACTACACGGTGACTCAACAACCGGATCTCATTACCCAAGAACAAAAAGACATTGGATTCTATTCGATTCGACTCGACTCGGGGCTTCGGAATTTGTCAGAGTCTGAGGCCGGCTCGTGACCACTTGCTTCAAAACTTCACAGGGCGCAAAGCAAAACTAAACATGGCCTTTGCGAAGGAGGCTATTCCCCACGACTTGTTCCAAGGCAAACGAGATTGAGGTTAGTCAACGATACCCCATCCTACAGGGGTCAGCCCCGCCTGAGAGGGCCTGTTAGCGTCTGGGGATAAACTCAGGCCACCCCAAGGTTTTTTTTTTATCCTGTCATGTTCCGCTCTTGTATTAGTTTATCACGACGACATGACTTTGGGTGATATGGTTGATTATATTCCTCTGACTCGGTGAGACTCGAGGTACAAGAGTATCGTCTCTCTTGTTCTTTGTAACAGAGACACGATAACCCTGTGACGAAACCGTGCCAGAAACGCTCTTACGTGGCTATTAGGTAGCCAAGGGCCCGGATTTACTAACAGAATGCCCATCCTTGACAGGTGCCAAGACTATCTCGTGTAGACCATTGGCCTTTGCGGAATACTCTTGACTCAGGCGTGTAAGTTATCAATCTTTACATTGGTTGGTTACCCATTGCATCTTTCCCCTTCCAAGCTTCACGCCCATGCTTTAAGCGAAGGATAACGAGCACCTGAACTTGTGATGCATCACATTGGCCCGTCCCTCCTCTTACTCCGGTCACGGCTCGTCAGGTCCGAGGCCGTCTGTGTCCTGGCTGTGCAGTATGTGCCATTACTATGGTATTATTCCGTGCCTCTTGTCTCCATGCCATGCCCCCTTGGCCCATCCTCCGCTTCTTTTCATACTTTGGCACCACCCTCGATGGATTAGTTGGTGGTAGTTATGCATGGTGATATTTTTCTCTCTTTTTGCGAACGAGCCTTGGGTCTTGGCATTCTTTTCGAGTTTTTTGTGCCCTAGACGTCTCTTATAAAAGGGGACCTCTTCAGCCCAAGTTTGTAGTTGTGAATCTTTATCCTTCTCTGCATACCCACGGTCTTCCCGTCTACTGCTCTCTCCCCATCACACATAGAAAGCTAGACGAGAGAAACGGAAGAAATCACAAGGAACAGAAAACAGAGTAGCTACGTTATGGCTTACGGCTTGTCGACAGTAAAAGACATCCGACCAGCCTCGCGACTACGAGTCTGCCGCCTTCTTAACTGCCTATAACAAGAACCCCCCCTTCTTTCTTAAAAAAGACACTCAGCCAGCAAAAAGACAGAAAAAGCATAGAGAAGAGAGAAACCGAAAACACTCTTCGGGATCGTTGTTCCACTCCCTTCTCGTGATGACGGGGTTCAAGGACAACCTCGTGCTAGATCTAGTATTTGCGGATAACCGTTAAACAAAAACGCGGCCTACAATGATGAGCTCGACTTTCCTCGAATCCGCCGGCGACGGAGACGGAGCTGCCCGCTTCGGACGCATGCCCGATGACTGGATGAACGGTATCGATACTACCGCCATGCCTTTCTCCGGCTTGGATGCCCCCTACGAGGCTTCTACAGTAAGTCACTCTCAGCTACCCAACTCTCAAGAGACATATCTAACTCACTTCTTAGCAGCAGAACCCTCTTCAGTCTCCCGAGACGCCCAGTCTCGATAACACCGTCTTCCCCTCCCCTCTAACAGACCTTGCCTACCTTGACCGTTCCTTTGGAGACTTCTCCCCCAACGGCTACGCCATCCATTCCACGACACCGGGCCAATTCCCCGTCCACCCTCCTCATCGCACCTCATCGGCCTTCTCAGAAGGTTACGACCTATCCACAGGTAGCCCATCTCTCGGCGCCGTCTGGCCAGCTCACGTCTCGCCGGCGGCAACATTCCTACCCACTCCTCCCATGGCAGACGAGCTATCACCAGCTGAGTCTGAGCCTGAGGAAGATAACCAGGATGACGATGAGGACTACGATGATGACTCGGAGCCAGCGAGCAAGAAGCGCAAGCGCTCAACAACAACAAAGTCAAGGGCAAAGGGTAAAGACGGACCTAAACATAATCCCACCCAGCTCCGCACTGCATCGCGTGCTCCCAAGAAGCGCGCTGTTGCTCAGCCCAGACATCCCAGCGAGACTACAGAGGAAGTCAAGGCGCGGGCTGCACACAACCAAGTTGAGCAGCAATACCGCAAGCGTCTCAATACTCACTTTGAGCGTCTTCTCGCTGTCCTCCCTGCTCCCGGCACAGAAGGCGGTATTGCCAATGATCGCCGCGTGAGCAAAGCCGAGGTCCTTGATCTTGCCCGCGAGAGGATTCGCGCGCTGGAGAAGCAGACGGCGAGGTTAGAAAGAGAAAGACGAGAGCTCCGGGGACGAATCACTCCTGATACACGAAGATGTTTGGTTTAGAAATGTTCAAGTAGTTCTCTTAGGTACTGGATGATTAAAGGATATGGAAAAAAAGGGGTTGGCGTAAGGTACCTAGGCAAATGATCGGACATGATGGCGAATATGGAGCAACAAAACAAAAAAACTGCGGATTGGATTTTTGTTTTAAAAAAAAAAGTATTAGAAAAACACAAAAACAAAGCATGCTTGGATCGGATGGTTAAAGGTTAGCGGCCACCGGTTAATGGGTTTAGGAGTTGCTTTGGCATCGGTACCAGAACTGAAGCTTACGCATTGGAGGATATATTTATCTTGTTTTGTTGAATGTGCAGATTATATGCCCGGTGCGATTGGTTAGATACTTAATCTTAGCTGCTATTGTCATTTTCGTTTAAACTTGATGTTCAAGGATGATAATGTCTCATTCATTGCTTTGCGTATTTTCCATGGACTCATTCTCAACGAGCTTGATGACGTCTTGAGAAGAGCCCGCAGGACCTTGAAACCCAATGGCGGTGCAATTGGCCATTAAATCATATCCAAGAGCTGCCGGGCCAACATTTCTCGCAAGACTGGTATCGAGTTTGAGACGAAGATGGTGTATAGCTATTGCCAAGACGTATGTAGCAGGTATTTCCAAGGCTGGGATGAGCTTGATCAACTCTATATGGCAATTAGAAATGATACAGTATATGTAGAAGATCCTGCAGCAAGTGGTGTTGTTACAACGAGGCAAGATTGTCGTTCCAAAGGATGTCATTCTTCGAGAGTCCAACCAGAATCTGGACGAATGAGAGAGGCGAAAGACTGTGACATAGAGGTACTGAATGAGCCTAAGAAAGAGGGGAAGAATTGGAAAATATGGCCTTTGTCTGGCTAAGGAATTCATCAGGTGTGACGGGTAAAGATATGCGATAATTCGATAAAGTTATGTCTTCATCAAAGGGTATTAGATCGAGAAGTATAGAAATCTATGAATCTCTTGAACGCCAAGTACTTGGCAAACCTCCCTCTCTCCTAGATCGCTGAACGCCAAGAAGGTGACAAGAAATACATCTTCAACTCTCATAGCTTAGCCTTGCTCTCTGTTTGCTTCTCCTCTTCCTGTTCCTCCTTCATCACGGCGGCGACGCTCTGCCTAAACTCCTCCGCCAAAATCATCGCCTCATCATCATCCAACTCTTCTCTCCTCCCCCTCCCAAACATAGTAAAGCTCTCACTAAACCTCCCACTGGCTCTAATCTCTGGCCTGGGGATGATGTGAAAGTGCATATGCGGTACGACCTGCGCAGCAGCAGCCCCGTTGTTCTGCACCACATTCCAATCTTCAATGCCCGTCGCACGAGCCATGGCTTTTGATAGAACGCGCAGGTAGCGGCCCAGATGCGCGGATTCAGAAGCTGTCACGTCGCTGAGTTTAGGACGGTGAGGCCGTGTGCAGAGAAGAAGATGGCCGCGACTTAGCGGTAGAATGTCGAGAAAGGCGACGAGGACTGGTGTTGAGAGAACAATGAACGAAGCGGGCGATACGAGCTCTGGGTTGAGGAGTGAGGATGTTGATGGTGGTGGATTTAAGGGGTCGAATGGCTCAAAGGTTGATGAGATTGTGCAGAAGGGACATGATGATGTCGGGGGAGCTGAAGGATCAAACATGGTCGATGATCTCCTCGAGATGTAGTCTATGAGTTGATATGAGCTTGAGTATGCTTGGGTGAAGTGTGAAAAAATTGGGTGAAATTAATGACGTCGATGTTGAGGTTGATGATGTTCCAAGTTCATGAGCGTGAAGAGATGGTACCGAGGTTGAGATGATGGACCGGGGCTTGCCAGGAACTGGAGATCGGGAACTGGGGTGTTTAATTTAGTGCATTTAGTGGAGGTTAATCTCTGTGGGGTACTTCAACCGCCCGCTACCCAACGTTTGCTTCTTATTCAACATTATCTACCTCCCTAGCTCATCGACTTGAGGCCGGCATAAAAGAAATGTTTAGCCGTCTCCTTGTCATACACTGTACGGTATTTTATTAAAGATTGAACTGTGGGAGAACTTGATAAGCATTTGCTTACCTTATCGTTGTCGGTAGCTTTGCACTCTGACACAGTCACTGGTCTGCGCTTACAAGGCACCACAGGGATAGCATGCATTGCATACTATCTAATGGGAACAAGATAACGAAAGAGATTCTTATCTTAGCTACCCATGCTTGGGTGATCTAATAAGCACTTCCTAGAACACTGCATCACCGTGGAATACCTACTATATCGAGTCATGCTTTGGTAACAACACAACCTGCCACGAGGGAGGTGATCAACAGCGACACCAAATGAGGAGAGTCGAAGAGAAGATATAGTTTTGAACATTATCACCTCAAGTTTCATCAGTCCTCTCATGGTAGTGTTAAAAAATCCGAGCATTCTAAGCCCAGATCATCATCATAATCGCCGTTCTTATCAAACCGGTTCGTATCCATGCAGGCGCTAAACTCACTCACCGCCCAATTCTGCCGTCCAAACTTTCCCATCACCGCCTTCATGACCAATGCCTCCAATCTTTTCCTGCACCACCAAACAGACATCCATAGCCCAACAACCATCCAAACAACAGCCTCAAAAATGCCCCGTGAAGAATACCAAGTCCCCACCGCCAACGCCGGCCAGCGCGGCGGCACCCGCGACGACCACCAAGTCCGTCACGTCATGTCTTATATCTGCGGCGACTGTGGCGGCAGCGTCACCCTAGGAAAGGATGCCACTGTCGCGTGCCCTCACTGCGCAGGCCGTGTTCTCTACAAGGAGCGCACCAAGCGGTATGTTCACACGCGATTCAGCTATTTAGAAAAGGACTTGAGACTAATTTTGTGCGTAGAATGGTTCAGTTCGAGGCCCGATAGATATCCATACCGACGATGATTTTTCATGCCAAACAAACAAAAAAAAGCTTGCAAAGAATAAAGATGAGAGGTGTTGTGGCAACTTTGATATTTCGAGATGGGAGTTTAGGGGCCTGGGAATTACGTCGAATGACAGAATAGACAATGCGACACGCTATGCATGACGAGCTACAGTCTGCGTGGATTGGTTGATTACCTGCTTTGTTTCCTTCAAAGTCGCCTTGCGATATCTACCCTGCATAACTTAAACCGTGAACTACCTAGACAAAATCCTTATGTAAACCCCAAACGCCACTATATGCAAATTCTTTTCCTTATTGCTGCTTCTGCTGGTTGTAGAGATACTTGGCGAAACTTGCGTCCTTCATGACAGAGTCCTCATTATCGTCCATGGCGGCTGAGTATCGATCTTGGAGACTCTGCTTCTGAGCCTCTTCGTCAGAGTCAGTATCGTCGTCGTCGTCGCTGGCAACATCCACCTCGTCTTCTTCCTTCTGTGCGACTGGTAGACCACCGACTGACATGCCCTTCATCATCTTGTCCAGCTCCTTCTCTCGCGCAGCCTTCTTTGCCTCCTCACGCTCTGCCCTCTTCTTCTCAAGCTCTGGCAGGTAGTCACGCAGAAACTCTTGCTTCTTTTCCTCAACAGCCTCAAAGAACTCGTCCACTCCAGTACCCAGTCGTGAACTCACGCCAACGACACTGAGATGTGCGTAGAACTCCTCCAGCATGAGACTCATCGAGTTGAGTAGGCTGCCCATGTATCCGCTTCCACCATGGCCACCACCCTCTGCACCACCCAGCTCATCTGATTCCTCATCCTTTCGTAGAGCCTCTTGGAAAGCTTCAAAGTCGGTCATCCACTCCTTGGCAAACGCCGCATCCTTGACATCGGTCTTGTTGAAAACGAGAATCATGGGAAGCTTGGTCTTGTAGAGAATAGAGCAGGCGTAGAGCATGTTAGACATGAATGTCGAAGTGGAAGCAGTTCGTGGGGTATCAATAACATAGGCGATGACTGTAGGGAAAGAAGACGCAAGCGACTCGAGTAGAATGGTTCCGGAGGCTGACCAGACAAAAACTTCGATTTGGCCGGGCGTGTCGACTAAAATTCTATCGATGGGCTTACGATCGGGCTTCTCGGGATCGGGCTGGGTGCGCTTCTCGAGGAGGTTGACGACCTGGTCAACTTTTGTAGCGAAGAGGTTGAGCGAAGTGAGAATTCCACCGTTGGGGCCAAGGTTGTACTGCTTCATGACCTCTTCGTAGTTAACCGAGTCTCGAATATCGATGTTGGACTCGAATGGTACCGACAACACAGCGGGATCGAGGTTGATAACATATGGAGGTTGATCATTCTGATGCAGGTGAGCGTTGATACGTCGCATGAAAGTAGTCTTTCCAGATCCTAAGAGAGGGTTAGACGAGGTTGCGCAACTAGCTGCACTGAAACTTACCTGCCATGCCGACGCAGACAATAGCGACGGGAGGCGAAGACGCCTTGGAGACTTCGTCTGTGGAGGCAGATGCCATATTTAATTATTTGCCCCTGTTACTTGAGGGTGAGGTTGATAGAGTGAGCTCTTGGGCTGACGGTGAGATAGAGCGTGGTGTTTGGAAGGGTATGGAAGGAATGAAAAGTGACGAAATGGAGACCTCGAAATTTTGGGCGCGGTCAAGTCGATGTGGATGCCCCGCGCGGGGTCATTCGCTGAGAGAGTCTGTCGATATAAAATGAAGCTGAATAAGCCTGCTACTGATGTTTGTTAAATCTAACCGGCATTTGTTCTAATTAGACATTGGGATATAGAATACATGGTGTTTGGCCTTTTTGCGTTGTGAAATTTATTACAATACTCAAACCAAGAGCTGAAGCCTGAGGCTGGCCGTATAGAAGGGTATCTGCCAATGCAGCTAGCAACATTGTTATTGAGAACAAGTACAAATGGATTTATCTCTTGAAACAAAGCCACTTGGCTATTCAATACAAATACTGACGCCTAGTTACAGTGTTGTAGTTGCCATTATGACCCTTTAGTCTTGATATCAACTTTTACATCTGAAAGTCCCTTACAAGAGCCGGCCCCACTTCTCGGTGAGGCCCCCACTAGATCCGACATGCCAGAAAAAAAGTTGCCCAGTATCGCTCGCATAGCATCTTTGACATTTTTCAACACCAACCAAACTATCACCAACACTTCTCCTTTCACAGCCCCAATCTAACCACCCAATTATCACGATCGCCATAACTTGTATAACAGAGCCATTGACGCTCTATTTTTCAAAATGGCCGAGCACGAATCCCAAATGCCCTTTATTCGCAACCTCGCTTCAAGCGGTTCGTCCTCCCCAATCCTCTCTTGTCAATAAATCTTACTAACATATCTAGATCGCAAACTTCGAATGTCCTCGTTAGAATCTCTCTCAACATTCCTCTCCTCGCGCACAAGCCTCTCCGACGTCGACGCCCAGAAGCTATGGAAAGGTCTATTCTACGCTCTATGGATGACCGACCGACCCATCCCCCAGCAACGTCTCGCCACAGATCTCGCCAACCTCCTCTTTACTCTCAAACCCGTTTGTGCCATCCCCTGGCTGCGCGCCTTCTGGGCCGTCGTCGGCGCCCAGTGGACAGGCATCGACGTCTACCGTCTTGAAAAGTTTCTCCTCCTCGTCCGTCGCGTTTTCGCTTCCCACGTACGACTAGCTCGTGAGCGGGGTTGGAAGGACAGCGATGTAGAGGCTATTGTGGCAGTGCTGGAGGAGTACCCTTTTGAGAAGGAGGGTGATATGCGAAAGAGCCCTGTGGGTATCAGATTGCATGCGCTGGATATCTGGGTTGATGAGTTGGAGCGTGAGGAGGCGCTGGAGCAACCTGAGGCTGAGAAGTTTGTCAAGAGCGTGGGTGATCTTGTTATTGCGCTCAAGACATGCCCTGTTAAGCCTGTGAGGGCTCGCTGTGTTGAGAGTTACGAGGACGAGAGGTTGCCTTGGGTTAAGGCTGCCAGTGGTGATGAGATGGAGGAAGACGAGGAATGGGGTGGCATTGACGATTAAGAGGCGGTATTTGCAGGCGCATGGCGTTGGGACAGGGAAAATGTATTGCGGATATGCCCGAATTCTTTGTATGTGGGCACGAGGTTGATACCATCTGAGAATATCACCACCATCTATTATCATTACTACTTGCAGAGTGCAATAATGTATCTTTGAACGCCCGCTCCGATATGCACTTTAATAGCAATGTAAACTGATCCTTTGTGCTCGTATAGAACCACCACTCCGACCATTGTAGACGCTAAATTCACCACACCCTAGTATCTCCTCCGACAGTCTCATCATCATCGACTCGAATCTCATAGCCCATGTCCCTCGCTGCCTGCTGTCGTTGTTCCTCCTCCTGGGCTCGCTTCCATGCTTCTAGCCTTGCTCGCTCCTCGGATGTCTGTAAGCGACGTTTCAGGAGACCTTTCTTGCGGAGACGACGGCGATGCTGACGCTTCTTCTCAAATGAGAGCCCGTGGATGTCGATGTCGGTGATTTCGCGATCGTACCAGACGTCCTTGATGTCGGCATACCAGTCAACCGCTTCTTCCATGAGTTGTCCAGCTAGGGTACGACCAAGGCCGCCAGTAACCCACTGGTCCAGCTTCACGGGAATGGCTTTTCCAAAGGTAGGATCATCGACAGACCAGACGCAGGGAGGATTACTGCAACTGACAGGACGGCAGAAAGCAAGGCACATAGTATACTCGAGAGCATACCAAAGGCCCAGAAGGAAAAGAATAAGACCAAAGACTGTGAAGCGGAAGGATGGTTTGCGGCGGAAGAGTTGTGGAAGAGGCAGTGAAACGTAAGACACCGTCTTGCCATCCGAATGCGTGATGAAGGCGGTGCTAGCGCCGTGGTTGTCGTGGAGGGTGGCCATCTTTTCAGGCAGCGGCTCGGGTTTGACGACGTCAAGGAGGTTCTTCTCAGTTGGCTCCTCTTTAGGTGTCTTAAGCTCAGCTGACTTCTCTTCAGTGGCCTTGTTTTCGGCAGCTTTATTCTTGGTGCTGACTTGATCAGAAAGACGTTCAATGCCCCTTGCTGCGGTATGGATTCCGAAAAGGCTGTTCTTGAGGGTATTGTTCATGCGAGTGAGCCGATCAAGATCAGAGTTGTCGTTGCTCTGGGGATCGATTTGGTTGGTTCGTGTATTCAGTTTGGTGTCAAGTTCCAACTCAAAATCGAAATCGTCATCAAGTGATGAGTTCTCAGGTAGTTTATCAAGGAGAGCCTCAACTTCTTGAGACGGTGCTTTGCGGCCGAGAATAACCTCTTCAAGATCATCTAACGTCGAGTCATCGATGTGATGTGTTCGTTGAAGTTCTCTCAGGTCGTCTTTGACTGTCGGAAGCCTGGCCGAGTTTTTAAGTGTTCCTCGGCGCCGTGAAAGAGATCGAGTGCGCCGTCTCCTCACCCCACTAGACGAGGTCTTGGTGTTCAATTTATCGTCTGCCCCTGGGTCTGATGCAGTGTCCCTATCGCTACCACTCATAGCATGATCCGTCCTTTTATCACGGAACGATGCAGATCTTTGTCGCAATGGCCTTTCTTCCCTCTTTGGCTTTTCCTGTTTGTCTTTTATTTCAATCTTTTCCACCTTGACAGTCGCTGGTGTTTCCACGTATGCGCCTGTGACCTTTGGTGTGGGCATAGTCAATGGATCCGGCTTCGTCGGTCGCGGTGTCGCGTCGAGATCTTTTTCATCATCGACATCAGGCTCTGGTGATGGAGCCTTCATAGAGCCTTTCTCAGAGTGATTATCGCCAGGCGCAAACAGACTGGCCTCCGCCTCGATGCGGTCCGTGGGATCCGCCTCCGAATTCATGGATTTCTTACTCTTAACAGATTCCGTTGATCGAGTTCGAGACAGGCCAGTAAATGCGACACTAGGTTTGGGGCTGAAATCTCTGTTAGAGCGATGTTGACGATTTCTGTAGCCATTGCTGGTTAAAGGTTGAGGAATCGCAGAAGCAGTGTCAGGCTTTGGTTCTAGGGGCAACGGAGCGGGTTTGCCACTGTCGGCCACCTGTCGCGGCTCGGGTTCTGGCGCAGGACTGGAACTGGCAGCCCGCGCCAGGCGTCGCAGTAAGTCTCGGGAATCAGTACGTGTGTGCGACAGACCTGGTCGCGCACGACTTGTCTCGTTCTTTGAGTCACCATCCTCCCTAGGGTGGTCCGACTCTGTGCTCTCGCGGCGCGACTTGAATATTGTCACAGGCGTGTCGGGGATACTGACACCGGCCCCTTCGAAAGCAGACCGAGGTCGAGGTCGAGGTCGAGGCGACGGCTCTTTGGGTTCGAGTTCACTTGTCGTTTTTGTCTCTGGGAGCATCCCTAGGCTTGTCCTGGGCCGATCTTCTGGAGAGCGTGAGCGACTCATTGCGTTGTGCTCACGAATCTCTTCTAACTTAATTGATGCCATTGACCTCCTGGGAAGGCCGTTAACCTCCCGCTGTCGTATGTCGTCCAATTTGGTGTTTCTTGGTCTTGGTGCGTTTCGATCAGGTATGGGTATTTGATGCTCGACCTTCTCTTCACGCTCCCTTATCTCGTCTATCTTTGTATTATGTGGCCGCGGCGGCTCGAGAGGAATATCGCTTCCTGTCTTGACCTCCCGTGACCGAATCTCATCAAGCTTGGTGTTCCTCGTTCCGGGCGGTGCCACCCTCGTCCGTGAGTTGATGTCAATTTCACTGCCTTCATCGAAGTGAATGCGATTTGCAAACGGACGCGCACCCAAGCGAAGCCTTGGACTATCCGAAACTTGTAACTCCCCAGCCGTAAAGTCATCATCCACCTGCCATGCGAAGCTCCTTTCGGGAGATGCTGGGACAGGTGCCTCGTTTTGAGCCTCTGGGCCCTCAATCGACGGGTACAACTCCTCGATACCAGGGACTAGAGCTGGAATTCGTCCTTGTTTCGTCAGGTCGTCTTTAGAAGGCATTTGTCTCAACAAGTGCGAGCCTATTCGTAGTCCAGCAGCACTCCCAGGCCGACTGTCCGGTCTAATCCCATTGACGGTTGTCGTTGGTGGTGCATGCGCAGGCGTGGTACTCTCCTGGGTCGGCTCTCTAGGCGTAAAGGAAAGCCCTGCCCTGGACTTGCCATAAAAGTTCCGTCGTCGCGGCGACTCGGTCTTGTCTGGCGTCTTCTTTATTTCGGGTATTCTTGAAGCAATTGACCCTCGGGAAAAGGGGCGACTCGGTGCCTTTGTGTCTAGGTGATCGTGACTTAACATCTGCCGTATCTGGTTTCCTTCTCCTTCGTGTTTCTCGCGCCAAACCCGGGGCGCTGGACTAGGCGACGCATCAACCGGTTGTGTTCCATCGCTGTCATCCTCGATTTCTTTTGCAGCAAGACGGAAAGCATCGGTCATGGAGAGTCGTTTTCGAGTGGAGGAGGAAAATCCTGGCGTAGGTAATTTGCTGTCGCGCGATCCAAGACTACCGATGCTTGCTCGCCTGTCGGGATCCGAATTTGTCGATCGCGCGAACCCATTGCTTTGTATACTAGAGCCAAGCCTGGAATTATTCTGCTGTGCTTGATCATTCTCTTTGTTCCTGTCGGTTCCCCGCGGGATATTGCTTGCGAAAAGAGGTTTCCTTCCGGATTGCTTCACAATAAGCTGACTAGGCCGCTCGGCCAGCAAGCTCTTGTCGCGATCCATCGGGGATACAATTGGGTGTGGTTATATGCAGTTATGGTGAGGTCGATAGCACATTATTTGTCGTCGTGGGCGGCGCGTTCATTGCATCGCGATGGCGACTAAAGGTATTTGGTTATGGTAATATAGTCGCTCGGGTGATTTAAGAGTCGTAACTATGTCTAGGTATGTCGAGTGGATGTTCGTACAGCTGGAGGTCGGGTATCTTGTACAGTCGCGAATCAAAATATCAACAGCGCGCGCAAAAGATAAATTAATTGACCAAATGTTTTTGTCGAGTCGTGGTTTAAACGCGTTGGAGGCTACGGGGCCTGTCATAGTGTCCCCGTCCCGTCATTAACGGAGGTGGGGTCACCGTTCCACCGACCACGTCTCACCGTTACCGCGGCATCACTAATTTAACCTGCAGCTACTGCAAGTGTCATAATAATACTCTTTATTAAAGACCTTTACGGTTATAAACTGGCTCAAATAAGAGGCTCCCCCGTCTTATTATCCACGGGCACTTATGAATTATCCTCCAATCTGCTTGAAGCATCCATGGTTGGGCGGCTTGCTGTCAGCTCAGCCCTATCACTAGCTTAAGCTTGGTTAACTAAAAGATCATTGTTGTACCGATCTCTATTGACCTACGTTACTAGAAGCTCTAGAGAATCTAAGTGCCTCCTGTTCTTCAATGCGTTTGGATATTCTGATGATGATGATGATGGGTACCTAGCCAAACAAATGTGAATGCGACCCAACCCAACAGCTGATGTGAGACGGAATAAAGTAACTACCCCAGTTCGTCCCAACTCTTTCTTGTTTCGTTTCTCCTTCCTATTCCATCAGTGATATGACGACACATGATATCGTGCTACTTGTTGGCTGTTGGCTGCTGTAAAACTGGGCATAAGATGCAGTGAGTTGCCTCAAACCACGACAGCTGGTGAATCTCAACTGCATTCAAATCAATGGTCAAAATGACAAACGACCCAGAGATCCGTACTGCCCGCCGCCTAGGTATCCTGTAAGTCTACCACTACGTTGTCTTAATCAACACTTGCTTATCAAATACCAGAGAGACTGGCTCTGCAGCTTATCACCTATTCGGTTTGTATCGCTGTGTCATAATATCAGCACGTTATGATGTTCCGCCAAACACATCTCCAAATGAAGCCATTCTCGCTGCAATGACAAATCTCATCAATGAGAACCCTATGCTCCGAGTAGGAATCCGGGGCGAAGGCGACATGGAGGCCTACTTTACACACGTGCCTGAGATGAGACTGAGTGATTTCGTGGAATTTCGTACCTGGGGTCCTGGACAAGATCACGACAAGTATCTGAGCGACTTACACTGTGAGCTGCATGACCAGTACTGGCAGAACATCGAAACGAGGCCTCCGTGGCGGGTCGTCGTTGGCAGACCGTCCGGCGCCAAAGAAGACAATGGAGACACCCTCTTTGAGGACATTTCATTTGCCTTCCACCACTCTCTTATGGACGGCATGGGTGGAAAGCTGTTTCATGAGAAACTACTGGCCCAACTGAACTCTCTGCCTCCGAACCCGTCAGCCCCAGCGGTGCTCTCCTTTCCCGAACCACCGGTACTCCCTGAACCACAAGAAAAGGTCATCGACTATACGTCGACACTATCTGGCCGAGCTGCTCTTCTATGGAAACGATACCGACCCTGGTTCCTTACCCCTGGCCCGCCAAAGATATGGGCTGGTGAACCTGTTGACTTCGATCGCCACAAGGCTCGCTTGGCAACCGTGGATATCCCGCCAGCAGTTGTATCGACTGCTCTCAAAGAGACGCGCGCTCACGGGACTTCTATGACAGGTCTTTTGCATGCCCTTGTCCTTGCGTCACTATCGAGACGAATACCTACCGCGCCAGCCTTCATCTCATCGACACCCATAAGCATGCGACCCTACATATCACCCAATGCTGACCCTGCGATCAAAGACGCCCTTTTCGGTGCTGTAACCGGCATTTCGCACGAACACACTTCATCAGCAGTGGCTGCCTTGCAAGCTGCAAAGGGTGACGAGATCAATGACCTTATCTGGAGCCACGCAAGGAAAGTCAAAGATGAGCTCAAGAAAAAGACATCTACAATCCCTGTCGACGATGACATGTTGGTACTCGCCACCATCACTGATTGGAAAGCACTTCTACGGAAGAAGGATGGACAGCCGCGACCTCGCTCGTGGGAAGTTAGCAATGTCGGCACTCTTCCAGCTCCTGCTGAGGAGGCTGGTAAGAGGAGTATTCATCGGATGCTGTTTACAAATGGTGTCATGGTTGCGAGTGATCCGATGAGCGTCAGTGTTGCAAGTGTCAAGAACGGTCCCTTGACGATGGGAATTACATGGAATGACGGTTTTGTGGAAGACAAGATCGTTGAGGGGTTGAAAGAAGACCTTGCGACATATCTAAGGCGGCTGCATGAGACGGGGATCATTGCCGACGAGTTGTAGTCTGAAAAGCTATGTATGATGCGAGCCACAGTAGAGATGGCGTTGGCAGGGGAGCTTGGTACAGGGTCTCAATGGCCCAAGCTCGTCCATGGTAAGTGAGACTCAAGGCTGTGAACGGCAACTCGGCGAGAGAGTGATCCCGGATTCCACGGTTCTCCGGAGGCCAAGTCGGATCCCGAAAATGCCGGACCGCTAGGAGACCCCGAAGACCCTTCAGGGATGAAACAAGATCTGGGACATGCCCATGTCACTTGGAGCTTAACATCAGCGCAAGGCCAAGTCTTTGGTCTTTAACATAACGATCAACACGAGTTTTGTGTTTCTTAAGAAGAGTATTCATATTCCCGTTATGAAATGTTAAGGGCTATTGTGCATTAAAAGCTATAATCCAAAGTATTCTATTTTTCTTGGAGGTGTGCCCAGATCGTCTCATATCAGTCCACCTCATGCCAGAACTCAATTCAAAAGAGGTCGTTAAGGACCTATTCCCAATCTACCCAAACGCCTCGCAAGCTTTATGTAATGAAACCGTCTTCTTTTTGGAACTTCTCTACCATCCCTCGCCGGGGTTTCTCCTTGCGCGACTATTGCCGCGGAAGTAATCGTATGAAGGTTCCTCGTTCTGTGCAAGACCACTGTAGCCCTGAGGACCGCCGCCCATAGCGCCGACTGAAGGCCCAGGTGATTGCACAGGCGTCATGCGGCCCGGCGTGCTGAGATTGCTGTATGCGGGAGCCGCGGCGTTCGAGATCAACCCGAGACCCGATGAGCTTCCGTTGTTTTGCGAGTACAAGGGGCTGCGGCCACGGGCGGGGGGCTCTGTGCCTAGAGTCATTTGCTGTGTAAATCCGGTGTTGGGGGCGCCGCCTGGTCGGTATGCTGAATAGCTAGTGTCGCCGCTCGTGTTGCTAGCAAGAGACATGAGGCGTTGCTGCTGAGCTGCTCCACCTGCAAAAGGAGAACCACTTCGGCCTACAGGTGTGCCGGGTCGTGAGAAATCGCTACCATCGACTGATCCAGGTGTACCAGGGCGGGCGATTTCGCCAGGTCGGCCATAGATCTCGCCTCCGCCATGGTCCTCTGCGAACTCGGCTCGATTCTTGTAATACTCAAAGTCCATCTGGCTGTCTGACACGAACTCGAAACCGGGAACGTTGTTGGCACTCTTGCCTGGTCGTCCTTTCTGCATAGGATCGAGAGAAACCATATCCGAGTAACCACTAACTGTCATCATGTCACCGGAATCGACATCTCTGCCATCACTCAGACGGCCCTTGTAGATAGCAGGTAACAGGTTCTGCGCGCTCGAATGAACCATGGGAGTAATCAGAGGTCGGTAAAGTGCAGGGTGGCCAAACCGGTTCGCCAATCGCTCACTACGCATACGGTTCTCCTTGGGATCGACGCCGTTCTCGGGTGTCTTGGTGATGTCCACAATACTATAGTAGGTGATCTTGTTGTTAAAGGCACGGTTGCAGTAAATCTTGAAGATGATCAAGATAAATGGCAGTGGTACCAGACTGTAAAATTCGATATGCGACCCCGTATTGCCACGAACCCAGCAAGTCAACATGACAACCAGGTTGGAAAGCATGGTTGCGAATATGAAACGATTGAAGATGACTCGCCAGAACATTCCACCCGATTCAGTCTTGGTGACAAAGCGGTATAGGAGAAGGTACTTCTTCAGCCACGAGTCAATGAGGAAGTAAAGAGCTGTTGCCGGCAGAACCAGAGGCTGGATACCGGCAAAGCACATGGTGACTGTAGCGTAGTAAAGGAAGTAGTTGTAGTAACTGGCGTACTCGAAAGGTGGTGGGGCAGTGAGTTCAATAAGCTCTCGGGGTGTTGGACTTGAGAACTTCTTGAGGAAGAACGCTTGCACGAGCGGCCACAGCTGGGCAAGGTCAATTGCCGCACCGAGTTGACGCTGGAGCAGATACGTCACCCAGAACGGGCTGGTGTTACACAAAGCTATGAACATGGAAGACGCAATGTCGTTCTTCTTGATGGACTCCCACACATCCTGCTTGACACTTCCCGTAGTATCCCTGACAACGTTGGACACGAAACTCCAGATGACACTGAAGATGGAGAAGATAAGAAGGTTGTTGAAAACGAAGAAGAAGTAAAGCTTGGCCAAAACGTGCCTTTCTCGCCCAGTCTTGGTCTGGTCACCAGCCTTGACTGAGAGTCGACGGAAGATCATAGGCAGAACGAGGTACGTCAGGGACATGATCGCCGGAGAGAGAACACCCTGGACAGCACCCCAAACCTTGGGATGGGCAGCGAGCTCAGTTCTGAAAGCAGGCCAAACCTTGCCCAGATTCTGCAAGTTAACGAGAAAGATGGCAATGCCAAGGTTAGGAACAATCCAGATAAGAGTCAGAAGAGTGATCCAAAAGTTATTGATCCACCGTCTTCGTCCTCGAGTGCTGCTGTAGAGAGGCATGTTCTCCCAGATGATATCGTTGGGCCGAGGTGCGAGTCTGACTGTGGCGCCGACAGGCTTCTTCTTACGACAAGCGTAGGCGATACCGTGAGCCTCTGCAATATCCGCGTAACTCGCGAAACCGTAAGGCATCGAGCCTCGCTTGTCGACCGTGGCGCGTACTTCTTTGATTTGAACCTCGAGATCACGAATTCGCTGAGTGTAATACTCTATAGCATCCACTTTTTGGCCTCGGGGATAAGTTCCGTAAGATCGGTCCTTCTTGGAGGGCTTGCACATGGGTCGAGCAGCTGGGACGTTCTTGGGGTCCTTGAGGTACTTAGCCAAGACCTTCTCAAGCTTGCGAACAGCGTGGTCGTGCTGCGCGATAAGCTCCGGCAGTTCCTTGACATTTCGGGCAACAGCGGTTCGAGCAAAAGATGAGTTGGGGGCAATCTGATCGATAATTCTTGCGATACCCTCGTCGGAGCAGCCCTTCTTGGGGATGTCGAATACCTGCAAATGAGTGTAAGTAATGGTTTTCTGGTGGCAGCCTCTTCTGATCTTACCATCAGAGTTCGAGAGTGAAGACTCTTCTGGTAATCCTCGCTCTCAAAGTACTTGCGCCGGAGCTGGAGAACCTTGTTGTAGTTAAACCAAAGGAAGCCCATGACGATGAAGTTGAAGCACCAAGCGATAATGACCTGGGACCAAATTGCCGGAGCATAGACATTGAGAGGAGTGATGTTCAGTACCCAATTGGTTGTTTTATCACCTTGGTACTCTTTCCACCTGGTATAGTTGATTGGGAGTAAGATACCAACACCAGTGACACACAAGGTAAGGAACATATTACGGCACATGCGAACGAAGCGCAGGAAGACAGTGGCGTCCATACCGATCAATGGTACAAGCTGCTCCTCTTTGGTCCGCCATAATGTCGTGATCCACGACCACGGGGCCTTTCCGATAGGTGGCGGTACATGCTTCTCGTCGGCGTGTTTTAACTTGGGGGCATAAATGGCCTGGTGGTATGGTCGCAGAATCGAAAAGATAATGGCGATGCCGATTGTGACGGGGATCGACGTAGCCAAAGCTGAATATAGTGACGCAGCTTGAAGCTGACGAACGGCGTTAGCAGGGATAAAAACTTGCGATATCATGCGTCGGGATGTACCTGTTGACTGAAGGGTTCTTGAAGAAGATCGAGCAATTGCTTGCCAGTATCCTCTTGTTCTTGCCGACCATAGAGGTGGGCTGTATAATCCATATTGGGCGCGCGAGCTCCGCCAACTGGCGAAGACGTAGGGAGCTTGTCTTGTCTAACGGCACTGCAGTCTATGGCGCGACGACTTTGCCCCGAGCTCTCCGATTTTGTTGTTGTCGGCCACGTGTGTAAAGTTGAAATTGACTGGCTCGAATTGGGTATGGTCTCGTATTCGCAGGGGTTCAGAGATGGATCGCAGACAAGATAAGAAGAGCTGATGAGGACGAGACTATAGGGGCGACTGGAGAGATGGAGATACTCGAGGTCAGGCGCCACTTGACAGATCAATCGTCGTAAACAAAGAGCCCTTGGTAAACGAGAGTCGCTATGTCGTAAAAGAAGCTTAGTCGGGAAGGCCCGTGAGTGAAGGACGAAGCGCCAAAAGGGGCGAAGCGAACGGAATATGGCGTCACTCAGGGGCAGGCGACGACGATGGGGATAAGATAAAATGAAAGAAAACAAAGGAATTGCATAAGGTCCGATGATACGGAGAGATGTGATGTTAAGGTTGAGTTAAGTAATGTAATGTAAAGAGGGAGGTAAAGGTAAAGAAGGGTAAAAGTAGGGTTGGGGGTGGAGGTTCTATTCGCGGACTAAGACAAGACTAAGAACTAAGGAGCCATGACAATGACATGGGATGGATTCTATTATCATGGGGGTTAAACTCTTTAGGTAGACCATTTTTTTCTTTTGGGGGAAGCCATCAAAAGATAAAGCTTGGCCACCATTATGCATCAATGTGGCAGCGTGAGTGTGAATGAAGCCAATAAAAAGTCCCCTGTTTTAGAGATGCTCAACCAAGCGCTAGTCATGATAGAGAATGATCGAGACCTGTGATTAACAGTGTCAGCTAATGACCACTTTAAAAATGCCAGCACCACCATCATTCTCATTCCTGGAAGTATTGCTGACTTCAAGAAGTCTTCATACCATCTCCGTACGGGCTAGGTACAACTGTTTACCCTGGCACGCGGCCTCCGTGGGGATAAGACCTCACTCCCCAAGACCCAGCTTCAGAGTCAAGTTCTATTTTTGACGCCTCTCGACCCGCTACAGTGGGGACCCTCTCCAACCGTAGCACGGGCCGGGAGACCCCTGACAGCCAATCGTCTCCCTCCCTCAAGCTTTTGGGTACGCCACGCCTCTCGGTCTTTGCCCCTGCATTGGATGGATCCCCTGGAGACTGGGACGTGAATTTTTTGGCGTCTCGAAAGCCGCTGAGAATACGAACATTCCAACAGACTTGCTCTTCCAGAACGGGAAAGTGATGGGATGCTTTGCTGGCCAAACGGTAGACGTCAAAGTTTTGCCGATCGATCTGCGTGCGTTACAACGCCTTCTTTTCACGACGTCGATCTTTTTTTTGCTCTCTTTGCAGTTGACTTTCAAGGCGGCCTTTTGAGAGACATGCCATGCATTGTTTCTGACATGGATTGAATGGCATGAATAGTAATAAACAATTAATTAATCTTGCAGTTTCTGACACTTGCGCCTCAACCGCCTTACCATCCATCCATTTATTTATTTATCCCTTTATTGAATCTCACTCATTCTCATTCTCACGCCCTTTTTCCGCAACAAAACAAAACCAGATGGATCTTGATCGATGCCCAGTCTTGCCAGTACCAAGGCCCTTTTACCCGCCGCGACTCGCCACTTACAAATTACGTAGTAAAATAGTTCATGCTCAATGACATATTGACACGCAACCCGATCGCAATTGGGAAAACAAATCGTGTCAAATCGGGAAATCCAAAGTCCCCCTCCCCCAAAAATCTCACGTTTTATGTGCCGAGTGGCCCGTCGGACTACCAAAGCTTGTTCGCAATTCTGAAACAACCAACAAAAAAGAAAACATTTTTCTTTTCTAGCTTTCTTCGTGATGTGGCCACGTGACGTGTGCGATTCCACGAAGCCTCATCCGAGAGATACATCAACTACAGTACCCGGGCATAGGAGTAAGTGACTTAGGATTTCTATCCTAAGTGATGAAAAAAACTGAACAAAATTCTCATATGTCTAGGAGTCTTTCATATAACTAGGGTATTTGTGGCGCCCTGCTTAACACGATGTGCGCGAACAGAAATATATAAAGCAGCCGAGGCCCAGTGAACAGCTTCGTCGAGATAACAAATTTCGCAATAACCCCTCGCGCTATCTTGTCCAGATTTCGGTCTGGAATGACAAATGGCGGCCAGTTCCTCTTTTGTAATGCCTGGATTCCGTTAACCATAAGACGAACGGTCGAGTCTTGTAGATAGAGGACGATGCATTGCTTGTGGAATAAGTAGTAAAAGATGCTGAAGATTGGCCAAGATGGTATGGCCGGCACTGGGTGATCGAACAGCGTCAGCTCACTGAATAAGTAGGACGAATTTTGGGCAAATGCCAGTAATGCATGCGTCCCTGGATGCCCAGTATGCTTGAGAAATGGGTTGCCGTAAATGCCAATCAACTGAACCAACACAGACAGTGCAGTGACGGCGATCGTTAATTGTACACTCATCTTGAGGATTGTGATTAAGGATAAGGTAGCAAAAAACTGATTACTGATGTTTCCGAATCGAGTGTCGTACTGGACCAGCTTGAGAAGGAAAACGTCGAAGTCTGTGGGTTCATTGATGAGGCCTATCAAACCCTTTTATATGTTTTTTGAGGCCCTTTGGTAAAATAAAAACATCTCAAGGTTGTGAATGGAAAAGTTTAATGATAGACTCTGTAGATAGAGTCGTTTCAGAGGCCCCATACTCGAACTACGTTCACCAGGACAGCCGTGTTATCATGTATTTGTTTAACTATAAGGAGCGCAACCTATGCCGAAAGAGCAAGCACTGAAATGGACTGACATAATGGCTGCCAGCTGCGTAGAGGCTCTAACCCTATCTGATTGTCTTCCTATCTTAAATGGTATAACCTCCATTTGGAGGCGTGATCCGTACAGACCATGATAGAAAGCTTCTTGCCCTATATATAAGATTTGGAAAATTTCTGACCATATAATCTAATGTTGTCTAAGCTTATACCAACCTTAACTA
Source organism: Fusarium sp. NRRL 52700 (assembly GCA_013396095.1). Taxonomy (NCBI): domain Eukaryota; kingdom Fungi; phylum Ascomycota; class Sordariomycetes; order Hypocreales; family Nectriaceae; genus Fusarium; species Fusarium sp. NRRL 52700. Next base: position 171,105 of record JAAQRM010000447.1, on the reverse strand, counting down.
AGTTTTCATGTCACTTAGGTTAGATATCCTAAGTCTTGTTGCCTCTCGCATCTTGGTTATTGGATGGACATGACATTCACTCAAGAACAGAGTATATGCGAAATCTTAATACAAGGCTGCCCACCTGTGTGAGAGGTGATGCTTCCAATCCTGCGACTTCTCTCCGCTGCCGTAGTAAAGCCTTATCTTGAGATGTGGGTGGCAAGGCATCTCACAATAATGGAGGGCATGCCGAACCTGAGTATTGCTCTGGCCAAGCTCGTGGTTTTGATTCCGATAAATAATTTAATCATGGCATGCGAATGGAGTAGCAGCGCGATCAAGTCGACTGGTACTATCTAGTCTGACCTCCTCGTCGGCAATACGACTCAACACTACCTAGGTACCTAGCCAGTACGTGTGAGCCTAAGGATGACGGAGCGCTCCCGACAATCCCCAGTACCTGAAAGTAGGTCCAGCCGGGGGCAAAAACAACTTCTTTATTAGTTTGGGCCCTCCGGGCCCGCAGCTTTGGCCTTCGATATCAATTTAAACGACCGAAGCCCCTTCTTCATTAGCCTGTGCTTCCAGCTCTACCACCAGCTTCTACCTGCAACAGCAACGGCAACCAAAACCACTCCTTCATTAGCTTAAGCTTTCAGCTCTACCACCAGCTTCCAGTTGCAGCAGCAGCCAAGCCCCTCCTTCATTAGCCTGGGCTCTCAGTTCCATCAACATTACGCCTGCCGAATCCGAAATGGTCTTGAGTGCGACCCCTTTCTCTCTCCATCAGCAATATCTTCCCCCCAGCGATACAACACTTTCGAGTTATTGGTATGTCTCAAGCTCTTCTTACTGTGAATATTGTCTAATTCCAGCATAGAATACTTCTCAAATAATCCAGCAACCAGATCTTGCTCATGATTATTTGCACTACGGCCATACCAGCAACCAACACCCACATGCAGGGTGCCAACTGTGCAATCCTCGAGCACCGATAACCTTCGATGCCCTAATCTGTGGATGACACCAGCCACACCAAACTTCTGGCTATCGATATAAAAAACGCTTAGAGGCCTCTGAAGCTCTCAATCGAGCTCTATGAGCAAGTGTTCATGGATGCTAGCCGCCGGACATCCAGTCATTCTGGACCTCTTTCAGTCAGGGCCTCACACCTACAAGTTACTCTCATAGTCCCTTCGAAAACCCAGTAAGCACCAAGTGGCGACATAATTTGTCGCCTTTCCATTGGATTCCTGGATATCTCAAGTGTTGAGCTTCTCAACCCTATATTGACGGTCGTTCGTGGGTAATGCTGCCCACAAGGCACGCAGTCATCACTTCTGAGGCTCTCAAACGGCGGTATCTTGTTTTTGTTTCCCTCGATATCAGTCCAAAACTGAAGGCTACACTTACTTCCTCATTGTCGTCGACTGTCAGCTTCATACTCACGTTCGCGGGGCTGTTTGTCTCCAAATCCCCCACAACTGCCAGACGCCATTCCTTACATCTCCCTCCCTGGGTTCGCAAAAGTACCGCTTTAATTCTATACCTCCTTTCTTAAGAACGATCACTCGCGGGAACTCCTCCACTTGTCCTGGAGCTTCGACTACGATTTGATATGGCTCCTTTTCGAGAACAGCGTGGTTCAGAAGCCCAACCTTCCATACTCACCTGTGATACTATATCAGCAAGGATGTGCAACCCGCCCTACCTGGGCCATTTGTAGCCGAAATCTAAGCCTGGTGTCTCTTATCCTGCTACCTCCGACATACGTGCGGCTTACCGGTGCCCGGTTATCAACATGTGGTCGCCTTCACTTCGAGAGCTTGGGACACATGACGACTGTATCAGCTCTTGGAATGCCGAAGTTCTTTAAGCATCGTTCCTTTCTAAATCGTACCCTGATGGCTGCACCGCTTCACTCAGCTCAGAGGCTAGGATCAATGGACTTTAGTATGAATCCTCACTTGTGAAGGTTCTGCAGTGGCCAGTGGAATAAATTGGAGTACTTCTCCTGGTCAATCTCTCATCCCATCCTGAAGGGCGCCTATAGTGTCAGAACTGGGTCTGCCGTTCCCGAAGCAACCTGACTATCAGGCTACCTCCTACTACAACGGAACATCACTTTTATGACATCAATGGTGATCATTGGCAACGAGCTCTGAAAGGTATTTGGCAACAACCTTTCACTTCAAGTGGTTTTGTGGGCTTTACCATCGTGCTGCCTTGTGATGTAAAGCACATGGACACTGATTCCCATCCCCTTCAACCCTGGCACCTCTGAATAAATTTCACCGGGACTTTTATCAAACATCACTGACGACCCTCCAAGCAGCCCTCACAAGCACCCTTCGTTTTGCTTTGAAGCTCGTAACCGTCAATAATCGCCTACCTGCCGGCAAATCTAGCCTTCTCGATAGTTACAGGCTGAGGATCTGCAATCTCTCCCGCAAATTCGAGGACTCTTGGCGGTACAGCTGGTTATCTTGCATATACATATATAATGATATCTCCGAGAAACCTCTGTTCTACCCCGGTTCGTTACGCCGTGGCCGAACCCCGTGGCGGTGCTCCTTACACCCCGCGAATGACCATGACAAGAACTCGTGCACCATCACAGCCCACCGTGGCTATTACAAACCTGTTTCAGGCCCAATTCCAACTACAATATGAGCTACTGATAGATTCGATCCTTTCGACATATTTTGTTTGCTCTCTCAATGTTGCGTCATTCCCCGACTCGACATTCTTGCTGCTGTGGGATCGTCAGCTTCCTGTCTCTAAGTTGGAATAGAAGGGCTTGGAATAAAAGAAGTAGGTAGGATCCGAAAAGTGTCTCGTAAACCCCGGTTTCTCCGGCACTGCATTTTATGTATTATATATTAATCTGGGTCTGATTTTGGTCGAGAGTCAAGATGTGAAGGCAACTTGGCCGAGACAGAGGAGACGAATCGGGGATAATGGTTGGAAACGCAATTCCTGTTATCACAAATAAGAATTAAACTCCCAAAGGCTTCATTTTCCTCTGCATGCTAAAAGTTCGAGTATGTTTTTTTCTTTATCAATATTTCCAAACCTCTGACATGTATATTAGCAGCTCCTTAAAGGTTCGTTGGAACTCCCCTGTCGGGTAAACGTGTTAGTTACCATTCGCAGAACTAACAAGACGAAGACAAAACACAACCCCATATTCATCTCAAAAATCACGCACGACAAGTGTAAATAATATCTACATCAGTCCGCACCTCTTGGATTGTTTCTTCGTCATATAGTGAGCTTGCTGGCACTATTGTCTATTTATTGCGCAATACTCACTTGTCATGGGTTCAGCTGTCTATCCAACGATTGAAGTTGGTGACCATGAAGCTTTCATGGAGTTTGCCCTCACCCAAGCCAAAAAGTCACCGCCAGCTGGCAACAAGTTCTGCGTCGGGGCAGTACTTGTAGATGAAGCTAAAGGCAAGGTCTTATCGACAGGGTACTCGCTGGAATATCCGAGAGACTACAAAGGAGATCCCGGTACCACACACGCAGAGCAATGCTGCTTTATCAAGATCGCCGAAGAGCACAACCTTCCCGAGGAACGCATACATGAAGTCCTTCCACCAGATACTGTGCTGTACACAACCATGGAGCCTTGCAATGAGAGGCTGAGCGGCAACATGACTTGCGCGACCAGAATCTTGAGACTCAAAGGCGCTATCAAGACTGTTTATGTGGGCATAAGGGAGCCCGGAACATTTATTGCAAACAATGACGGACAGGACAGACTCGAGGCAAACGGTGTCAAGGTCATGTATCCCGTCGAACATTGGCGCGACAGAATCACGAAGATCTCGATGGCCGGGCATTGAAAGACTTATTTATATGGGTTACGCTAGGATGGAGTAACGGAACGGCCCGCATAAGCCGCTAGAGGTTGACAAAGTCTTTGCTATTTTGAAGAGGGGTGCCATCCATAAATTACGCAACAAAATGTATGATGCAAAGAACTGCTGTCTCATTACATCTTCCCACAGTACTCCTACTTCCTAGATAACTTACCTAGTAGTCAATCTGATAAATGACCGACAAAAGCCAGGAGTTCTTATGTTTGCACGTTGCCAAATCAAATAAGGCTCGTAGTAGTGACGCCGTTGGCCGGTGTCTATACCTTGGTTTCGTGATGGGCGCTTATCGATTAGACCAGTGGGACGATGTTAGTAAACCACGCCATCCAGAATCGCTGTGTAGGTAGGTATAATAAATCTACTCCCTATTCAAGAGCCTGGCCTTGGGCAATGGAAAAATTCGAAGAGACGTGAAATGAATTACAACGATGCAAAGAGCTATGATTTCGGTTCGGGCAACACCAACATTGACCCGGCCGTATTGAGGGGTAAGCGACTGAACTTGGAAGCCCATGAACTTGGAAGATTGTCCCAGTATTGACTGCTTGATAAGAGCTACCCGAGGGGTGTAAAGTCATATCCATCGAGACACATGGTGTAAGCTTCTGGGCGAAGACGGGTCGAATCAATGTTCTTCTCACAGGCGGCGCACCTCAGTCGTTTTTCATCAAAGTCCTATCGAAGGAAATAGGCATGAACATGACAAAGGGAGAATTCCATTCGATGAGCGCGATACATGGAGTCATACCAGAATTCGTCCCAAAGCCCATCGCTTGCGGCACCTATGAGAACATCCCAGACACACACTTCTTCCTCTGCGAGTTTAGAGACATGACGGAGGATATGCCCGACCCTGACGAGTTTGCTTCTCGTCTGTCAAAAATGCACCAAAAAAGTGTATCGCCTACTGGAAAGTTCGGCTTCCACATTACAACTTATGCAGGAAATTTACCCCAGTGCGTGGCATGGGAAGATAGCTGGGAGACATTCTTTGCCAAGTCAATGAGGCAGGCTCTTGACCTGGAGACCGCAGTGAAAGGAAACAGTGATGAGCTTGAGATTCTTTCACAGGCGCTTTTCGAAAAGGTTATCCCAAGGCTTCTGAGGCCTCTGGAGAGTGACGGCCGGACTGTGAAACCTTCGTTGATTCATGGCGACCTTTGGTATGCAAATGCAGGGATTGATGTCGAGAACGACCAACCTCTCGTTTTCGATGCATGCTGCTTCTTTGCGCATAACGAATGTGCGTTCCCGGAATCACCTACCCGACAGAATGTATTGATCCTGCTAACCTGCTTGATTCATAGATGAGTTTGGCCAATGGCGACCCGCTTGTAACAGGTTTGGAGATGAGTACGTCGCTGCCTACAACACATTTGTTCAGATCTCGGCACCCGAAGAGGATTTTGAGGGTCGGCTAGACCTCTATAGGCTGTGAGCAAAGAAGCAAATATATCTCTTTCTAGTCACTGGGACTGACGTTGAGGCAGGAGATTTGACACTCACGTGTCAGCCCTTTTTGTCGACAATGAGACACTTCGCACACAGTAAGGCTATTCTTGAACTGTTGTATCTTTTAGCTCCTAACCGTTGTCCAGGGTTCTTGACGTTATGAGAGACTTGGTTCAGAGATATGGACAGTAAAGTGAAGCAATAGACGATAGTCTGCTTGATCTCGTCAAGCCTTAGATGCTCGGACTGTATCCTATTGGCAGCCTCAAAGCTATTCCTTCAGGTGTATTCCGGCCCCTCTGCATTCAGCATTACTGAAGTGCCTAGTTAAGGATGCGGTTTCTAGTCAACTTTGAACGTGCAACTTCATGAGGGGGAGTTGAGAGGGCTGAAGTCAGTATCGGAGACCAATATTCTGAAGGAACTGAAGAACTCAATCTGAGGCAAGAAACCACAGGACCCCCTTCCTACATGATGTCAAGACTTAGGTAAATTTAGAAAAGCTTAAGCAGGAGTCAGTAGAGCTTTAGACTAGTTAATATGCCTGACATCTATGCTTAGGGCCAGAAGTTGTCTTGCTTTCCGAACTACCTGATAAGTTATGGTCCTAGCTACGTACAAAAGTTTGGTAGTTATTATCGCTTAACGTTGTGTGGTAGCGAGTGTATGTTGGTATGAAGAGAAGAAAATCATTGAGGGTTGGAACTTAATTTATAGTCTCCTCTACTGGAATGGAATCAACAAATCACCTCATTTTGTTATGTACCTTACTGAGAAGCTTGATATATTACAAGACCTTCTCTGAATGCCTTCACAACATTGGATGTTCCCTAATATAAGTTTCGAAAACGTCTCTATTGGTGGTGAGTAACTTACATTTGTATGAACCCTATCGATGTTTGGGCAAGGCAACAGGGAAAAGTATGAAAATTCTATTTCTTACACGATGGTATAAATAGCACTCCTTTGCTACTCGTCCTCACTCTTTTCCCTTTTACTTATCACTAAGAATCCCAGCATCGAACTCCCAAATCGGCAAGTTACGCATCCAATACCAGCTCACCACTGCTTATACCGACATCCTCATTCGAAAACAACAGTCATGCATGTAGCATCCACACTTGGGACCATTTTGGCTATACCTTTCGGCTGCATCCTCAAGATGCTCACCGGCCCTATGCCACCTGCTCCCAGTCATCTCAGCCTCATCCACCGCCTCGAGTACTACCTGTGTCACCACGTCTATAGACAGACACTCTTAGGAATGGCTGTATTCGGGCTGTTTTGGAGTGTGCTCTTCGCGATCGAAGAGGGGCCACTCTGCCTACTCAGGCAATTCAATAGCAAGCAGTTTTTTCTGGAATTCCTGGCTTTTATGGCGGCCATCGCAGTTGTTTGTTTCTTTGCTACAGTATATGGCAGACGCGGATCCCCCGAAGCTGAGGCTCGTGAAGCTGAGGAGATCATCGACCTCTATCTTACTGTCGTGCAGTACTATTGGTACTAACCCTCATCCAAGATGGCATTTTGGGAGGTTGATATACCTTTGTCGGCGACAATATTTGATCGGGTTTGGACACTGGAGGTGAAGTGTCCAAGAAGAATCTTTTCTTCCTTCCAAGTCCTTTACACTGCCTCACCATCACCTCAACACCAGAAATCGAACCACCAGCATATAGACAGCTCTTCAGTCCACCCTGGTGAACTATCATGAAAGCTCAACACAAACTCCAGCAATTGGCAAACGAAACCTGTATCCCGGCCTTGATGTTCAGAACTTACTCCACTTCTCCGAGGCGGATCCCCGACATTGCCGCTGTGGACGGAAACAACAATGGATGGGTCTTCGGTGCTTGGTTGGGCTTAGCTTGAATGAGGAGCGCAAGTGTTGTCAGTCTAGTACAACTATTTCACGACAGGCACAATCGCTAATAGACCGTTCTTATCAATAAAGCACTGTATAATTAATGAAATGGCAAATACAAACAGTGTTTACTACCTGACGCACAAATATACCCACAGATCCTTGAACCAGGCAGATCTCGGGATGATGTTCCTTTTCCCGTTCCCGGCCGCCATTTTCGCCGTCCCACCCCTAAATCATGTGCTACAGCATTCATAAACCATCATAATAGATCAAGGAAAAGCCTGCAAATTCGCATTGCTACTAAACTTCAACAGGACCTTGACTTCGCGTCTTACGTGCGGTTTTCCCAGCAATCGGGGTGGCCTTCTTGTCCTTCTTCGCAGCTTTCCCGTTTTCGTGCTTACCGTTTGGCGAAGTATTCTCAGTGGCGGTCGGCTCATCTGCAACGTCTTCAACGCGAGCCTTCTTCTCCGCACGCTCTTCCGATTCCGATTGCTTTGTCGAAGCGGAGTCGGATGTGCCGTTGGTAGCGGCAGCAGGCTCCTCAGCCTTACGCTTTTCGCCTGCAGCGGCTTCAGCGACGTCGTTGACCTCAGGCTTACCAGCACCGTTGATGCCCGCTGGCTTGTCGTCGGCAGCATTGTCAGTCATAGGGACATCCTTTGGGGCGGAAACAGCAGGCGCTGATGTTGGAGCATCAGTGATGAACGCATTCTCGTCCTCGTTCTTTGGCGCTTCCTTCGGTTCATCTTCGAGGTTGAGCACGGGTCGAGGAGTGCCGCCTGCGGGTGTCATGTTGTTGACGGGTGTCTCTGGAACAGACGCAACCTCGACGGGCTTCGGCAGGGCCCTAAGACCACCGGCTCCCTCAGCTGGCTTGGTGTCTTCCGGCTTGGCGGGCTCCGAAGGAGCTGTTGCGGTGTCCAAAGTGGGAGCGCCGGCCTCGGCCTCGAGGGCCGTGGGTTCAGGTGCGCCGACTAGGGCAGGTCAGCTCAGAATTCCGTGTATAAGCGCAGTGTTGAGCCGCGGAGGTCGAAACAGCCATTGCGAACATGTCAATTGCGAAGAGCTGCATCAGACGCGATGGAAACGAGGCCATTGAAGCGGCTGGCGACGGGACATACCTTTGTCTATAGCTGGAGCGATTCCGTCCGACATGATGATGACGTAACAATTGGTGTCGCAAGTTGACTCTAGCTTATAAGCGGGTGTTTGCGCGACGCAGCGAAGTCAATAATGGATACGAGAGATATTTGCGATATTTCTGAGGCTACAAGAGCGAGGAAGCTTCACAATGTTGATGTAGGAAGGAGGTCAAAGTCGGGGAACGAGACACGAAGAAGGGGAGTGAGCAGAGAAAGGCACGAGGCAAGTCACGACGGTCGGTTCCACAAAGCCATGTCCATCCGCAGCTACCTTGCCTATAGTGCCTAGAAACAGAAGCAGAATGGACAGACAGAGAGAAGCCAGAAGCAAATTGGTAAGGCATGGGTAGCTCCGAGGTCGAGGCGGAGGGCGCACAAACAGCATCGAGGTTCCTTACCCGCGGGGAACGACTGACGGGATACTTGGACAGGATGAGCAAGGGAATTGGAAGAGGAGAAGGCATAGCACGCATTGGGCCAAGGAAAAGCGCCCTTTCGTCACTCGACTGTGACTCCGTGGACTGTGAGGCTAGCCCAAGGAACACCCGTACTTGACGGTGTGAACTCTGTAGATCGGGACGGACTTGGTCGTCGTCTCGGATTGGCTTTTGGTCTCTGGGTCAAGGATCCAAGTGCCCCGTCCTTTTGCTTGCCAGCTGCATTTGCGTGCTTTGCGGGGAACAAGAGGAAGCTTTGGTGGGTCGGGAGCTCCTCGAAGGAACCACAAGCTTCAATTGTAAGCCACCGATCTGGGAAGACAGAGGACTTGAGGAAGTGTGGACCGCCGGAACCAGTGCGACACAGGACGGGCTTAGTACCGGTACTTGGTTTTGCTGGGGAAGTGGACGCGAGGTCGGCGGAGGCGAAGAGGAAGAGAGGCTCTGTGTTCAGTACCTTACCAGACGGTAAATGTCCAGTGACACAAGGAAACGTTCTTGTTCAACAGCATTAAGTCGTGGTTGATATAGATCAATCGGCCGATGACCCAACAAACTGACCTCAAGTGACCAGCAAAGCCTCTGCTGTCTCAAAGGCTGACCAGCATGACGCAGAATTGACAATCGCACGCAAGCCCTGCAACCGACCTGCAAGTCATGCCATGGTCCAAAATCAATCCATGTTAGCAGATCGGCATCGGCCAAACCAAAGTTTGTACCTCACCAGCCACAACAAGTCTCCCACAGCCACAGCCAATTCAGGGGCAGCCATCGTGAGCTTAGTCACCCCTGTCTATCCCCAATCGCCAGCTTCAAGGTGTCCCCTTGGAGTGGCTTGACGCGAATAACGACGAGACATCCAACAAACGCGATTCCCCAAATTTCCCACGCTCATTTTGTCGTTCGCGATCGAACTTTGATCGTTCTTCTATTCAAGTCGCTTTCCCATTTATTATCCTTCTTCGAAACGATACCCCCTTCTAATCGCCCGCCATGGCCACAACTAAGAACAAGTACTCGGTTATCTTGCCAACCTACAATGAGCGCAAGAACCTGCCCATCATTACCTGGTTGTTGAACCGCACCTTTACTGAGAAGTCAGTACCCCCTTCCATGTAAATTTGACAGGCAAAGGCTAACCCGAACAGCAACCTCGATTGGGAACTCATCATCGTCGACGACGGCTCCCCCGATGGAACCCAAGAAATTGCCCAGCAGCTCGTCAAGGTCTACTCCCCCCACGTTGTCCTCAAGCCCCGCGCTGGCAAACTCGGTCTCGGAACAGCCTACGTCCACGGTCTCAAGTTCGTCACCGGCAACTTCGTCATCATCATGGACGCCGACTTCTCCCACCACCCCAAGTTCATCCCTGAGATGGTCGCTCTCCAGGCCAAGGGCAACTACGACATCGTCACGGGTACTCGCTACGCTGGAAACGGTGGCGTCTTTGGTTGGGATCTCAAGCGCAAGTTCGTCAGCCGTGGCGCCAACTTGTTCGCCGATACTGTCCTCCGCCCTGGCGTGAGTGATCTCACTGGCAGCTTCCGACTGTACAAGCGTGCTGCGCTGGAGAAGGCTATTGCTAGCACTGAGAGCAAGGGATACAGTTTCCAGATGGAGCTTATGGTGCGCGCGAAGGCTATGGGATGCACCGTTGCCGAGGTTCCCATCTCGTTCGTCGATCGTCTTTATGGAGAGAGCAAGCTTGGTGGTGACGAGATTGTTCAGTATGCCCAGGGTGTCTTTAACCTGTGGCTCAAGGTCTAAGAATGGGAATGACATGCACAAAAGGGACACATCTTGTTGGATGTGGGCGTTTGGGGAAGTATAGTACCGTTTAATCTAATACCACGTTTCTTCGTCAATTGATGCCATCCCCGACTGAACCAGGAGTCCTATCTAACTCGCCGCCTGGATATACTCTACATATTACGGCCTCCAGTAACCATGATGGTCTGACCTGAGACATACGAAAACAATGGACTCGCCACAGCCAGAACAGCGCTCGCTGCCTCGGTCGCAGTTCCGGGTCTCCTCAGTGGAATATCTGCATGGGCATTATCTCCCGCCGCCTCCGTCTGCTTTGTCGGAATACCCAGTGCAATTTTCTCACCATCTGGCCCAGTAACAAACGCACCATCTTCCTTGGCCGCCGTCAGTCTTGTGAGAATATGTCCAAAGGCAACAGTATTCGCTCTCACGCCGAAGGAGGGACCCCACTCCTTTGCAATCGTCTTTGTGAAGCCTGTGATACCCGCCTTTGCAAGAGAGTAATTGAGCTGTCCCGCGTTGCCGTGCACTCCAGACGTAGACGAGATATTGACGATGCACCGAGGGGCGCCGTCGCGTACACGGAAGTAAGGCGCTGCTGCGCGGACGAGAGTGAAAGGGGCAGTACAGTGAAGAGCGAGAATAGTGTCCCACTGTTTGTCTGTCATCTTGTGGATGACACCGTCCCAAGTGTAGCCCGCGTTGTTGACAATAATGTTAATCTTTCCCTCGCCAAATTCGGCTGCCTTCTTGATCAGATCATTGACGTATTCTGCCTTGAGAATATCTCCGGGCACAGCTATAGCCTGGCCGCCATTCTTGTTGATGTCATCAGCAACGGCCTTGCACTTTTCTGTTCGTAGAGTCAGATAGATACCCTTGTTTCGTGAGAAACGGATAAGGCCACTAACCCGCGTCGATATCTGCAACAACGACTTTCGCGCCCTCTTTAGCGAAGAGCCTGGCAGCTTCTGCACCGATTCCCTGGCCGCTGCCTGTGATGATCGCTACCTGGCCAGCGAGTAGGCCTTTGGGGTAGTTGAGATGACCAGCGAGTTGACTAACACGGTCCGACATGTTGATTTACTGTGTATTGATTATGCTATTGGGTCATACAAGTGAATTATAAGAATAATGAACAGGACTAGAAATCTTGGACGTTTCCCCGGATTCAGGTCCTTTAATGACCCCCGGGATCGACTAGATCGACGTATTTGAGCCGAGGCTCAATGGCGGGCGGTATGTGGGGTAGCTCCGGGCTTGACGGGGGATAACATCAGGGAGCAAAAAGATCCTGATCTCGACCTCGGCTGTTAAAAACATTCAGTCTAAGACTGCATTTAATCCGCGGTGAAAATGCCTAAGAAATCCTGGATTCCTTAACTATTTTGTCACTTTGGAAAAGAGGTCCAAGGTTTTTTTTTGCACCCTCCCCTGGAGATGTGATATATCAGCCTTGATGATAAGTTATACCTTGGTTGAATTTCGGTATTGTCTGTATAGATATATCATTTCGGCACTAAGATAGAGGCTTCCATCGTCTAAATGAATTGGTATTGGTATACTAAGAGTCTTGCTTTAGTTGATACATCCTCTCTGAGATTTACCAACTGTACCATGCCCCTAATTACACTTCGTGATGAAGCTTTCTAGGTTTGCACACTTTCTCGTCTTCAGGGTTAGATAGAAATACGAAAACTGTAGTTGAGGGCTCACTGCAATAAATATCATCTAAAATCTTGTAAGCTTTAGGTTCTTTTCGTCCAAGTTCCTTAGTATGGATGCTTCCATCGACTCGAAGCACAACTATCCATCATGTCAACGACCTCCGGAAGCTGTAGCTTGCTGGAGCTTCCAGTCAATGTTCTGATGTACATCCTCGATTACACAGAGCTTTGCGACTTGTACTGGCTCTCACAGACCTGAAAGGCTATGCGGCGCCTGGCAAAGAGGGACTTCCACAGCCTAATCAACACCAAGGCTGAAGACAAGGCCGAGTTCTTGTTTGGTCTCGCATACGTACTGCCGAACCACTATTTCTGCGGCCAGTGTTGCCTGCTTCACTCTTTCAACAGTCGTGCCTGTTCAATAAATTCCTCTTACTCCCGGGATCATTCGTTCAACCATCGGGACATTGCGTTCGGTTATGACTTACAATCCCATCACGTTCAACTGGCCTTGAAACACGACCGTCTTGGAGGATTCTATGGCAATGCAGCTGAGAAGGTTATGCGGCCTTATTAACAATCGTGCTCTAACGGCCTATCGGGACTGGACATACACTTCTCTGCCACGCCCGAGATCAAGAATGGCCATTTTCTCCTACATGAAGAATGGCAACTCCCGGCTCACTTCCCTCCATTAAACATGCGCTCGATAGTTTACGTCCCTATATGCAGCCACCTGGGCCTTTTGGGCTATAGGCCACTCGATAATTCCCCTGCCGCGGTCTCTGGGACATCATGGTCTTTGATGGGCCATGCAACGCACGACTACGGTTCCTTTAGTTAAATGGATGAGTGGAAGAGGCGCAGTCAGCAAATACGCATAGATCAGATAGACTTTGTTTTCCTTGAAAACGATTCAAGAGAGTTTGAGGCGGCCGACCCGCGTCCTTTTCAGTCATTGATCGGTTTGATTTTTGGGCACCCTGACTAAGATGTGTTGTTGATGTATCGCGTCTACAAGACATAAGAAAATTTGGGACCCATGTCCTACGGGATGAAATAACATGGGCAAGCTTGGTACATCTGCGCAGGCCTTGAGACCAATCAACCTCTGGCACACTGTTTTAGTATCATGGATTCTTGCTCCCCGGGGTCTCGGTACCTAAGTATATGATATATCTGTTCAGATTATACAACTATAACTTGAAATCGCTGTTTGTCTTTTCCCAGCCTGCAGTCGAAGCCTCCAGGCCAGCGACCCTCTCTGTAAGCTTCAGCTTTAGGTTCTTATGCCTCTCGGTGCACAGCTCGTACATAGTTGATAGATTAAACAACAGCGTATGAGACGATAAGCCAGATTCCACAAGGCCCTCCAATATTGCGCGTCCCTAGGAAAGTTTAGTACACTGGTCAGCACATGCATCACAGATGAGCATACCTCCTGTATCCTCCCAAGATACAACAAGCACACGGCTGTGTTAACGCCGACCATCTCGTCATCCAAGCTTTCTTTCAGTTCCTTCCACGCTTCGAGGGCTGTCTCGTACTCTGCGTCAGCCATGTCACAGAGTGCCAGGATTAGCTTTTCGACGTTTTCGTCATTCTCCATAGCTTGCCGTGCGCAGGACCTTGCGCTTTCTACGTCACCCAAGTGTAGCCACAGAAGTGCCTTGGTGAGTGCCATCTTGCCATCACCTCGATCCCGCAGGGTGCTGAGGTGATGCGCTGCGCCTGTCAGGTCTTCGAGCTCAATCAGAGCTCCAGCGACTTGAATACCAAGATCGTAAAGACGAGCCTTCCAGAGCTCTCTTGCGGAGTTATCGTGCTGGGCTGCTGCCTTGCTGATACGATCACGAGCTTCGCGAGCCAGGTCGTGGTAACTCATGACGGCTCGACGATAATCGCCGAAGCCAAGTGACTGAAGGCGTACATTGAGAACTCTTAGTTCCCAAGGCACTAGGTGCTCTCCAGTGGTTTCGTCTACATACCTCCTGATGTCGTTGAGATCTTCCAAGGCTTTGACCTCCTGAGCAGCCAAGGGAGTCGCATCAATCAGAGTAAGACATGCTAGTCGAGTGTAAAGAAGCTCAAATATCCTCTTAGAATCCGTGGGGTTTGTTCCCCCACTGGCTCCAGAGCCTGTGAGTTCTTGAACAGCAGCTATAGCTGCCGCTCTGAAGTGACCGCTGGCAAGGAGCTCTTCAATGGGAGCCTCAGGATTGGGCTGCTTCTGTGGGTTACGAAATGCGACAGGGACGTTGAGAGGCGTCAAAGGGTGGTAAATCTCTGGCCTTAGAAGAAATGAAAAGTCTTTGGGTCTAGCTTCTCCGAGTTGCGAGACTGGAGTTGCTGTAGATGAGCGCGGATGTGGCGATGATATCCTATTGCGGTGCGTAACCACCCGCTGAGGGGTCGTCGCTTGTTGAGGTGACAATAACGGGTCACTAGAGTAAGTTGTCAACCTCAAGTCGTGATCTAAACGATAGAGATTTACTCACTCATCAAGATCAAGAGGTCCTTTCGTAGAGGATCTCGGTCGGGCTGGGACAGAGTTAGCCGTGTCGCACCGGTATCGCTCATGTTAACAATGCTCATTTGGAGACATGAGAGGAGAGGCCACGCTGATACAGCATCAACGTGGCCCACAGGAATCATTCTGAGGCGTACTCTTGGTGATGGACTTATTTCTGGAGTGCCCTTGACTCCCTGTTCTTTGCGGTTCACTCATGGCCTCGTATTTGATGAAACTATCGATGCCCTTTGATGAAGGCAAGCCTGTGACCTTGCTGTATCATGGTGTGTTCGGATAATCACCGGGAAATACATTCCGACAATGACAATTCACGACTTCGCATCATCAAGTAGTGAGAACTCAAATGCGAATCATTCTGAAGTTACAATGCGAAAAAGTCCACAACTCCTGAATCTACCCGAAATGTTCAATCATAGCAGACCACCCATCCATGCGCGAACTTACCAATCGCCAACAGATCTACCTACCATTCTATCTACCGTCTCCAAGGGGGGGGGAGAAAACTCAGGACTTCAATTGAAGATGATAAAAAGACTTACGTGACTTGGCATAAATTGGGTTTAATACCCTAAATTAAGGTCTAATGTTTTCGTGCTTTATGAGGCGTATCACTTCACAAACCTCACAAGCTCTGGTCATTTGCCCACGACAGACCAACCAAACTATCCCTGTGTTATAGCTAATGCTCTTCGATCACACGCGCACTTATAAGCTATGTTGTTATCGCAAAATACAAACAACGGAATCTTCCAGAATCAGTGGTATTTGCGATTCTTACATCCCTTGACACGCGAAGTAAACCCAAGCTTGGCCCGGCCGAAACAGTACAAACAGAGACCTTTTGCTTTCACTTCGTTCGTGAGCTTGTGGACACGTTGTTCTTCGATCGCCACTGATAAAAATTAGTCTTGGGTTCACGCTAATGGCACAAGACCCGTCCAGCCAGCTGATCCTGGGTTGGAAGAAGGGAAGTTTGACAATTGGTGGATAGCTTACAGCAAAGTCGAAGCCCAAGCTCCTTGTCGGGCATGCCTGTGACGTAACTCAAGTGAGAAGGTTGAAGCTGCTTTACGAGTTTCTTGCTAAAGGCAAAGAAAGCATCGGGGTTTTGCATCCAGTAGGCGGCAGTTGTAAGTTGCCACGTCTCTTCAGGGTCATCTGCCCAAGCATACTTGGCAAACCAATACATCGAAGCGAAGGTAAATCGCGATACCAAATCGTATTTATCAACAAGGATCGAAATCTTCTGGATGTCTTCGGGGTCACAGTCTTGTGTCGAAGGGTTGGACCCGTATAGCACGAGGATCGTGTTGTCGAAAGCGAGGGGATCGTCATCGGGGAGCTCGAGAACCATTTCGGGGTCTCCAGGCTGTCGACTTCGCAAGCGATCGCCTTCTTCGAAGTTGGGCCCAAACATCACCGCAAATACAGGCGATATCTCGCACAGGAAGGCTGACGCAACTCTGAGGAGAGTTCTGTGGGGACCAACCGCGAGGATCAAATCGCCGCCTGGGATCAAGTCTCGGACAAATCTGTGCTGGGCCACAGTCTCGTTGGCCTCTTCTGGGCTCGACATGACTGACTGATCAGGGGTAAGATCCATTTGTGACCAAGCGTAGCGAGCACCTTGAAAATAAGAAGAAAGGGGGGTGTTGGTGTTGCTCGGTGTAGCAAAATGCTCAGCGGGGCTCATGTTCTTGGGTTCTGGAAGAGGAGAAGGCTGCTTGCCAGAGTGTTAGGCCAATTTCCAGCCAAACCAAGGACACGGTCTTATAATTGGGTGGACTCCCTGGAGGGGAGTGATTCATGATCATCACTGACCTCATTGTCGTAGCATCACTTCCTCACATGCGCTGCGCTTCAGCCTCGACAAGGCCAGAACCGTGAAAATGTGCAAGAATTTGGATACGCGTCTCGAGAGGCTTAAAGAGGCTAAAGTTGAAGTCCAAGTCCACAATCTGATTTCCTCAGATTTTGGGAGTCTATTCCGAAGCATATGCCCGCCTTCTGGAAGTCTCATATTCATGGAACCTTAGTGATAAGGTACCATGCGACCAACCGTTGACTCTGGTAATCCTCTCTCATGGTCCGTGACTATCTGCATATCGTATCAGCGAATGAGTGGCATTTCTTTCGGCTTTTCGTCTTCATGATTCCCGTCAGTGCCTGAATGACGTACATGCACTAGGCCAGGGGAGGCAATACACCCAGGCCTCTATCCTAGATACCAGACAAACCTGATCATACAGACTTAGGGAAGCTCACATTAGGCCCTTTTGACGCCTTGTTTCAACGTCACATGTTTTCTTGCTCCCTAGGGTCAGGTTGAGGATGTCTTCAGGGCTCATACAAAGACGGGGAAGTACCAGCAATTGACAGTTCCAATCACTTCTCCTTTCATTGTGTGGCAGTCGTTGGTTTGCAGCCGGTTGTTATTGTTCACTGCGTTGATCTGGCCGTGGATTATCACTCGTTATAAGTCATTGTTCGAGGTGGCAACGGGGTCTTGTTGGTCGCTTTGCGTTTCGTTACTGTGCACAACTCTGGTTTGGGTCTCTATGATTTTGTCAAATTTTCTCAGAGAGTCGCGTTCTAAACTGTCATTCTTCATTGCCGTCGTGGTGTCCGAGACCGGCTGCCAGTTCTCTCGTCAACGCTTCTCCCATACAGACGAGGCCGTCGTCGTCCTTCTTGTTTTTGTTGGTCGACTTTTCGCTCTTCAACTTTCTTAATCGTAAAGTTCTGAGCAGACTTTTCTAGTTTATACTACCTGTCCGTGCCTATGCTCTCAAATTTTCTTCTACCTCGTCCAATCCCTGATTCTTCTTTCCCACACAACCATTGGTCTTCTCGAAGCGAAACTTTTTGTTTCTTATCACTTTATTCAGGTCCTTTTATCTGTCTGGAGCGCTCCGTCTTTTCCTCTTTCATCCTCACGAGCCCTGTCGATACCCAGCCACATTCCCAAGTCACACATACGACTCCCGATATCTCTAAACCATCACAATGCCGATCCCAAATCCCACTCCTGAATCCTGTACTCCACGGCCAGACTCAAACCAGAGTATGCCAAACCAAGAGAGTACAGGCTTGGTTGAGGGTAGAAACCCTACTCCTCACTCCTTTCGTTTTACTGACCATGCTTTAGGGACCCAGAAACTCAAGCAAGACATAATAAGCGACGGTAATCTTGTACTTATCGTCGGTGAGAGTGCAGAGCGGTTAAGAATCACAGATCAGGTTACCCACGCGTGTTCAAGTGTTCTTGCGGGCATGCTTGATTGACGCAATATCACTGACGCTGACAATACAGGTCGGGTTCGTGAGCTTAGGCTTCCAAACGACAGTCCTACCGCGGCTCGAAACGCATTTGGCAGCATCTACTTTGGCAATCCCCATACGGACGATCTGTTACCGGCAGAGATCTACGATGTGGTCATGTTTGCCAGGAAGTATAAGATGATTCCCGAACTCAGGAAGGTCGCCCCAAATTGGTTCCGTCAAAGATTTTGCGGCCACTGCTTTTATCCTGTGCATCTGTTCTTTGGTCTGGAAGAATGTTGGCACCTAATGATGGCAGCGCATTACATGCGTCTCGATGATCCCAATGTGTCCCCTCATCTCCGTTTTGCATTCTCCAAACTGAGCGAGAGACTGGTGAGGGATAGAATCCCATATCACAACGCCCGCTTACTAGAACCGGGGCCAGAGGCTCACGATATTGAAGTCGATATCTACTGTAAGAGACTCACCCACCTTCAAAATGTATAACTGACTTGAGTGGAACCCAGGCTCGATTCGCGAGGCCAGGCGGGAGTATGCAACGGAAATGTATCAGCGTCGTCAATTTCGCTGTGTGGGAGGCGCTGTACCATGCACCGAAACAATACTTACATGGCGTTACGGAAGATTCGACATGTGTCAGCCTTTAACATAAAGAACCTGGACAATTATTTCAGCGGGATTCGAGAGGACTTCAAATCGTCGAGTGCCAAAATCTTCACAGAATATACCAAGAGTTGGAGGAAGTTCAAAATGAGACAAAGTTGAGTTATTGGGCTCTTTCATCTTGACTTGAATAAGCAATAAGTCTGATCTTATTTTACCTAGACTGCTTTTTTCTCTGAGGCATAGAATGTTATTGGTTACCCCCTGAGTGTCATAAGAACCAACCAGTAGACGATGTGAGGAGAGATTGAACACAGAGCTCGGCTTGAAGATAGCAATCACCCTTTTGCTTCCTGCCACAGTACCAAACTGATTGACAATTGAACTCTTCAGCAAACCTGTAGGATCTATGCACCGAGTTGTTTGGTGTTGGCCCCATGCAAACTTGATACCTAAGCTCGAGAACAAGCAACGGAAAGCTGTTTCATACCAATCTTATCGTAACTCATATTGGAGATTGGCAAGAACAGAGCACCAAGATTGATTAGAGGCTCATGATTGCATCAACTTGGACTTGCAATCTAGCATGACGGCAAAACATCTGAGGTCGACGGGCGAGTCACGTCCGGCGGTCAAGCAATAAATCATTCACTGCCAACTGCCAGCATCTCTCAGCCAGCATCTGAGAGGTGCCTTCAGACTGAGCCAACTTCTTCAAAACGGACATTCGCCAAGATGAACACTTCGCCCCCCATTCTCGACGCCGACGAAGGTAATGTTCCCGGTATGTTACAGTGGTATTCCATGATCCAGCTTTGATATCACTAACTTTTTAAGTAGCGGATTCTGTCACCCAAATCACTCCCGACGGCAATGTTATGCTGGTGGTTGGCCCGAGCCAGCACAAGATTTAAGTCTCCTCGCACTTCCTGAAACTCATTTCCCCGGTTTTCCGAGCTATGCTTGATGGTCCAATGAAAGAAAGCCAAGCCCTTGCCAGTAGATGTAAAGATGACGGCGCCGTTGAGATTATTCTCCCTGAGGACAATGAAGCGCCCATGGAGCAGATATTGGTCACTCTTTACGGCGCAGACCCAAGCGTCACGAAGTTCTCGATGAGTGAAGTCAAGGAGATCGCAATTGTTGCAGATAAGTACGGAATGGCCGAGCGTCTCCAAGTATTCGCATCTTTCTGGCTCCTCAACGCCGCCAAGACCAATGATAAAGAGGTTACCGAAAATGACTGGAACACGTTGGTTGTGGCATATATCCTCAAGATTGACTGGGCATTCTTCGCCATGACTAATAAAATAAAACCGAAGAGCACTAGCTTGCTCAAGTTCATAGACCGCTTTCATGACAAGTATACTGGTCTTCGCTTTGGAAGTAAGCCAAGAGCTATTACACGACACTCACAGATGCTGACAGCTCTAGTGGCTATTGAAGAACTGCGTAAGGTCGCTTTTCAGGTGCCTCATGAATGGGGTTCTATTAAGGAGATGGGTCTTTTTCTGTTCTGCTTTTCTCATGCTACCGGTTCTTTCACCCAGCAGTGTGCCAGATGTAACTATCCTGATCGTCATTATATAACGCAGCGGCTGTGAGTAAGGGAAATTTGAGATGAGGGTATCAGTCTTTGGAAAGAACAAAAGAAAAAAGGATATCTTACAGAGGCTTGAAGTTGGCCCGGCTGTCAAAAACAGTCAGACTTGTCTAGTGTGGCCAAGTCATTTCATACCCTGTTTCCTATTACCACTTTACCATCAACCCTTACGGTGGTTGCCGCAAAAATGTATACTATCGTTCACATGTCCATTTACTGTCTCACTTATTATATACCATTTACTGTCTCACTTATTATATACCATGTTCTGACATGCATCAGTCACTGGCAGCCAAGACTCAATGATGTCTCTGTGAGCTCACGATTCTATGCTTCAATGGTTCTTGTCGTCACTCTAGCCATTTGTATCGGTCTCTCGTTTTTGTCGTTGTCAGCAATCGTTGTGGGCTAGAATTTTGCTACGGAAACGAGCCATAGAGACTGTTCAGGGTCACAGCACCAAGTGCCGGCGTGGTTGCTAACACCCGGGCTGTCGATCAAATGTTGTAGTGGCAGCGACGAAACAGTCTATACAGAGTCCGATTGCTTAGTTTCTGTATGCGTATGTCAGTCTGGTCCGATACGATTCTTGATGCCGAGTCCGAATCGAGAAACTGAAAGCGTGCTTGTGGCATGTTGCATTTACACTTATACAATATGGAGCTGGGTCGACTTCATTCTGGTCTGGGCTCTGAGACGTTTGAATAGGTCAGATAAATGCTGGTGAGACGATAGTTTGCCTTGTCCAGTCCAAGTCCGAACACTTTTAAATATTTCTCATCTGCCAGTTAAGACTAGATGAGACAAGGTTTTTCTATAGAGGCGAAAATCGCTTGCGTGATTGACGTTGTCGATGAGCCCTGAGGACCCCAAATTTGCTACTCGATATCCTTATGTCGTCTAAAGAAACTTGGTGATTCCTCCCTGCTTGTGGGTAACCACAGGTGCCGCGTTGTGAAGCGACAACCGGCCTGCCGTTCAACGAAGCTCTCCTTGGCTGTAGAGGAGCAACCAAGGCCGAGACCTATATCTCAGTGGTTCGTGAAGTTCTCTAGCCGCACGGATTCGATGGCCACCGTCCTAATCAGTGCTGCTATCATGACCTTGTCTGAAAGATGACTTACTGGCCAACTTCAAGCTAAGGTGCTCGTCCGGCGTTCCCAGGTCATCCTTGAGAACAGAGGCATCGGTTCAAATCAAGAACTTTCTTATTTGAAAGAATTCCTTTCCATTCAGAATAGATAGGCGGCCACTGGTAGGTCCCAGGCGGCTTGCCGGTCTGGCTGGGTTGATGTCGCCCCTAGGCAACCTAACCCGATGGCCGCCATTGGACGGAACCTCGCCACCATGTCATACTTGTCTGCCAGGACCGACACGCCTCGGATATCCCGAGGCTCTGCAGTGAGGCACTCGGGGTCTGACCCATAGAGCGCCCGGAGCGCAACTATCATTAAGTCGAGCTGCTCCGCCGGAAGCTCGGTTCCGTTGCATCGGAGGAATGGACCGCCTCGCGCTCGAGCATCGGTAGGGCCAGCGTCCGTTCGAAGGCGGGCGAGATAGGCTTCCGAAATGAAGCAGTGATCACCTCCGCTGTCCTGGACTTACCCAGTACAAGGACGACATCCGGATTATGGTGAATTCTTCTCATAAAACGGTTAGTCTTCTTCCTCCAGCTTGACCTTCAATCCACATACCTGTTACGAAGTGAGCTTAGGTGGTTGAAGATATGCTTATGCAAATATCGTGGTAGTATTCAAGGTTCGAGGAAATGATCGTGCGGATATCCTGGGAGGGCCTCTTGAGGATCCACGATGAAATTTGAAGAGATGAAAAGAAAGTTTGTAAAGGGCAGAGAAAAGCTTAGGGGAGGGGAAAGTTATCTAGCCTCGAGTACTAGATATTAGGCCCTTGATTCATCATTCTATCTGCCAGCTAGTTCCAGCTGCTAGAACTTTTACCTACCTATATAGTATTTACTTGGAGTATCGTCTTGTCTATTGTTAAAATCTGCTGACCTCTGATTGTAATATACTAGTACTAATACTTTCTGAGATGGTGTGGTAAGCATTGTCGCTTCATCTTCGCTACGATTGTCGTCATTTAAGGCTTCAGTGAGATTCAGGATTGTCCATCACGACTTGAGACAATTATTGCTGCCCAGCACCACTTGCCATCGTCACTACTTGTTCAAAATTCTTGGGGAAACTATTTGTATGCTACTTGAGCGTATTCTTTTACAATAGTCGTTTTTGTAACTGGATCGGTTCAATCATTCGGTGAGAGTGTCTGCATCTTCGCCTTCTCAAATTATGTTGTTGTATGTCCGATGGTCTTTTGCTAAGTAATCGGACAAGGCGAAGTCACCAACAACCTAGCGTCCTCATCGGTCTTCTTACGATTATCTTGTTGATATTACGTGGACTTTCAGACTCATCTGTTTGAGAAGTCAAAATTGTGTTTTTCTGTTTGTCCAGCTTCTTCTTACATGATTGCCAACAAGCCAGACCTGTTTGACCATGCACATGAGAAACATGACAGGTTCAATGCTGTTGTGTAACTACCTAGATTTTGACCGCAATGACCAATCTTCCTTACTTAGACCTAAGGTATTGAGGAACAGATAGAGTGCAGGCAGTTTAGCTCGTCTTAGCCGGTTCCATCACCTAAGATGAAGTACAGGAGTCTATTTCTTGTGCTCCGGACATGCGTTGTCCGTCCTGAAACAACGGAGACATAAGCCATTGATCATATTTGCCACATTGCTGATTTCCTGTCGAAGGTCATCGTGGACCGCGACACAGTTTCCACACGAGCCTCCATGTAGGGTTCCATGTAGACTCAACCAATTACCCAGGTCTGATAAGACCTCATCAATGCGGCCAAGAGACACTCCGGGGCCCAGGAAGCAGATCCCATAACCACTTTCATGCGTGAGTTCGATTACGTAGTCGAAATAGGCCATCGTTCCAGTGCGACAGATGTTACAACCAATGATGTAGGGGAGCTCGCTGTACACCAACCCGGTCACCTTGCTCTGGACATCAGCCCTTTCTTCTTGGAGCTTTGCTGTTTAGCGCGGGTCAGCTTGAACTTAGGAGTCAACCCAATCCATGTGATCTCACCTGCAAGTTTGTACACATCTTGCCCCAGCACGCTATTCTTAACCAGCTTTTCAGTTTCCGAGGCGCTGGTCAAGAACGATCCTTCGGTGCAGAGAAGTTTCCTGGTGACAGTTTTGAAGGAAGTCGAATCTTTACTCTGCAAGCATACCAAGGCCATAAGCCAGAGATCCTTTGAGTCGCAAGTCTTGGAAAGCACGTTGTTTAACCAGAAGATGAACGAAAGTTGCATGCTGTGCTTCATGTCGTACTTGTCGAGGATGGTCCAGACTTTCGCAATCTCAGCGCATGTAGGGTTCCAGAGCACCGTGGCAGATTGACAATGAAGAAACCGACATATCCATCCAAAGCAAAGTGAACTCTCTTCTTCAGGTAGTGGGATCTCGAAGGGGTCGTTTTTGGTATTAGCGGCGGCCAGAGCTTGGCCCTCCATGAAGTTTGGACCGAGCATTGTATCAAATACAGGTGAAGCACCTTTCATGACCGCAGAACGAACGCGCACGCGTGTATCATTGTTGACGACGAAAACAACATCTCCATCTGGCGCAAAACTCTGGAAATCAGGGGGGATGCGGTACTCTTTCTCTTTGTCATGTTTCTGGCGCTTGGCCCGAGGAGCGGACATGATGAATAGTAGAGGGGGCCCCCTGTTCTATGGCAGGAGTTTGAGGAGGTAACATTTGGACAGGGGAGCAAGGAGAGGAGAGGAGAGGAGAGGAGAGGGACGTGCTTGTTTGGGATATGGGGCAGCGGCTGTGAAATGACGGTCCAACCAGGCCAGCAATATTAGCTGTTTGACAGTGGCGGCGCTGAGCAAGTACTAGAAATGATGCCTCCAGAGGGAAAGTGAACGAAAGCAAGCTTCAATAAGAACTCTATACTATCCGTTAAAGAAGAATGGATATCCTATCACAAGCACACCCTTTGTGCTTTATTGTTGGGGAAATGGATGAACAGGAAGAGTTAATAAGGAAATCTATATCTATCATAATAGATAAGAAGAGCCAACTAAGGAAAGACTATTGTGGAATAGGCATAGAAGCGGGATAATGATGCGGAATCGGTGATCTGTTGGCTTCGGTATACCTTAGGTGAGTGATGATTTCTCGACCCTTTGGTTATTGAGCTAGTCAACGGGGATAGCAATGATCAAGACGAAGCTTTAAAATGTTACATGGCGAGCAGATTGTGTTGTTCCTGTGATTTACACCGGTTTATGTGCAAAGCAGCGGTATCTCACAAACGATTTAAAGGCTTCCTAATTCTCAACTCAATTGAACTACCTGAGTCTTTTTATCACTCAAAAAGGGCTCTTAAGTTTCTTCTCTTGGTGAAGGAAGGCAAGAAAATGTCCTAATATCAATTGCCCCGAATGCCCTGTCATGTTAAACTTGCCAATTCTATTTGTCGTTTTGATCCAGGCCCTATTCCCTCTTCTCTCCTGACCAAACTATTTTTCTTTTTTTATTTATCGTAGATAAGGCCAAATATGAGCTCAGTGTTTGGCCTTGTTACAAAGGAGGGTTATGATTTCTTCCTAGAAGAAGTTGAGCTTCCTGGAAGCTTGTGGGATCAGTTGTGTTTGCATCATCGGCACGCTGCCTACCAAAACGGCCATAGTCCCTATTCTCAAACTCACTCTAGAACTTTTTAACTCATTACCAGTCACCCGATCCTTCCCTGAGCTTACAAACTTCTTGTCATTGAACCGCCGGAGAATCAGCAAGTAAATGACTTCGACTGGACACGCCCACACAACATTTGAAGCGGCAAAGGACATCAGTATGCTCTAAAAGATCGATCCAGATGGCCACTTCATTTTGGTTTTGAAGATGATATAGAAAAACTCCAAGTTCATTGACCCCTACTGAAGCGCGCCTCGCCCACCTTTGCGGCAATGTTGGGGACAACTTCAGAGAAGGTCGGATGCTCCAAGACGCCGCCCTTCAAAACAGCCAGGCTGAAATTCCGTTGCCCAAAGACGATTAAATCCGTATCCTTCATGAACTTGTCATTGCCATCTTCGTCCCATTTGAGATATGGGTTAGGCGACACAATAACCAACATACCAGCACGGAGGACCTCTGATACTCTTCAATTCAAGCCACATAATGACTCTAAAGCCTGTGTCTCAGCTTTTGAGCAATAGCTTTATGATGTTACATGAAATCCGTTCATGTCTTTGGTCGTTTCAGCCGTCGTTTCAACTCCAGCACCTGGTTCCTGACAGTGCCCATTACAAGCTGCTTTACTGCCTTACTATCGTGGCTTCGGAGACGAAGCTCGATGGATATCCTTTTCTTGTTTTTTATTAGAGTTGTCGAGTTTGCACAAAGGTTTAGCTTAATACCTATTAACTCAGTTCCTTGCAAGCTTTGGCGAAAGGTTCATCTCAGTGTTTGGCACTCATAAAATCCCATTAGACTCTACTTATCCTCTCTCCTGACTTTTTCTTCTTTTAAACACACATCATCCACCAAGAATCCATCAATCAACTATATAAATTCAAGCTATTCATCCAGATATCATCACCGATTCTATCTACTAGATCAGTCAGACCGGGCGACTCGCCAAGCTTTTCGATCGGTGAAGACAATGAGGGTACAAAAAGCAGCCATGCCAGGCATTATTATACATGTTTCGATGAAGGAACTTGAGGAACTCCTAAGGAGTGTCCTCCATGAGGAACTGCAGCCCATTAAAGACCAGATTAAAGCTCTCAACGACAAGCTTGACACCTTCAACAAGACACTCGATGGCCTAACGAGCCAGGGTCTGACACTTAAGACTCCTCCCATGGAAACTGATACTCAACCCCAGGATCAAAAGCTTGC
Organism: Fusarium sp. NRRL 52700; assembly: GCA_013396095.1. Taxonomy (NCBI): domain Eukaryota; kingdom Fungi; phylum Ascomycota; class Sordariomycetes; order Hypocreales; family Nectriaceae; genus Fusarium; species Fusarium sp. NRRL 52700. Next base: position 144,918 of record JAAQRM010000447.1, on the reverse strand, counting down.
GCGTAAGTTCCAAACGTCTATGCATGAATCGTATTATTTGTTTACTGATTCTCACCTCTACCAGTCAACTTTGAAGTTCGCCAAGACTGGCTATGAGAATCACTTGTAGGAAGCATCAACGGGCCCAAGTACGATTCTTTTTTCGCACGGCACACAACACGAGGAGATCTGTCGCTTATAGTCTTCACCCTCACCATTCTTATGCAGCTAGGCCACGACGAAAGAAAGACATCACATAGTTCGGCCAGGATACTCAAACAACCAGATCAGACAATTTGATACCATCAATACGCTTCCTCAAGGCCCGTGTATTCTTCCAATCTCTACTTCTGAGCTAGTTAGCAGTAATGCTAGCTATAGCAAACTCATTCTTGCTTCACCAGAAAGTATGGAGGACATTAGGACATCGTAGACAGGCCTTTGAGTGACGGGAATGGATTCTTAGAGAAGAAGAAAAAGGCACTTGATTACTTTGTTCATCTATAAAATCTCACTCTCAAAGGTTCGATGCCACGTTTTTCGTGACTGCTACAATATAGGTAACCAATTCTTTTAGGTCTTTTTGCAGTGCAAAAGGGAGGAAGCCCAGTGCTCCAGTGTTGCATTAGTGTTGGTGAGAAAGAGAAGCACCCAGGGAACAATAGAGAATATGGCGCTTTCAAGCTAAACAAGATGCAAATCAATACCAATAAGCATATGTCAGGCAGTCAGTCGAGTAAACGCGACAAATCTTTGCCCAATTTGCGACTCTACCTTAGTAACCTCGTACCCATTTTCAGTCAGCTCCGGGGAGCAACATGAACACTTTAGAGGAGGATGACAAAACAAACTCAGTAAATACTCCCTTGAGCTTAGACTAGGCCTCTTCATCACTTAGGATAAATGTCTCAAGTTTTCTTGCCTCCCTCTGGTCAAGTACCTATGTTCGGACTGAAGTCAGTGATAACTAAACCCATTGTTATCGGAGCTGCACAGGGTAGCCTCCCCACTAAAATTTGTCGCAGTACACCCAGCTCAGCTCGCTTCCATCCATAAGGCATCGATCACAACTCATCATGAGAACTCGGAGGTCCAATCGCACGAAGCGATACACGGTAGAGAAGTACGACTTCGAAGGTAGTTCCGACGAAGAAGCTCTCGAACGCGCTTCCAAGCACGCAGAACGGGATGAAAACTTTGATGAGGCTGCTGCTGCAGAAGAAAGTGCCGAAGAGCTCGCTCTCGGCCAAGACCACGACGAACATGATGATGCGGAATCCGACGGTCCTGTGAGCGAACCAGATGGCGTTCTGGACAGATTTTCGCGTCAACGCGTCAAGCCCATCAGGCCCTTCAACGTTCGCGCAGCGGGCTTCACGGGATACCTCGATCTTGAGCCTGTGGCAGATGGACGCATTGTGAGATCGTACTGGGGGCCCTACGACCGCGGATTTAAAGGCAAGCAGCTCGTTGAGGCATGGTACGGGCGTCATGAGGATGGTGTCAAGTTGGTCACGGGTATGCTGGATCGTTGGATGGACTGGACAGTGCTTCCTCCGAAAATTCTGGATGATGAGGGACAGAAAGATCGAGGTGTTTGGTCGCCTAGCTACTTTGAAAGGGAAGCTTACAGCGCCGAGCATTGGTATGAGCGCGTTAGGGAGAGTTTACCAGAAGCGAACGCGATGGTACCACTGTCGACCGAGGAAGTTCCACGATACCAGTTTAAGAGAGAGCCAATGCCAGTATTATTAGGGCCGCCCACATCGCAACAAGAGGTCAAATTCGAACCTGGTGACGCATACTCTATATCTCAGAATGGCCTCCCAATGCAAAATGACGACGCGCCCTTTGGGTGGCTTCTAGATGTAGGCGGTATCGTCACCGGTATGGACTGGGCACCTCTAAGCAACGCCAACTCGCCGCAACTTTTAGCCCTCTGCGTTATTCCGCATTCCGATCAGGAACTCTACGATTACGAACAGGAATCCTTGAATCCAGAGTTCCAAAAGCACGGTACTGTACAGCTATGGGAGTTTGTCGGAGAGAGGCAAGATAATGGCTTTGCTCGACCTTCGATGCAACCTCCAAGACTGCGCAAGACGATATGTCTCGAATTTGGGCGGGCTCGAAGAGTGAAATGGAGTCCTGCATGCGGCTTCTTGGCCATTCTTTGCGATGACGGAAACGTGTACGTGGTGGAGGCCGGTGATGGCGGAGGAGGAAGTTATGGCGAGTTCAATATTTGACGAGTGCCAGTCCAATAGCTAACAGTGTTCAGAAAAGGTTGTACAGCCAATAGCCGTATTTGGCTTCCCAGACGAAGACAACAAAGCGACAGCTCTTACATGGATCAACTTCAACCGGCTGGTCGTAGGTTATACTGACGGTTCTATTGCTATTTGGTCCCTCCGTCCTCATCGCCTCCTATCCCGACATCCTGTCCACCACAACATCGTGGTCGATCTCGTCTCTGGCTACCCAGCTATGCCCTACCTCGTTGCCTCAACCCCTGTAGGCGGAACTGTCAAGCTGCTTGACCTTCGTGCGCCAAGTTACGAGTCAACCGAAGTCCAGAACCTTACAGTGGGCACACAACCAAATTTGCTTGGATACAGCGACCACCTGCTTGGCTTCTACTCCATGTATCCATCTGCCGGTGTGCTCAATACTCACATCGGCTTCATGCACCATTCGCAATTCCCTGTTGCGCGTCGCGTCTTTACAGGAGAAAGTTTCCCTTCCTGTCTAGCAGTCGGACGAACACATCCATACCTCCTTGTCGGCTCTCTAGACGGCTCACTGTGGGCTATCAATCCCCAGGTTGAGCTCTTCACCACAAGGCGTGAACCCACAGACCGTATCCGAGTCTTCCATCACGAACATCGCCCCGCAAAGCTTTTCCCAGCTGGTTCACCCGCGGCGGCACGAGGAGTGTCAAGAATAGCGACAGGCTTCATACTAGAGCGCAGCCTAACCAAGCATTCGGCCCATAAACCACCGGTCAAAAAAGGGAAGAAGCCAAAGAAGAAGGATACCGACACAGCTGTCGGAGACGATGAAGAAGAAGGGGGTGCAATCATGGATCCGACCCGAGCCATCATCTACGAGCCACTAACAAGGATCACGGTGGCCGAATGGAATCCTAACGAAGAGTATGGATGTTGGGCTGCTGTGGCGATGGCCTCGGGTCTGGTAAGGATCACAGATCTCGGCTTGACGATAACAGAGGATGAAGCAAATTAGTCCTTGAGACACTGAGAACCCATAATGGTATGGTGATAGTCGAAGGCCTTGGCCATACCGTAAAAGTGTGTAACGGCTGCAATGATGACAAAAATGTGGAAGATCTGATGCGAGCTTCCCCATATATCGAAGGCGCCAGGTGCGCTCCTCTCAGGCCAACGAGCCTATAAGGTCAGATTTAAATGCTTTACGTGAAGATTCGGAGAGAACATACCGCATAGAGTACAGCGCCAAAGATGTACATGACACCGTGGAGGAGAACCCAGCTGAGACTCATGCGATCTTCAAGACCTTGGTAACCATATATGAAGAGGCCATGTATGACAGGAACAACGCCAGAGAGGCCAAGACCGATGAACATCATTGCACGATACGGACGCCATGCTGGAGTCCGGAAGCGCTCAACCCATGAAACGATTGTGCATCCAAGGCCGAGTATACATATCTACTTTGTCAGCGAGTTCATTCGACATCAGTAAACAACATCACACTTACAACCCATAGATAGGAGGCCATCAGATTAGGCAGACAGAAGAAGCCGTAATACAGAGCTGGAACATAGCTGCCAACGATCAAAGCCACGATGCCTGTGTAATCCAACTTGTTGCCCCATTTCGAGACAGTATCGCTGTGGTTCGACAACGTGTGGTACGTAGCACTCATCCCCAGACAGACAACAGCGCCTCCAAAGAAGCACGCAAAGACGAGTATATCAGCGTTGCTTGCGCTCTCATACCGTGGCCGTACAACTCGATCAACATATGCTGCACTGGCGAGAAATACTATGGCACCAAGGAGGTGAGACCAGATGTTGACGGATTCATTGTGGAGGTAGAAGAGGGAGCGGAACGAATGGGCATAAGAACCATGAGATTGGCGATAGCCTGAGAGGATGAAGGCATTGTCGCGACGCCAGGCCGGGAGATCATCCCAGAGAATGAGAATAGACTGCTCAACCTTTGATTCAAAGTTCTTGGCGGCATTGATAAGGTTGTCCGTGGCTGAAGGTCGGCGATTGCGGACACCGTAGGGCTGAGTTTCGGCCATGATGAACTGAGGCTATCCAGACTTGGAACAAATGCAGCTAGAATCAGGAACTTTGCATAGGGTCGTTAACTGACAATTAGCTTCTGTCTTTGCGTTCTAGTTCTCGACTTATATATGAACCAAGTTCCACTTCTCCGGTCGTTTATTGTTGTGTTGTTGGACAAGGGTAGTTTTGTTGGGACAAGCACATGAAAAGACACGCAACGTGCTCCGAGGCTAAAGACAAACCGATGATGTATGGTTAATGGAAGAAGGCCTCTAGAAGCGTCGTAGAAGTTCCATCTGATTTAGTCGAGAACCCTGTTTTAGTGTGAAAGAAGTTATGATGGACTTGAAAATGGAGATGAAAGTCTTTGGCGAGAGATCTGCTGTTCTGTTCGCTGGAGAAATCCACAAGCGAGGTGCACTAATACAGTGGAGGTTTTACCATCATAACATCGACATTCTAGTAACTCTACGGTCATGACTACTCTCAAATCGAATTGCACGGGAATAACGAGGCACCGCAGTCAGCATCTGGGTCAGCATAGAATTCATTTATCGTTAGCCATCGCGCGAAAATATCGTGATCAGTGAGCGCCAATGTCTAAAACGCCTAAAACACGCAGGCTGTCTGTCTGATGCGCTCACGCCATCCAAAGCCGCCAGGGATATCTCGAGTCTTCGCTCAATCGTCGCTAGAACCAGGCGAATCGTCTATTTCTTTCCGCTCTTCTTGATGCCCTGGCCACCGGTGTTGAGAGGGCCCTTGCCTCCAGCCTTAGCGGCAAGCTCCTTGCGAGCCTTCTCGTCTGTACCCTAGTTGTTAGTGTGATGCATCATTGTGTTTTTCGCTTGTTGTGGTTCGTACCGGCGCGCTTCTTCTCGAGGAAAGCCTTGTCATCGTCGTCGAGGTCCTTCTGGGCCTTCTTGGCCTGCTTCAAGGGCTTGACCTTGCCGCCTGTGGTTTGGAGGGGTTAGTTTTCTGTCTCTGTAGGAATTCAGCCGGAGAGATTTAACAAACCTTCTCGGTTAGTGCCACCCATTTTATTGTATTTAAAGTGAAAGAAAGTCTTGAGTTGTGTTAAGAGGAGGCAAAGCTGCGGTTGAAGAAACAAAGATTGTCGCGAGAGGGAAAAGTTGCCTCCCGCTTATTGACTTTTGTCCAGGCCCTTTCGCGCTCAGCACAGCCCAGCCCACTCACTGGCAGCGGTGAGCCCACTTTCGACCGCGGGGATAAGCTCGATAAGATGGTAGGACGGATAAGGGTCTTTCGGGGCTTAGCTAATCCAGAAAATGGGCCTTGTAGCCTCATCAGTTGTTTCGCTGTTGTTACCTGACGTCAAAAAGTCTAGAGGTACTCAGTTCAGATAATAACTTTCATCTCGCATCACGACACCTGTTTAGGTTTCGCAAAACTTGCACTCGCCTCAGAGTTCCCAATTCGCTTAATTGCCCTTCTTCTTCGTCTGGATATCGCTCCAGTCTTCCTTCATCCGCTACATTACCTCCCCTATCGGCTCTGAGCCTCTACGAGTCACTACTGATCCGGTTGGGCTCTTCTCCCATTGCACTCTGCTCTTCCTAGTCCCCAGCGCTGACACTGTTTCTGCTTCTCTCCATTTCAAGGCCTTGAGGATCTCAATAGCACCGTCGTCATCATGGCGTCGAGTTCGGATGAAGGCGAGATCGTCGAGAACGCCGCTAAAGATTTGAAGGCAACTTCACTGCAGCATACTGGAGGAAGCAGTGTTGACCGTCAAGACAGAAACAAAAGTAGACTTTCGACTCCGGATTACGATTCGACTTCTAGATACAGTAACGGGTCACGACGAAGTATTTCACCCCGTGGCTACAAGCGATCGCACGACGAAAGAGACAGAGATAGGGATTACTATAACTCCAGGCCTCGCGATCAAGGCTATCGCCGGAACTACGAGGATTCGCGACGAGACGATCATCGCAAGCCGCGAGGACAATATGATGACCTAGATCGACCTTCATCGCGCCCATCAAATTTCAGCTACGGGGGCCGCGATCGGAGCCGCGACCGAGACAACCACCGCGATGGAGACCGAGATCGGTATTCCAACAAACGACCCCGAAACAGGAGTCGCTCTCCTCAAAGACCTCGACCTTCGGATAGGGGCAGGTTTGATCGTTTTGTCAGAGAAGGCCAATACGATCATCGCGACGATGGGCCGAGGGAACTTAAGTATGACGACAGCTCGAGAAATGGCGGTTCTATGTCCAAGAGGACGACTGTAGGAGAGGCTTCACGCGTCCAAGGACATCATGCTAAACCTGAACAAGGCCTTACAAATGGACATGGCACTTCCAAGGCTTCTCAGCAGTACGTTGATCTGATATCCAAGGTTTGAACGGAGCACTGACATGTTTATAGGGAGCCAACCGCTCAGAAGGAACCCGAACGAAAATCACAACCTGAGCCTGAGCCCGACTACGAAGAGCCTGAGCCTTTTGACGAAGAAGCTGAAATCGAGCGACGCCGTAAGCGACGTGAGGAGATTCTGGCTAAGCACAGCTCTGCAACCCCTCTCCTTCTCCATGCTGTAGGTGCTGCTGCAAGTAAAGCTCATGGGGCTTCTCCTGCATCCACCACGCCCGACACACCCTTGAGAGCACAGTCCGACATTGAAAGCCCCCGCACTCCCCGATCAGGTATGTCAACAGCATCTAGTTTGGGGATCTTATTGACCAGAGGCGCAGATATCGCATCACCGCGCTCTCCCGGATCACATACCGAAATGTCTCCTGGGGGCATCAACTTCCTCGATGACAGACACCTGATGAACAGCCACAGCAAGGCTCGGTCAGACGAGGAGGATGGCCCCTCGGCCGCTGACTACGATCCTACTGGAGACATGAAGGAGGATGAACGACGACATGAGCTCCGGCACGGAAACGTCGTACTTCATGGTGAGCAGCATCCCATTGCAACGGAACAACAGCCACAGGAAGATGTTCAGAAAGAGTCTACCGAAAAGACCGGCGGTGATGATGACGATGATGACTTCGATATGTTTGCAGAAGACTTTGATGAGGAAAAGTATGCCACAAAACCTGTCGAGCCTGTCGCGCCTGTCGAAGGTGACGGCAAGGCCCCTGATGTGCCAGCTATCAAGGGAGGTATTCTCGAAGGTGACGACAAAGATGGCTACTACAAGATTCGTATCGGTGAAGTCTTGAATGGTCGGTATCAGATCCAGGCAGCACTGGGAAGGGGTATGTTCTCAGGGGTAGCCCGTGCCGTCGACATCACTACGAAGGAGCTCGTCGCCATCAAGATGATGCGAAACAATGATGCCCTTCGAAAGGGAGGTTACACAGAGATTGCTATTCTGGAGAAGCTCAACGAGGCCGACCCTGAAGGTCGCAAGCACATCATCAAGTTTATCCGCCAGTTCGACTACAAGGGTCATCTGTGCATGGTGTTCGAGAACCTGAGCATGAACTTGCGAGAGGTTTTGCGAAAGTTTGGTAACAATGTGGGTATCAATCTGGGAGCGACACGAGCATACGCATACCAGATCTTTGTCGCTCTCGCACACATGCGAAAGTGCAGTATCATTCATGCTGATCTCAAACCGGACAACATCTTGGTATGCAACCCCACGATGCTAACATTAACACACGCAAGTGCTAACTTTAGCAGGTAAACGAGAGTCACAACGTGCTAAAGATCTGTGATTTGGGAACCGCTATCGACAAGACGGATGCGGCGACAGCGCATATGGATGTCACCCCATACCTCGTCAGTCGATTCTACCGAGCGCCGGAGATTATTCTGGGCATTCCTTACGATTACGCCGTCGACATGTGGTCCATCGGCTGCACGTTGTATGAGATGTACACCGGCAAAATCCTCTTTGCTGGAGACAGCAACAACCAGATGCTCAAGGCAATTATGGAGATCAGAGGAAGGTTAACGCCGAAGTTGTTCAAGCGCGGGCAACTATCGCCAGCTCATTTCGACGACAAGGGACAATTCATCAGCATCGAACGAGACAAGGTTCTCGGCAAGGTATGTTGTGATTCCGTTCATTCACTCCCTCCACGTTGTTTCTGTTGTTGTTTTTGCCATCACACTCCTTGCATCTGCCCACAAGCGCCATTTGGCCATCCTCTTGGTGACCGCCCACGCGAGGTCTATGCTATTTTTGCCACAATGGCTGGGGGTTGTTCCATCATGGGGCTCTGCGAGCGTAAGCGCCTAGATCCCTTGCAGACTGAAGCGCTCGGGATATGTGGGGTAACTTGACGATGACCAACACAACCCACATAACGGTCAATAGATCAAAACAACAGTCATCAGGCATGTTTGATCTCAGCCGCCCTTGCGGGGTTCTCGAACAAATTCAGCAAGGGATGGATGGTGTGATGAGATGGGGTTACAGAACGCCTTGAGATCCTTTCAAGGTCAAAGATCGGGTCGCATGACTTGTTTTGTCTCGGTAGATCGGACTCCCTCTCAGCGTCAGGCCGTCAGCCACGATGACCTACATATCCCTTGCATACGAGTTCAACGGCTGCTAAGAGTTTGGCCAAGCGCTCAGCCCTTGTTGACGTGCGCACTCATATGGAGAATTCCTTTTCCCATTTTAGAACTATGAGTCAGGAATGGATAACTAACAGACTGTGCTTACAGACAACCGTCCGAACGATGGCGGTGGTAAAGCCCACCCGGGACCTACGGACAAGACTCATGGCTGCGTCGTCAGGGATGAATGACGTGGAAACGAGGGACCTGAACCACTTCATTGATCTCCTCGAGCACTGTCTTACACTCAATCCCGACAAAAGGATGAAGCCGGCTGATGCACTGCGCCATCCCTTCTTTACTGCACGGGCGGGACATGTACGTCGGTAAGGAGGGTGTTAAGCATTCGGATAATGGATTCATGACGCTGTTTTGAGACAATAAAAGGCGCGGGATGAGAGGTTTTTGCGGCAAGACACACCTGGCTAGACAAACTAGACAAAGCAAGGGAGGATAATGGCTGGTTCAAAACATGTGGTGGTTTGATCGATGTCTCTGAACGTGTCACCGCCGTTTTTGTGTCATGCCTTGCTATGTCTCACCTTGTCTGTTATGTCTCGCACGAGGCCGAGGTTATTGGAGTCTAGACTTGGAAGAAGCAGGCTAGAAATTGCGATGGAGTTCTGGACTATCAAGCTTAAACGAGGGTCTAAAACAAATGCCTACAGAGGTGGTAATAACATAGCTACTAAGAAATCGCTAAGTAATGCTCGGATTGTTTGACGAATGATGGCCGATGATCTTTTTATGATGCGTGACCTCGTACTCGCTGTATTCCGAGTCACATAACGCCCGGCTCATACGGGAGGAATCCACATGCTCGGGCTTGGTATTGAGATTGAGGCTCCCAGGCACGGAGTGGCGATGCAGGCGTGTGTGCCTGCCTACCGGCGTGAGCGTGAGCGTGAGCGTGAGCACGCCAGGCAGCCTACGCTAGGTGAAAATGTTGAGCATTTTCTAGGCTACATTCTTCATTCCAGGTTCTGCAAGTTTGACAGCCTGATAGGCAGAGACGGGGCATAACGATCAGGGCTGATTACACATTGTGGTTTGCCTGATTTGATCTGATTGCTGGCAGCCGATGTTACATTTGAGATGTTTGTTGTAGATGGTTTGGGGGATACAGGTTATGGTCTGTGAGAGTTGCTTGGTCGGGGTGGGGAGTGGTTGGTCAGACTGTCAGAGAAGAGAGTTCTTTGTGTTTGAGAAGTTGACGTCAATGAGGTCACACAGGTAATGTCAGTCAGTGGTACAGAGAAGATGATGGGCAGGGCGAGCAAGTTGTGACGTTTGTGTCGATGATTGTCGCGATGTGATGTGAGGCTTTTGATGATCCATGAATTATCCAATATCCCTTGCTTGATCAAACAATGCCGCAGATCGTCCTTCATTCATGTCTTGAGCGATCTTATCGGTTCTCAACTTCTCCCCGAATGTATGTACCGACCGAAGCGCCGCTTGCCCTGCATTATGATATGCAGAAATAAAATTGTTGACTGTAACACCCTCCTCATACAAACCTGTAACAGAACCTGCGACGGAGATTGCACTCGGAGGAGCAGGGCAAGGATCCCTTGAGCTTGAGGGTTTGATGAAATCAGAGTGGATTCGGGTCGGGAGTTCTCAGCCTCACTCTATCGCAGGGGCAGTTTGAGACATTATGACGGGCTGTGGCGAGAGTGTCGTCAGGATCGGCGGGTTTTGTTTCGATGGGTTATTCATTGGTGCAATTTTGCTGGGTTTTGCTGCTGATTGCCCTACAAGTTTCATGAGGAGAGATGATCCGTCCAGTAGAAGTTTACTAACTAAGCCTGTGATTTGGGAGACCTACAGGACGTTGTGGTGATCGGTTTGTGTTCTTGGTGAGGCTTCTCTTGTGTTGGATGATGATCAGGTCAATGCGACAATCATGATGTTTCGTGTGATCGGACACGATAACTATGAATGGACAGCAAATTTGTTGTGTGATGTACTACCCGCCCTGGCAAATAAGTGAATAGGTAGTTATCAAGAAGAACCATGCTATCGTGGTTGGATATACGGATACAGGGTAACATAACATAACCGTTTGTGCTTGTAATGCTCCGTGTCCTACCCCGGGTCCGCTCCGTGATCCCAGCTCCACATGAACATGGCACGGCCGATTCGAACAAGAAGGAGGCCGATAATGAGCGGCCCTTGTCCCGCATACTCAAGGGAAGCCAGCTCAATTCTAGGTAGACCGTAGACCATGGCTGAGCTGGGCATCATCAAGATCGTGCTCGAACGTGCTAGCGACAGTCAATGTGACGCTCTAGTTCTGGATCGTGCTATAATTGGTCCGACTCGATCTTCAACTCCAACAAGTCGTTGATGCAAATCATGGCCCCTCCAGGCGCCGCGGATGTCATCCCGTAAGCTTCACCACCACCCAATCAAGTCCCCGCCCCTACTTTACTTAGTGATGGAGTGATGCGCCGTTGAGAGTCGAGACCGGCAGTGCATTAGACTTTGGGGCCAAGGCGACAATGTTGGTTTCTCTTTACAGTACTGTAGAGCAGCCACGAGCCCGTAAATGATCGGCCATGATGCGATACAATTTCTGGTATCTCAAATTATATTCGAGCTGATCAATGAGCGTGTTTCTCATGCCCCGTCTAGCTTGTCCCCTTCTCAGGGCCTCGTGACAATTCTTGTGTGTTGCATTGTCCTCCCTTGCGTCCACACGCTACGCATAACCAGCCCTTGCAGGCATCCAGCCTTTGGCGGTGAATATACAGACAGAGGCAGAGAGGCTTTGATATCAGCCCACCTCGAAACGGGCAGTCTTGGCTCTAGTGGTGCAGCTTGACGTTTGAGACGGTCTTCTATCTCATGATTGCGTCTTCACTGACCAAAGTTTACAAGGAGATACGTAGTGAGTGGTTATCTCCAAGAGATAACTGCTGATCAATTCGGCACTGCATGTGATGATGGTGGTGGTCGTATCTCCCCAGAGGCTTTTCAACGATCGATCTTCGGATCGTTATCAGACCAGAAATGAGTCGCAGCTCTCGCTTCCACTCCGTCAACAGCAAGGATCTCTCAATCGGGCTAGAAACACCAGACTTTCATAGAGATATCATGCAAACCAAGCCAAGGTGATACATACCAGCGCCGGCCGGCTCAGAGACGAACCGCAACCATGTTCCCGGGGAAGTGGCCCTGGCGGCAGTTGATGGTGTGCTCTCGTTTGTTCACCATCAATGCGAGTGACTGCCCTCCTACCTTTGTTTCTCTCTGCATCTCCCGATCTACCTGGGACTAGGACCATGGCTGAGGTCTTGTGCCGTATGTAGTAAGTTGGACTGGACTCAACCGTAGAGGTGCATAACCACGAGTCAAGATGCGCATAGCTTCTCTAAGTGAGTGCATAGACGGCAGTGTTGGGGATACCTCCCTATTGGATCGATATGGCATGTGGTTAACCTTTTCCTGCTTGGAACTGCCAGAGTAACATCCCGATTTGCTGGCTGTTCTTACTTGTATACAATGAATGCATAAGAGCAGCTGGTATCGAACCAGGATGGAGCAAGCTCTTGCATTGCCGTCGCTTGGTGCGAGAGCCAGTTCAAGTTAGCAGTGCAGCAGAGACGAGCAGGTTTCGGTCAGCAGCGGTCGAAACGGAATCAGCCCATGCATAACATATGCTGAGACAGAAGAGTTTAGTGCATAATGTTTGTTTGGTCATGGTCATCACCATGAAAGAAAAGCTCGAACCCTCATGAAGCAATGTTTGAGGCCATGGAAAAACAACGCCATGCTTCAGCTACAGTTGATAGCGGCGTATGATCGACGCCCCGGACTCAGAAACTGGAGATTAATTAGAACATTTCTTCTTTCTTTGACTTTGACTCGGGTGGCATTGGCATCAGAGGAATCAGTGCTCGCTGGCGAGGGATGGGCCGATTCCAGGGATATCCCTGTAGCTCGAGGATCAGACAGCGGCCTCACTCTGTGTCAAGTGGATCGAGATGATATGTTTAGAGCTCAGTACGCGTAAAGAACAGGGCTACAACGGGGAATAACCAGGTCGGAGATGATTACTAGAGATCTGAGTGCCAGGGGCCTAACCCTCGAAGGGTTTAGATGCACCCGTGATTTTTGACGATGCAGTTGATGGTTGATCGGTAATCACGGTGAAAGGTGCATTCTCGAATGCCCTGACCGCTTCTCTCGGGCCCATCCTACGGTGCCATCCAATCGACCCGCCCTTTGACAACTGTTAGCAATGAGACACTGTCTTGTTTTTAGGGGACTACTCAACTGAGCTGGAATACCAGGGGGTCCTTGGAGGAATTTGGACTTTTATTGACATGGAATAGGGTAGGCGAGACGGTGTATGGGACAATTGTCAAGCTGCTGCCTTTACTTACTTTGCTTCACCTGAAGTTCTATCGAGAAGGATTCCACTTGGATGCATGGAGAAACATGTTGGGGGAGCTGAGATCATGCGATAATGGTTCGTGGCTGGAACAACCAACTGATTGAGGTTGAAAACAAGTGATCGGTAAGAAAATGAATGCCTCGTCGCCTCAATTCCTCCTCAATCTGTCAGTGTCAGTCAACGCTCGCTCAGATCCAGTGTTCGTTCGAGGCCAGGCAAGGCAAGGCACTGTACGATACCCGTTCACATGGATCCGATGAACATGACAGGAACTGAACTGGAAGCAACCCGAGCCGACGTACGCTTTCTCATTTCACATTCTCACCGTAAAGTAAAAAGTCGTCGTCGTTATCAGTTAGACTACCATCCACACCATGCATCCAACAGGTGACAGAGATCACAGGCCGATAAAGACAGGCGACGGGCCACATTCCTTTGGGGCCTGTACAGCTTCTCATTGGACGCCTCTTCTGCAACCCCGTCTCCGTTTCCCATCAGTCAGCCTCACTACGACTTGGTAGAGCTGCCACTGTCACCGTCGTGGCCTGTTCAAGGGGTCTCTTGACTTGACAAGCAAGTGAACTGTGCTTTGCTATGCTGTGCTGTGCTGTTTGGTCCTACACGACAGGGGGGCACAGACACCACTCATTCACTTTACCTACATCTCACCGCGGCCTGGGACCGCTGGGTGGTACTGACTGACGCACCCAAGCTCTGCACCTGTCTGCTTCGAGTAATATGGGATGCCGGGGTGCTTGGCCAGCAGCCCGTGAGGACGCTGCAAACAGACATAGAGGGTAGAGCAGAGCTGCCAGCGGGCGGGTTGAGGCCCCTTGAAAGACATGCCGTTAGACGGATGCGTGCAGAGACAGCCAAATGGATATCTGATGGCAGGCCTCGTCTCGCTTCAAGTCAGACAAAGACAGCCAGTATAGTATGTTTACCCGCCGACGGAGGATCGCTTATGGATGAAACACAATGTTGCTGATTTGCTTCTTTTGATCAACCTCGAATAAGCAAGCAAGTCTCATTTTCCCTTGCCAGCCTTGTTGAGAATACGGTACGGTACATACATACAGTATGTGATGAACATGACATGCGTGACGATGGATGATATCTCGATATTTGATACACTTTACGGAGTAGTTTCGGGCCAATCAAAGCTCAAGGGTGGCAGGGCAGATTGAAAAGTACGAGGTTGAAGAATAGAGATGGCTCATCACGAATGTCGATCTTATCTTTCCGCAGAGCCAACCAACCACAAACCAACGGAGCTGGCATAAACTTATGCAGCGCCTAGCAGCTCTAGCCTCACAGCGGGGACGCTCACTGGCTGGAGGGGCAAAATAGCGACCCTCATCAGTGAGGGGATCGACGCAATTCAGCATCTGCATTCTGCAACAGTGGTGCCAGTTCACTCTACATACATTTGAATTCACATTTACATTCGCATTCAGATTCACATTTCGGCCCCCTCCCACGATTATCTAGCACAGACGGGTCTGTATCCATTTCCATGACTTGATGCATTCCTTTTTGTGCAAAAACATGTCGCCAAGCGCCTCAGACGCCCATCTGATAGCCAATCGAGTCGCAAACTCAATCGTGTCAAGGTTTCTTGTTCCGTTCCAGTTGTTGCTCAGAGGCAGGTCCGGCAAAAGTATGTGTCCCGGACTCAAACTCTGTGTGTGATGAGAGTTCCAACGTGCAGAGAAAGTGACGCCGGCCTCCGACGTCTCCGCTCCAGAAGAGAGTGAGTACCGAGTACGCCTACGCCGCCCCGGCCGGGAGAGCAGATGGATGTTGGGGAGGACAGTGGCAGCCACACGGAGGCAAAGCTACGGCCAAACCAAACTGTGATTCATCACGGGGGCTGTTGGTTATGACGATTCGCCCGACGGGTGGACCTTAGAAGCCAGTCAAGTCACAGAGAGGACACGCAGCACAAGAGACGGTTACGGCACAGCGCACTCTTCCCTTTCTTTGGGGGGTGTCAGCAGAGCAAGAAACACACAGCACAGACAGCACAGGCACCGCCCAGGTTGCTAGAGATCTGCCACCAGAGGCCTATGACTGGTCCGAGGCAGCCTTCGAGTGGCAGTGGGCCGATGGATGGCGTTAGTGCTGAGAACTGATGAGTGAGAGAGTCTCAGACTCACATCACAGAACTGTGCAGACCAGAGCAGAAAGTCCAAAAAGATGATGGTGGGCCTGGGAGAAACCTGAGAGGACGTGGCCTGGAGGCAGTGACACAGAGAGAACCACTTCTAAACGGATCCTTGCCTTTTCGTATATTGCTCAGCGTCACCAAATCAACTCCTCCATCCAATCCCTGCCTCCCGTCCAACGCCTCACGAGCCAAGGACGCCCCCCTTCCTTCTGGCTCTACGCCCAGACAAGAATAGAGCATTAACGCAACGCTACGCAACGCAACGCAACGCTAACGCTACCGCACAACGAGGCCAAGGCCAAGACCAAAGACAGGGCCATACCCATGCTCATTAATCTCTCCAACCGGACAAGGGTATGATTGAGGCGGTGGGTCCTGCTCCACGCAACGCAATCCCAAGCCCGAGGCGTGGATGGATAGTGGATGTGTCAAGTGTGAGCGAGTGAGTGAAGCTGCTCGACTAGAGCCTGTTCAGTACGTACCGCCGTGTCTTGGGTGGGTGTGTGTCTGTCTCGCTCGCCTTGTCCTTGTTCGCTAGAGAGACTTAACTTATCTATCGTCTCTGCCCATCTACAAACTCAGCTGGATCTAGTTTGAGGAACCTCTATCACCACTTTCACGACACTCCTTCCGGCAACATTCTCTCTCACTCTCTCGCAGACGTGACCTTCTGGTCTACTCTTGTCGAACAACAACTCTTCAACCTCCCACTCGACAATATCTCCCCTGGAAGGACGACAAAACTCACTCTTCTCTCATCTCTCTTCTCGACCCGTTGATTCGGCCATCGGGACCCCAAAAGCTACTACTTCAACCACCAACCACACCCCAAGGAACTCTTTTTAATAACGACCCGTTTGGACTACACTGGACCGGACTGGACTTTGGAACAGGATCCCATCACAGGCCGTAGGAAAATACTCTGTGTTTTCTTCTCTTTCCTTTTCTTGCTGCTGTATGCCGTGCCGTTTTGGATTATCTCTCTGCCGGCCCTAGGATCTACTTCAACCTCAAACAAGAGAATACAACCCAGTTTCTAGGATTACTTCGTGAGATACCAACCAGATAACATGCAGCAACATGCCATATTCGGTTACCAAACCCCTCCGCCATCTCCAGGCTTCGATCATCCCAAGTGCACAGTTCAACAACCATTTGCGGTCCCTCACTCTCGACACTTCCAGAACCGATGCATTCCTCTCGCCCCGGAGGCCAGGCTAGGCCGTGTGCTTGAGGGCACTCTCCAGCTTACTGACATCCTTGGAACTGGCGCCTACGGCGTCGTGTACCTTGCCGTCGATCTCAAGACCGGAGGTAAATACGCTGTCAAGTGCTTGAGCAAGTTCAATCCCGATGGAACCCCTTTGGAATCCAGACAATTTGCCTACCAACAACGAGAGATCCGTCTTCACTGGAAGGCATCGGAACACTCTAACGTGGTCCAGATGCTCAAGATTGTGAATGATCCTGACTGCATCTATGTTATTCTCGAGTACTGCCCCGAGGGCGATCTCTTCTTGAATATCACTGAGCGCGGTCAATATGTTGGTAAGGATGAACTATCAAGGAATATCTTTCTGCAAATCCTGGATGCCGTTGAACACTGCCACAACCTTGGAATCTACCACCGGGACCTCAAACCGGAGAACATCTTGGTGACAGACCACGGAGACACTGTTAAGCTGGCTGACTTTGGTCTTGCTACTTCTGATGATCGATCCGAGGACTACGGATGCGGTTCAACCTTCTACATGAGTCCAGGTACATACTATCCCCCCTCCCTCTCCCCTTTGAAAGAGCACCCCTTTTGCATCTTGATGTTATCACGGATGGGACAGAAAACTAACATATTTTCTTTCTCTCTCTTCAGAATGCCTGGACCCCTCTGCTAGGAAGCCTTACTACCTTTGCGCCCCCAATGATGTCTGGAGCCTTGGAGTTATCCTCGTCAACCTCACTTGTGGACGCAACCCATGGAAACAAGCTTCCTTCCAGGACTCCACTTACCGTGCCTATGCCGGATCCAAGGATTTCTTGAAGACCATCCTCCCATTGTCGGATGAACTGAACGACATTCTGGGACGGATCTTCGAGCCTATCCCCGAACAGCGGATCACTCTTTCTGAGCTCCGAACCAGGATCATGGCCTGCTCTATGTTTACTGTGCCGCCCATGTCGTCTCTACCGACACCCCCGGCCTCACCAAACCACATCACCGAATACGTTTCCTCCGAGGATGCCATCATCGACGACTATGAGTACGACTCACCTCTGTCGCCTGCCTCCTCGGACGATGAGGGTTCGCTCACATCAAGCGACTCTACCATTGACGACCTGGACGACGAGTTTGAACAGGAACGCCAGATGCCACAGACTCCTCCCGAGTTTGCACCACACGCCTTCGACCCTGAGGAGCCCAAGGAACATCAACTTATCTACCACAGCCAGGAATTCGTGCCCCAGAAGTACTCTGGGCCCGTCCCCGTGCCAGTGGCCGTCCCCCCTCAGCCCATGCTCTGCCAGCAGGTCCCTATGCCAGTACAGGCTCAGGTTCCTGTCTCTGTGCAAGCTCCTTGTCAACCCAAATCATACTTCCCCATCTGGGATATGGTAAAATACGTTCAACAAGTGCCCATGCTTCAGCATCATGTGCCCTTTCATCAACAGGTCCCCTTCATGCCTACGTTCCAAGGCTGTTACTAAGGCCCGAGACATGATCTCTCGCCTTCGACATAACGGCCACTATTATTACTACCACGACCTCACCTGGATGAGATGTTACCGAGGCCACAAACCCCACTGGCCTAGGACACTGTTTGATTCTTCTATACCACCTTGGATATTACTCGACTTTAATATCGACCCTTGGCCACAAATACCACATGGAACCAACACCTACCGAAGGCCGTGCAAGGATACGCCTACCAGAAACACCTTTTACGACCCAATGAATGACAGTCCGGGATTGCTTCTTTTCGGCCTTGTATTCCCCTTTTTTGGAGCAACATTTTCTTTGTCAAAAAACTTTTCTTTACTTCACTTACAAAATATTTATTTAAAAAGCGAGGAGTTTTGTCTTTTCGAATATTATGAGGATGGGCAAGATATCAGTTGTAGAAGTATGATGTTTGGCGCATCGAGACTTTTATGAGAGGCGAACTTTGTTTGTTGTCATTTCTGCAGAGACAGAAAACAAGACTTGGAAAGATTGGAGTTGTTGCTTGTCCGATCCTCGTTTATGTTCTTTTTCTACCAGTCCAAGGAAGAGCTTATGTTTGTTTGCCCAGGAATTGCAGAGGATAATGACCGTTGTTCTTTTACTCCTCGTTTTTGTTATGCTATTACTGTCTGGAAGGCGTCTGTCTTTTGTGATAGAAGCGGGAGGAATGGCCATGGCTTGCACTTGAACTGGATCAGAGATACCTCTTTACTATTTTTATCATGACGGATCGGATAGGGACTCTTCAAGAAGAAGAGGAAAAGAAGTTGACATGGGACAGGAGTCAAATAGACTTGACTCTTGGTTTCAATCAAAGATTAGAGCGAAGAGGATATGGCTCAATAGCTACAGCGCATATTGCGCAACCATACGTTTACTGAGGGATAGACGGCACCTCGCACAAAAGAGATGCATTTGCCGATCATCCTATGAATGAAAGATTACACACACACACACACAATAAGATACCTCACTCATACAAACTGCCCTAAATTTGCTATGCCTTGTGAATGTAAGTGAACTCGACCGTCTCAACTGACAACAGCACCATGATGATGTCTCACAAAGGCATCGAAATAGCGTCACGTACTATAGACCCCGGTCTACCGCACCACACTACGGTGCTCCCGCTCAAGGTGCATGCGAGCCGAAGTAGAAAAAAGCAACTTAACCATCCCTGGAACTCGTGCATCGTGGGGCGGGCGTTAGCGATGCAACGCTTGCGAGAGCGAGAGAAAAAAGAAAAGAAAAGAAGGGAAAAAACAAGGCGAGAACGTGGCGCCCAATGAGCAAGGATAGTTTAGTTAGGGCGAACGGCATGAGTTTTGGAATGGATGTGTGGAGATGGTTGCAGCGAATTAGACGGGCAGACGTGAAAAGGTGAGGCGGGCTCGAGGAGGGTAGCGTGATGAGGAGGAGACGATTATTGGGGCGATGGATGAAGGATGAAGGATGATGAAAGTGAAAGACAATCTTACTGCTCACATCACAGAGACAAGAAGGTGAAGGTGGTGGTGGTGGTGAAGCTATTCAGGGAAATATGAGAGACAACTGATAAGATACCCTGGTTATAACACTTTCAGGGCTCTAGCCACTCAACGTGAGACAAGAACTCTGCTGCATCACTAATAACAGACAAGAAATCAATAGTCTGTTTGGCCTCAGTCTCACCGCCATCTAAATAAAAAAAAAAAAAAAACCCTCAATTGAACACTCTAAAAAATGTCTCAGGCCCTTGTTTCGAGTAGAGTAATGCCCAGCTTGGGCACCCAAACTCAGAAAGACAAGAGAAAGAAACATCACGGACCACTCGGTGGCACTGCACGTCAAGCTTCAAATACATAGCGACTTTTGAGAAATGCGCATGTTGATCACATCTCATTCATTCCCTTGGTTGTTTCCGGTCAAGAGAGAGAGGTCTCGCTTAAGATGCCCAGAAAGTTTAATTAAGTCTCGTAACGCAAGTCTCGAGAGATGGCTTTGGCGGACCAAGAAGCAGGTTTCAGGCTTTCAGCGCTGGTTGTCGATCATGGTTCGGGGAGTGGCCAGTGGGTGTGCGGCACAGCCAGCGTACAGACACTAACTAAAGTTAAGAAGAGGCCCGTGGTTCGACGGAGATGATGGCTGATGGGTTCGGGGAGATAGAGCCATTCATTCACTGGAATGCAACCGAAGCGTGGCCTGCACGAGTCTGTGACCTCGTCTTTTATCGTATCACGCCAAGCGCTGAACTAGCAAGTTGCACTACAGCACAATACAGTAGTTGGCTGGCTGCCAGTGGTTGGTGTTGATGATTTGCAGTGCTAAATTATTACTGTTGTCGACCCCCTGGCCAGATGATGATATCAACCTCTCATGATATCTCCAGAGTAGGTAAGCAACTTGAGCTGTGAATCATGATCAGATCCGGTGTTAACCTTGACGCTGCATGATATGAGACTGCACTGTAACTACTGTAGACACTCATCTATAGTGACACAAACCCAACCCAGTCCCTCGTAAACGCCAACATCTGGAACCTCAGCTTTGACTTTACTCCTCAACTCGGTCCGAGCTGTAATCGTAGATCCTGCGGCCACAATCTTCTCCCCCGGATGGCGCCGACCATTACACCTTTCACGATCCAGCCCTTTCGCCCATCAAACCCAAAGCCTCCCTTGGCCTGCAGGATAACATTAAGCCTTAGCCGCAGCCCAGCCCAACCCACGATCATCATAATTTCCTCATCCACGCTGTACGACTCATGACATGTAAGCCAACCCACCTGCGGATCTTGTTCTCGGCCTCATGGCACAGATGTTGTCAAACCAGAAACAGTGTAGTAAACTTGGGCTTACGGACCGAAACTCTATCATGGCTCGATAGTTCCCCATAGCCCGCGAGTCAAGCCATTGATCGTCATGGCCCTCTAATTAATAAGTGAACCTTCTTTGAGGCTATGCTTGGGGATTTGCAAAAGCTGAAAAGAAACCCACAGCAAAACCTGTGGCTGAAGGTTGTACATGTGAGCTGTATCGTGTCATTGTTACATGGGGCCTTCGGACCATGTTAGCCGTGTTTCACGCGATATTCTTGGTAGAGTTCGACGGTTCGTGTTAACTAAGTTGGCTCTGCGCGTTGTAACCCTTCTGCATTGAAGATGCAGCGGCTGGAGGGTTTCGATGTGAGCCACTGAACTCTCGTGAGAAGTGAAACGAAGTTAGAATATCCCCTTAATTTGGTGTTTTGTCGTTGGAGTGTTTGCGGGGGAGGGGATGTTCGTCAGTGGCGGTTGAGTTGACTTTCTGGGGCGCGGGAATAGCTGGGGAATGGGAAGTTAAACTAGAGGTCGTCGGTACCATTAGCAACCAGCCCGTTCTAAGAATATCGTGGAGAGAACAGTGCAAAGGAGGTTGATGAGAGACGTCTGCAGTTGGGAGGGAAGTATGCTTCCGAGTGACATTCTTCGAGCGTCTCAACAGTCCTGGCTGGGAAATGCCGCTCTCTTTGTCTTGACAGACACAATGACCAGATCATACGTTCGTCGAGTCTATCTTCGTTCATTTGGCCGAGTGAATCTTGGCTTCCTGAAGGAGTATACACTGAGGCGTCGGAGAGGTGTGAAGCTATTCCCAGACATTCAGCGCATGGAAGAAGCCGTCGTATGACATAAACCCAAGACTTGCATAGCCTCCATCATTGCCATGTACGCCAAGTCTCAATTGTGCCTTGTGTGCGTAGTTTGAAAGGTCTTTTGGAGCATTGAGATCCCGTCCCCGTGAGCGTGGGCTAGACAACTTAGGGTGGTCATTCTAAGTAACAGAAATATTCTGGTAACTGTAGCATAACTTGATACTATTCATTATTGGTATGTAAGTGGGCGTAAGGTCAGAAGTTTTACTGCTGGAGAGCCCCCCATTGTATATGCTGAGCTACTCCCTGAATGAGGTGACAATCACATAGCTCCCCGATAAGACTTGGACTACTCGGTACGCCTAGAATCTTGATCATCTAGAAGGGTCTAGTACTCGAGAAGATAGAGAATGCGGTCATCATGAAGTTTCAGATCGTCTCCGGAAGCAATGTCAGGGTGTTACACGTCCACGAGAATGTGAGACACTTCGGTCAGGACCGTACACAGTCGTTCGTAGCCACTCAAGAAACAAGAAAAGAGCTTTAATGAAACTTTGACTCTTGAAACAGTATAAAATCATATAATATAGCCCTTTTGATCTTTGATCATGTTGATATCAGCGAGTGTCATAAGAGCTTCAAGGGAGGAGGGTTGCAACTTGAGCATCACGCACAATCTATCCCTACAATGCCCACGGGCTTCGGTAAATAGTCTAAGAATTAAACTCGGATCATAGTTTAGGCCTGAATTTAGTAGAGGAGTAAGATGAAAATCGTAAACGAGAAGAGTCTCCCACTTGCACCTCAATAACGAGCTCGACGCAGGGAGAGACAACATGAACGATACCCAAGTCTCAGCGAGTAGAGGCATTTTAAGCAAGAACAGAGACCATTTTTGAATAGCTGCGACCTATTTTTTAGTCTAATCTTGGGTACAGTTCAGAGGAGAAGTGTCCCCAGTGCTACCCCCCCCCCCCTTCACAGACAGTACAATTGATACGAACTCGTCT
The DNA here is from genome assembly GCA_013396095.1 of Fusarium sp. NRRL 52700. Classification (NCBI taxonomy): domain Eukaryota; kingdom Fungi; phylum Ascomycota; class Sordariomycetes; order Hypocreales; family Nectriaceae; genus Fusarium; species Fusarium sp. NRRL 52700. The sequence goes on along the minus strand of JAAQRM010000447.1, from coordinate 122,190 downwards.
CCAAGGCCACCGTGCCGAACTCAGCAGCGACAGTCTCAAAATGCATGCGACAATAAGTAAATAGTCATGAACGGAGATGGGGAAGTGAAGGTAAGCACATCATGAGTGTCGAGATCGAACTGGTACCAGCCGGGCAACGGTGTTGAGAACGTTATAAAATGGCAATCATATAATTACTATTTTGAACGCTTGATAATACAAGACGATACGCTAATATTACCCCTTCAATGGCAGGAAAGAAAGCCTACATAGGACTTCAATCCTTAGTCACAAAAAGACTTAGACAAAGTTACCCAACTTATACATTTTAGTATAGATTTAGCAGAAGATCAGGTACTTCAGACACCTCAGTTTAACGTAGAGGTTTTCTTTCTCCCTGAGACACCTACATCTAAACGGTCACCACTTCGTGGTCCTCCTCCGACTTCCTGAAAGCATCCTGAAGGGGTATCTCTGCTAATGGCACAACCTTTGTCTTCTTGACAAACTTCCAAATCAAAAACGCTGCGGTAACAAGAGGGATATCCCTGCGACACAATTAGTATCCGGATTTGGTCCCTAGTAGCAGGAGCACTTACAGATAAGATGATACAAAGCCAACGGGATCCCAGTTACCCCTGGTAAAGACACGGAAACCGCCAGTTAGGAGGATGAGCAAAGTCATGAACAAGCCAGCGCACGAAGAATAGACTACTCTGATGTTAGTTAAACCACCTTTACAATTTTGGGCTCCACTTACAAGTCCACGAGTTGTGCCAGGGCAGCTTTTCGATCGGAATTTCTTGCTTTTTCATCGCAAGGCGCAGACGGATATGGTTCAGCAAGATTGAAGCCCAGGAAATCAGGACTCCTGCCGCTGTCAGGTCGACCAGCCACCAGAAAACAGTCATAGCTCCGTTTGAGAGACTCATGAAGCTCAGGAACATGAAGCAGGTGAAGAAGAGCACGCAGACGTAAGGCACACCCCACGCGGTCGTGCGGAGGAAGATCTGAGGTGCCTGTCGCTTGAGGGCCAAACCATAGAGAACACGGGTACCGGCAAGAAGACTCTGATTGGAAGCCGACCACGCGGAAGTTATGACCACGGCGTTTACAACTGAGGGGATCGCAGGGATGCCGGCCGCCGAGGCTGCGATAACAAAGGGGCTTTGGCCTGCGGCTCCGGACTGATCGTTTAGTCTCTCGTCGTCGCTTCTCACAAGCATACCGACAATGAGGATGGCCAAAATATAAAAGACTAGGATTCTGATGAAAACGTTCTTGCAAGCCTTGGGGATCGCACGCGCAGGATTCCGCGTTTCGGCTGCGGCCATGGCGATAGATTCGACGCCTGCAAAGGAGAAAACGGCGCTGGTCATGACAGACCAGTAACCAAGGAACTGGCCCCAGCTCCCTGAAGCGATATACTCAACAAATGGTCCTGGGTCCTTCCAGTATCTGAAGCCAATTCGCTCTGTGCCTGGGACACCTCCCAAGTTGATGACCAATCCTAGGATAATGAGGAAAACGACCAAGAGGATTTTGAGAAGGGCGAACCAGAATTCAACCTCGCCGAAAACCCGGACGAAACAGAGGCCGACGACTGTGGTGAGGACGATGAAGATCATGATCCATAGTGAGGGATTGATATCGGTCCAGAACTCGAACAACACACAGATGGCCGTGATTTCTGAAGGGATCGACAGAATATTGCCGTAGACCAGATTCCATCCGATTGCGAATCCCCAAGCTGGATCAACAAGAAATTCGGCATGTCGCACAAAAGCTCCTGTCACCGGCAGCAACGCAGCAACTTCTCCCAGGGCGAATTGCACGGCGCACACAACGAGACCGACAGTCGCATAGCCGAGCAGCGCGCCGAGAGGACCACCAGTCTGAACAGACTGGCCCAGACCGAGAAACAGACCTGTCCCAATGGCGCCAGCGATACCCAGCATAGAAAGATGCCTCTCGTGCAGACCTCGCTGAAGGCTCTGCTCCTCGGTGGCCGTCACAAGATCGCCATTGTTGTCGTTCCTCGTCTCCACGCCCATTGACGGGCTTGCCTTTCCACCGGCAGCAAGAATGTCGGCGCTCATCTTGACGCCTCCCGATCTGGTTGGTGATGAAGATATTTTGATAAGAGTTGATCGTGGTCTTGGCGGAGAGAAGTCTTCTGTTTATGAGCTCAGGGAGCAAGAAAACTTGTGATATTAAAGCAGGGTGCCAAAATAAACATGTCCAAGAGCTTGCTGAGATTTACTAAACTTACCTAAATCTTTTCGTCACCTAGAAAAGAGGTGCCTCGGTTTTGCCTCCGTTCCTTTTCGCGGCGAGAAATGTCTTATCAACGCCATCACTTCAGCCAATGGCGCAATCTGAGATTGACTGGGGCTTGCTTCGGACAGTCAGATACGGATACCGGCAATATTCTTCATGGTTGCGGATGTGATTGCTCTTTTGATCTATGGCGTGGTTGAGGGAGTGGGTTGGGACTCCATTTAATTGGAATTTTGTAAAGTTTAATCCTTCTAGAATCTGGCTACTGCTACGGAGTACTGGATCCATTCATTGCTGATCTATCAACACGCTAAGTTAGAGCTACGCCTGCCCACCTACCCTACAGTCGCTGAGATGCGAACCTCAACTTCATATTGGAAGAGAATTAATTTGGGCTCTCAATCGCTGCTTCTTAGCACTGGCAACTTAGGTGTAGATTATTATGAGACATCCGAGTCGAGTCACGAATAGCAACTAGTCAGCTTTTCTTTTCGCAGAAACATCTAATTGGTAGGCCTGCAACAAGGAATAGTCGTATACTTTTAATACTGTTCTACTAATTTATGTCAACCCACAAGCTTTGTTTTATTTGGAACAACACAACAACAAAAACAAACACACGCAGACGAAACCCAAGAAACCGAGCACTACCTACAGGAAAACTGGAATTTTACGGTTTTCGCCGAGCTCTGCCCTTTTCTTCCGTCGCTCTTCAACAAGCTCAAAGGCAGTCTGGTCCGGCTTGCAGGTGGTCTCTTTTCGAGGCACCTCTCCATCGATAAAATATCTAGTCACAATGTCTGAAATGCAACTGGAAGAATGGGCGTTGAGGAGGGCGCCATGCTATGAGCTTCTGTCAGTATCAACATCAATTCAAGACATGGTATCATACTAACACCAACACCTTCGTAAACAACAACCTGGCTCCCAGGAAATCGAGCAGATATCTTCCGGGCATTACCCAAGGGAGTCACCGGATCGTATCTCCCGTTGAAGAGAAGGACGGGGTTCTTTGTCTTGATTCTTGAAAGGCTTGTAAGGTTTATAGGCTGAGCAGCGTGTACGTTCCATCGAGAACACGGCGAGGTCGAAAGCAGGCCCCATAGGAAGAAGGGGTTATGGAGAGCCTGTTTGCCTTCATACAAAGAGAAATAAGAGATAAATTCCTCAATAGTTTCAGCGCGAAAAGTTGCGTCAGTGCACAAGATCGCTAGATGGGCAAGTTCGGATTGAGGGCTCCATAAAGTTGACAAGGTTGCGTTACTTCTTTCTTGGAGGCACATCGAACGATTGCCCTCCAAAGCGGTATCAATAAGATCATCCAGCTCGAGGTAACCATCAATACCGCGGTAGAGAGCTCCGAGAACCCGTCCAGTCAGCGAGAGTGATTTAGGGCGGTCTAAAGCACCCCCAACTCCTGTGCAGACCATGAAGACGCGATTGAGGGCTTTGAGGAAACCATCTCGTTGTTTGGGGAGCTTGTTGGCTGAGTGACATGTATTGTTTGAGGCTGCCATGCACTCGTCGTAGAAATGATACAACGCCTCCTCGGCATCCCTTATACTATCGAGCCCGAGGTTCTCAACATAGTCGTCGACGAGTAGATTGCCATCGAGAAGCATGCGTTCAATACGGCCAGGAAACATACCAGCCAGAACCTGGCCTAGGACCGTGCCGTACGAAGAACCCCAGTAGTTGATCTGGTTACCTTCGTCTAATGCCGTGGCAATTTCCGCGATATCTCTGGCGACGAATGCAGTGCCACGGAACTTTCTAAATTCCTCGTCCCTCGTAACGAACAATTCCGTGAAAGTGCTTACGTAGTCAAAAAAGTCGCTGAACAAAAGTTCAACCTGTTCGATAAGGGAGTATGACGAATTCTGAACGGCGTAGAAGAGCTCGTCGGTCATTTGCTTCGGAAATCCATTGCTTTCAGGCGGAACCAACGTCTTGCCAGTGCCACTGATTCGAGGTTAGATTCGACTTTCACTAAGTTGAAATAGTCGAGATGTCACCTACCGTGGATCAAAGCTGATTATGTCGTATTGTCCGTCAAAAAGTGAGTTGGTAATGTTAGGGTCGAGCTGTAACAAAAACTCGACTCCAGAAGCGCCTGGACCACCCGGGTTCATGATGATGCTGCCTTTGGGTGCTTTGTTTGTCGATTCCTTGTCTGCTTTGAGCTTGATCAAATTCAGTATCGTATGGTTCTTGTTGCCTTTGTCGGTATAGTCGAGAGGAACAGTTAGATTACCGCACTCGTATGCCTTGTTCTTTTCCAAGTCCTTGTAATCAGGAATATCCAGATTGCACTGGGTCCATTTGATGCCACCATCGGGACCATCCTTGGGGGGATTGGAGTCAACGCCTCTAGGACAACAAGATTTGTCTGGACAACAAGAATTGTCATCTTTGGGCAGAACTGTACCGTGTGTGCAGTACAGGAACAGGTGGATGGGAATAATGTTTATGAGCTTCATGTTGAATAGGGAGGGTGATGATGTGATGCTGAGAGGGTAGTATACTCAATAACGTTGACGCTCCGATGGAAATGAGCGGGTTGTAAATGATTGAACGGGTTGAAAGATGTGTGTAGAGGTCCAAGTTGTTTACCTGGGTGCCCGGGTTGAAGTTGTTTGACTCCTACCTAGGGTGACAACGAAGGAAAGGGCCAGCGACGAGTTGCGTCAGCCGCGACGATGAGTTGGGAAGGAGTTGAACACTCTGCCTCCTCTAATGCTTAGAAACCATTGGGGAGTTACGACCGCGGCCCCTGAAGAGCTTCGAAGCATTTGAAAGCATCAGACATTGGATTACACAACCAAGATAGATACGGAATGATAAAAGCAAAAGAAAAGAAAAGAAAAGGATTCGGGACTTTCTCAATGAAGGCTCGGTTTGGCTCATGCTTTATCAAATGTGCTTATGACAAAATTATCTTCTTTTATAATTCGAATACGGTGCCTGCCGGGCAATGACATCTGGTAGGAGGTACCTACCTACCGTTGGTGCCAGGTTACTTCCATTTTCGAGTCAAGGAAGAATTGGATCTGGGAATGGGCGAGCTGGAGCCTTCCACGATGATCCTCGAGCTCATGTACGGGTAAGGTAGTATGTGGTATCACGAAGCTTGTGCTGGGCTGGGACAGGTACAAGAAACTTGGGGGTCAAATACATCGTCCATCTCAGGCCGCGAAACATCCTTCAATCACTACAAGCCAACCAAACCTTCGTTTCTTTGTCTCCTTGTAGTCTAAAATCTCCTTCCCATTTAATCTACGTGCTTCAGCAAAAGATCCTGGCACATATTTGGGGAACCCGATCAAGAGTAGACTCATGGTGTCTGTTGATTGTCACTTCATACCGTCACCGAGCCTACAATATAAAAAAAAGAATCGCATGCCTACCTATTTATCCTGCACAGAAACCCTGTGCTTGACACAGATCAAAATTGAACGTCTTATCACGTCCTGTTGCATCACTGAGCGCTCGTGTATCATTTGTGTAGGAGTGTGATGGCTATTAACATTGTAGCTAACGAGAAATTCTGGTGCGGGTCTTCTTCAAGCAAGTAAAGTTGATAAAACAATAAAATTTCCATAAGAAACTGCAACTCGTCTATCCCAACACTCGAGCCGCAAGCTCAACTTGTAAACAGACTTCTCCAAAGTTTGGTCTATTACCCATGCTGGCCCACGTCTTTCTCGAGCCACTGAACTCCTTATACTTGTACAACTCCTTTCAAAGACAGACTTCAGAAAATACGAAATATTGAGAATTCGACCGAGCACAGCGGGAAAGCAAGCTATGAGGACACGAGCTAAATGCTATTGGGAGAGATCCATGTTGCATGGTTTAAACCTCGGGCTCATCATCATACGACCAAAGTATGCCATATTGAGACTTCTCATCCCAGAGCCCCAAATCTTCTGCCTCGTAATTGGAAGCCATTGGAAGCCCGCTGCCTAATGTGAAAATGTAGCATGACCTGCAAAATATTGTTAGCATGTGGACTTGCACCAAGTCAGGGGGTTATACGTACAACGCAGTTGAGACGCCAAGGAATGTCTTTACGCAGCCAACAAGCCCACCGAAGGGGAAAAAACAGAGAACCATGATTGCTTGTGTATAAGTTTATAAGAAGATTGGAGAGAGTCGACTGGAGTGGCCGAAACCGTTGCAAGGGATGGGACGGGATGGGGTGTAGATGTTTTTGGGCTTCGAGCGCAATCGGAAAGGTGAATTATGTGTCAAGAGGTGACTACTCGGAATGAAAAAAGAGACCCGAATTTTTATACTCGCTTGGAGCCTGAAGGTAGAAGCTTTAGGTGGAAAAGCTTCGTAACAAAGTTTTGAATGTTAGTGTTTAATGACGGAAGGGCAAATGGGATCAAGCCTTGCACCCTATCTACTTGGGATCGCAACTCGGTACCTAGATTGGCTGAGTTACTTCAAAATTCACTGACATGTCCAACAAAAAGTCACAGGATATATGTAGAATGAGAAAAGGTAGAAAGAAAACACTCTATTTGAAGATTCTGGCGTGTCTTCCTACGCTGTCTTGTATTCCAAAATGCTGACGATCCAGAGCGCCGGGCCTGTTTATAATAGAAAATCTGGAGATAAAAACTCTACTCTGTGGTAGGAGCAGAGTTCTTGAGCTATGGCGTAGGACGGTGAAGATGCATCTAATGCTCCCTTTAAAGTCTTGAAGGTCTCCCAATCTACCCACCGAACGCCTCTAAGCGTAACTCTCATGTCGCTATGCTAGCACAGAAAGACAAAATGAACGATAAAAAGAAAAAAAGGAAGAAAAGGAAAGAAAAGAAAAGAAGAGAAAGGGCCGTGGTCTCGTCCAACCAGTATCGTGTATGATCAAAAAGATATTTTGTGTTTTCCAAATCACTCGCGATGCTCGTGAGATTCATATGACTCGTGAGGCTGGGTGATAGTCTCAGCCCCCAATGACTTCTCTGTTGGCAAGACAATAGCTCGGTCCAAGGCATAGGGAAGTCCACGATGGCGCCCACGAATCATCATGGCGCAGATGATGAGTTTACTAAATGTCGTAAACTCGGTGCTAAAAGACGAATTGATGGTAGGATATCCTAAGCTCAAGCCGACATTACAGCTGCGTCACGGTTAGTTCTGACGATATGATGAAGGGGCCCATCCTTACTATGCCGAAACGCCCTCAAACAGCATCGGCCACATTGTAAATGCCTATTATGGTGAGCGTTGTATCCAATGCCCTGTGGAGCCATACTCACCGGATCATTGCCGTCCATGATCTTCTTATGCTCAGCAATAGAGATACACAAAAGCCCAAGACAGATGTACCACAAATCGAAACTCAGTTGGTTCCGGAGATGGGTTACAAAATATGAGCCACCGTCTTCCTCATCATATTGCAGACTATGCTCGTAAATTCCCAAAGAGCGCTCCTCATAGGTGTTTGAAGAACGAACGACGATCGAGATAGGGTACACGGAGATGTACATCATGATGAGCAAAGCCATTTGCACACCCGGGTTAACATTGGCAAGGTTAAAACTGGCTGTACCAGTGTGTCGAGAACTAACAGCCTGAAACACAGCGGCGCAGAACCTCTGCCACCCGGGAAGCACCGTCACAGTCGAGTTGTCCAGGTCTAGGAGAATGATGAATAGAACATCAACGAGGTTGAGGAGGACGAGAATGCCAAAAAGTGCCCAGGTTGGTCCACTGGGGAAAAGTAGGGTATAGCATCGCCGCGGGTGGTTAAGAAGAAAGTGTAGCGGTTCTTGAAGGGATGACTGCTTGGAAACGGCCTTGGAGGTAGCCCAAATGACAAGCCGGAGGAGGACAGGGTAAAAGGTGTGGCCAGCAAGGGCGAGGGCGCTCATGATGAGAAGGGGAGCTGGAGCGTCATTGAAAGATATCATTGAATCAGGAGTCAAGGTAAAACCCAAGTTGGTGATCATGGTTTGAGCAGAGTAGACTGCCCTAGATAAAAAGTAAGACGGGTAGAAGCCATAACCTAGGAGGAAACTTACCACCAAATTCGATTTTGCCCGCACTTGTCGATGTACTCAACGTACTTCTTAGGAGCATTCTGAACCCACGCTATCAAGCAGACAGCCCCAAGGCAGTGAAGAAAAACATAGTAGCCTGGAGACATCAACAGGTTGTCCCTGGCCAACCGCCCGGAGACTTACCGATGATTATCTTGAGTAGAAGCTTCAGGCTTTTGTACTCGATCCCACCCAGTTCCTCCCGGTCCTTAGACGACAAGTTGTGAAAGATGGAGTTACGCCCTATGGTAACCTCTCGAGAGAGCCGGGGAAAGTCACCCACGGCAAGTGTTGGTGCCCTGGCCAGCGGACGCTCCTTAGGCGCTTGAGCAGGATTGCCAATAACAAAGAGTGACGAAGCTACGGTGGCGACGCGCTCGACAGAGCGGACCTGAGCCAGACTAAGGCCAGCGCTACGTCTACGGCGAAGGGTACCAATAGGAGTGGATTGAGTTCGCGAGATAGGTTCAATAACATCTTCTAGAAGCAGAACTTAGCTCACGTCACATGTAATATATGCAGCAACAGACAGGGATCGTACCGTCCCGAGTATCTCGACTGAACCGTCGTTCATTATTTAGCTCGACAAAAGGAAGGCCTAGATACGTCAGTTGGTACGAGAAAATGAGCAAATATAGGCGTACCTTGGTCTCGAGCACGAGGACCAGGGATATAGAGAGTCGACTCCTGCTGCTCATGGCGAGGATGGTGATCGGTTGAAGGATCAAAAGTGATTCTTGTTTCGTGCTGGTCTCCCTCTTTCGCCCCCTCTTCCTTAATTGTGGGTGAAAGGATGTCTACCGGCCGTTGTTGGGTTGGATGATCAGGAACCGGATCAGTCCGACTCTGAGCTTCGATTGGCGGGAGTGCATCCCGCTCCGCGACATTCTTATGAACGCGTTCTGTCGCAGATCGTGCAAGTCCCGGTCTTTTGTCAAGTACTTCCGAAGGAGGATTATCAGCGGCATTTTCCAGATCCTCCTTAGGATCTAGATCCACTGGTCTGCGTCTGCTGAGCAGAGCAGGAGCTATATGGCAAAACGTCAGTAGTGGCCGCCAAGTACAGGCGAGAACGAACTGACCAGCATTCTTGAGGTATCTACGGAACCAGACAAGGCGAACGACCACGACTATAATATTGATTGTCACAAGATTGCACACTAGTGGCACGAAGTACAGAAACAGCTGCTGATATGTCTTCAGTACAGGAACATCGACTCTGTAATGAAAACGGTTAGCACCGTTGAAGCCCACAAAGTGTTGAAGAAAGTGGCTCACGTAGTTAAACCGGTAACGGTCGAGGCGCTAACGCCAAAGAAATAGGCATCGATTGCACTCAGCTTGCCTTCCGGATAGATGAACAAGAAGCTCGACAGACCCATGCAGATGATGTAGATGTCTACGTGCCGTCAAGTAGCGTTGTCAGCCGCATCCTTCCAGCGCCCTGTCACTAGAACCGCACTCACAGTGTATTTTGACAAAATTGAGATTTGGGCGCCACATGTTCGTCTGTTTGGCGTTAATACGCCGAAGACGATGCCCCAGCGAGAAGGTGTTTCACGGCTGTTTGCAACTTAAACGGGCGTAAGGTCTGGATGTTCTGTGCCGTTTTCCGAGGAAAGCGAGTGAGCAGGTTGCAGACCAACTCGTTTGAGCAAGAAGAGAGTGCGAGCAGGCAGTGTTTGAGCGAATTATTGCCAAGCCGAGGAGCCGGGATGCCAGCTGTGAAGGCATCTGCAAGAGCGGAAGTGGTGCATTGACAATAGAACCCGGCGAGCTAACGCAGTGGCTGTACGTGGCCACCACAATTTGCTGGCAATAGACGAGACATTGTCACGGTATTGTTAAGGAAGAACCTCTGTGCCCGGGGTAGCATCCGGTAGTCATCGAGCACGGCCGATAGGAACCGCAGCTCTTGCAGGGGAATGGCGGTAAGGGACCCTGAGGGTATCATAGAGGAGGCCTCGCGATACCTGATTTGGTTGATATAACGTCACTTGCAGACCGTTTCAGTGAGAGCAGTTGGTGCTTCGTTTGATGAATCCCTGATTGGGCTTTAGGCGGTGGCAGTGCAAGATTTGGCTGGGCCTGCATCACATGCCCAAACCTATGGGGGGTAAAGAGATAACTTCAATAGCGGATAGGTATCTCTAGCGCTGTTTAATTGAACGCATCGTATTTTCTGTCATCTCCATGCATAAACACATTTGGGGATCGTGAGTGAGTAACTGTTCAGGGCGCGGAGATGAATGCGAGGCTAGGTCATATCTGGGCCTGAGTCATGTTGCTTTTGTCATCATGCCTTGAACCTCGAAAACAAATCTTGATACTGAAACATCAGCATTCGCATCGAGGCTGCAATGAAGCAAGATTAGACACTAATAAGCTCAAGTGCCAAGCGCCAAGATCAGATCAACTGCAAGTGCTCGCTCGAACAGACAGGGAAGACGCATTATGTCATCCCTCATCGAAAAGTGGAGAAGCGAAGCACTCTAATCGCGCTCACGAAACGCGTCGCAACACGAGCTATGGCTTGGATCATACATCATCATGCAAATCAAGTAAACAACAAAAACAAAAATCAGTCTCAATTTTCCTTCTCTTCTCGACAAGCCAATCTCTTATTAATGACCCATCTACAGCTTCACCTTTAGCAATGGATTACAATTTTGGCCAGGACGCCCCCTCTGGCTCCGGCTCTGGTTCCTCAAACTGGCTTGGATTTGGTCAGCGTGTAACTGTCGCTTCTTCGTCGCCAGGTGTGCCCAACACCATGCCAGAGGCTGATGATGCCTCCTTTGCTGAATCATATCGCCCAGAGGCTTCTCCTTTGTTCAACCCTCTTTTCATGCCCCGAAACCCGGCTCCTGAAGGCGCTCCCCCGAATGCTTTAAGCCCTGGTCCTCCTCCTAGCTGGCCCTGGCAACGCGATGCGACCTTCAATAGTGACGGCCTCGAGTCCCCCGATGTCTCTGCTCTCCCTGAGCAAACTTCGCGTTATTCTGAATCCCCTGAAGATGATACGCCACAAGAATCCGCTATTGTTGAGGAACCCACTGGTACGGATCATATTACTTCACCCGACCGCGCCCCATTCTTGCCGCTGCACGAATCCGCTGCAGATACGCAAGAGAACTCGATCATTCAGTCAAATGTCATCGAGGAAGTGATCACGGAGGCAGGCGTCGAGCCCGTCGTAGAGGAGTCCCACGTTGAGATTTATGAGCATACGGAGACCATTGTCCAGTCCTCAGAAAAGGAACCTGAAGAATTGCTTTCTCAGCAAGAACCTGACAACGTTGTTCAAAATAGTGAAGCCGATCGTGTTGAAGAAACACCCACCCAGACACCCATTGAGCAAGCGGCCCATGACAATAAGGCCACCGATGGCCAACAAACACCAGCCCAAAATCGATCCAAATCACCAGACATTGCCTCGGCCCCTGTCACAGGACCTAATTCTCTTAAGAATGCATTACTTTCAGTTGGCAGAGGTATCATGAAGCGTATGTCAGCGCCACCTCCGGCAGTCGTGGCGACACCTCAATCAGAAGACTCCCAGAATCGAAGAGCTACCTCAACGCAATTAGAACAGCAAAATGAAAGAGCTGGCTCTACGCCCTCCCTAGTTGTGGAATTGAAATCAATGCCAGAGCCTGAAAAGGCAACATTCATTTCCCAAGCTCCTGCACCTGAGGATGAACCATCGCATGATGAAGAAGCTGCTGCACCAGCACCAGCATCTGCGGAGCGGAGCCGACGAAGCACACAAGGGGTTGTGGAAGAGGCTTCGGGGTCTGCTACAAAATCCACTCGTGGCCGCCGAGGCATTGCCTCAGCGCCAGCCTCACCCGCGGTTAAGAACGCTCTTTCGTCAGCCCAGAAACGAGCCCGCAAGTCCATGCCTGCAAGTGTTCTCGCGGATCAGACCCCCAAAAAGAGAGGACGCCCACGAAAGAGCGATGCTGTAGCCACTCCAGCAGCCCCCCAAAGTACCGCAAAGAGAGGCCGACCCAGAAAGTCGGATGCCACTCCAATCACTATCCCCAGCGCATCAAAGCCCTTGTCTGCTAGAGGCCGTCGCGTTGCCAGCGCTAGCAAGGCTCTAACGACACCTCGAAGAGCTACGACAGCCCGGACACCTAAGACAGCAATTGGTCTCCGTGCCGCAGCGACTCCTACGACAACACCAAAGCCACGTGGCAGGCCCCCCAAGAACCCTCCTAAACCAACAGAAGAGGAAGAAGAAATTGAGCCAGAAGTGGAAGCACCCAAGCGTGCTGGTCGGACAAAACGAGGTGCCGACTCGACTGGTGATGCTCCTACCACAAATAAAAGTACCCGCACAGTCAAGCCACGCACAGTTCCCTCCCCAGCCAAGCGAGGTCGGGCTACAAGAAAGGCTGCTGCTGCTCCCTCTGCAGCCGAGAAAGCAAAACCTGTAAAAAAACATGGCCGCCGAACTGCAGCTGCACCCAAAGAAGAGGCGCTCGCCGAAGCTCCCAAGAAACGTGGTCGTCCTGCTTCCAAGGCCGAGGTGCCAGCAGGTGACGAGCCTGCTCCAGAGCCCAAGACGCGAAAGCGAGGTCGTGCTGCAGTTGCCGAGGACACCGCGGCTGAAGAGCCGGCGCCCAAAAGACGTGGCCGTGTTGCTAAGCCTGCCCCGGAGGAAAAACCAGCACCGGCTCCCAAACGACGTGGAAGGGCAGCTGCCTCCAAGGTCGTCGAAGAGGCCGTAGTTGAGCCTGTACCTACAAAGAAGCGTGGAGCTGCTAATACAGCTGCTAAGTTAGGCGAGAACGCTGTATCTGGGCCTGAATTGGCCCCTAAGAAGCGAGGACGCGCAACTGCCTCAGTTAAGGCCACTGAAGATGTCCCTGCCGAGACCGCCACCGCAAAGCGTGGTCGTTCTAAACGCACAGCACCCGAGCCTGAGCCTCAAGTTGAAGCACCTGAACCTGCGACCAAGAAGCGACGCACAACACGTAAAGCTGAGGAGCCAGTTGTTGAGGAACCAAGCAAATCTACCGGACGAAAGGCAGGACGGCCTGCGAAGGCTGTCAAGGAAATTGCGGAAGAGCCCGCACCCAAGCGCGGCAAGTCTACTCGGTCCAAGGCTGCTGAACCTGAGGAGCCGAAGCCTGCTACCAAGCCTCGTGGTCGAGCTACTGCGAAGAAGGCACCGGAGCCTGCTGTCGAAGCTGAGGCTGAAGCCGAACCAGAGAAACCGACTCGTGGACGGCCCGCAAAGGGAAAGGCTGGAAAGGGAGAGCTCCCAAGCTCAAAAACTGCTGGAGCTCCAGTACCAAAGCGAGGACGAGGAGCAGCCAAAGCCACAGCCACCAAGGCCAAGGGCTCTGCTCCTACAGGCGTGACCAAGACGGGCAGAGCAGCACAAACTGGTGTACGAAGAGGACTGCGATCAAGGGGTTGAATTAATGTCTGATATACACATACAAAACTTTTGTTTCGGCGTAAAAAGGATGGTAGGGTAGACATCTGGTTTTCGAGGTTTATTGTAAAGTACTGTATAGGGGCCGAGCAAGCATGGGTTAGGAAGGGACCGGATTATTACGAAAGCACTTGTATGGAGTACATGGAAAAGCAACAAGTTCACATCACATATAGTTCGTGGTCCAGATGAGATCAAAGTCCTATAGAATCGCACTATTTCCATTGACTTGCAAGGTAATAAAGCATAACATGACAACACACTAGAACCATCAACATGCAGACTGGTATCTTGAAAACAAAAGAGAGAAAACACCCAATCACTCGTAAAGATCCTTATCAACGTCGCCGTCCTTGTTCGAATGGGGGCTTGTCACCTTGATGCCATTCTCCAACCGCGACAGCGTCATGATATACCCCATGTGATCGCACCAACTGCGCACCATCTTGACAGCTGTCTTGATCTCTCGTCCATTGAGTTGCCAAAGTGACAACTCTGCAATGTCCTCGTCATCGAGCGGTTTGTCTTCATAGGCTACGGTGATCTCTCTTCCAGCATCCTCGTCTGTGCCGTCGTTCCTAGGCGTGGTGGAACCTGTGGCAGGGGATTCGTCTGTGGCATCGGTGATGCGGTTACTGTCAGACAGGCGTTGGAGGAACTTGCGCCAAACGGTCTCGCGAGCCTCACGGGTGAGAGACTTGAAGAGGAGATGCAAGCTGACTCGGCTGCGGAACGCAGTATCAATCGTATGGTACAGGTTGGTGGTGAGGAAGATGATGCCGCGATAGTACTCGAGCTCGCGGAGAAAGATGCTGACGAGTTCATTGCGATGAATGTCATTGGGGTTACGCTCTGCCATGAAGACGTCGGCTTCGTCAAGCAGGATGACAGCGTTCCACTCCGTAGCCATCTCAAAGACTCTCTTGATGTTTGCACCCAGAGCGGCAGCATTAATACCAAGATCTTCAGCCTGTAAGTAAAAGAGAGGGCGATGGGTGCGATCCGCAATCGCTTCGGCCATGAGGGTCTTTCCTGTTCCAGGAGGGCCAGACAGAAGCATGATGAGACCTTGACCCTTGCCGACAATTACATCTTCCATAGCCGTTTTGGCGCCGTTGGCAAGGCTGTGATTCTCAACGAACGACAGCACCAAATCCTTTTGCTGTTCGTCAAAGACGAGGTGGCAGTAAGCTTGATCGTTCCAGACAATAGGCTCAAGATCTTCAATATAAAAGTACACTATAGGTTATTAGCACAAGCACAATCCATCAGACATTAGTGATCTCACCCCAGAGCTTGTTCTTCAATGCATATCCACCAATCAGCTCGGTCATGAATGCAAGCTCTTTGGGCTTCTGAAGAAGCTCTTCCCTGTTCTTGGTTTGATCCTCTTCATTGAGTCTCTTCTGCTGTGTCTTGGGGTGTTTGCCCTCGGGTTTGGCGTCGGCAAGATCTTGTTTACGGCGGCGGCGCGATGTATCGACCACCTCAATCTCCGGGTCCTTGTTTTCGCGCTTTCCTTGAGCAAGGTGGTATTTGTTGTATCCGACCACGTCGACTAGGATACGACCCTCCACGTTGTGCTTTTCAACGCTAGAATCTCCCGGATGCAGAGCAATGCCGTTGTATGAGCAATAGGCCAAGCCTTGTAGGTCAAGAACCTTACGACCCCGAGACACCAAGCGCTCTTCAATAGCATCTTTCTCTGGGTGCATTTCGAAGGGGTAATGGCGAAGGTCACGAATGGGCTTGTTTCCAGCGAACTCGTTGATGGTAAGTGACTTCTTTCTCCAGATGAACTCCTCGCCATTGAAAGCCATGACTTTGGCTGTCAGAACTAGCTGCATAACACCGTCATTAGTGTCGTACTCGGTACCATCCACCTTTGCAATAAACTCGGAGTTCATTCCGTAGCTGTAGGCTGTAGAGTCCCTGGGGAATAGAGTCCAGGCCGTTCGGAAGTCAATGAGATCCTTGTCAAGCAAATTGTGTCGCTTGATCTTGAGATCACGGAAGATCTCATCAAGAACTCTGAGGAGGAGTTGCAGATATCCCTTGAGCGGATTGTCCTGCTTGGTACTGCGATACAAGTCTCGGATCTCATCTTGACAGAACCACAGAGGGCGGAAAGGCTCTTTGAAGACGGCGGTGTCATGGACATCAAGATGGATGTTCTCCTTCTTCAGGATAGGCTCGATTGCGCTGACAAGAAGAGGGTTCTGGACATCGACTTGGTGGTACTTGAGAGGGTAGCGGTTTGAGATGGCGCCCTTCTGGATGTCTTTGATCTTGTACACCTTAATGGCAACACGGTCTCGGGCCTTGGCAATGGCCTTGGACACTTGCTTGGGTGGGAAGTTCTGCCAGTCCCAGTTATTTCTCCCAGGGTTAGAGTGCTTTCCTTCGTAGAGGGTTTGAATGACGGTGTCGGCACCAAACGCCGGATCTTTGTTGTTCATTTCTTCGGGCTCCTCCTCCTTGTACTCTTCCTCAAGATCAAGTGGCTCATCAAGAGGAGATTTCTTGCGGTGGAGGAGCTTGTACTTCCATTTCCAAGTCATGTCAGAAATGTTTTCGCCAACGTTTTCGAGCATCTTGAACGGAGACTTTCGACGGTAAGCCTCAAGGTTGAGGGAGGCGGTAGAGTATGAGATGGTGGATTCTGAAGGTCGCCTGGGGGGAGCCCAGAGAGGCCGAGGGGTCATATTTGAAGATAGACGAGGTGACTGATTAAAGTTCAAAAACGTCCTAGCAGGGGAAAAAGAGAAGATAAAACAAGCCTGGCGTTGGAGGGAGGTCTAGCGTCAGGAAATTACAGTAAATACTGCCTACTTTTGGCTGCAAAGGACAGGATTGGCAGAGAAAGGGTCCAGTCCAAGAGCTTAGGACTTGCTGATGCCTGGTGCCATTGCTGCCTCACCGTTGGACTTTGACGCCATTGTCAGCCATTGCCTTACTTTACGGCAGCAGGTGAAGCTGCATGCACAGGCACATCCGTCCATTCATGTCAAGGCACTTCGGTCCGCAAAAAGGCGTCTTGGTTGGGGAACGACATCCATAGCCATCCATGACTCGCCAATTGCAGTTTAATAGCACCTCCTACTGGTTGATACTTTGAAAGTAATGTATGTCTATCTATCTATGCATGATTTTTGGTTGTGTTACGTGCATCATTTCAAACGTTGATCTCAATGGTCAGGATCAAAGTGAGGTGATGTTTGCCGTCCTTCCATGGCCTAGGACTTACAGCTCGAGAGCCCCTGTGGGGGCCCCTATAAGTCCTGACTCCCCCCCAGATCCGCTAAAAGAGCTTGGGCCTCTGCCTAATATGACCCCACTTGGCAAGGCAGCTGAAAGAAAAGAGGCCTCAAGATGATCCAACTGACGGCGACAATCAGGCTTGTGCTTCGGAAGATACATGCGTTATTTTGTCTAAATCCTCGATTTTCAGCCCTACTTCGCCCAGCTCCCGCATGAGGCATCCACATTCGATAGCTCGGGAGGCTCAACACAAGGCACTTCATGAGGCAGCATCATATCATCAAGGACAGGATGCGAAGTGAGACTTGCCGCTCCATGTGAGGAAAATAAAGTTCTCAGATTCATGTCGTGTGCTACTGTGCTACTATAGCCAAATCGATTCACTCGCTAGTTTGCTGATACGATGCTGTATATGGCTGTCTGTGTAACGTCGTCTGCAACTGAGAGGAGAGACGCAGAGCTTGAATTGGGTTTTACTATACACCACTTCCAAGCGAACAATTAACTTTGAGCAACAAGGTAAAGTCGATGAACGGCAGAATAGCCACAGACGCTGGGCTACTCGCTGGAATTGGAATTGCCATATCCCGTCGCCTTTGTCGAATGATTCCAAGCAATGCGTCAAGTTGCATGATCATAAGCTACAATAATTGAAAAGAATTTAACAAGCGGGTTTAGCTCAGTTGGGAGAGCGTCAGACTGAAGTTAACTTCAATCAATTGATATCTGAAGGTCATGTGTTCGATCCACATAAACCGCAAGTTCTTTTTTTGGTGTGGTGTACGATAACAAGTGGGGAGGAGAGGGAGGGCTATTAGCAGCAACTGACCAACACGCTCGCTGTTGTATTCTTTTCGATATTGTTGGTTATTAGTAGGAAAGCAACTCCTGTCTTTTTCTTCTTTCGGTGCATAAAGCTCATCCATCCGTCCGTGCCACTCTGCAACGTGTGGGTGGGTAGGGTAAATGTAAAGTATTTACGAAGTGCCAATCGGTGTTCATGACGATGAAGATCGCAACCAAATTCTTGTACGTCGAAGCCAGAATTGGACCACAAGCATTTTATCTTTCTCACTGTTGAAATTTTATTCAAAATAATAGATAGGCATTGTTGACCCAATAGATCTTTGTTCCGGTTCGGCACTTGCACCTCATAAACGACACGTCCGTTGATCTATCAGTGCGTGAGCAACAATGACCAATGCAGATTCGCACACCATGGTATGTCAGACCTCAGCAAGTCGCCGAGTCCTTGTGGCCAGCGGGAATTTCTGGGAAAGCACATCACCTGCTAAGCCGTGGACCGACGAGCCATGTTTCGCCATGAACAGTCTGAAAGCGAAAGCACTTCTCAAGTTCAGCAGCCTTCCTACCACGAGATGTTTATTAAATGATTGACACATGCAAATACAGAGACGGCACTGAAATCTCGGAAGGTGTGCCAAATCTCGAGGCCTTGAGCCACAACAAAGCCTTGCGTATTTGACAACTCCGATATCCACCAGTCCTACAAGGAAGGACTAAATGTATATCATTGAAAGAGACGAAGGCGAGCATGTACTGAACGAGGAAATGGTGCGGCTTCTTAGGCCAGCACTCGGAAACCCGGCTGGTTGTCCTTCAGTTCTTTCTCGTGCTGCGGAAGCAAATCCTCGAGTCGGGGAAGAAGCCATTGATGGAATGATGAGCAACCCAACATCTCAAGCCAATTTTGGATATGATTTTAGGCACTGGAAAGATTTAAAGGAGCATAAAACCTTGGATCCACGGTGAAGATGATTTGGTACCCATCCATTCTGATAGGTGCCATGACTACGAGCCACAGGGGCTTTAGTCTTAAATGTCTGTCTATCACCGTCTCGGCAGGAAATTTCCCCATGAACCTCACAAACGATGGTATTCTTCAACGATTCTCCCGAACCAATTGCCATTCTTCGCATGGCTGATGCTCATCCTGCTTGAGCCAGACCGAAGCTGAACTTGCCCCGATGTGCAGCAAGTGGCTGATCCATCCCGCTCTTCTCTACCATTGAAATTGTGGACAAGCGTCTAGGAAACATTAGTTGTTCTGTTTGCCGCAGGGGCGATTGGGTAATGGTCTTTATTACCAGGTCAAAGGACTGACGGCTGTGAAACCTCGCGCACGATCCCGTAGAGGTACATAAGTTGGAAGATGCAGAGCGAATTGCTTGCAATAGCTCGCGCAGTGGAGGCCTAGTGCAGTCTCGGGGATGGCCTAGCAATACTCGCCCGGAGAAGGGCAGCTACTGGGTGCCAGAGATTGGCAAATACCGGAGAAAGTATGGGATACCATGGCTCTTCGTATACAGCGTAAGGGATCACGCAGAGACTTCTATCAAGGAATTAGGGATGAGGAATAGATAGAGCAGGGCTGCATACCTAGGCAGAAATCGTAGAATGCCATCAGAGTACAGGGTCTTAGGCATGAAGTTGCAGAAATCTAAGGTGACACTCAACGGCAAGTTGCCGCATCTCCCTCCTGAAGCATACACCGCTTGTCTATGGGAATCAAATCATGGAATAGGCCTGACTCACGGGCACTGAAGGTGAATTAAGACGTCATCGTCTGATATCAAACGGCACATGACTAACAGCTGCTTGCCAGGTGACATAGACAGCATCCCCAGGCTACCATGCTATAGCAACCGCATCGTCGAGACACACATCAAAACACAAACTCGAAATTCATCCTTACAGATAACATTCTTTCACTAATACAACTATAATTGACCGCAATTTGACTTATTGTCTGACAGCAGGCCCTTCTACATCGTCTGCGCAGCTACCCGTGGTCCACGGCTACAAACCGAGTACGCCAACCACCGCGGTGAGCAAAGTTTGGCTGAACAAATCATCAACGATATAACTCGGTATATTCTGATTCTTTCCCCTTATTTACTTTCTTTGATCGTACTCTATTGTTTCTATTCGGAACCCCGCTTCACACATCAGCTTCTATCAATGAAGGCGGGATGAATGAATAGAAATGACCTCCGCCATTGTCCAACGAGATTTTGCTGTTCACGGACCATTCAATCACAACAATAGGCAATCTTAACTCTCTAATTAGCTGGACTATAAATTGTCCTTCGTTCCTATCGGCTTTCGAAACTTGATCCTCATCATCTTACTCAACTCAACTCTCCTCTACTGCACCCTACTGTATCGACACTTATCCAGCATATCATATTTATTCATCTTCAACTCATCTTCACCACCGATTCCATCTTGACTGTTCTTCAAGATGGAAACGCCTCCTGCTCCAACCACTCGGGAGAGTTCTAGCAGCCCTGATCTCGACGTTACTCCGCCCCCTAATGAGCTGAGCAGCCCATTTACAAGACCTAGCACTATTAGCACAGGTTCTGGACTCAAGAAAAAATCCCACATGACGTTCTCACAGGTTTCTGGGGAATCACCCAGTCTCCGTAAGGATCGAGGCCCTCTTCCCCAGGCCAATCTGAACGCTATCATCGAGGAAACTCCCACTTATCGAGCTCCTCAGTTCCGAAACCAACCATTCTCTATGCATGTGCGCAACAATGAGGCTTATAGTTTCATGCCTCCAAAGCCCATGTCCTTCAAGTCGGATGTGGCTGGGCTAGCCACACCAGCCTATCCCATCCGCCAGCCTATTGCTCCTCCTCCTGACCATGCCGCTTCAAGCAGAAGCCTGTTCCCTGGAGCCTTGGCTCCATCTCCAGCCATTTGGGAAGGTCTTAAGGGGCACTTCAGCCAACTCGGAATCAACTCGCACCAAAGCATGGCTCCCCCAACAGCTCTCCCCACTGCTCAGACACCCCTGACTCCCGTCCCGGAGGTTCCGCGTCCTGCTCTCCCCTCCTGGCTCGAGGACGCTCTGAAGAAGGTACCATACGTCCAGAGCCAAGATGACCATCATCAAAAGCTCTCTTTGGCTGCCCGTCAACAAAATGCCCGTGGCTTCAGGCCCATGGCTGCTATCACTCGCCCTCCTAGCCACACTGCCCGTGAAGATGAAGCCCGCGAGTCTGTCTTCTCTGACAACTACAAAGGAGAACACAACAAACGAAATGCAAGTGCTTTGAGCCTCACTCCGGATCAGAACTGCGCTCTCTGGTTGACCAATCTCCCACCCGATGTCACTCACCATGAACTGCTTGGACAGATCCGCAACGTCGGACGCATCTGGTGCTCTGTCATCAACGAGCCCGACTGGGAGCGCCACGAGACCGCAGCCGCAAAGGTCGTCTTCTTCACCCCTGGCCCTGCTCAGCTTCTTCTCTCAAAGTCTCTCACACAGGGTCTTAAAGTTCGCGGCTTCCTCGTGCGAGTTACCCACAACCGCGTTAAGTATGGGGAACAAGGCATTTTGGGACCTGCATCGCGTGTTCTCATCATCACCGGGAAAAGCACCTTTGTCAACCCCACCTCCCTCACAGAGTTCTTTGAGGACCGCTTCGTCTTTGAGGTTGACGAGATCACCGAACTCATCGTTCAGGGGGACGCTACAAAGGGCGGTCGGTCCGTGGTCGAATTTCGATTTGGGAGCTTCCGATGCCAGGCGCAGATGGGCAAGATGGCCTTGGAAAAGGATCGACCTCAGGGATTTGAGAAGGTTGAGTTTGGAGAGGATCCTTGCGAGGTCGGCGACACGCTCTCTGCCTACGGTGTTGCCGCGGAGCGCATTCAGGGAAAGGGAATGTGAGATTGAGATATGAATGATGACGACACAGATTCTCTTATGGGAATGAATGAACTTTTGGCTGGGGTATTTATATTAGCTTGCTTGTTGGCACTGGGAGCTCTACATTAGCTCATACCCTCGAATGACTTCAGAACGCATCGGATAGATCACGCACAACATGAGACACTAGTTAGATGACTTAGATATTGTCAACAATATTGCTGTAATTGTCTTGCTACCCACAAGAACTAAGATTTCGACGGCCTCAGTGAGTGTTTGTCCCAGGCGCTTTCACCTTTCAGGTGCCCCATGACCAGTAAGCTCAACGGGCATGTCCGTGTTCGATGTGGCTTCGCATCGACTTTTACGATGGCCTATAATTAGTTGCTAGGGCTGAACACTACCCAGTGACTTGCAGCGAATTAGCGGGCCCTTGGCGATTTGAGTTAACGTTGAACCGAGAGGGTGGACATGCCACTTCTGACTCGATGTAACCATATTGCACATGACACTCGTCATCCATGAATTAGCCATTGTCTTGATGCTCGGAATCGTGTGATAATTTCATCGTGATATTTATGATTCTTTCGTACAGACAAGAGACCGCCATGAAGGAACTCCATCAACACCACCCCGTCTAAGAATGCTGGTATAGCCCAATTACACACACAGAAAAGAACAAAAGAAAACAACCATAAAACATCTATCGTTTCAATGACTCGTCCCACGGTAACCACGTCTGGCGATCAAAAGAAGGCATGCACTTGACCTTCTCTGGCGGCTCGTACTGCCACTCAATATGGGCTTTATCCTCCTCCATATGCTGAATAACCTCATTCGTAAAACCCTTCAACTTCTTGATATCCTTGCCTCTCGCATCTGTGTACTCCAGACTGATGCTGGGTACCACTGCGATCTTTCGGTAGCCCTTGTGCCACAGATCCTTGCAGAATAGTTGCGGTTCACCCTGGAAGCATTCGTCCTTCTTGGGGTCGCGGAATCGGAGGCCGTTGAGGATCGGAGCCGCTGTAAAGGCTGTTGCGCCGTTCCAGCAAGCAAAGACTTGGAAAGGAAGATGGGCGTCGTATCGCATCCGTGCTTCTCGGTTTCCTCGGAACAAGTCCCATGCATTGTCCCATGAACCGTCTTCGGGGATAGGGAAGAATGTGTCTCCCGCGAGTGTCCTGGCGACCTGCAGTGTGTTAGTTTCTCAGTCTGGTCGGAGAAATCGAGCCAATCTTACCCATACGTCGTAGAATGTAGGATCAGGGCCAGCGTAGGTGAAGTCCATGGCACAGGTCATATCAGCATTCAGCTTGCGGCGCTGGAGCGCAAGCTCAAGTAGATCATCGGGGCATGCGGCAACATCGTTGATGAAGAGGACGGTGGTGTCATCCGCCGCTGGAACCTTCTTCTTGAACAGCGGCTCCAAGGCCAAGTTTCGCAATTGGGCCAACTTGCGGATGCGAGGGCCCTTGGACGGATTGATCGCGGAATTGTTGTAAAAGTAAGTGATACCAAGTTCCTCGAGAAATGGGCGCAGAGCGACAAGCACGTCAGCAGTTCCGTCGGGAGAATTGCCTTCAACGATGGAGAGGGCGCATCGCTCAGGTCCAAGGAATTGGATGGCTTCGACAATGCTGCCCATGAGGCGAGGGAGAAGGTCTACAATATTGCGCAAATTAAGGGCAAAGAAGAAGTCGATTGAATGTTGGTCATTTTCGTCCCTGCGAGTGTCCTTCTTCTTTTGAAGGTCCTTGTATCGCTTTGTGTCCAAGGGAGGGCATTGAAGACGAGGGCGCTCTTTTGAAGTAGGATCAAGGATGGCGTGAATGTAAGGAGTGATGCGCTCAGCAGAGAGGACGGAGCCTGGGACATATTAGTCACTCTTGTACGGCAAGTCGAAGTTGGAACTCACCATTTGCGATTGGGATGGCAGATTCTGTTGTTGTTGGCGAGGGCGATGCGGAGGTAGCAGAGGATATCGTTGGTGTTGTTTGTATCTCGATTGTACTTGTGGTGTAAGTGTCGATGGTCGAATATGAAGGAGGTTCCTCGATAACAGGCGAGTCAACCAAATTTAACGTCGTACTCAAAGGTAAATCTATTGTTTCCGTAGACGTGGTCTTAAGGGAGGATGGAGCATGGAGCGGTAGGTATGCCTCAGATAATCTGGTTATATGATCTCGGCCAAGGTACAAGCTCGCTGTGACTAACAAGAAGCAGACGAGCGGGACACTCAGAACAAAGACCTTACGATGCATTTCGTCAACAATTCGAGTCCATAACCGATAGAAAAGATTAATGTGAGGACGAGAAATTGAAGAGAAGGGGAAAATTAAAAGAACAATAATTAATTTACTCGCGCGGCTGAGAGAAGGGCGAGGCACAGCACCATTGCCTTGAAGGGAAGGGCTGGGTTGAGACACAAACGCCTCGTCCAGTACGAGAACCCGCTAACAGGCGCTAGAGGACGCACCCCAGCAGCGCCGTTTGAAGGTCCGAGGGCACGTTACTGAGAGCCTGCTGTAAGCTTTTGGGCTGGACTGGTCACTGTCAGCGTCAGCGTCAGCGGTCAGCCCACCTCCTCCTGTCTCTCTCTCCACTGCTCATTATTCGGGGACCTCGTTTACACGGGAGCTAGCAGGGGCCTGGTCCTGTAAATCATTGGATTGGGTCAATATTATACGACATGTTCTAACTATTTGCGACTTGGTATCATGAGCTATCTGTGATTACATTCCGAGGTAATTTTGCTGACTGATTTGAGTCAGCGCAAAATCCCCCTCAAAAACACGATTGTCGCGGAGATGGATATAAGCAGAGTTGAATCCTCCTCGTCTCCAATTTTACTTCTTCCTTCGTCTCATTTCCATTCGGCACGTTTAGACCGAGCCTGTCATCTCATCATTGAATCTTGGATGGGTTAATCACTCAACTTGCAGCAGACAAGGATCATAGACTCTGCAAGGGTTCATGGCAATGGAACTTGCCCTATCGAGCCAAGTCAGATGCCAAGTCGCATCACCCAATCAACATCGCGTTAAGATAACGATTTGCTGCAAGGAACATGGCGACGAATTCCGATGAAAACGGTCAATGCCTAACCAACCGTCTAAAACGGTGCTAAACACAGCCTTTCGACCTCGACAATTTTCCTGGGTTGATGGCTATCTATTGAACCCAGCATGATTTATCCCCGCAGTCAAACACAAATAGAACATCGAAACAATTAAATCAGGTGCAAATCCTCTCTGTCGCAGTTCATTTTCCTGTCTCTCCCTCCTCTCGAGTAAGACAAACGCAGCCCAATATGCGGCAAATAATATGGACTCTCCAATTGTTTCAGTTATACATATGCCATAGCAGTGCACTCTACGCCAAACTGCTCAGTACAACTGAGACATTGGAGCCTAGCCAGACGCCCAAACGCCTCGAGCAACGCACTGTACCTTCTGAAATAATAACTTGCGGCTACAAAATGGCGACCCAGCAGCTATGACGACGGCCGAGTCTGACAGTGTGTATCGCTCCAGTACCCAAGATGGCCTTTGTGGCGCCTTATATGGAAGAGCGCTGGAGACTCGAAATGTACCTTTGCTGGACGACACCCTGATCAGCATTAATGCGCCATTGGCTGCGGGGAGACGGAGAACCTCAACTTCAGAATGACACGCTTGGTCAAGTAACTAACGTATTGATAGCAACAAGGTCTAATACTGCAGTTTTCATACCTGATCATGGCCTAAGGCTACTAATACACCCATATCGCAAAGTCCCGGCATTGACAAAAGCCGTTTCACAAACGACATCGACAAGTGAGACATCGAAACCTTCCAGCGACACGACAGCTGTGACAGAGACAGGCACCACCTCATCGGGAAGCGCCACAGAAACCACTGCCGAGATCCCTGATGATAATCGGTCTGAATCGAGGAGTGACACGGGTGCGATAGCTGACGGCGTCGTTGGCGGGCTGGCTGTGACTTGCGAAATGCTGTTGTGGCTATATATCCACTCAAACGAGTCGAGAGTCGTTCCCAGATGCCGGAGACTACGCCAGAGACGAGGCAGTAATTGACCGAAGCACCGGGTCAGATGGAAACGGACAATGAACCCATGGAGTCGGTTGGATCAGAGTCCTCCGATATCCCAGCGAACCGCAAAACAGCCGAGTTACAAGGAACACTTGCTTCTCGCCGGCCTGATCTTGTGGAACTACCATAGGGCGAAGTGACACGAGAGTGTCGAAAGATCAGTGACCGCAAAAGACAATTCGAACTAAATCTTAGGAGGATAGAGTCAACCTTGCAGATGCCAGTCAGTCTTCTGTGCGGTTTTTGAATATAATCGAGAGGTTTCAGGCATATTGTTTACCAAAATTACATTGTCAGGTCTCCTTCAGTCTTTAGCTACTGGGTAAGTAGCATATGTCTTGATTGACAAGTGGAAACAGGGGGCTAGACTAGAAAAGTCTCAAGGGCCACGACTTGTAAGTTGGTCGTGATGTACACGTTTAGCATGTCGATTAACCAGGCTTCCTGGTGTTTATTTTATGATCAGTTTCCTTCGTTACTCTCTCCTGTAACCTGGAAAGGCGAAGATCATGTCCCAGCCACATTGCTTGTAATCGAGCCGAGGGTACGGTGTCTCCAACGCAGTAGTTCTTGCAGCCTTTCATCCGAGACTCGGCCCATACATCCCATTTCATATACTCAAGTTGTTGTGAATAGGCAAAGATAACAGGGCACCATGGGACCCTTATCATGGCCCAGCTTGTCCCGTAAACTGACCTAGAGGTAGCAGGTAAGATTGAAACAGCAAAGACACGCTTGTATATCCGTCAATCTCATGTACAAAAGCCCCTGGCGTTTTCCTTCGCTAACCAGTAGCGGGGAGTATTTGGACAGTCTGCCAAACATCTACCAAGATCGTTGTTAGTATCATGCTAGGTGAAGCTGAACAGAATTCAAACAGATACGCACGTTATAACATCATCCCAAGCTTTGCAAAGACAGTCCCGATCGGTCTTCTTGCACTCTTGCGGCTATCAAGACTTTAGCTTCGTGTCAACACCAGGAAGGCTTCTCGTACCGTTATTGTTTCAATGCATCTCTGGTACATCGATGCACACTCTGCTGTTCCAGAGGGCTTCGCTGACACAGAAGTAGCGGCCAGGATAATAAGGGTTGTGATGAATTTCATGGTGAAAGATTTGAGACGTGAAATATGATGGATAAGATCTTGGCAGAGAACTTGAGTGACAGCTTCGAAACTTATACGAGCTCTCATAGTGGCAATTAGATTATAAGATTCAGGGCCGAGCTCAGCCCACTGCATCATGAGGAATGTGAGACATTCGAGACCTACGAACAAAGGAACCACTATTCCCAGCTCGTTGGAGTTGGTGCAACACTAGACGGATTCCGTAGCATTAGCGCGAGGGAACTCAAGCCACTGTCCATTGTCGTAAAGACTAAGTTACCGTGCCTGGAATTCACTGTAATAACGCATAATTACTAGTAACTCGAAGGACCCTGGACCTGAAGCGCGTGACAGCCGTTCCACGTGTCGTATAGCAAGAAACGGCCTCGAAATTAGTTGAACTGGGGTTAGTGCCCGTCTTGACTCTTGCTTGATACCCAGGTATTTGGGTCGTTCGGTAGATGAACCGAGCGGAACTAGACGGGACGGCGAAACACTGTGCTGTGTTGGACTAAGCCGGTGAGAGAACAATTGGAACTAATATGGAAAGGTATGATTATCAGACGGACTACTTTAAAATTAAATAGCTCAGCACTTATGCTTAAGCCAAACTAGACTGGAAGTCTCGACCCTTGATGGCTTTAGAGTTACGCCTGAAAAAGTTGATGTCGATCGGGTGAGGTCTATTCGAATACCATCCCTTGACCACCAGCCGGAAAGACTGCCCTGAGCATGTCGATTCTTCAGAAGTCTCACGGGCATTGCGATCAACGGATCCTGGTAAAATAGGGGGATTAATCTGGGATAAGACACTGGCTGATGTGGATGTTCCATCTAATACTGGCTGACCCCTGGGTATTGCACTTTGTCACAATGACGATTTCGGTAAGTAGAAACCGCATTCAACTATTTGATTATCAACCTGCGAGTCCGTTGTTAGAAAAGACAAAATAGGAGACTGTGATCGTTACTTGCAAGACCTAGTAAATCAAGACAAGCTGGCGATCGGCCTCAGCATGGCAGCGATGTTAACAGCATATTTCAACTTCCACATCGCAAAGACCGAGGCAATGACCCCCGAGACAGCAGTCATGAAAGAAGCCTTTCCAACCATCTTGGCAAAAGCAATCCACCACATCAAACTATGTGCCAAAACGAACTGTTTCGAATCATTTAGCTTGGGGAACTCATCCTCGGGGATTTCCCTATCCAGGAACTTGCAAAGGGGGCCCCATCCTTCTTGGACATTGAACTCGAGCATCCTTTCGGCTGGAACTATTCTCTTGACGAGGTCGTAGTGATCGTGAAAGGCTTGATGAGCAGGCGACTTATCGGGGAAGTCTGTCATTGTATGAAAGTTCGAGGGCATGACCTTCTTTGAAAACTCCCAGAACGGGCCAGCTGGTGCGGTATCCCATCTCGCGAGAGTATTCCATAGGGGCCACCGGAGGACTCGGCCTCCCGTCAAGTCCATACTTCGAAGCCAGCTATCAACATCGCGTTGGGTGACGATAACTTTGGCTTCAGGGTACGCAGCTACGAGCTCTTCGACGAAGCAGATGGCTGGCAGATCAACCACGGCATCATACGGTCCAAGGACCTTGTCAAACTCTTCACGACCCCAAGACTTGCCCTTCCCATAGAACTTGGCGTCGAGAGCTTCGCGCCAGAGACCAAGGTTCGTCTTGGGGCTGCCGAGGGAGAGGGACATGTGGTATGGGGCGTAGCCTAGTTGCTTGAGGGCCTTGAAGAGGGCCGTGGTGCCTGTTCTTGATTGCCCGAGGCACAGAACGCGCATGGGCTTTGTACGAGTGACCGGGTAGGAATCTATGAGGCGGCCGGTGATCGGATGGGGTTTGATATTGTAGAGTTCGTGAGACTCGCAAGGGTCAGAGGTATCAAGCAGAGTAGTGCCCTCGAATGACTTTGGGCTGGACATGTTGAGACCCTATCAACGTATCTTGACCTAATAAAAAGAGAAAGAAGAGTTGGCTATCAATAAACCTAGACGTCTCGCAAATAACACATTTTCAAAAAACAGGAAATGCTCATTTATACGTGTCTTATAAGCGCTAAAAATACACGCCCGCAGCGTGATGGAAAGGCAACTTTGCTGACGCCTAGAGCTGACATTGCTTGTCTATGCCGGGTATCTCTGAGATGAGATGGTGTGAGGTGAAAGTGTTTGGATGGTCTGTTTAGATGGAAAACAGGCGTCAGATTCCACGTATATCCGACGCCAAGCAACATTGAGCCGACCAATCATGTTGAGAGCAGTGCCTGATATCGATATCTAAGATTTGGCTTGACGGTCACTGCGAGAAATAAATCCCAGACTGCTCATGTAAGCGGACATTATCTACATCAGCACTTTTCATAAAACGGACATGGTTCTACTCTAAGGCTTCACTGCAGTCGAATTCGTCAAGCTCCTGATGCCATCGATGAAAAGAGCGATATTTACGAATAATTCAAATATGTACAATCTTCCAAGAATGGCCCCCAATCTTTCCGCCATCAAATCACATTCCTAGCAGCGTTCCACCAGCACTCCATTGCCAACTGTTCTTCTGGAAAAGGGGAACATCTCCGTTATCTTAAGCAAAGTTTCCGGTGGCCGGGTATTCAGTCGAAGGCTTGGCCCCGACGTTCTTGACGATGATGGTGCTGCCGGTGGAGCTGGTGATTCTGACATCGACGGTATCGACCTGGAAACCACTGGGGTTCTCGAAGAAGTTGTAGTCACGTCGAGTCGTTCCGGTCCAGGTCTTTCCGCTGTTGGTGCTGACTTCGAGGCTTTTGACGGGGAGGTTGCTGTTGCGGACTTGCATGCTGAACCAGTATGCGCTGGTGCCTGAGACAACTTTAGCTGTGGAACTTGGAAGTGCGGTAGGAGCAATGTTGACAACTCACCTTCTTTGTTACGGAGGACCAAAGGTGTAGTGATATCGCAAGAAATCAGTCTCCAGCTGGTCTGAACAAGGCCGTCCGTACCGCCCACGGCAGTAAAGGCATCTTCAAAAAGATCTAAGTGACCCTTGTTGCACTCGTTGCACTTGTCGACGATCTAAGAGCAAAAAACATTAGCTCACACCGCACAAGCCATTAGACCATATGGGTACTAACCATCGCCTTGATCTTCTTGCCAGTTGGGCCCGTGACTTCGATACAGCTGCCGCAAACCCCAGCATTGTCCCAGTTGGGGCCAGAGAAAGCAGTGCCATAGATGCCAGAAGGAATCGTGTAGGAAACAAAGCCACAGGTGCCTCCAGAGACATTGCCACCGTAGTGAGTCGAAGTGCCAGAGGTAACCTCATCACTGAGATATCTTCCAGCAACAAGAGCTGGTCCAGCGAGGAGAACAGAAGTAAACTTCATGGTGAAGAGAAGAACGGAGGAATGTCTTTGAAGTTAGGTTAGGGAGTAGTAGATGAATGGTGAGTGACCTGTGTGAAAACAACTTCAGTTCGACGACTAGACTGGCTCTTTTATACTCTGAATATCACAGAAAATCAAATACTGACCTATTCAACTTCCAACCTCAACTGATTCAGTCTCAAGCTCCTCTAATCTCCACCCGGGAAGCCCACGGGAACTAGCAGGGGTTCCCAGTCGGTAGTTGGTCGAGAACTTCGGAGCAACGCGTCCATGAAACAGCCAGCAATGACCAAAAGACACCCCGGTTTCATCTAGATCGTGATGAGTGTGCTTCAGGAAGAGGCAGTAATTCGGCCGATGTTTCGGTATCCCACGGGGACCCATCCCAGCCCTGCAAGGGGGACCCCGGCCGATTTGTTTTAATCAGGCTACTCCGTACTTAGCCGCCCATGGCACCGTTGTAGTACGATAGATTGTTTTTAGAGTTTCGTATTGGAGTGACGAGCTGTATAAAGACTGGTGGAAAGTAACTAGGTATACATGTTCCGCCATGGTCTTTAAAGACTAATGTGTACGGCATGTAACATGAACCGCAACCGAATAGGCAGTTCGGTGCTTCCTTCGCCTATCGGGATCCCCGATAATAACCTATTTGAACTTTAGAGTCCTATCGTGGTCAGCTTGTTAACGGTCTTGTACCTTTATAGATGATCTCCCGAAGGATCAGCACTTACCTAAACAAATTTGATATGGGCTTCAGCAATGAGAAAAATGGTGCCATATCCATGCATATCGTGCATCCATGATTAGTAGGATGTCACTAATTGATTCAGCTGTAGTTGTCGTCCCGACAAAAAAAATCAAAATAGCCTTGTTTATCCCAGTCAGCCGATAACGCATAGGTTCTCAGCCCCGGGAACCTACACGAACCGAGAGGTAGCTCCTCCGTCTGCTTACAGGGCAGAGGAGATCTCTGCAAGGAGACGAGCCCGGAAGGTCTTGTAGGGCCGGAAAAGGATTTGCTTCATGCCGATGGACAGCTTGGAGGACATGGCATCCTTTGGCTTCTTCAGATCAAGGGGATACTCGAACTTGCTGACAAAAGCAACCGAGAACTTAGCGGTATAAAAATACATGAAGTCCTCGTTCTTGTCATCAGTCAACGCAGCGCAGGTCTACACTAGTGTCAAGAAACATCCTAGACGAGTCATGCAAGCACCAGGGGTAGGCATACCTTGAAGACATGATCCTCGGCGAAAGGATACTCGGGAGAGGTTTTATCCTCTGCCTGAGACTGAGCAAGCCCAAGAAGGACACAAAGGATGTAGGGGTCACGCCACTGATCCTGGGGCTCAATCTTCTTGACTCGCTGTTCTCGTAACCACTTGGCGGCAGGGTCATGACGAAGACGGTTGGGAAGAGGGAAGAGGCCTTCCCGGAGATTTCTGATCAGGTTCCCCTGGATGAAAGCAAATGCTCCAGCGTAACTGTCATCGCTGACAGCTCCGCGTTGATTGAAGATCGCGCCCTGAAGATCGAGAGGCTTCTCTTCGCCGAAGCAGAAGAAACCCCGAGGACTAGAATCTCAAGGTTAGGATTAGAAGTATGGAGACACTAAGATCTCGATTCTTACCGGAGGAGCTTAATAGGTCCGTTGTCACAGATCAAGGTCTTGAGGTTCTTGTTCTTCATCGAAGTTTGCACGAACTGTCTGACAACGCGATAGTCAGACATCTGGGCTGCTCCGTCTTCAGGATTCTCAGAGGCCTCATCGGTATCAATTTCAATGAAAGAGGCGTTGAGAAGATCAAGGTGAATCTCAGACCACTCGAGCGGATGCACCCAGACACGAACTCGAGGGTTTTGAGCGATAAGATCGTGAACACGCTTGGGCTTGGACAATGACATGACGACAGGAAGGCAGCGAGGAAATGAATGAAGATGAGAATTAAAATGAATGTGATGAGGAGGAATTATGGCTTTTTGAGATTTGAGGTTTGGGTTGGCTAGTGAGGGGGAATCTCAGGCTTGACTTGTGCTCAAGAAGTGTGGGATTATTTTTGACCTATGACCGTCTCACCTATTTTCCATTGGCACGTGAGCCCCAGCAGAAGACCTCCGCCCAGCAGCGCAAATATCAAACACGTTTTCCGAATTTCACAGTCGACTCCTGAAGGGTCTCGAACTTTATGGTACAAAAGTTTTACTTGGAATTATCTCAAAGTCGTGATGAACACAAAGCCAAGTCTCAGTGCACTACCAACGCTAAATGTCACCAAAAATATCAACTGCGTAAACCCTGGTCTGTCTTTGGCCCATTGGTAACTCCGAATTTCATAAACCATCTCTTTCATATAGTCGACAAGGAGCATTTATAGAATTCCTTCAGATCCTCGACTCTCCATTTTGTACCCCAGCCACTCTCTCTTTCGATCCGATCTAACATTTCCAAGATCGCTTTATGTTCACTTGGATGGCTCATGCATCTTCCAGCAATCCACAGCGGTTGCACGCTATTCGTCCAGGCCCCGTGGTGCTCATTAGACATGCTTATGCCACACACCTGTCTTGCGTGCCAAAGGATACTTCTTGGTTTGGAAGCATGACCTAGCCGCACTGTCGATGGTTGGTTCTGCAGCATAAGGATCGATGCTGCGTGATGCATTTGATTTCCTGACATGGCAGCAGGATTCGAGTACAAAATCGTTGGAAATGGCGAGGACTCGCTCGAAGGGATCGTCATGATGGGATGCAATGGAGCTGGGCGCTCCTGGTACCATTCAGAGATATACCTCCACAACTTGAGCCATCGAGTCCGAAACTTGGCTTCATCGCGAGTTGGATCAGTAGGGGAGGCAGCCAGAAGATCCAGGACTTGAGCGGTCAGATAAACAGCATAATTAGCCCAGTCCTCAAACGTTGGAGAATTCTTAAAGAGCTCGACATCGTTTTCGATCGATAACGTCTTGGAGGCCCAATGGCAGATAGGAATGAGTGTCTTGACAGACGATATGAGCCCACCGCAGATATCCATACGCGCAAAGCACCAGAACAGGGCTTGTTCGGTCCCTCCTACAAATCCATTGATGCCAACTGCTTCCATGAGACTCGCACAACCGTCGAGATGTCGCTGCCAAGCCTTCGGGGAACAACTCAACATCTCCAAGACGCAGAGGATAACACAGGTGGCGATGACCGCCGTTCCACGGGTTGGTAAATGTGGGAGGAGCATATGAATGGCTTCTTGGTAGAGGGCAAGGCTACGATTCGTTGGTAGTGTATGCTTAAGTTCGAGTTGTCGTGCTGAGAGAGCCAGCATCGAGTATCGTAAGTGGTCGTTGTCTTTACTCATTGTAGGAATAATCTGCTGGAAATGGCGATCTCGGTCAAATTTGTCGAGCCATGGGGCAATTTCGTCAAAGTAGTTCTTCCATAGCGAGCATTCCTCTTGCTGAGAGAGTAGGGGTGTCTGCGGGGGCTGAAACTCTTGTATTGGGATTGTGACATCGGTCTCTTGCAAGGAGACGCCCCCTGAGCTTTCAACCTCTATATGCGGCGTTGTTGATCGTGTTGGAGCAATTGACCGCGTCTCTTGGATGAGATGATTACGGAGTGTCGAGTGTAACTCGTGGTACGCAGAGCCTGGCAAGAAGATACCGTCCTCAGAGATGCCCTCAGGGGTGAATGCTTGCATCTGGTCGATATACGGATAGTCTGATATCATTTCAATGGGGACCGCCTCCATGGAAACCTGTAGAGCAGGGTCAATGTCGACCGAGGAATGAGATTGCCCATTCTGGCTGAAGTAAAGTAGGTCTGCTACGGCGTTTTCGGTCTGGTGTTGTGATGTCGGTGATGGGATATCGACTACCGCTGGTCGCTGTATAGAGGTATAGCCACTTGGCGCATTGTTTGGGGCACGAGGTCTTCCACCGACGATGAGATTTGAGCGGCCTAGAAGAATGTTAGATCTACAAACGACCCATGATGCAGATCAACTTCATACCAGAAGTGCTTGTCCGCGCACCATTATCACCAGCGTCGTTATCCTCTTCCTCTGTCTCAGCACCATTGTAGTCACGAATGACTTCATCCGTCACATCCAGAATCTCAAACTCCCTTGGCTGCCTCCTCCTCGCCATCTTCCGCATCGAAGGATGCCGCGCGTTTAAGCATTGAGCATGCTCAGCTCGAAACGCAATCTTGAGGCCCCATTCGCAAGACTCACTGCGACGTCGACACGTTCCGCAGGCCGGCCGACTCTCATCGCATTTACGCTTCTTCCGTCTACAATTAAGACACCCGGAGCGGGTCCGCTTATGCTTGATGGGCTCAGATCGGACTCGGGCCTGGGATAAGGAGGGACGGTCCATAAGTCAACTGTAGCCGGAGTTGGGTTTCCAGAGGAGAATTGAGTGGTATCACTTATTGGGAGTACGGGTGGAGATGAAAGTGAAGGCGAGAGTGAAGATGTCCAAAAGTTGGAGGGGCAGGGCAATTGTAGACGCCAAAACCTGGGGTCCGATCTACCATACCAAAAAAGACTCGTGATCGGCAATTGTTCCAGAAAACTATTAGAGGGAACTAAAATATTGACATAATCTATCAATTTTCAGGTGATTGATGCTGAACTGAATAAAAAAGCGAGTCTTTTCTGGTTCCCCGACGAAACAAGTCTCCATCTCGAAACATTCCTGAACTGGGATTAGTTCACCTCCGCTTCCAATTGCCTTTTGTGCCCTGGACAGGCAGCGTGACGTTCTTTAGTGGGTGGACAGTGCTCTTCATCCTGGTTTGCCTTGACTGTACTTGGCTAGACCATCATCATCATCATCAGGGATAAAGATATTCCCCGGGAACTTGTAAGCGAAGAAACAGTTCAATCTAATTGCAATTGGCCCGAGTATCCAATCCATCGCAAAGACCTTCGAGAATACTTACAACACCAAGAGCTCCGGGGTCGGGAATACCGCCCTCCTCGTCGAATCTGTCCTGCCCAACGTAGCTCGCCCGCCCCAGGGCCGCTAGCATCTGCCGTGTACTCTCAGCGCCCTTGCGTGCCTCTGCTAGAGCAGCTCTCAATGAGCCATCCAGGGAATAGTTCTTGACAAATGGTATAAGTGCGTCCATCAGTGTGCGGTGACCGATCCGTGCAGGCGTGTATCTGCATAGCTCTTCTAGGCCGCTCTGAAGAGCTTGTTGTATGAACTCGGAGACCGTAAGCGAGGAGGAGCTGGCAGTCAATACTAAAAGTCGGCTCGCTACAGCGTTGAGGAATATGGCGTAGATAGCACCCGACGTGCCACCCATGCTCCTTTCTGCGGTTGTCGCTGTCCGGCGGAAAACTTGGCCAATGTCGAGAGAAACTGTGTC
The DNA here is from genome assembly GCA_013396095.1 of Fusarium sp. NRRL 52700. NCBI lineage: Eukaryota > Fungi > Ascomycota > Sordariomycetes > Hypocreales > Nectriaceae > Fusarium > Fusarium sp. NRRL 52700. The sequence goes on along the minus strand of JAAQRM010000447.1, from coordinate 86,522 downwards.
GTCGTTTTCGAATTCCTTTACGAGACCTGCACATTGATAAGATTAGCGTTGCGGAATCTCAATTGATAAGACTTAGTAGGACGTACCAGTTACTCCATTCAGAAGCGTCTCTCCGCAATCTCCATCGCCTGCAAGCGTATCGTATTCTGTAATCTTGGGCTCATCCCTTGCTGTGGTTCGTGCCACTGATTCGATGAGAACCTTGACTAAGGATGTCGGCACTGCCGATGATCAGTTTGGTGTTGACAGATTGCTTCATCCTTGACTTACCTTTGACGCCTGTCTCTCTCTCATTGGCCTTCGCAACAGGGACTATAGTCTCACGCCTAGATACAGACTCCGCATCAGTTGTCCAACCGTGAATCGAACGTGGCCAAGCAGGTGCTGTAGTGGGAGCGTCAAGCAAGTCTGTCAACTCATCGTCGAGTGACAGTAGAGTGACAGAGAAGCCAGGTCCATCGAGAGACGTGACAAAGGTGCCAACAAGACTCCTTTCTATATGTATGCTTCGTTTTGTCAACTGCTTGACCACCTCATCTGCAACGACACCAATCTCCAAGACACTCAAGCCGCCCAGGTTGTTGACCATCAAAGCTACTCGCTGCCCCTTTCCTGGTTGCCACATATTGGCTTTGGGAGTGAACATAATGCCTAATGCCTTCTCAACTGTAACATAAAGACCCTTAATTTCCTCACGCTTGACACCCGGCTCGTTGTGTATTCCCATTCCAAATTCGAGTTGGTTATGGGGAAGGGCTTCTTGAGTCGTCCGTCCGGGAACACTACATCGATCGAGACTCGCTGCTACAGTGGCCATTTGTGAAGCAGCTTTCCTTGCCGTGGAAGCGACTTGCTCGAGAGAGGCTCTGTGTAAATATGGTGAGCTTTGGCTTGGTCAGTATAAAAGATAGGCATACCCCTGAGCCGCCTTTGCGCCAGCGATCTTGTGACAGAAGACTGTTCCTGCAAGACCACGCTGACCAACAAGCGTGTTTCCCTCGACTGAAACATCATCTCCAACAATGACCATCTCGACCTTCTGTCCGTCTGCCTTTGCCTTCTCTGCCGCGAGGCCAAAGTTGAGCTTGTCGCCTGTGTAATTCTTGACAATCAGCAACGATCTACAACTGGTTAGCCCAACACTCGAAGCCTACGTGGCATAGGCGTACCCTTTTGATGACCTGAGAGTCTGTAGGCCTGTGAGAATCTGTGAGGCTGAGGGGGAGGCAAAGATCTCTCCAGCAACCACGACGTCTAATGCGCCCTCGCCGATGTATCCTGCGTGCGCGGGTTCGTGGCCGGAGCCTCCGCCGGAAATGAGGATGACTTTGTCATCACTCTGATCCATTCGTCGGTAGAGCACTGAAGGGGCTGTTAGTCTATGCTTGCGTGCTGTTGAGACCACGGTCTCACCTTTTTCTGATGTGATAAGACTCAACGAAGGGTCGTGAAGGATACAACTCCTGAGGCTTCGCTCGACTGAGTTGGCGACGCCATTGATGAAGCTCTTTCCTGGGTGTTTTGGTCAACAACTGGCTCGTCTTGCTTCCGCATACACATACCGAGTGTCATGATTGTGAGGAGTGTTTGTCGTGTGTTATGGTGTCGTCGTCGCACAAAGTGCTAGCACTTGGCCAAGCACAAGGGAATTGTTCACTGGTCTATCATCTTTGATGCCGAATGGGATCTTTATCTTATGGTTCTCAATAGGGCGTTCCCAGATTCCTAATCCGACCATGGTTCTGATGCTCTCCGCGACAGTGTCAGCAAAACATCAAACAGTCATTTGAGTATATCTAGCAGCGAATCGGACAAGGGAAGTATACGCACCTTTGGAGAGTATGCAATGCGTGAGGCGCAGGCAGGGCATCTGCATGCGAATTAGTGTCAGCGAGGAGTGGAGATGGAGATGGAGAGGGGAACTCCAACTTGCAGCCGATCTTGGTAGGTCTAAGCGGACCTCGCCTTGCTTGACAAGCATTGGATCCAATTGCTCTGACAACAAAACCACGGCTTTCTTTTGATCAATTCAGCAATTTCAAGAGTTGGATGATTGTATCCTCTAGCATTAAAACAAATGTCTTTCTTAGTTGCGCAACTAACCGAACTATTGTTTGTGGCTGGATCAACAAGAACCCCCTAATATAGAACCGACGCTTAGGCATACTGCAGCTATCCCGCCTGAGCAAACAACAACAAGTCTTCCGCTACATCATCATCAATTGCATGCACTCAATGACACCCCCCAATTCACAATTATCGTATCATCTCATCGGCTGCGACTAACATTTTCGCAAGAACAGGGCAACTCAAGAACCTCATCCCTGAATTCGGTTGCCTAAATGCCCCATTTTCTGTACAGCGCTTCCAAATGCCTCACGTCTCTCGAAACCGGAACCGTTCGTCTAACCCGCAAAAACCCCAGATGATCCAATGCTACGGCACTCAGTGGGCTCCCCACGGGGAATTGGCGCCTTGGAACGAACCTTGTTTTGCGCGAGTCAACAGTAGATCTAATTTCTCGTCGCCGAATTGTCACTTTGGAGCAGTATATATTGATATGGAGTCGCCCCATCTTTTACTATTGCGTGACTTATAGCATCAGCATTGGTTGTTGAATAGCTTCTTTTCATCTTCTCGCTTCTTGTCAACTCATCATCATGACCATCCTTGTTGGAAGACCCTTGGACTGGGCCATCACGGCTACAGCTGGTTCTGGCTTCCTCCTCTTCGGTTATGATCAGGGTGTCATGTCGGGCCTGCTGACAGGTACTGCATTCACCAACACTTTTCCCGAGATCGACACTACCGATGGTGGCAATGGCAGTTCCTCTCTCCAAGGAACAGTGGTCGCCATCTACGAGATCGGTTGCTTCTTCGGCGCCATCTTCTGTCTCATCTTTGGCGAGTACTTTGGCCGTCGCAAGTGTATCATGATGGGCTGTGTTGTTCTCAGCATCGGAGCAGCTCTCCAAGCATCAGCTTTTGGGATCCCTCAGATGATCGTTGGCCGTATTGTAGCTGGCCTCGGAAACGGCATGAACACCAGTACAATTCGTAAGTTGCCCCTGACTTTGTCACAGATCTTTACTAACAGTCTTCAGCTGTCTGGCACTCTGAACTCATGAAGGCCAGCAACCGTGGCAAGGGCCTCGCCATTGAGCTCGCAATCAACATCTTCGGCGTCATGCTTTCATACTGGGTTGACTACGGCATGTCCTACGTCAGCAGTGACGCCCAATTCCGCTTCCCCCTTGCCTTCCAGATCTTCTTCGCCATCTTGACCTTCATCGGAATCATTCTTCTTCCTGAGTCTCCCCGTTGGCTCATCAACCATGATCTCCATGACGAGGCACGAGAGGTTCTTTGGGCTGTGCGCCGAGATGCCAAGTCTATCTCCAAGGAGGATGAGACTGTCAGTCGTGCTATTGCTGAGATTCAGCACGCTATCAATGAGGAGCGCGAGGCGGCGCAGACGAGCAGCTTCAAGGCTATGTGGAAGAATGGAGAGCAGAAGTTCCTGTACAGAACAATGCTCGGTATTGGTGGACAGTTCATGCAACAGGTAAGGCACCATTCTACGGTTTCTTTCTTGGATCCTGGCTAACAAGCTCTTCTAACAGCTTTCTGGCATTAACCTCATCACATACGTAAGTCCCCTGAACCAAAGCGTCATCAATTTAGACCCAAATGACTAACACCAAGTTACAGTACGCACCCGTCATCTTCCAGGAATCGGTCGGCATTTCTCATAACCTGAGTCTCCTTCTCGCCGGCTTCAACGGTGTCGCCTACTTCTTTTCATCACTTATCCCTATTTGGATCATTGATCGTCTCGGCCGCCGTAAGTTGATGATGTTTGCTGCTGCTGGTCAAGCAGTCTGCATGGCTGTCTTGGCCGGAACAGTGTCTACTGGGGAGCCAGGACCTGGCATTGTCGCAATTGTCATGCTTTTCTTGTTCAGTAAGTCAGCCCCTGAAATGAGACAAACCTAGCTAACTCCATGGCAGACTTCTTCTTTGCTGTTGGATTACTTGCCATCCCCTGGCTCTGTAAGTAAACGCACTCCAATGCCTCCCAGATACCTAACTAACAAATTACAGTACCCGCCGAATACGCTCCCCTGGCCATCCGTACTCGCGCCGCCGCCCTTGCAACAGCCTCCAACTGGATCTTCACCTTCCTCGTCGTCGAGATCACTCCCGTGTCCATCTCAAGCATTGGCTGGAAGACGTACATCTACTTTTGTATCTTCAACGCTTTCTTCGTCCCCCTAATCTACTTCTTCTACCCCGAGACCCGACTGTTGTCTCTCGAGCAGATCGACAAGCTCTTCACCGGTCCAAAGGTCTTGCTTCACTGGGATCACAGCATGGGTGTGCCTGGAGAGGCTTCTGAGAAGAGCGCCAGTGGTGAAACTGGTGAGACTGAGAGCAATGAGAAGTTTGAGGCTGAGGTCCATATGAGGGAGTAAAACGGTGGAAAGATTAGAGTGGGTGGAAAGGGGTCTGTTGTACCCCTGCTGAGGTTGAACGATCGATATTCAACTTATGGTCATTCAGTGCTGTATTATATACACAACCGGGTTCCCAAAGACCAAAGTCAACTATATTCCATTGATTTTAGAGAAGGTGGGCTTCAGTATAAGTATGCTTTCAGAAAACAAAGGCAGTGAAACATATACCATTAAAAAGCTATGTGGTGTCGTTCCATGACTATTTCCAAGGAAACCAATTGGGTTTCTTCTTCTCAGTCTCCTGTTTCTTTTTCCATTCAGTTTCCTCCTGTGCCATCCAGGCCTGCATCCTCATGCACTTCTCTTCCATCTGTGCATCCGTCAAGAACCCACGTCCACCGTCTTCGCTAGTATCCTTGTCCAGCGACCCAGAGTATGGGCCCTTTGTTACACCCAACACGTCACACAGTCCCTCAGACTTCTCCATGAGCCATGCCCCATGACGGAGACCATCGCGCCAATGTGGAGGCAAGGACTTGTATCCAAGCAATGATCCTAAAAGAGCACCGGCAAAGCAGGCGTTTGTGTCTGCATCTCCGCCTTCCATTGTCAGATCGGTGATCAGCTTTTCAAATATGGCAAGCTGGGAGCGTATTTGACCGGAAGACTTGAGTTGGCGCAGTGCCAGTCGAAGAAGCAGGATACCAGAGCCGAATGTCTTGTAAACGTATCCGATCTTGTAACTCTCATCCAACTTGAGGTCCGCGAGAGATTCAGCTGTGGCATGCTTCTTGAACTCTTCGAGGTCCAGGCGAGGCTCGTCTTTCTTGTCTGGATCCTGTAATTCTTTCTCGCGGAGCTCATTGTACCACGTGAGGCCAGCGTTGATCAACTCGTCAACATGTCGTTCCTCGTAGATCTCGCCGAGGACAAGGCAACGAACAAGAGCCGTACCAATGGCGCAAGAGACCACGCATCTGGGATCAACGTGCGTAACGACAGAGAAGTCTGCTGCGATCTGAAAGGTTTCCTCAACGGACTTGGTAAGACACATGAGGCCCAGCGGATGTGTTCTCATTAGACTTCCATTGGGCGCAGCATTGTACTTCCCCGTCACCCAGAACTTGCGCGCTGTGCCCTCAGGATCATCTAGGTAAGATTTGCTGCGCACGATCCCGCCGACTGTACGTCCGAGACCAAGAGGTAGGGTATCCAACGCTCTCAGTCCCATGCGCACCCAAACTGAGAGTCTCGACGCAAAGTCTTGTGGATCAAGCTTCTTTCCATCACTATGGAGGAATGAAAGCAGTATCAAAATAGCATGGTCTGTGTCGTCAGTCCACTCTCCAGTACGATGGAAATTTCTGTGATGGTCGCGTCGAAAAGGTGTTGCTTCTTCAGCAGGGAGCAACGTAAACTTGCGGTCGGGATATGCTTTCGCCGAGATGTCAGCGGACAGAAACTCTGTGTATAAGCCAATTGCGTCTCCGAGCGCTGAGCCGAAAATGGTACCGATGATACGATCTTGGAGGTGCAAAGGTCCCAACACCTTGTGTGCATTCTCTGAGAAGGTTATAGAGGCCATTGCGATTGATTGTGATGTTTTGATGGAATGGCACGACCAAATATGGGTAACTGTCTTGATTTATATGCGTTCAGCTGAGGCAGCCAAATTACTGAAACAACCTCGCTAGGCTTCCGCGACTAACTAACACCAGAGGCTGAATTAGCGCCAGATTTTGGTGGTGGCAGTGTGGACGCCATAGAATAGACTAAGGTCAGCTGGCGAGTAGCTCAATGAGGTAAATAACTTTATCTCTTTTTCATGCGGCCTTAATTGAGCTCCAGCATGGCATTCGGGCGCTCGTGGGCAACGGGTCTCAATCCTGAATGTAGTGGAATGGGCGGTCAATCAGTTGATCCCCGGGCCGTTGGACGTTTCAGGGAACCATCCCACAACCAAGTGGTAAAGTTTCTTATATTAACAAATGCTCTAATCAATCATGCAGATGCGCAATGTCCTCCATCGACCCTCAAGTCTGTTCCGTGAACGAATGAAGCACCTTCAGAGAGTAGGAATACCGCGGGGGCCTTGAAGTCTTCAGGAGCACCCAGGCGGCCCAGCAAAGCACCCGCCATCCATGTCTTCTCAACCTCAGGGTTCTCCTGAAGCAATTGATCCGTCATGGCAGTTCTGATGTATCCGGGAGACAATGTGTTGACTCGGATGCCGTATTGACCCCATTCCTGAGCAACCGATCGGCACATTTGTTGAACAGCAGCCTTACTAGAGTTGTACGCTGTGCAAGAGAGACCCTGTCCCCTGTTAGCCTGTGAGTATGCTTGATGATGCTTTGAGGACTTACTCGGTTCGCAATGTTGCCTGACATGCTTCCAATGATGACGATGCTTCCCGGGCTATTCTTCTCTCGCAGAACGCGTGCTGCATACTTGCAAGTGTTGAAGACACCAGTCACATTGACTCGTAGGATACGGTCAAAGTCGGCAGCAGGATAGTCCAGCGCCGCAATCTGTTGCTGAATGCCGGCACAGGCAATTGCTCCCCAGAAAGGCGCGCCAGACTGGTCAGCCTCAGCAGCGATCTCTTTCATCGCTGTTTCGACAGACTTCTCTTCTGTGACGTCGCATTTTCGGTATGAGACAGAAGCCTTGTTGCCTGTGGCGATCTTGTTGAGCTGTGCCCACTCAGCTGGTGATGGCTCCTCGAGAATGTCGAGGCAGGCTACACTACCGCCGGCCTCAACAACGGCAATGGCAAGTGTGATACCCAAGCCGCGAGCTCCGCCTGTGATGGCGACGGTCTTGTTCTCGAGGGAAAAGAGCTTGAACGTTGATGCTTTGGACGCGGATGTTTCTCTAGTCTCAGGCACATGGGCCGGGAGCTCAATGTCGGATACGATAGCGGGAGCCATTGTGACGGTGAATTTGTATGGGTATTGGCGGCGTCGCAAAAGAATGGTAATTGAAGAAAAGGATCGAGGCTGCCGGGAGACAAAGGTTTTGGGGACATAGGCTCGTCAGGATATACCATCAACGGATATCCATTTCTGGAGGCGCCGAAGATATGTTGAGTCAAGCATTACCGTCGTGGCGTCCAAGCAGAAGGTCGATGCGGAGAATGATGTGTCTCAAATTGAGTTTGGAGACTGGTAATTGTAGCCGGAGGTTGTCACATCTCACTACGACAGTCGTAGATTAGGTGTGTTTGGCAAGACAGACACAAATACTGGAGTGTCTCCACCGCGTCTTAGCCCCTGAACTGTCCGTTTGTTTTTGCCGGCCTTGGGTTCTACAAACAAGTCTACCTAAGTAGGTAGTTGTTTCTTTCACCTAGCAATCAATCTCTGTCAAATGCAGGCTCCCAGGATTGTACAACACTGATTAGAGACGACACACTAACCTCATCAGATACATAAGTGCAACCTTTCTCCACACGAGCATGGTGTCTCAAATACCCCAAGCATCAAGTCCATGGCAGTTCTAAGCGCAACCTCGACTCTAACCTCAACAGGCAAAGCCGTGATCTGGTGCCTCCAACTTCCTGATCCAGAACCCGATCCTCACTCATCAAGAACCCCACGTCAAATGGCAATCGTACATATCCATCCCCACGGCGCTTTCCCCTGCCCTGTTGGGGTACAACATCACCGTCGTTATGAGAAAGATCACGCGCAAAAGATGCTTTTTCGAAATCTCTATAACTCAAGAGGCATTGTCGATGTTTCTCAACTGCACTCATCATCTACTCGTCTTGTAAGAGCATCACAGAGTCCCAGATCCAGTCCGAGATGGCACCAAGCGCAATCACCCCAGAGACACAGGAAGAGCCTGTAGCTCTTTCCAACGTTGTCAAGTTGATCAAGAACGATGATGCGGAGACAATTGATCTTACCCTGCGACAATTTCGCTGCTTGATTGCTGATCTTTGCGAGCAGTTCAAGGGAGGTCATCCTGGGTAAGATTTACAAGTATCGAAATACAGAAAATGGTATATACTGACTGACTCGCAGAGGTGCTATGGGCATGGCGGCCATTGGCCTCGCCCTCTGGAAGTACGTGATGCAGTACTCTCCCAACGATCCTGACTACTTCAACCGCGATCGTTTCGTCCTCTCCAATGGCCACACATGTCTCTTCCAGTACACATTCCTTCATCTCACAGGCTACAAGGCCATGACCTTCGAGCACCTCAAGTCCTACCACTCATCTAACTACGACTCGTTGGCGCCCGGTCACCCTGAGATCGAGCATGAGGGTATCGAAGTAACGACTGGTCCTCTTGGGCAAGGTATCGCCAATGCTGTCGGTCTCGCCATGGCGACTAAGAACCTTGCGGCAACTTATAACAAGCCTAATTACGAACTCGTCAACAACATGACTTACTGCATGATCGGCGATGCTTGCCTACAAGAGGGTGTCGCCCTGGAGGCTATTCAGCTGGCTGGCCATTGGAAGCTCAACAACCTTGTCGTCATGTACGATAACAACCAGATTACTTGCGACGGTAGTGTCGACCTCTGTAACACTGAGGACGTCAACGCCAAAATGCGCGCCTGTGGTTGGGACGTTATCGACATCGAGGACGGCTGCTTCGATGTTGAGGGCATCGTCAAGGCCCTCCTAAAGGCCAAAGCTAGTACCAACAAGCCCACCTTTATCAACATTCACACCGTCATCGGAGTCGGCAGCAAGGTTGCCGGCGATGCCAAAGCCCACGGTGCCGCTTTCAGTCCCGATGGTGTCAAGGCTGTTAAGGAACGTTTCGGTATGGACCCTGAGAAGCACTACGTCGTCTCCGATGAGGTCTACAACTTCTTCCGCGATCGCAAAACTCGTGGTGATCGCCTCGTCGAGGATTGGAAGAGCCTTGTTGATGCTTATAGCAAGGAGTACCCCGATCTTCATGAGGAGTTTATGAAACGGGTCGAGGGTCGCTTTACTGACGACTGGCGAAGCATCATCCCTGCCAAGGAGTCATTCCCTACTGCTCCTACACCCTCCCGAAAGTCTGCCGGTATCATCTGCAACCCCCTGGCTGCGAAACTTAAGAACTTCATGGTCGGCACAGCTGATCTGTCGCCCTCTGTCAACATGATCTGGAAGGATAAGGTTGACTTCCAGCATGTAAGTCTCCCCCTGACACAGCCAGCAGCCTGTCACTAACACAGTAACAGCCCGACCTCAAAACCACCTGCGGTATCAATGGCAACTACTCCGGCCGTTACATTCACTGGGGTATCCGTGAACATGCAATGGCTTCCATCTCCAACGGTCTCGCCGCTTACGGTAAGGGCACGATCCTCCCTGTCACCTCAAGTTTCTTCATGTTCTACATCTATGCCGCTCCCGGTGTCCGCATGGGAGCTCTTCAGAACCTCCAAGCCATTCACATTGCCACTCACGACTCGATCGGTACTGGTGAAGACGGTCCAACACACCAACCGATTGCTCTCCCTTCTCTGTACCGCTCCATGCCCAATCTCCTTTACATCCGACCTTGCGATACCGAAGAGACGGCCGGTGCCTTCATCACCGCCCTCGAGGCCAAGGACACCCCATCTATTATATCCCTCTCCCGTCAGAACCTTGAGCAGTATCCGGAGTACTCCAGCCGCGAAGGTGTACAGAAGGGTGCTTACGTCTTCATCGAGGAAGAGGATGCCGACGTTACTCTCATGGGTGTCGGTGCCGAAATGGTCTTCGCCGTCAAGACCCGCCAGGTCCTCAAGGAGAACTTCGGCATCAAGGCCCGTGTGGTCTCATTCCCTTGCCAGCGTCTCTTCAACTCCCAACCCCTCGAGTACAAACGCCAAGTCCTTCGATACCGCTCCAAAGCCCCTCGAGTTGTGATTGAGGCCTACGCCGTCAACGGCTGGGAGCGATACGCCGATGCTGGTTACTCGATGACCACTTTCGGCAAATCACTACCAGGCAAGGACGCCTACAAATACTTCGGCTTCGATGAGAACGTCATTGCCCCTGAGGTGGCCAAGTTTGTCGATGAGGTCAAGGCGGAAGGGATCGAGAGCCTGCGCGGCGAATTCAGGGATCTCAACAACTTAACACACGGACACTAATGATGATTTGGTTCAAAATGGGTAAATGATTACGGCATGCGACTTGGAGTTTAATGTAGTTTGTTGACGACACAATGATACTCTGCATAATAAAGCAATTTTGTTCTATATGCGCCGGCTCTTGATGCGTGACCCCGAATGCTTCCTCCCCTGTCCCTTCATTAACAATGTAATCCGATAAACTCTTCGCCTTCAAACTCCATGATCCATTCGCCGAGCGCCATGCTGATTGCTCTCTTTGTCCTAATATAAGGGTATCATCCGCAAAACAAAAACACAACAACAGCAAAAGACTTTTCTCCTATAGTCCCACGCCCACCGACTTCCAGAGCCAGATACCTGCACCCAATCCGTCACTTGCAGCGGCAGAAAGCCATAACCTACCTTGGCCCCCTTAATTCATCGCCTTCCTTGTGGGCGAATGATGGAGTCCCCAGGTGGCAAGGCTTGAACACCTTCCATCACAATCTCAGCCAGGGAACCCAACACCCTACGGTTGACGATACGAGGCATGTTGGGCCATCTTTCCTGGGCCCAAACCGCGACACCGTTGCCAGCACGCCAGGCCTCTCCGGCCAGATGGCCTCCTGTCTGGGCAGTGGTCGCCATGGCATCTTGGGCACGCCTGGCAGTGTACGTAAGCCCGCCGGTAAGGTTTTCGTATGACCTAGCGAGGTTTTGCTGCGCAATCTGTGCGGTTGCAGCAAGAACCCCTTGGGGGGCATCTGTGCCAGAAGGGTTCTGGATATTCCGATAGGTACTGTTTTGAGTTAGCTTTCTAGGTTCTTCAGCATAGACGGCTCCGAAACATAAGGGCTAAAAGTAATCACAAATCATACCTCTGGCTATGGACCTCCTCTTCAGTCTCGCTGAACATCGTAGCGCCAAAGTACCCAACTACTCCAGCGTCGTCAAACTGAAGCTCCTCCGAGGAGGACTCTTCGTCAGAGTCTTCGTCAGGGGCAAGTTCGTTCATGGAGCGATCTCGATGCATCGCCCCTCGAACGAGCGCCCCATCGATCATGTCGTACCCTTCCTCACACTCTCCCTGGTCAGAGTTGTCGTCCTCAAGAGGAACATCCTCTAGGTCCTCATGCGCTGGGCTGGACCCATTTTCGGGAGCGCCACGCCCCCTTAAACGGTCCTGGGCTCGACGTCGGATCCGATAATCATTAGCCTGGGGGGCATTATCAGGCTCAGAGTCCGAAGACAGGTCGGCGCTGGGGGCGTAAGGACTGTCCATTATGTTTTTATAGGCCTTTGTGATAAGTGACTGCTTATATCCGAGAAATTTGTTTGCCAAATACCTTGCCAGGGACTTTTATAAGTGTGAAGAGAGATGCGGTGATGGTGAAGGGAGGTGTGTGATGAGTTTGTTGGTGCGCAAGGTAAAGTTTGTGTATGGGGAAAGAGAAACAATAGAAATCGTGAACAAGTTGGGACTGTTGGTTCGGTTCGTGTGAAAGTCAGTTGAGAGTGATGGCAGTGTCAGTGAATCTGTGGGCAACATGTCAGAACTTGATCGATTTACGACCAGTCGATGAATGAATTTGCTTTCAAAAACCAAAGTTACTTATCTCTCTAATGTCTAGACTAGCTAGCGTAAAATCTATATCCGTTATGCTTTCTTGTTGCGTGGCTATCGGCCTCAGGTCCGCGATATCGAAGACCATCGGTGCCCCTTTTCTTGCAGCATCCATCAATACTGCCACCACGCAAAAGATAAATGCACACTTATCCTATTACTTTACTTCAGTCCTATATCTAATTCTTCTTTCTTCAAATAGTGGCCTTTTAGGGCCGCTAGGTGTCACAAAACTAAGTACTTACCTACCAACTACTATGGCAAACTTTGAGTAAAGGTTCTGGGCATCGGATATACTTCCGCTTCTTCATATACGCACAACAAACCTTTCGGCGTTTAATTATACTACCCATGTGCAGCAGCCTCTTTTGCTTTCAAATTCTCTAGGTAGGAGTCCATTGTCAAAGCAGTCAAGGGATTCTTTTGGTTTTCAGGGGGGTTCTTATGGGGGATGTGCCTTAGTCTTTGGTTCAGGGCCATATTCTATTCAACGGCTGATGCTTCTCGGATGAGCTCCAGTATCAGCAGTGCTTCAAAATGTTAATTCTTTTAACGGTCAAGCTGAAGAGCCAATTAATACTGCTTTTTGCTTTATCACCCAGTTGATAAAGTAATAGTGGTGGCCTTCAGAGGGTAAGATCACTTCTGGCAGTGGACAAAGGTGCCAAAAAGAGTATGCGGGCAGTCTTAAGGCCTACTAAGCCTATACGTTTCTACCAAATGATTATATGCCTTTCCCACCTGACCTAAAAGTCAGGACTCAGAATTCTTCTTATTTCCCCGAAGATGGCAACCTAACTTACTTGCCTACCTAAGTTTTATATTGAGAAGTTTCTCTGTAAACACAAAAGTCAAAGTGAGTATATCTTTTATAAGTGGCATGATAAAAGCACACTGCCCTTTCTTGCTCACTTTTTTATTTTTCCAAAGCATCGCCTTTCTCTTTTAATTTCTCTTTTCTCATCTGCATCTTCCCATTCTCGCCCGCTCCCATCAGTCCTAACGTTTCAGGTTTTCTAACCGGACATTCTTACAGATCAAACCCGTATATAGACCCAGCAATTCTATTGTTGTCTTTCCAACATTGTCTCGAGATGTCAGAGTCTCGAGAAATTCAAACGGCCGGCCATGGCCACCTCCAGGGAAGTGGTCATCCCCAACTTGCTCAGCATCCAAACGCTTGTGTTCCTTGCCTGAGCCTCCGGACCCCGTGTTGGTCTAATGAGTTCCTTCACGCTCACAGTTTCATCGTCTGGAACATGATGGCATTGCCCGAAAAGCAACGATATGGGTCCATCGAAAATCAGCTCAAGGCAACGTTGGATAAGAGTGTGGCTGATCAAGCGTTTTACCATGCAGTCCACGATTTGCTTGCCACAGATGAGATACAAGCCACCAGATTGCCGGAAGAGGTTCGCAGCACTATCGTAGAAAACTTTAAGCAGCTTCATACTACAGCCTGGCCAAAGCTCATGTATTTAGTGCAAGCCGAGATGGAAGCCCGAATTGTTGATCCCAGGAACCTTCTAACCATGTGCCTCAACAATCAAGTGGTGCACATAGCGAGGCAGGTAGAAGTCCCGATGGGAGATCACTTCGAAAGCTTCCGGGTCATTCAGTTTTCGTTCATGCGTCGTGGGAGGTGGTTTCTCGGATACTCCCCTGGAACCTTCATTTTCCAGTACTCAAACACTTTACCGTTCACTGAAGAACTGAACACCATGCCGAGCATCACCAAATTCAGATATGAAGGCCAAGTCCCTCGAAGCTCCTATGAGCACAAGCTACGCCTCATGGTTCTCTGGAAGCCGGCTTCTGAATTGTTCCTGGGCACAATCGCGCTCTTCTTCGGTAGACGTCACAGAGACTTCTACCCGAGTCTTGAATTCCTGCGCTCAAGAGCGGTGATGGTCCCTGATGCTTTCAGACAAATCCTGGAGGTTTGGGAAACTTGTAACCACAATTGGGAGGCGTTTACGAACCAGGACACCAGAGACAGCATTTGGAAACATGTAGTGACCCAAGAGCTTGCGTGGCTTATACTTCGACTCAAAGATGTGCCTGAAGTCTACGAAAGTGTTCAGTCGCCAGACCTAGAGAACCTTCTCATGACTGCCACCGGTCTATCACTGCAAGATCTTGCAGGCCGCTGGGTCTTTCAGCTGGAAACAATGGCGTGGCAGCATTTCTTTAGTGGGAATCGTGGAGAACTCTTTATCTACGAGAATCAGGGGCAATCGGTAAGTCTCCGACCTTCCAGCACCGTTCATTCCAGCACTATTTGCATTGGAAATTCGATTTGGTCTGAGTTCAGTCAATAATTTCACAAACTTTGAGGGCATCATCGTCTTATGACAAGCCTCTAAGTCTGAGTTGAAGTTGATTTGAGCTGGGCGCGGTCAAATATTTACCCGAACCGAACTAAGCTAACAATTTCCTCGTGCAGGACAACATCTGGAGCCTCTACAATGAGCACACTTTCCAATACGACTGTATCAACCCGAGTGTTGGGAATAACTTGCCCCGGTTGAAAGATTGCCGAGCTGCACTCCAACCATACGATCACTTGATTCAGGAAAAACTGCGTGAGGCCCGAGAGCAAGCCAATCAAGGCGGACAAAGCTCAGAACAACCGCCCGATGAGCCTTTGTCTTGCTCTGCAAAGAATTAAGACGAATCGACCTGCCGAGCGATCATAACCGCCAATTCCCTTCGAGCTTTAATTGACTGTATTATTTTTGCAATACGATTGTCCTGAATATTTATGTCTTGGTCAACAACGAGACTTCCCCCGCTGCTTCGCACCGCTAAACCTTCCGATGTCTTCAACATTCTCTCTACGCGGGCTTTTTGCCTGGCATCCTGCTTCTACGACGCAAACGAGCCGTCTTTTCTCTACTACAGCGAGCATGCTTGCTCGCACGCCTCCCAAGGCCGCGCCGAAGAACCCTAATGCCGGCAAGGTCCCTCCCCGCCGAAAGCACGCAGCTCCGAAATCCGAAAACTTCTACCGCATCCGCACGCTCCGCCAAAATATGTTCTCTCCCGCTCCTCCTCCTCTACGGATGGCTCGTCTTCGATACCTCCGCCACTGGACCATCCACCGCGCTTGGCAACTCTTCCGTCGACAGCAGCATCTGGCAACTGAGCAAGAACGCTCTCGCATCTTCAGCGGCATGTACAATGCTTGTGAAGAGCTGCGCAAAACAGTTGGACCAGGAAACAGAGACGAGGGCTACCTGTACCGTGTTGCTATGGAAAAGAAGGGTGTCTGGGGTCTTGACGCAATTCCCATTGAGTATGCACGTTACCAAACAGACCACCCGGCTAAGAACCCTTGGAACCACGAGTGGAAGAGGAACAACGATTAAAGCTTTGTTTGCTGTTTCGGCTGGGGAAAAATTTGTTTATAATAGAACGTGTACTGTGTGTATGATAAGGCAGCTTTCCGATGATAGTAACTAGAAAGCCAATGTTAACGATTTTTATCAAGCCCACCCGAAGGCAAGATACCACTTGAGGCCACACAATCATTTCAGAGACGTCGTGAAAGATAGCTACCATAATTATGTATGAATCACAGATGCAAAGATCATCCCTCTCATGAAGTGTCAGGTCCGTAAACGACAGCACCATCTCCCGTCATCTTATTCCATGTCATTGATTCACTCTCATCTTTCCGACGCTCGACAAAGCCAGTTCTATGCCGCTATTGGATTATTAATACAGAGAGTGAATATGCGTATCTCAACCCGCTCGAACCAAATCATGCAAGTGTCCTTCTTTCTGTCCATGCAACCTTGCTACTCTCCGACTTTTGTCTCTCCTCGGGGTGCCATATAAAAGATATTCTGGAATTCTGTTCAGATATTACGAGTGGCAGGTGAGATTATGGCCAGTATTCGAAACAGATCCAAAGTGCAGTTCGATCGTAATGAAAATGAGGGCGCGTATGGCTGGATGGTAGTCACTTGCTTGTGTCTGAGAAGACTCGATGAGCGAGTCTTTACGTGCTGACTGGATGCTGAATAATAACGCCAGAAAGGAAACGTGATAGTAAGGATGTCGGCATTTGAGATAAGATCGGCCGTGGAATAAATAGATAGTAAATAGGGATCGGGTCGGCCGAAGCGCCGGAATATGATGCTGCCTATAGCTTCAATTCCGTGATGATGAGTTTTGAGAGTAAGCGAGTGTAGAGTATAAGAAAGGAAGTTGTCCTCCCGGGGCGCCGAGCAATAAATCCTCTATATCCGAAATTGATTCCCTGATGGTCCAAAAATCTACACTCGTCTCCAGTTGTCTGAACACATGTTGATATTGCGGCCGAGGCGAAGTGGTGATCGATCGCTTAAAGATAAAACCTAGGAACGGCTGCATGTTGTCCCTGGTATTGTGTGTGAGCACATCCAAGTGGCATGGATGGTGGTTTGTTTGGAGGCGCATGGTTGACGGTTTTACAGCACGACGCAGCAACCGCCGCCCTCGCCCTTCTCAAAGGTCAGCAGAGCAGCACGAGTGGCAGCCTCAAATACGTCGTCGACGCCCTCGCCGCTCAAGCTGGAGCATTCGAGATATCGCTTTGCACCAATTTCTCGAGCGATTGCCTCTCCATCATGTTCAGACACAAAACGCATCGATTTCTTGCGCATTTCCTCGATCGCGACAGGGTCCTCTCGAAGATCTTTCTTAAGACCAACGAGAATAATGGGAACGCCGGTGCACAGGCGGGTGGCTTCCTCAATCCACTACAAGAGATACACGTCAGCTTTCCAGGGTTCATCACTAAGCGCGTACCACATGCCGAGGGGGCCGTACCTTGTGCTTAACATTGTCAAGGGAATCTGGTGTGTCGACGGAAAATCCTATCAAAATAACATGGGCTTTTGAGTAGGCGAGCGGTCGTAATCGTTCGTAGTCTTCTTGGCCAGCGGTATCCCATAGAGCAAGCTGGACGGACTTGCCGTCCACTCTACAATCTGTCACATAGTTCTCAAAGACTGTGGGGATCTGTATAATACGGAGTCAATAATCGTCGTCGCAAGGGGTTACGGCCGAGGCTCACATAATGCTGCAAACAGGTTAGCAAAATTTGATGTCGGTAAGGTATGTAGGTTAGAAGGACTCACTGTAGGAAAGTAACCTAGCGTAAATACGCTCAGCAAACTGGTCTTGCCGCAGGCACCATCACCGATAATGACCAACTTCCTATGGTACGTCGTTAGTGGTCTGGTTGATCTTCAAATATCTTGAGCATGTCATGATTGGTGTGGCAAGGAGGAGGAGCATCGTTTTGGGTGTGATGAGGAGCGGAGCTTGGAGCGCGATGAAGTCGTACCTGCGGATAACGTTGCTAGGATTTGCGCTCATGATGACCGAGTTATATGGCCTCGAGACTGCGTGATGATGACGTTCCGAGACTAATCGTAGGAGGGAATCGGATCTGGAGTCTGCTACGGGCCCCAGATCTGGGTGATGCGTCGGTTGATCGTTGCCGTCGATTGATTGTGGGTGGAAGAGCAACGAGCTACAGCGTTCAAGAGGGCGTCGTCGCGGTGATAACAACAGGAACAAGCTGAGCTGGGCCGAGAGGGATTAGATGGGGCCGGATTGAGTTATATGAAGGTGATGATGATTAATTGGAGAGTAAGATCGGCTCGGTCAGAGAAATGTCGTCGAGATCTGGGATAGGACCCCTTATTTTTTTTTCTTACCAACGGACTTTTTGGTAAGAGAATCGTTGGATGGGTGAGTAAAGTAACAAGGGACGTCCGGACCTGAATGAGCGCGCGGACGTGGAGCGAGGAGGACAGGGCCAGATGGAACCAGCCAGGACAGGACAAGCCGGGCCAGGTGCAGGCAGTACGTACAAGTAAATACGGTGGTAGTATGCGGTTCAGCTGCCAGGGTACTAATGCAGTGCAGTGCAGTGAAGTCCTGGGTTTGTGCAGTGAGATCGGGGCGTTTTTTACGGTGAGAGTAATGTCTAGGACGGAGCGAGTGCCAGGCCGATGGTTGGATGACCAAGTTCTTCAAACAAAAAATAGATAGAATAGTAGAGAAACAAGAAAGAAGTTGAAGGAATGATGTTTTAACGGGTTGGGAATACGAGACTAAGAACTGATGGTTGATTGACCGAGATGATAGGACTGTGAAGGACTGTGGTGAGGTGGTGCTGTTCCTTTTTTTGTCAGACCAACCTGTTTCTTTACTGTTAGCCTCAGTCTAAAATGGAGCTGAGGCGGACTGGGCTGGGCTGGGCTGGGCTGATGTGCATCAGGTTCTGAAGATCGTGTAGAGTAGAAAAGATGGAATGAGTCATTCAAGATGTTAAGGAATGAATAGATCGATAATCTGATACCAATTAAAGATATCCCCAAGAACTTAGCTAACGTTTAGTTACTATACGCGGTAGATCTAGAGCTACCATAGTAAAGAGGCAGCCTCTTTTCTATTGTTGGAACACCGGGCTTGTTTACGACGGTGACGGTGGTGGCATCGGTAATGGTGGAGAGCCCACGTTTCCATGGATGGACGGACAGGCTCAGTGACTAAGGTACCTCGACTGCACTGTACTCACTGTACTGAGGTGCTCCCCTGAGCCTAACGGGTAGTCCATGTGGAGCCTCGATGTGGAAAACGGGTCCGGGGGGACCTTTTTTAGCTGAGGATGAGGTGAGGTCTAGGCAGTGGAGGACGACAGCCCTGAAAGTTCTCTTAGGTCAGGCAGGTTCTGTGACAGCTGGGCTGCCTGAGTGGACTGCGCATTATCACAAAGTGGGCTTCGACAACATAAGTTGCTTCTTGTTGCATGCTACGGCAAGTATGTGGTTGTTGATCGACATGGATCAAGGCACACGAGAGGTGCCGGAGAATGGATCGTTACAACGGCATCTTCTGACATTCTGACCACGTACCTAGCTTTAGGGACTTCAATTGGAGGTTTTGTCATCAGCAGCATCTGATTAGCATAGCCCGTCCCATCCCATCCCATCATGAGTTGATCATCATTGATGGACTCGCAGCAAACAGCAAGCCCCCTGTGCTGTGGCGGAGCATCCACAACTGTACAGTATATCCAAAACAAGTAATATGATTGAAGCCAGCTCGGTTAATTCTGACATTCTCCGCCCTGTACCAGCTCGATGGGAAGAATCTGAATAGTACCATGTGAAGTAATTAAGGGTCGGTTGGGAACAAAATTGCAGTACCGTTCTGCTTCGGTAACCGTCATGAATCGTCACCAAGGTATGTACCTTAGAGAAAGATTCAATTAGGTAAATAGAAGTTGGTGGAGAGTTTCGTCTTCATGGAGCCTCTCATCACTTCAACTCAACCCAACTCCGCCAAGTCAAACAAAACTCACGGACCGTTCTATATCTTCAATGCTCATCATACCTTGTTCAGCGGATTATTAGCTGTCTGTGTTTTGTTTCTGCATCGATAGTTTCCACAGGCGACAGGGCCAAGGTGTCCTTCAATACGACAGTAACGACAGAATTTAGATCTAGACAAGCATCTCACCAGATCCACATCAGAAGTGCCCTTGTCTTTACTCGGAGGATTAAACATTTGGGCTCTGAGATGCTCGTCATGCCAGCCAATATCATTGCTGGGATGCAAAAATGCATGGCTGCCGCCATTTGAGGCTGTGCAGACTAACCCACACCCGCCAGCCGGTAAGCTAAAAACAGGAACCAGACCAGCCCTGAGCCCTGGAAACCAAGGGGCAGGATGAACTACTGCTTTAGCACTGACGCTTATTGCCTGTTGTGCAGAGATGATGGAAAAGTCCCCTAGAAATAGAAATAGCAACTGAACCCCCTACCTAGCTCGTGTCTCAAGACTTCATGCCATGCTGTTTGAGGGCATTGGATGAGATCAACTCGACCATCTTGCGGATGATCCCGTTAATGCGCTCCATCGTCTTGGCTCCCTCACGCTAATAGCATGATAATATGGATTCCGTGAGAAGGGTTTCGGTGTTTGTGAGTTACGCCGGCGGTCCGCATTGCTGACGTTCGTATGTCTGCAAACGTCGTTTCAAGGTCGTTTTCTTCTCTGACGTTAGTGTACTCCGTAGAAAAACTTCATCTCTCACCTACGTGGATCCTTCATGAATAATGACAGCATACTGTACGGGCATACCCGATGGGCTAGTTGGCCCGAATCTCTATCTTTGCCTGCTTACGTCAAATGCAACAACAATGCCTCATGGGCGATGAACTCAACTGCCCTACAAGGCTGCAGCAGTGCTTGCAAGTGATGCCACGATGCTTCGTCCCAATAATACGTGCATGGCTGTCAGCGTCGTGATGGCTGCTTGAGTTTGACCTGCATGTTCTCCTCGTCTGGTGGGCAGAGATCGCACCCGTTTACCCTTCCGATCACCTCTGATTCAATGTGAGTGGTACTCCAAGCGGCGTTTGTACGGGCAGATTTCAGTAATTGAGGATCTTTCATCTATGTATGGACAAATAGCCGAAACATGTTGCTTCGTCCTCTCCCGTAGATGCTGTCCTCCGTCGTTTGCAACATGCATAGACAAGGGGCAACACGGCATCGTCTCAATTTGGTATCCTGTCACACACACATGGGTTTGTGCACCGAGATGTATGTCGTAGTTCTGTTCCACATGGTCTCATCTAGCTGTTGAGATGAAGGGTAGAGTCGAGTCTATGAACCTTTCATGTGGCTCTTGCACGATTGTGCTGGCCATGTTGAATGTTGCACGGCGTCGGCAATCATAGTAGTGCCTGTGGATGACGAGTTTGTTGGTCAAATTTGCTCTGTACATCGGCATGAGATGTGAAGATCTTAATTCGGGCCAGATACTTCTGACGGTGATCTGCCTTGGTTGCTCCCCGGTAATATTGTGTGTATTGAGTATTGATCGTCTCGCGACGACGGAACGGGTGTTTTCCCACCGTTACTAACCAAGCCGTAGTGTGTTTGTCAAACGTGAACCGGTCCCCATTCAGTCCTGTCAAAATATTGGGTTATTGATTGCTTTCTGAACTCTGGACTTGTATGAGAGCAAAGGCTAGGTCCTAGAGTACCTAGTACTTTAACGAGATGTTGCACTTCACGATTATTTCACAGGCTCATACTGAATGCCTTTGACGCACAATTGAGTAATAGACGAGAGAAATTAACGATGCAGAATTTAGTTGAGAAATATCCGTAAACAACAGACGAATTGAGCCTTTAATGATTGCCAAAACAAAGAATTGATTGTCTCTGTTGCTTCGTCCCCAGGTTCAGGGTAGCCCCGAGACGAGTGACGTTGACATCAAGGTTGCTGTTTGTAACCCCACTCTCAGCAAGGCACCAACAAACCAAATCGCCAGATCTCAACATCACGTGCAAGATCACACCAGGCTAGGGGAATAGCGGGGCATATCCCGTCAATCAGATGCGTGCCTGACCACATCACAGTGTCGCTGGGCAGGTCCGACTGCATGAGAAAGTACAGGTCCTATGCAACTCCACCAAAGAGTGACTTCTACCGTCCCATCCATCGTGTTTGAGCCTTGAGCCTCGAAGCATCAAACAACACCAGACAAAGAACGATACGACATTTCCGCACTCTTTTATCTTCAATCCGAAGTATCTATAAAACCCTCCAACTGCGCTTACGATTTTATAACAGCAGCAATAACAATCAATCCATTGGGCCCTTTCCCCGCAGGCGTCATCGCTGACCTAACCCTGACCTTGGCCGCTCGCTCTCCGACTGTGAGTGCCTCAATTTGAGCCGTCCCCAGAGACCCTCCACTTCCAACGTGCCCGCAGCCGCCTAACGACCACGACTTCACTGTTTTGACACGCGCGATACCCTCCGCTTCCAAGCTGACACGCTCTCGCGTATTACAGAACCATATTCCTCATACACCGTCCTCCCATCGACAGACACGTGTCGCGCACAGCATCTTCATGCCCTCGACTGCTTTGCTCCCGTAACCTACGATGCCGGCCAACAACCAACGACCGGCCGCCCAAACTCCGGTATCACCACGAAATACGGCAAAATACACCAACAAGGATGGCTCCAAGTTTATCACCGTACCTAAGGGCGCTACCTCTGAGTCTTCTTTGCCTTCGACCCCCACAACTGCTAAAGCCAGTGCCCCCCCACTAGAGGCTTCCAACCCCGACAATGACCCTGCTCCAGCAGTCAACCGCAAGAAGCAGAAGCGTAGACAGAAGGCTGCATTAAAAGCCGCACAGCAGGCTGCGAACGGACATACCAACAATGTCGCGAGTGGCGGTACACGCACAGGGTCTACCTCAGGCCGTGGTCCCGCTGATCACGAAGAGGTCGAAAGCGACGACGAGCATGAGTATATCCTGGCGAGCGAATTAACCGGTCCAACTACAAACGGACACCCCCCCTCGGATTCAAAATCGAAGAAGAACAAGAAGAAAAAGAAGAAGGGAGGAAATGCTGACCCTACATCGCCTGTACCCGAAACTCTTGAATCTGAGCCCCAGTCGCACTCGTCGCAAGGCCCTGGAATGTCACGCGATAAGATATGGAGCACTAGCAACCAAGAAGAACGCGAACGCATAAAAGCGTTCTGGCTTGGGTTGGGTGAAGATGAGCGGAAATCCTTGGTCAAAGTCGAGAAGGATGCTGTTTTGAAGAAAATGAAGGAGCAACAGAAGCATACATGCAGCTGCACTGTGTGCGGACGGAAGCGAAATGCGATTGAGGAAGAACTGGAAGGTCTCTACGATGCCTACTACCTAGAACTCGAACAATTCGCAAACCAAGGCGAGGGACCACCAATGCTACCATCAGCTCGAGATTTTGCTCTAAGACCGTCCCGGGGTCTGCCATCAAGTTATGCCAACCGCCCGCCATCGCGCGGTCGAATAGTTGAACATGTGGGGGACGACGAAGACGAGGACGAGCTGGAGGAGGTTTACAGCGAAGACGAAGTGGAGGACGATGACTACAGCGACGACGAACCTCCCGAAGAATATCAAAACTCACATGAACGGGACGTCGCCGATTTCTTGACGTTTGGCAATAGCCTCCAAGTCAAGGGTACGCAGCTTCTTGATTCACTTCTCCGCAGATATGGTAACATGGACTTAGGTGGTATTCTCACCGTGGCGGATGACCTCCTGAAAAACGACGGCAAGCGGTTCATCGAAATGATGGAACAGCTTGCCGAACGAAGGATGGCAAGGGAAGAAGACGCCCGCGAACACTTCTCAAGGGGCTACGGTCACCCTAATGGCTCATACTCCAATCCACATAATCATCCTCCTCCTGAAGAAGACGAATACGACGAAGAAGAGGACGAGGAAGATGACTTTGATGATAGCCAGGATGAGGAGTATGAGGAGGAAGAGGTATACTCAAACCCCTCTGTGATACCATCCCAGTCCCATACTGAGTGTTGCTGCCAGGACCAAATGACGGAGGAGCAACGAATGGAGGAAGGCCGACGCATGTTCCAGATATTCGCCGCTCGTATGTTTGAGCAAAGGGTTCTCTCTGCGTATAAGGAGAAAGTGGCCAAGGAGCGTCAGCAGAGGCTGCTAGAAGAACTTGAGGCCGAAGATCGAGAATCCGAATTGAGGAAAGCTAAGAAGGCCAAAGACGCACAGAAGAAGAAGGACAGGGCTGCACAGAAGAAGCAAGCACTGGCCGAGGAGAAAGCGCGTAAAGAGGCGGAAAAGGCTGCTGCAGACGCTGCTCGGCTAGAAGCTGAGAAGCAACGGGTTGCTGAACAAAAAGCCAGGGCCGAAGAGAAGCGAAAGCTAAGGGAGGCGCAGAAGAAGGCCGACGAAGAAGCTCGTCTACGCAAGGAGGCAGAGAGGCAACGCCGAGCTCAAGAGCGATCCGATCAAGACCGCAAGGCCCGCGAAGCCAAGGAAAAGGAGAAGAAGCTTAGGGAAGAACAGCGACAGAAAGAAAAGGAGGAGAAAGAGCGCGAGGCGCAGGAGCGGAAGGACAAGCAAGAGCGCGACAAGCGGGACAAAGAAGCTCGTGCTGCAAAAGCTCAGAAAGATGCCCAGGCAGCCCGAGAAGCTAAGGAGAAGTTGAAGGAGGAGAAGGCAGCTGCCCAGAAAGCGGCAAGTCAATCATCACAACCAATCCAAATCCCGAAGCGTGGTTCCCAGCATCCGGTACCGATTCCGGCAGCTCTTCCACAACAACCATCGAATCCTGCAAGCTACGCCTCGCCAAAGATTCCAGTCGCCACTCCTGTAATGTCCAAAGCACCGACTCCTATAAGACCTCGGACCCTCTCGCAGCAAGACAGTGGAGCGCAATCCGTTACAGCTTCGTCTACAAGCCAAAACCCTTCACCTCATTCCATGACACCCATCATGAGCCCCGGTCTAATTGGCCAGCGCCACGGAAGCGCAAGCACTCAGCATTCTCACTCGGTATCTCCAACAAATGGACAACCGAGACTGCCAGGACAATCCCCTTTCCAGATACCTCCTATGGGAATGCATCCGCCCCCAGGATTGCATCACCACCCGGCACCACCAGGTTTCCCCAATCGCATGTCACAGGATGGCTTTCCAGCGTATAGACACGGCCCTGGTGCAATGATGCCTCCTCCTGGTATGAATGGGCCAGCTGGACGTGGATTTTCCTTACCGATACCACCAGGGTTCTCACAGCCAGGAGTCGATCAATTTGAGATGAATGGATTCCCGATACCGACGGACTTACCCCCATCAACGCATCATCGCCAAAGTTCATTCCAATTTGACGCGCCACCAGCCCCAGCACAACCCATTGGGCGACCTGCCCCCATTGGACGTCCTGGAAGCATAAATCTTGGCCGCCCATCTGATGATACAGAAGATGAAACTGCACATCTGGGTAGTCGGGCTCTGTTAGAAGATGACGAGCCGCTCGAAGTCGAAGGAATTGTGGGGGTGCGAAACCAGCCACCTGGACCGATGCCTGATTATACCACGAGTCCCTTCTTGGCTTCAGCGTTTCCGCTGGCCCCCAATCCGTGGGGCCCTTCTGGTGTAGGTGGACATCCGTTGCCTCCTCCAGGGCTCAACAATCCTGTCTGGGGCGCACCGAGTGCACCTCCTGGCTTTGGCATGTCTCCTGTTCCTACAATCAACTCTCTTCGGACCGCATCACACCCCAGCTTCCCCCAACTTCGCGCAATGCTCTGCCAGGCATGCCAGGAACTTGCTGGCTCGGGTGACCAAGAAGGTTACATCGACCTCTCAATTCTGAAGTCAAGAATTGAGGCACTGTCAGGCGATAGTATCTCAGAAGCTATTCTCATCAACCTTTGCGACACCGAAGGAAATCCCAACAACGGAGGCGGTACGCTTGTTATCCGACAGAACAGTGGAGGTTTTAGCCACGCCGTCCGATGGGAACCTGATCTAAATGATGGATTTTATCGAGCAGTCGGCGCTCCAGGTGAGATTGGTAGCCCGGTGGCTGGTCAAGCAACTCTGCGAGGGGGAATATAGGAAAAGTCTCAGCAGCGTAAGGCGGGCCGACAAACCAGCCAGAGTTCCTTGTCTGTCAGAGATCTGGTGCGAGATAGCACCCCTCTAGGTCCCGAGCCTTCTGCAAGTTGTAATCAGCCCATCAACTTGCAAGGAGGTCACAAAAGAGGGAGGTCGTCTTTACACCTAAGGGTTTCGTCAAACGTATCTGATATTGATCGTTTCGATCCTTCAGTCAATGGATCACAAACCAACGATTCGGGGTGAGTTCCAATATAGCTGACTGGCCTACCGAAACAATACCAGCCGAGTGCATGAAATTCTGGCATTTTTCATCCACAGAAGCCGGCCAAGTCCAACAGCCCTAGCTCATTTTATTCGGGTAAAGGTATGTTCGGATATTGCCAATTGATGAGAGGAAGATGTTGCATGGATACCCAGGTGCGTTGCTGCCAAACGTTTCAGTTGGGAGGAAAGCGAGGAGGGAATCTACAGCGCAAAAAAAGCGCTCAGCTCAATGAAAGAGTATTGTTCAAGCAGCGGATCATACGCACCACCAGCCCTGACTGGCTCCTTGCAATGCGTGCAGTAGGCCTGTGAATGTGAAAAATGTTCGTGACGATGATTGACCAACACAGCTCACAAAGATTAGCTTCGGGTACCAGCCAAATCTGGCCGTTTCTCTTCACAACGCCAGTGACTTGTGTCGGCCATAAACTTTCACCCATCACAACTCTCATCTCAACAGGCGCGAGTGCGAGTATGTGCCCCGTGTGACCATTTATGTGGAAAGCTACAAGATGAACAACATGTGAGAGGCCAGATGGAAGCACACGTAATACTTTAATTCAACGTCTAGCTGTGACCGTCCCCATTTCATAGGGTAGATGAATAGATACATTCGCACACCCAAGTTGCAGACTTTATCCTTTCTCATTGCTCCAAAATACTCAAACATGTCATAAGGTTTGTTCCCCTCCGGGCCTGATATCAAGGTATCGAAAAGCACTTCATCCTCGGCCTTGAAGATTTCCAAGCCTTGGATATTTCCCCCGCGCTGGCATTCACACAGGCATTATGAAGAGATGGCGAGTGCTTGGGAAAGAGGCAGCTCCATGGCGAGCCGAAGAGCTCAATTTTGAAATGAATACTCTTCTGAGACTCGGTGAAGCTGCCTCGTTCCCGTAACCCTCCCTCGACGAGACCGATCCGCCTAGATTCGGTCCTGGAAGGGGTTGCCGGCGCCGGGGGCGGATTGGCCAGAGGCGTTACGGATGAGGGGCTGGCGCTGAGCAGCGCGCTGCTTCTTTGTTGCGGCACGGGCCAGGGCGACGGCCTCAGACTTGGCGACGAGACGCTTCTGCTCCTTGCGGTCGCGGCAGCACATGAAGGTGAGGTAGCCGAGCATAAGAGCGGCCGAAGCAGCGAAGACGATGGCGATGATGATACCAGCGGTATCCATCTCCTTCTTTGTCATGCAAATATCACCGGCGGAAGAGTCGGTTGTGCAGATGACCTCGTCGCGGCACGAGCTGGTGCTAATCTCGGTGCTGTAGCAAGTGGCGGTCTTGGTCTTATCCGAGACGGTCTCGAGATCGCACTGCTCGGTACTCTTCTTGAAGGTGGTGTAGCAGTCGGTTCCTCTCGAGGTATCGGCCCGCTTCTTGAGCTCACCAGTGGCCTTGGGGCCGTCGGTAATGGCAGCGGCAGCTTCGACGCGGGGGATGATGGCTGGCATGGGGGCGGCTTCGAAGCGCTTCTTGAGCTCGCCGGCTTTGGCGATCTCGGAGCATCGCTCGAAGGTGTAGTGAGCCTCCTTGGCGGCGGCGTCGGAAGAGCAGCCGGCAGAGGTGTAGCAGGTCTTGAGGGCGGCCTCGTCGGTCTCCTTGAGGTTGGCGAGGCAGTACGAGAGAGCGCCCTTGTTGGCACAGTCAGCAAAGGCAGCGAGGTCCTCGTGGTGGTTGGCGAGACACTCTTGCTGGACAGCAGCAAGGGCGTTGCCAGCGAAGAGAATGGCGGTTGAGAAGCGCATGATGGACGGGTTCAACGGTTTTTTTCGTTATTCTTTTTCTTTTTCGGAGATTAGGTTTCGATGGAGAGGATGCCCAGCAAGCTCTGTAATTTCTGATGTCGAATACGAATTGGGCGCCTGAAACCAAGACACGCTCAATCCAAAAAGGGGAGAGAGGATGAATTTGGAGGAGGGTGGATTTGTTTGGTGGTCTTGATGGGGAATGATAGGGAAGAAAAAAGAGGAAGAAACAAGGAGAGGGAGCAAGCGAAACGAAGCGAATGGGATGGGAAATAGAAGGGATTATCCGTCCGTTTCTTTTTGGGCTGAACCTTGGTTTCTCTGGGTGAGGGAGGGTCCTTGGAAATGGAGTAAAAAATAAGAGGCAGTGAGAGTGAGAGAGAGGCAGGGGATAGGTATGAGGCGGCTGGCAGTGCTTACTGGCCACTGGCCACTGGCAAAGCTGGCAGCAACAAGTCCATGTTACAGGCTCTTATTATTATTATGGGGATCTTTTAGAGCGTTGCTTGTGCTAAAAAAAGGGGAGATGAGGAGACGGATCCTTTCTCGACGGGGGTGAGAGGACCTGAGCCACAATTGACTATACCTGAAAGGGGATAGGACATGAGAAGAGATTGAGGGTCCTTGTCTTGTTCTTTGTATTGTAGATGTTAGGGCTGTGAGTGCGAGTGTTGTGTTGAGTGTTAGGTGCAGAGCTGATGATGTTGTTAACTACCTGGAGCGGCAGTCTCTGTATACACATTGCCGTTGAGCCCACCGAGGACGGACCTGATTAAAATGCATGCCCATGATGACGGCTGATGCTGATACTGTGTGTTGCTGATGATGCAGGATCACAGGTGGGCACCCGCTAGCCAGCACTGGAGCTGGGTTGGTTGAGCTGTATTCGAGACAAGACCAACACCAACAACGAGAATCGAGACATGTTTACATACATCGCTATGAGAACAATCTGGTTTCTACAGAAAAGATGTACCAAGTATCACAAGAAGCTGTCACTGTCGTTCAATTACTGCTGATATGCTGAAACTTGACTCTCGGGCTCTCCTTGTGCGCAAACCACCTACGTAAGCCCAAGCCAGGTCCTCCCGCAAGCGCTGATTGAAGTGGCTGAAAGAGCGGATAGAAAGAAGCACAGCTGGCTGGCTAGCAAGGATGGCGGTGCAGCAACCAATCGACGCCAAGTTTTGGGCATCTGCCCGATGCGACAACGATTGTGGGGGTGAAGCATCAAGGAGAGTAATATTTCGGTCTTTGTGTGTTTATTGTAGAAACAGCTGGTACCATGACCAACATAACACTGACTACAGATTGTAGAAACAAATATGTAGACAGAATGAGAAGACTCGTTATATAAGCGGTCGATACCCTGAGCTTACTCTGCGTCTGGCTTTGCTTACATGTATCCATACGTGTTATGGTTATGCAGCTGAGATGGACCCTGTCGGGCATCTCGACGCCATCAAATGCCTGCATCTCATTACCAGATGGCCAAGTACCTATTCAGGAGAGAGGGGAAAAAGAAGGAATACCTCAAGACTGTCCAGCACCTCACAAACAAACAACCTGGGGCTATCCCAAGTTTTGAACAAGCACCTATTGGGTATATCTTCGTCGGCCAAGGGTCTATGAGCAAAGCTAACAAATATTTGATCTTGCTGTAGGCAATTCGAGGAACCGATTCTGTATCCTGATACTTTCCGCCTTCATCGGGACGTTCCGAATCAACCATAACTCGCTAAAGATACAGGTGATGTTCAGGGGCTGTCTGTGCCTGAGATTGACAGAAAAGCATCCATAACTAATTCCAATGCCAAGACACATCCATCACTTGTCGATCATTCATTTCATCACCGGCAATTGACATAAACAAACATGAATAAAAAATGTCCGAGATCTTGATCGATTTTAAACGTTCCCCCTCTTTGACACACACGTCATGTTTTGTCTCTTGAGTAACCGACGCGTAGCCAATCGAACTGAATCTGGGGATTAGCCATGTGAGTCTACGTCATCTGAGCTTCCTGCTTTTGCCTCGCACGCAAGCTTTATGTATAAAAGGAAACAACCGACTCACTCTTTGATCTTCTTTCTTCTACACCGTAGACTTGACTACCTACATTTATCGAGCCATCTACTACCTCATCCTCACGTCAGACAAATACAACGCCCATCATGCCTCTTGTCGTTCCTGGCATCAACTCAACTTCCGGCGATAAGGCCGAAGAATGGCAGAACAAGCTCGTCGGCAAGAAGCTCTCCGATGAAGAGACATCGACCGAGACTGTATGTTGTCCACGAGACATCTTTGGATTATAAAAACACGCTGCTAACCCTGACGAACAGGTCTTTGCCAAGCGAGACCTCCCCCAGGAGACCCGCATCATCGAGCCCGGAATGATGGTCACAAAGGATTTCAAGGAGGATAGACTCAACGTTCACCTCAAGGATGACGGAACTGTTTCACATGTCGTCAAGGGCTGATCTGGCGGTCCCAGGACCAAAAGGAGGTGCATTGTTTATGTACGATTGTGATGGGAACAGGATTCGCCTGCAATGGCGAAGGCGCAAGAGAATAACAGGATCATGAATTTCCCTTGAGTCCGCTGTGTCTATTAAATTTATCGCGTGTTTTAGCTGTGATAGTACCTAGGTAGGTACTTAGGTATTTTGGAGATTTTGGTGCTGTGCCTCTGTTATTGCATCTCGAGATTTACCCCGCCACCGATGCCGCGGGGCACTTGTCGACTTGACTTTTCCATACCAAAAGCACCCCACCAAGACACGATACGACCCGGCACGACACGACCAGTTCAACTTCTCTACCATCTATTTTCTTTATTTGCTATATAAGCTATACAGTTCAACTCCAGTATAAAATTTATTTCGGCACTGCCGTTAAACCACCACAATGTTCAAGAAGGAGTACATTCCCCCGCCATGAAACCTCTCAAAGCTCCCATCTAACCATGACCAGAATCCAGGGTTCACCGAAGCAAAAGCTCAAATCATCTGTCCAGCGCTCCCTTCGCCAGGGTCTTCTCGACACATACCCTCTCCTCAACCCCTACATTGACGAGATCCTGCCCAAGAAGGCCTCCCTCTCAAGCATGAAGCTGACCGACCGCAACACCCTCTACGTCCTCGACTCGACACCTCTCTTTTACCAACAGGATCTCACTGGCATCCTCGTTCCTCACCTCCGTCTTGTACACCGCTTCCCTCAAGCGTTCCCAAGCATTCGCATAGACCGTGGTGCCATTCGCTTCGTCCTCTCGGGCGCTACCCTCATGGCACCTGGCTTGACATCCCCAGGAGGCAGACTACCTGCTGATGGCGCCCCTGAGGGTCTACAAGAGGGCAAGGAGATGGACCAGAAAATGGACGACGAAGGTCGGTGGAGCAGAGAGCTTGTCAAGGGTGAGCCTGTGGTCGTCATAGCTGAAGGCAAGGAGGAGGCTTGCGCAGTCGGAACACTCGTCGTGGGAACCAAGGAGGTCAAGGCCAAGGGTAAGGGACCCGTGATTGAGGACGCACATTACTTGGGCGATGGACTGTGGAATTTGAGCACAGAGTGAAATGTGGTTTGGGGCTGGGGATCGGAGTAGGGTTTTGTGATACCAATGGACAAGGGGAGGGGGGGGGCACAATTCAAAGCGGAGAGACATGAATGCGATGGTCATGACTTGTTTAAATGCATTCTGGAAAAAATTTAAGGTCATAAATAAACTGGTACATCATGGCTTTGGCAATTGTTGAGTGCGTCATTTATACAGGACGTGGGAACTTTCGCACTGACAGTCGAAGATTACCTATCGCGCGTCATAAGGTGGGACTATATAGCAGATAGAACCTACTGAGAATTTATCTCTGGGTAGGTAATGTCTGGAGTGCAAGCTGATTTGCTTATAGTGATCCGGACCTACGGTCAACATCGATCGTAATGCAACTGGTGAAGATCGAAGCAAGGTCATTATCTTTCCTGGCTGTGGAGAGCTTACATATGTAAACGAATTTCCCTGGTGCTTGTTTATGTATATCATGTTTTCTGCACACCAATGGATACAGAATGATCTGCTGTCGCGTGGCTCTCATTCCATGAGACATACTGTCATGCGACCCGCAGCTGGGTCAACCTTGTTCACGGCGGCCACGTCTTTAATAATACGAAATAAAAGATCTTCTGTACAAAATATCAATTGAGTGCATTAAATTACACAAAGAAGCGAGCCTGAAGATAAGGGTGCTGGTATGGTGAGGTAGTGACAGGCTTGCTGCGTGTAAGTTGAACCACTGCCTACTAGAGGTTGAATATTAGGCCGCCAAAGGTTCGCAAATAACCTTTACGATCATAATGAAACACCAGAAATGCTCCCCTCTATGTTTAAGGGCATTGTAGACTGTACCTCAAAGTCGTTCTGTAACTCGGGTACCCATACTTACAACTCGTCTGGTCTTCCGTTTTGGGGCTCTTTGAGCGTTTGACGTCAATACACATTGCGACCACAGACCTCATGAAACACAGCCTGAGTTAACTACATCTTGTAGTTTATTCTCATAACCAATACTTAGTCTTGATTCGTCAGGTGAGAATGGAGCTAGGTTTGCAGTTGAGCTTGAGTTGGAAGGTTTTGGGTTATTTCTTAGTCCACGGCTACGATAAAAGGCAAAGGCTAAAGAATGTCCAAATATAAAGATCAAGCAGCATTGAAGACTCTAGATCAATGCTTCTGATAGTCGTAGCACGTCTTCTGTGGAAGAATTTAAAGAGTGTTCACAACTTGTCAAGGAATTTATATGAGACACAATATATACTAACTTGTATCTAGAAGAGTGGCGAGTGAGCCGTACTTTGAAAAATGGCAGTCTTCCTGACTTTTTGAATCGACATGTGTCTATGCTTGCTGGCCGATGCAACTTGTCCTCCAGCTTTGGCATTCTAGTAACTCCATCTCCAAATCACCCATCCAACAAACCCCAATCCTGTAATCCAATGACCAGCAGCTCTATATCTCAGCTCGTCACCGCCGTTCATCCAGACAACCAACCCATCACCAAGTCTCACAATCGACAATATCGCCGAAAACGTTGTCACGGCGCTCTCATTGCCCTGATATTGTAGTGCCATCAACGTAAGGCCGTATGATATCTCACGAAGACCCTTGAAGTGCATAAGAGGTGAGACTGAACCGCCTTCAGAGTTGGATTTGCTAGGCTCAAGGGGAAGACCGACATGGCCGTACTCTTTTCGTGGTGAGAAGAGAGCCATTATACCACGGCTGACACAGGCGCCGCCGAGGATGTAGGCGGGGACGGACGAGAAAGTCGTCATGTTTGGATGCGGTGAGATGCAGCTATAGCTTCCAGAGATAGATTGGGGGATCCAATCAGGGACGCCGGTAGTATGGGAATAGTCGAGGCTGAGAAGTTTAATTGTTGCAGGGTGAGATAAGGGAATCTACGGAGTCTGCTTACGCATATGCCCTATCCAGTTAGACTGCATCTTGGGATATAGTCTATGTCAACCTCATTTCACCTCGAACGTAAAATGTTTATGACTGTCTGAAAGCCGGGTTATTACTTAGTGTAATGAATGTATCCGTTGCGTAAGAAACACCATGTAAGTAAGGCACCGCCCATCTACTGACTGACTGTTGATTGAAACTTAAATGTTGCTCATGGTGTAGCCCTGATGCCAATTCAAAGGTGGGATGTTGATTCGAGGTAGTGTAATAGCAACGACTGGGCTGTAGGCAGATCAAAGATCCTCCATCTGATCCTTCTTTCATTTTTGCCTTCTGTGAAATCAAACTCGGGCATGTCGAGCTTAAGCACTGTCAAAGTGCTCTTGTACTAAAGAATAATCCTTTCCCAAGTCTTGGGATTACGCCTTATGGCGCCCTGTATTTCTCTACCATAGCCCTTCAACCGAGATCCGGAGTGTTGGAAGACCCTTGGGGGCCCTGATACTCATGCACAATGTCGATCCGGAGACCTCGGTGTGGCTTAGACGAATATTCTTGATACTGGATGTTCCGGATGCAACCAATTGTCAATCTCATACTCAGCAGTACCCTCCACGGTTAACGTTTCTGTTAGTGGAAGTTTAAGCATCGAATATGCTCAACAAGGTCAACATCTTGATATGATGTGGTATTCAATGTTGTTTGTCTGATGACCTGGACGGTTCTCAGCTATTGCCAACCAGTGTGATTAACTTCATTATGGTTGTTTTTTTGGCAAATCTTTTTTTCATGAGAGCAGGGAAATCGGCTGTAAGGATAGTAGACAGCTTTTAATAGAAAGAGAATATGATGGCGAGCGCAGCCGCGGCAAAACGACGCTTGTTGGTGTAGAAAGCCCTTGGAATGTCCGGAACCTACCCCAGCTATTACATCTTCTTCCATTTGAAAGCCTCAATGATCGACTGTGATAATTGATTTCCGATATCAAGAGATGTAACGTGCCTTTTGAGCAAATCGTGTGCATGGTGGTCTCTACCCCATGATTGGGGCGCTTTGGGGATAACAAGTTGCCACCGCCTGAGCGTAGATCATCCTCATCATGAAAGCAAGAACCAAAACTCGGCCAAGAGTTTTGCTCGGCAATGATGTCACGAAGCGAAGCTGCTTTTGTTGGATAGACACTATACGAGAGAAGGAGGTAGTCTCCCATCAACGTTGTGTGAGGACGTGAGTTTGATAGTTCTATATGCTGGCGTTGCTGGGGTAAAGTTGGAATAAACTCCTATGCTGTTGACGCAAAGGCTGTGTCTTGAGCTTGGCATTGCTCAACGATGGTTGAGGTGAGGCGTTGTGTGGGCTATTGTCGAACAAAGCATAATTGGGTTTGATTATCTTGATTACGCTTCATCATAGCGAGCCTATCCCAGCAAAACTACATTTATATCCACCAGCTGTTGTTGGCTCAACACTACCTAGCTTAAGCCAATCTTAGCTGCATCGTTCTAATCGAATTGAAGGATGAGTGTTTGTCATTGAAATGCTGCAACGTTAATTGCTACTTCACACAAAGGGACTCGATCAGCAATATCAGATGGTGACAACGTCATGTTAACTGTTGTCGCTGAATACGGGCTGATCGGCACTGGAACTCGTAATATTCTGTCCAATCTTGTTAGATTTTGCAGATCAGGTGCTTGGAATACCACGTCAAAAGCAAAGTCCAAGGATGGGACTTGTTAATCTGGGGCACTATAGCTGAAACTGGCCATGGCCCACTGCCAATGCCCTTGTATTTCCATGATGTATGGCATTCTAAACCTTGGGTCTTTTTCACTGTCACTGTATCCGTAGCGGAGAAACTGCCTATTCATGCTCAGCCACAAATAGATGCATACATATCAGTGAGGAACATCCCATGTTGAGATACTATTCTATGGGGCTTGATCTTGGCGGCCTTTGAGTGACGGATCATGGCGGAATATTCCTGCTCCTAACCTAGAACCTTAACATCGGCCATTATTTTCGGGTAGACATCCGGCCCCTAATGAAGAAACTCGACAGAGGAGCGGAACTCGGCATCACAGAAGATGTAGTATTTCACCTGAATTATCGTTCTTGGCCAACGTGTCTCTGCATGAAGAAGTTCGCATTTGCGAGTCCAGAGACAAGTTCAATGCCAATGCCGTTGTAGACTAACGAAATGGTCAGTTTAGCTTAGCTTAGGGATCGAGACTATGACGTCTGTAGCCAAAGCATGAGGGTCCACGCATCGAACGATAGGTTCTAGAAAAAGCTGGACGCTGCTAATTTTAGAGAGTTCAATTGCTGGCTGGGCCTGGGGTTGGGCTCTGGTCACGGGTGGCTTGCTTTGGGCTGCCGTTATCCCTAGCGTTGGCGTTGGCGTTGACTGGCCTGACTGACCCTGACCCTGACCATTTTAGCCATGCCCAGCAACGCTTTTGGGGCCTGGACCTGGGGGGTTCTCGGCTCGACCGCCTGAGCTCTCAATGCATTATGGGGTGCAGTGGGCTTATTTCAGGGAGACAATTGTTGAGTTGTAGTGAACTGTGGAGATACCTCGTATTCTTTATTCTTCCGCGAAGTAGGCGACGTCCCCTTAGTCCTCGTCGCGGACCTTCGGACTGGGGCTGGGGCTTAGAGCCCGTTATTGGGGCAACTGCCGAAGAAGATCTCGCAGCTATGACGATGCGAGATGAAGACGATCAAGGGGAGAGGGAACATGTATATAAGACTATCGATGTTATCTTCTTTTCGACATTATCTCACTCACACTCACCACCTCAACCTCAACCCAATCAACACTCAACCACCACCACCACCACCACCACCACAACAACACAACAACCGCCATCATGCAGATCAAGGCTCTTCTCATCACTCCCCTCGTCGCCGCCGGCGTCGTCTCTGCTGCCCCCAAGGCCAGCAGCACTCCCAAGTCCACCTACTTCAACGGTCTCGCCCTCCGCTCCGCCAGCCCCATCCACTTCAGCTACATCCAGGCCAACAAGGAGTCCTTCGAGCTCAAGCTCAAGAAGCAAGAGGCCAGCTGCGACGATGGCAAGCAGCACAACGACGTCACCTTCCAGCTCTACGACGGTGAGCTCTGGCTCTACTCTGTCGGCTTCCCTGGCCAGCAGGCCTACGTTGACTTCTCCGGCATGGGCCAGGGCATGTTCGGCTATACCACTGGTGCTCAGCCCATGCCCAAGAACGCCCAGCGCAAGGGCTGGAAGATTGACAAGGACGGCATCCTCACTTGCGACGGCGCCAACTTCGTTGCCTGCCCCAACGGCGACGACCTTGAGAAGACCTCTTGGTCTGTCTGGGTCTACAACAGCATCGACAACCCCGGCGGTAACAAGAACTGCCTTCCCTTCTCCGTCAAGGCTGTCAAGGTTGAGAAGCCTGTTGGCTGCTTGTACTCCCAGATCCAGCCCGGCGAGTAAATTCTGGTTGATGATGTAACGTTTCTAGCACATATTTTTGCATACCCTCTCGGTTGAGGTCATTGGGTTTAGAGGATGACAAATTACTGTATAATAGCGTTTTGGTTGGGTCATAGAGCCTGGATAGAGTACATACTCAATACTTATTTGCTTCTATCAATATTTGTCCATTGCCATTGTATGTGATATCTCCAAGTCAATAAGCAACCATCGGTCTACTACAAGCAAACCACTGATCACTCCGACACTTCTGGCGCTCGTTTGTGAAATAAAAATGATCTAGTTTGATGTTCCATTTGGCCACATTCATGGCAATTATCACCCATGACAAACAAAACAAATAGCAAATCATGAATTAGGGGATTTTGTGTTGCAAACTTGCAATGCATGAATGTCGATCATTGCGATCTGCTAACTGTAATTAGCGCAGCTAGACCCTGGAAACATACCCTAGCACCACAGCGACGCACGCCAAGATCTGTTGTCACTGTTCCAACTTTAGAACCAACAAACACACAAAAACTGAATGACCGTCAGAACGAATGTCTCTCTCTCGACCATTAAAAAATGAGCACAAACGTAAAAAAACGGTCTCCTGTGTAACACAGGTGGCTGGATCTCTCCCCTCTCCCGCCGGGAATTGAACCGGGAATTGAACCCGGGTCTCAAGCGTGACAAGCTTGCATACTGACCACTATACTACGGAAGATAACAGGTTGTACCTGTTGTAGTGGGTTGTGGTAGGGAGTAAGCGCAGAGATCCTATATTCACCAGGCCTTGCGCAGGCAAAGTTTGACCATAGATCTCACCAAATTGGAAGAGCGGAACGTATTAATTAATTGATACACAAAGGAGCACCAGTTAAGGGCCTAGAGACCCGAAAATCCATAATCTGGAGCGCTTGCAATCGGGATCAAATGTTGACAACCTGCACATGCCCTCCCATCCAGCATCGTCAAAACTCCTTCTACCTCGGCTTGTAACACCAAGAACTTTTGTTTGGTCAAGAAAAGATGGCAACGACCACGCCTGCTTGATAACCTGAGTCCTTTGGCTCGTCTAACCCCCTCAAGCCCGACGATCGCACGCTAGCTTGTGACAGTTGCTTCTTTTGACTTGTCTTCCTGGTCTCAGACTTTTGGCACAGTCAAACCACGACATGACTCAACACATAAGACTGCGCATGCCATGTGCTGTGAGTCGCTCACGGTCTGAGACACATCTCTCTACACATATGTATCGCCAATACAGGTTTATCGAGCCATTCTCTTTGCTCTTGATCACGTTTCCATACGAGCTGCGTAAAGCTTCGTACGAGTTCACAGGTCCTCTGCTGACTTGCTTGACATTAAGATAGAAGCGGACAACCCCCGATGCCCATATTATCATGCGTATTACGAATTACAACCATGAAGAAGCTCATGTTGCCAGGGACCAATATGGAGACGCCGCATGCTCCCTGTCGTGTACATAATGACCCTTACTGTCGCCCAAGACCAACAATAGTTGCAACAGAAGGGAAAACAGCACAACGAGATATGACCATAGTTCTGCTGGAAGTTTGCTTGCATTCGGAATGTGTTAAACGTGTTGGCTTGATATGTCTCGTTGAGATATCATAAGCTTTAACTATCAATCAACCCGAGGTAACACAGCCGTCTCTCTACGAATTCGACGAATGTCACGCTCTGAACTACCGGACATGCCAGATACAGCAACAGGAGGCACAATACAAGGCATATCTTGATCTCCACGCTTTTGATCATAATCTGAGCCCTCCGGCCCACCAGTGAATCCCCCATCTTCAACTGACCCATCCAAAATCTTCCCAGCACCACCAGTGAAAAGTGCATCGAGAACCGACTGGTGTCGGCTCCCTTGAATCGCCTCAAGAGCACCTGTGATAGGTACATCTTGAGCCCTGGGCGTTCTGCTGTTATTCGAACCCCGGCCAGCACCAGTGAAAAGTGCATCGAGAGCCCAGCGTGAGCTCTCTAGCACGTCACCAAGAGCACCCGTGGAGGGCACACCTTGGGTCCCGGGCGTTGGGTTGTGATCCGAACCCCCAGACGCACCAGTGAAAAGTGCATCGAGAGCCCGGCTTGGGCCCCCCTGAAATCCCCGAAGGGTAACTTCCAAGTCACCTCCACATACTGGAGGGCGGATCTGGTGCAGTGCATTCCGAGTTCCCTGGAACGGGACGCCATAGAGGGTGAGAGCGCCATCTGGTTGGGCTCGAGGTTGATTGCCGGATGTTTGTAGAGCTTCTTCGTGAGACTCAGTCTTGGTCACAGAGATTTGGTCTCCACCACTGAGGGCATCGCTTCCCGCCCAAGAATGCAATCCAAGTTGTGTGCGGTTGAAGAAACCTTGGAAAACTTGCTCAAACCGACTCCCAGGGTCGCCCTTGATATGGGTTAAGACAGTGTTTGTGTCTTCTATGAACTTTTCGTCATAGTCGTGAATGTAGCCGGACCAACACCAATTAGGCACTAAGTAGACGTAAAGAGTTACCGCCTCACTGGGAGAGAAGTAGCCATGGAGTCTACCATCTTGAGAAACTACTTGCCACGCCCGGTAGACTTCCTCAGAACGGAATTCGTAATACTCGAAGTCCAGACGAGGTGAGTTGATATGAGGATTGTGGTGGAACATGCGGAGGGGAATGTATCGATCAATAGTTCTCTTGAGCTTTATAGTTTCCCAGCTCATGCCTTGGTCTAGAGCATATGACAATGTGGAAAGCAACAGTGGGAGGTTAAGCTCGTCTTCTTGGCCAACCAGTCCGTTCGGAGAGACGAGAACCTCAAGTAGAAGGGCGAAGACATCGCTGTGAACTTCGGCAATGTATGTTTGCAGCAGGTGCCCCTAGCCTGGCTGACTAGTAATAACATTGATCGGGATCGCAAAGACTTTGTCTTGGGACCTGGGATGGTCTCGGCCGTGAAGCTCAGAGGACGACGCCAAAGATTCGTGACGAGTAAAGGTATGTGTCAGAGGGTCGAGAGTCAAGGCCCGCCAATCTCCGTCCAAGAACTTCGGGCTGCAGCAGTCGCATGACTCAAGCGTGCGATGTTTCGGTTGAGAGCTGTAGAAAGTCCAATTAGCATGGTGCGTAGGAAGAAGCGTATGCCGGACATACCTCATAAATAATCCGGTTCTCAGATGGCTAGGAACCAGTGGCTGACTTTCAGGGAAGAAATCCTATTTCCATTGTCAGCTCACATTGCTGGTATATGTTTGTGTTGCCGCAGGCTTGACGATCAAAGGAACATCGATTGTCAAGGCAAGACTTGTAATGAGACTTACTTGGCCTGGGAGCAACCAGGGCTGATCCTCAGTCTCTTGACCCATGGACCTAGTGTTGCGAGTCGTAATGATAGCAGTTGGGATAAAATGCTGGTCCTCGCGGGATACTTCTCTCTCCAACTCCCCAAGGAAAGTTCCGAGCCCGATAGGGCCACTTGAACGGGACTGAACCGGAGAAAGAGCAGGTGCCGGAGAATCCCAAAGACTTTGGCTATCAAGAGGAAGCGGTGGGGGAATACCAGGTAGGACGGCACGGGCCAGGAGATCTGGAAGAGAGGCGCCTCGGCGAAGGTGGAGGTGATTAGCCCTATCCGGGCTCTGATCAGGAGAAGCCACGATTTCCGCATAGCGTTGGGGGCTTTGGCTCCCTTGGTCCCTTTGCCGGCCACGGCGACCCGCCACACGTCCCCAAGCATCATGGAACCGATCAGAAAACCGAAGATGGGGCATTTCGCCTTAGAATTTAGAACCTAGGATCCAGAGAAGCGAGGGATGCCTGGAAATCAAACAAGGTTAGGTTAACGAATAAAAGATTGGAAATAAGGTCGAGAGGCACAAAGAAGAAAAGTAGCCTTTGCCAGGAGGGCATCAAGCTCAGGCATCCGGGCATTTGCAAGGAAGGGAGATGGATTTCAAAGTGTGACAAGATTAAAAAAAAACATGAATCGGGCATCCTCCGCTCCAGCAGTGTTCAAGGCACCTTGGTAGCGCGGCAACAGGAGAGCTGGTGTGCAGGTGAGGCTTCGTGACCTTTGCTCTCAAGAGGAAGAACGTAGGAACACGGGAGACGGAGATGGAGGGAAATAAGCAAGAAAGCATACCTTTAGAGGAGAATAAATGCGCCAGAGTGAATTTGCACGCAGCAGAAGAGTCTGGAGGAGGCAGTGGCCAATTTCGAGGCTGTGAAGAACACGAGACCGTCAGCGAGTTGTGATTTGCACAGGAGACGACGAGGCCGTAGGCGGAACAATGAAGCTGAGAAAGAGTGGCATTAACTTACCTAGTCGAAGGCCCTTCCTGCAGACCTGCACAAGAAGCGTTTTTGGAGTATTGGTGGTTTGTAGATTTCAAGTGTCAAGAGACCACGGCAACGGAGGACCGCCCTGGGCTGGGATAGGGCTTGGAAGAGGGACCGACCATGCGGATAGAAGGTCGGTGCGGCCCAACAAACCAGAGGAGAATGCTCCCAAATATCCCGTCTGTGACAAGTAAAGGCCAGTAGAGATAGCCAAGGAAGTATCGTGGACACAAAGTTGTGAGGTGAAGATGGAGTGAAGGAAAAGAGAGGAGTAGAATGGAAGAAAACTGTGTTCGGGGACGACTTGCTAGAAGGAAGCCGGGAGAGATTTACCCGTCTAGCTCGCGCTGCGGCGTTAGATTTTTGGTCCTGAATCAGTGGGAAAAGGGGTTCCAACCCTCACGTAATAACACAGCAAAATAATGGGAAATAATTTTCAAACAGAATGAGCAGTACCTTGTAGCCCAGTGACTCTAGCGTGCCAATTTCAGAGGCGTCCACTGCTCGTGTTGGGGAGATAATGGGGAGTGTTCTAGCTGGGAGAAGCGTGATGAGGTCACTTGCATTATCTGAGCTCTGCACCTCACAGGTACAATGACAACATCACTGCCCAGGCACCCACTGTGACGTACTGGAAACTGAATCCGTGCCCCCTTGTGAACCCAGGCTGCCAACAAAGTGACAAATATCAAACTAACCTGGTGTCACACAATTTGGTGATATGCATTTCATACAGAATAGCAATCAGGCGTACAAAGACTACGACAGCACGAAGGGTTTCATGGAGCAACAACTTCACAGACTACACATATCAGAAGATGCGCTTTGGGGGACAGTTAACAATGGTACCAAAAAGAACTCCGATTGTAGCAAATGGTATATACACTTTTCCGCCTATATAGGCCCTCCCTCCCTCCCGGAAAAGAACCAGTCTGACCCTGACTGCTCCAAGAAAAAACAATAGATTACGTGCGCCGCATCTGTAGTCGATCGACTACCTTTGGAAATTGTGAAATATGAACTATAGCAGGTTAGGCCCGTGAGAATATCAATCTGAACAAGCTGAACATACCTTAAAAAACATGGACAAAAAATTAGTGGTTAGCCTCAAGACCCGGTGGTCTTGAGTTGGAGGAAGGTTGGTAAGCCAGCCTACTGGCTGGCGTTGAGGTTGAGTCGAGCCATCAGGCCCGGGAGTGGCTCAGGCTCCTCGGGCTGCGTCTCTGGGACATCGTTGATAGTTAGGCGGCGACGTCCCTAGCCGCGCTCTTCCTTCCTCTTCGCCGACCCTGCCCTAAACTTCTCCTTTTCGGCTGCGGTCATGTTGGCATAGCGGCCAACGAAGTGCACCTTGGTGCGGATCCAATCCTCTGTGCGTGGCATGTCCCACGTCCCGTTCCCCAGGAGGAGGTTGGATGGAGCGGCTATTCCGAACTCGGAAGCATCGGTGCCGTCAAGGACGATGGCGGACATGGCCTTAATTGTCTTGGATCGTCTTTGTCTAGCTGGGGTGGAGTCGTCTGCCAGGGGGACAAGCGACTTGATGTGCTTCCGGAGCTTGTCTCTTTGTGATTTCCGGATGAATGACCGGACTCGGGCGTGGTACTCAGACTCTATCGCGAAAGTATTGAACGCCTTCTCCCTGATGTCATCACGGGTCAAGGGGTTCTCGAAATAACGACCTTCCTCTCGGAGCTGAGGCATGAAATCCTGGACCCATTCTCGGTAGACGGGACGCGAGGCCATTCGACGACGATCGTTAGCAGTGCCGAGGCCCGTCTCTTCCTCAAAGGTGCTTCTGCGAGGCAAAGAGAACATGGGACATTTGATGATGTACTCAAACATTGCGTCGGTGGTGGCAAAGGGGCGCCAGTATTCAGCAACGGGAAGTCCAAGGAACATCAGGATGACATCGGGCTTGCTGGTAAGTAGGATCTTAGCTTTCTTACGGTCAATGTGTTCTCCTTCCTCCACCCGGATGTGAAGCCCTTTGTCGTCCACGGTAAGACCATAGGGACGAATGATGGATCCAACGATTTGCCAAAAGTCGCCATGTGACTCGAAGAAGCGCAAGTACTTAGCCTGCTTCCTGGAAAGACAGTAGCGGACGTCAACTTGGATGAAGACGCGGGGGGGATCTCGGAATGGGTTGTCGTGAACAGGGCCTGAAGGGAGAGGAATGAAAGGGTTATCAGCCAGGATCGACTTTGGAACAGCCTTTCTCTTGATTCTGAAGGTTCCATGTCCAGTAACAGCTGGAAGGGTAGCACCAGGCTCTGAAGAGAAACTATTGATCTGAGTTTATGGTTAGAAAACAGCGAACATGGCTAAGTCCTTGCATGATAATACCTTTTCAAGAG
Organism: Fusarium sp. NRRL 52700; assembly: GCA_013396095.1. NCBI lineage: Eukaryota > Fungi > Ascomycota > Sordariomycetes > Hypocreales > Nectriaceae > Fusarium > Fusarium sp. NRRL 52700. The sequence goes on along the minus strand of JAAQRM010000447.1, from coordinate 43,275 downwards.
TTCCGCGGGTAGAGTTTGATGCGACGGAATCTCGGCCTGACTTGCCACGTTTGAACATTGTAGACAATGAAAAGGAACCTATTCATGTTAGTAGCGTGATCAATAAGAACAGAGCGTTCGAGGAGGAAAATGTCCTTACGAGAAGACGAGTCGCCGGTTTTCAATTTTCTCTTGATATAAGAGACGGTTCCCCATTTGCCAGGCACAGGAGCCGTTGCAGCAGATGCTTGACTACGCTCTGAAGAGGTGATACTAACGCCATCAGAATCGTTGGATGAGGGCTTCGTCTGTGAGCCCGCAACTGTAGCGTCCTAAAACATGGCGTAAGCTTAGCCCGGGGATAGGCAAGTGAGCGTTGACTTACGGTTTGTTCGTTAGATTTTGAATCCTCCGCGGCACTTGGCTCTGCGTCAGGACTGGGAGCTTCTTTGATGTAGAGAGCAGGGTTTGAACCAAGGGGGTTAGGGTGTGGACCGAAGGGAGAAGGCAAGGTTGAATCCAGGGGGGGCTTTCGAGTAGTAGTGCTGAGAGTAGGACCTGTAGGAGCATCGCCAGAAGGCCTGAACAGGTTTCCAGGAGTGATGGTAAGAGAAGAACGAGCAGAAGGGCCCGGAGGTGATGGAGGAGTGATTGAAACAATTGGCGGAAGAAGAGTTGCCTTTCCCTTTGCCTGGGGAATAGGGATATGCTCGGGCCATGGGATAGCGAAGTGAGCAGCGAAGTGACTGGCGCCACCTTCAGTGATTCTGGATTCAGCGCCGAGGGCGTCAGAGATGGCATCAAGTACACTCTCCTTGAAGATATCGATTCCGTTCATTTCACAGACGAGAACATCGACGTCGCCATGGTCTTCCTTTCCGGGACCTTCCATCGGAACATTAATCCAGTGGAATTTCTCACTTAGCCGTCGAATGACTGTGTTTTTGGCCTCTAGATATGCCGCGTGAGACATTCGAGGTGTCTCCAGAGGAGGATCCGCGTGAGCGAAGGCCTTGCCACCCATGATTGATGTAGTGCAGTGGAGTGTAGCTTTGTGATAGGGAAACAAGAAGAGCAGGGGAGTGAATGTTTGGAATAAGAGAACAAAGGAGGATTGCAGGGGAAGCTTGCGATGTTGAAAGATGAAGAGGAGAAGAGAAAAACAAGCATCAGTTTGCAGAAGATCACGTCGACGCGTGCTTGGTGAGCGCAAGGGGCAACGAGCCCGAGGATGCAGGAAGCAGGATATTCTTTTCTGTTTGACAGTGATTTATACGAGTTGGAAAGAAGAGAGGATAATGATGCTGGCGATGATGTTTGCGTATATAATAAAAAGGAAATGATTGTTGATCACCACCTGAAAGATGTTGTTTCGAGTGATTGTTTTGATGGTGGGTTGGAGAGAGAGAGAGAGGGAGAAGAGATGAGACGGGAGCGGAGTGACTCAATAGAAGTGATGCAGCCCAGCCCAGCCCTTGTCAGCTCAACTCAGCTCAGGCACACGATGCACAGCTGCATGACCAAAGTGGGCTATAAATATTCAGTACCACCTGCTAGGGCCGCCCACAAATTTCCCCTCAGCAACTAACACCAATACTTATTGCTGCACCCAAGACACTCCAACACAACACGATATCTTCTTTTTTTCCCAAACGAACTTCAAAATCACTTCGACATGTTCTGGGACGCCTACACTCACAGCATGCCCCCACCTGAGTGGTTCATCGAGATGTCTGTGTGGATCCTCCTGTTCCTCGCGCTTCGCTACGGCCTCAGCCTCAACGAGTTTCCCAACCCAGGTCGCCAGCGTGTAGCCAACATCCGCCGCTAGGATGGCGATATTCAGTTCGACCTCCTGTGGTGATCATCTTCGGTGAGTATCTGAGCTTAGCCTTTTCTGAAAAGCTTGGCTGACTTTGAAATCACAGCCGACATCCCCTGAGCGACGCTGTCACCAAACACCAACCTGCGAGCCACAACCTTTGGTGTCTCTTTGCACTGAATGAGTTCGGAACGCTTGTTACTTGCTGGTGGCGCCTCTTGCGTCTTTATTACCCGGTATGGTAAATGCTTTTTTTTTTTGAACTTTGCCTTGAGCGTGACTCGAGTGCCAACCAAAGTAAGACACTCTCCTTGCCTGCCTTCTTATCAAGGGGTATCATACTGATTCTTCCAAAACCAGATTCTTTTCTTTCCAAAGGCTTCTACGCTGTTTGATGGTGTACCTGAGTAGCTGTGTAGCATCCAGCCATCTGGTCCGCGCCCAGGGAATCTGTTCTTACAATACGATCGTGGAGGAAAATGCATTAATCAAACTCATTTGAGAACTAAAACAAGTGTTCTCCTACTATTTGTTCCTTCTACTCGCCGTGATTCTCGTAGTGATATATGGCGCCACTGTTCTAACGCTCCAAGTCCTGTGTGGTGATGTGACTGTGAGCCCTCAGCCACAGATCTTGACAGCAAAAAAGAACATCTCCCTCGCAACTTTGGCATGACATCATAATGCCTGACCAAATTTTCTAGCATTGTTTCATAAGAGGAAGACCTGAAGGACGAATCATTTGACTGCCAAAATAAAGATCGTGTTGACACACAGCTTTAACGGCTTGATATCATATGAGACTCAACGGTCATTACCAGAAGACTTTGGATGGAAGTCTATCTCTCGGGAGTGAACATCGTGTTTGAGCTATCCTGATGCAGCGTTATCTAGTACCTAAGGTAAGGTACCTTATGGTTGGCAAGTATTTCTACAGCTACTTGCAGGGAACTCTCTAATAGGCAGTGGACCTAGCTATGAAATACAGGTAGGCAGTGGTAAATTTCAGCCGTCCCATCCCGAATTTCCCCTATAATGGCGTGCTCCCACATGTCTCTGGTAGTAGGAAAATCCTTCCTACTCTGAGAATTAAAGTCTACTACTTTCTGTAAATTTAACCTAGAATTATCCCAAAATTATCATTGTTATCTACCATTTTCTCTGTTGGCGTACTACTAGTCTAACCAGCCCCAAAGACGTGAGCAAAGCTTTAGTTTCATGGTCATAATATAGCATATGAGTAGCGAAGTTGGATAGAAATTACTGGGTTTTTAGATCGACAGTAAGCATGAGACTCCATGCAAGTCTCAGATGCTCGATCTTCAAGACTACATCATGTCTGCAGGCCAGACGTAGTAAGTATAGAGAAATAAATGATCGTACGCTGGGCATCATTCGTCGAGCCATGGATTATACCACCACGCTGATATTACAAGTCCTGTTATCCACGCTTTGCTCAGCTTTGGCTCAATACAGCACAGCTCTCACAGCTGGTCAACTATGCGTCGGGAGAAGCGGATTTCTGATGTGGTGGTTGATCTGTAGTAGAACTTCTTGGTTTCCGGCCGTACACAACATAGCTGGTGGACACTCGTTAACTCTTGACAGGGTCTCAAAATCGAAAAGCAAGCGCTTACAAAGGCACCCAACTGTGCATGTTTGGGTTCAGCACCTCCTTTCGAGCCTTGGCCAGTAGTACTTGGAAGTAATTCGGATCACCGTTGAGGATCTGCTCATACCCACGGGCAAACACGTTTCCAATGGTATCTCGAAAATGCGAAAGCTCAAACGCCCCAATCTCCTTCAGGTGCTTGTCCTTGGGCCAAGGATTCGTAGGTATCTTGAGGACGCGCTCAACGACATCCTCGAAGCCGGCATTTTCAAAGTGCTCCTTCCAGCGAGTCGGTTCCCAGCCTGAACATCCAATGCGCTGCGACATCTCGAAGTAGATCTTGCCCATCTCTATGTAAGCGGAATCGGGAGGTAATGTGCCGTCGTCAGAATTGAAGTCGGGCACTGAGCCAGAGAGCTGGAAGTAAGCGCCGGGCTTGAGGTGGTTGAAAGCCTGCTCCATCAGACGAGGCCAGTTGCGAATGGCCATGATAAGTTCTCGACCATGGATGAGATCGAAAGTTCCTTCGCCCCAGAGCCAGTCATCTTCAACATCGTCAATCTGAAGGCGTCAGTATGGTTCAGTGTGTTGTATCACTGCAGAGAAAATCAAAGGCGTGCCCAAAGAGGCCGAGTGACATACTTCGAAAACTAAGTTGGGCGGTATCACGTTAGGCTGAACCGGAGTTGTGTCGACGCCAATGACCTTGGCTGAAGGGTATTGCTCGGCCATGTCGATCGCCCAAATACCTGATCCAGTACCAAGATCGAGGATCTTTTGCGGATGGTCGACAATAGGGGCCAAGTGAAGCTCGTTGCCCATCAGCATCGTGAACTTGCAGTGCTGGAGATCATTGCGCTCAACCTGCAAACTATAATTAGTACTCAAGCCTTGTGGCAAGGATAGCGCATTTCTTTTACCTCGAGATCATCACTAGGGATCCAAGCTTTGTGCAGGCCATAAACGCCGTAAGTTCGTCCGTTTTCTTGAATGCCGCGTCGAATATCCGACGCAATGGACGTCAAATAGCTTGTATTGGTTGATTCTGGGTAGAGCTCATCCTCGAGGTCATGGTTGTCAAAGATGTCGGGTTCGATGCGACTTGAAGCTTGTGTTGGTGAGGTCGACGGCGGTCTTTCTGCTAGCCCCTGTTCTTCTTGATCTCCGCCGCTATCTGGGTCTCGGGCCTGACCTGATGCTACGTGGCCCGCTTTAGCCTCTCCCTCTCCGATCTCTCGGACTGGGGAATGTAGATCTTGGAGCGGGGGTAGCATTGGAGATATGATGACACGGAAGTGATGTTTGAGTCGGTATAGCTCGCGCGGCTAGACACAGAGGTCTTGTTGTCGAAATATGTCAGATCCTGATAAGAAATGGCCAAGATGCCATCATCAATCGTAATGTGAAAAGAGTTGGATCATCTTCAACCCCCTGCTTTTGGCACGGGACGCGGCCACTAGCCTTTTAGGGGAGCCGGGTATTTGGTTAGGCTAAACCTGTGAGAGTATGGCGAGGATTGAATGGTTCCACCCCAAGTGTCTTAGCCAGCTCCAAGGTACGTATCCTATCTCTTCCAAGTCTCCTTTCGGACTGGTCCTGTTCAGGGTAGAGGATTGCCCCTCCATCCTCAGCTCATTCATGTCTTTGCTTTGTTGGCTGCAGTGTTACCTTGGAACCAACAGATCAGGCACAAACATCTGCAAGAAGCATCCGTCACAATGGCACTCCCGAACAAACAAGAGATTGATGACCTAGTCAGCAGCCTCAATGATGCCGCCAAGGCTTATTCAGATGCTCCAGACCTGAATGGTTACATGTCCAGGGTCCAGATCCTCGAAAAAGCAAGGTCACTCACAAATGCCCTCATCACGCCAGATCAGAAGCCCAACTACCACGGCCTCAATGTAAGCCGTGATGTCACTCCAGCTTCCTGAAGTATGGTCAAAAGGCATCCAGTCGCTCACGCACTTCTCAGATCGCCGAATTGGTCGCTATCCGAACGTTTATGAAGCTCAAGGTCCTCGATGCCATTCCCGCCACGGGGTCTATATCCCTTCAAGATCTCTCTCAAGCCACTGGAGTCCAAGACTCGCTTCTAGGTAGGGATTTCTGTCACTATTGGCTGGTAGACTCACAGCTGAAATTCCAATCACCTTAGAGCGGATGGGGCGGGTGTTAGGTCAGTCCCCTTACCGAGAGCGTTGGTCAGCACAATCTCACATCTTCCTGCAGTTGCTTCCGGCTTCCTGGACCAAACAGAGCCCGATGGCGGCCAGTATAAGCACACCAAATTCTCATTGGCTTACATCCTCGATAAGCCTGCGCCGGGCCACTTGTTCCTGGCAATGTAAGTTTGAGCGCTGAGTGGCGTTGAGGCTTATCTAACGTCTCGCAGGTACGATGAATGGTTTAAACATATGCACAACTTCGACGACTATCTTGTTTCGAAAGAGAAGTACGAGGAGCCTCAAGACCCCCTTTATAACCCGTACACTGCGTACTGGAAGCAAGAAGGAACGCCAGTATGGAGCATCATGATGCAGAACCCCGAGAGATTTCAAACTTTCCAGACAGGCATGGCCGGCATCGATGTCGCAATCCCGGTTACTGGTCACTTTGATTTCAGTACCCTAAAGAACGACTGCCCAGATACAGACAACGCTACCGTAGAGCTTGTGGACGTTGGCGGTGGTGAAGGGACGGTGCTTAACAAGATCCTGGAAGCCCATCCTGAGCTGTCGCCCAAGAATTGCATGCTTCAGGAACGACCGGAAGTCATACAGCTTGCGAAGTCGAAGAAGACCCTCCCGGGCGACGTTCAGCTTGTTGAACATGATTTTATGACGGAGCAGCCCGTAAAAGGTTCGCTACTCCTGCTAACCCACAACTTACAAGAACCACGGCTAATACAAAATTCAGGGGCTAAAGCTTACTTTATGCGCATGATCCTGCACGACTACGCAGATGCCGTTGGAATTCAAATCCTCACTCGTCTCGCCGAAGCCATGAAACCTTACTCGCGAGTTCTTATTTGCGAAATGGTCCTCGCTCCTCGTGTAGGAGAAGCTGATTTCGCCTCCGCTGTTCTAGATCAGGCTGTTATGACGATGGGCGGAAAGGAGCGTACTGAAGCAGGCTTCCAAAAGATGTTTGACGCTTCTGGGCTCGAACTGGTCAAGACTTGGCGTGTACCTGGCGTCCCTGGTGGCTGCGTTGAAGCGAGGTTGAAGGGCCAGGCTTAGAAGGTCAAGACGGATAAAGGCAAATAAACAAGTACAGCGAAACCGATCATGTGAAGTTTCGCTCAGCTATGCATGATATGTTACATGGTATGATGATCTTCGCGTAATTATGAACGATCCTTCCTGAAGAAAAGCTTGTATCGATCTTTGGTCCCTTGGTCCAGCCCCTGAATATTGAGAGCGCAGATAAGGAGCAAGGCGCGTGATGAAAGCATCAGCTGTCAAGTCTATCAACTCAAAATAACACTCTCATAAACACAATTCAGGCAACCGCAAATAATAACCAGTTTCCAGGCCATGGTATCGGAAGCTAGTAGCTAGCAGCTAGGAAGCGCTTTTGGCTGGTGACGCAGGGACATCGAAATAGTCGCATTGGCCATTGTCTTTGATCCCGACACCATACACCTCGGTAGCCTCCCGCTCGTCCTTTGGCGGTTGAAACCCATCGCATCCCAAAGAGACATATCAAGCCAACACACTGAGTAATCCCAATTAACTTCAGCGTTTGGAAGGCAATATAAACTCCCACTCGTTTAAGACATTCGTTCCCCCAAGAACTTTCCTCAACTCTCCACTTGCCCCTTGCATCATTAGCCCTTGTAACTCTTCGCTGCCCTCCTTCCGTATCTCGATAAGTCTTGTCCCCCCTGATGGCGACTGGGATCCGGGGGCAATCGAAGGTCTTGGTCGCTTTGATTTTGCCCAGCCGTGCAACCTATCAGGAACTTGTACCCAAACGACTTCCGGCCTCTTTCTCGATATAAGTAGGCGAGCGGGAAGCCATGGGTAGCGATATCTTCTTGTTCTTCTGGTCTCGTGTAGCCAACCTATCGTGTGTTATTTGCGTTCTCAGTGCGAGCTGCCCCTGAAATTGGCATCGTGGACCCCATCTTGCGAAAATCGGAACAGTGGCTTGTTTATAGTCGAGTTGAGCTGTGCCACAGTAAGTGAAGTCTTCTTGGTGGTTAAATCTCGTGGAATAACCTTGTGAATGCCTGTCTTTCGGTTCTTTTTCTCGTCGTAGCTGAGGCGTTCCCGCCGTGAACAAAAGCACTACGGGAAGCCGAGCCCTGTATAATTGCTTTGATCACTCTTATGCACGCTCAGCGTTGTGGTGCTCAGTTCCCTTGAAGTTCGCAGGCGTTTGTGGTCCTTGATCTGCGGTACGGCGTGGCCTGGCATCTTCGAGATTTGAAGGTAGATAGTGTAGAATGTGAAATGCTTCCTTGACACTCAAATACTGTGTAGCTGGTCGTTGAAAGGGCCTTTATTGACCTTCTCGAGTCCAACAGAGAGGTCCCAATATTAGAAAGTATGTATTGTCTAGGAATGCCGTTGTGTTAAAGCAAGCTCTGGCTGGGGTCAACCTTGGGCGCCTTGGTAACCGAAAATGTTCCACCAGTAACTTACTAACCTAAAGCTTACGTTACCTCCTGTTGGACCTGGCAATCACCGAAGAACGTGTTTGATTTTACTAGTCCTTACTATCAGTTAAATAACACTGCGATCCCCCTGATGTAATACCCTGTTTCTGCTGGTATTTTCATTGACACGTAGCTAGCAACCTGTAAGGCACCGGAGAACCCATATAAAGAATTGGACACTATTGTCTTACAGTTCGCGGGTTTCTCTCTGACGTCAAGAACATACTTCCTGCTAATTTTGTATTAATGATCATGATTTCCCCTTTGCCCATAGGCTAACTAAATAAGAGCATCGCCTATCAGTTACTTCTGCTATTTCCTTGAACCCTTCTGTCTAGATGCTACCTCACCTTGGTTATGAATGGGGGGGAATCTCGAAGACCTTCTATCTTCTAGAGAACAGATGGGCTTCACTTGTCTCACCTCGCTAAAATGGGTTGTTTGGTAGCAGTTGTGGCATAAGAGTTTTGTGTAACGAGAACCTTGGCGTGAATGTCCATATTCTGACGTGTACAAATCAAATGCAATCTCATGTTTCAGATGTGATTCTTGTACAATCTTTGTATTGTGTCTCGGCGTACGAAAACTGCAAAGTGACTGTTCTAGAAGTGCATGTTTGGGTGAAGTGGCTGTAGCCTGTAGTCTATTGTGCTATAGAGACAACTGCAGGGTACCTAAGGCAGTCTAGCCCAGGCAGAGGCAATGAAAGTGTGCAACGTTATACAACACCAAGTGATACAGATCAAAACGCCTCGTCGAATGCAAGGATGAAAATTCTCAAGGTTTTTCTTTTTGTTTGCGCAGTCATCTTGTTCCTCCGATACATTTATGCTATCGGATTTAATTAGGTAATGTACATTCAGTCAGATTGGCTTGGAAGAGTGCAATATGATTGGAGAGTGTCGATATGAACTTTGATTTCTGACCTATCGCAGGTAGTCAAAGCAACCTTGCGCCACCAAGAGCGCATCATTATCAACATCTACAACAAATAATAATAAGTCTCGTCATTCTTTACCCTTTCACCTCTCACAAGGAATTTCATCCACTAGCCTCATACCACCCCGAAGCTAAGACAAACCTCGGATCACAATCTGCGGGGGTTACAAGGATTCTCCATCGTTTTATTACAGACTAAACCATCATTGGAAGCTCCCGATCCAAAAACGAATATTCACCCCATAAACCTGGTCGATCTAGAAGAGGCTGGTTCCTCTGGAGATGAGATAAATACCCCCAATCACCGGACCTGTCCGCAAGTTGACTGACCCATTTCTCACAGCCCTGACTTTCCTTACCAACTCTCGTCAAACTTTGACCCTTAACCACCACTACCTATGCGTCCCTTCGCCCTCTCTGCTGCCGTTTTTGCGGCCACCGTCCTCAGTCAAAAGAAGGGGGAGAAAACGGAATGCGCGGACGGATTGTACATGATTGCTGTCCGGGGCACTGGTGAGGACAAGGGATCTGGAAAAATCGGCGAGATCGCAGAGGATGTTGGCAAACGCATCAATGGCTCAATTGTCAGCCCTCTTGACTACCCCGCGACTCTTGAAGACCCAGACTACTTTGATTCCGAGGGAGCCGGCGTCAAAGCCTTGTCTGAAGCCCTCAATGACTATCACAGCTCGTGCCCCAATGGTAAAATTGCCGTTTTTGGCTACTCCCAGGTTGGTAGACCTTGAACGATGCAAGACGCACTGCTAACAAAAGGTCAGGGTGGACAAGTTGCAACCGATGTATTCTGCGGGGGGAGCGACAACAAACCCTTGACCATGAGCCTTGTCAAAGACAGCGGTGAGTGATGAGCATCTCTTCAAGCATCTGTCTATTGCAAACACAGAAACTAAATGAAGCAGTCGTTGCGGTCATCGCATTCGGCGACCCAAGCCACGTGGCAAACTTGACGTACGACAAGGGCACTAGCAAAAAGGACGGAGTGAGTGCACAACGCCATGTCGTGAAACGAGTCTCAACTCTAACGCGTGTTTACAGATCTTCGAACGTCCCAGCAATGAGACAAAGTTGTGCGAGGACAACTACAACGACATCTTCCGCTCCTACTGTGACACAGGCGATGTGTACTGTGACACGGGTAATAACACCGAGACTCATGGCAGCTACTTTGAGAAGTACGGAAAAGAGGTTGTTGACTTTGTCGTTGAGCGGTACGAGAAGGCGTTGAAGGAGGAGAGTACATCAACGCAAACCAGCACGGCTACTGCTACTGCAGAGATAAGTGGTTCTGCAACAGCCAGCGGCGCTTCCGCCACAGCCAGTGATGCACCATCGGCCACTACAGCTGCCCCAGGTAATGCTGCTGCGGGATTGGTACCTGGCCTTGTACTGGCTATGATACCCCTGGCTTTGGCCGTATCCGACTTCCTTTGATAAGATATCGTGACAGGGAGAGATATCTTACTGTATTCCTCAGGCAAGTATTGCTTAACTCAATACATTGGCCCAAAGGCTGGTTCAGACTTGAAAATGGAAAGGCTCTCTTGAACTATGAGACGTTTATCCCGTTGCCTATGTTTGCTGCTTATATATACATACATACACATCTGACTCTGAACTTGGGACCTCCAATGATCAGCACAACAGCATGGAATTCAACAGTAGACCCAAAAACATGATTTAATAAACAAGCAGTAAGTCAGAAAGATGGATACCCTACCAGGCCTTTGAACACGGCCTATCTCTATTTCCAGCCACAGTGAGAGACTTGTGATCGCTATCCTGATGACAGAAACTTGTGTATATTTAGTATAAGCTCAGTAGACCTCCGGCCTGTTGCTCGTCGTCAAACCCGCCCACCATCCCGAAAATGCCGGCAGTATTCTTTGGATGCTTCTTCGTGCAGATAGTGGTTCCAAGATGGTTGCTCCTCTTGACGAACGTGTGAGGCGTGTGATGTGAGCATCAGTTGTGAGGTCTATCAACTCAAAATAACACTCTTGTCAAATCAGTTCAGGCAGTATACCAGCTACCTAACACAACCTCTTGACGGACAATTCAATTTCTGGCTGGCAAATCAAGTCAGCACGACTCAATATATTTTTGATACCTTTGCCATCCTGCCCCGACCCCAAGACCCTAAGTGTTTGAAGGCCGAGATGGACACACACACTTCAAGCCACTACCCTGTCCAACCATCATGGGCATCCGCGTGACCAACAAGGAATGACGGAGATGGTTTAAATCTCTCCTGTACGATTAAAGCGAGACTTTCATGTCTTCTAGGAATGAATCAGCCCAAGGTCCACACAGACGGGCGAAGAAGTCAAACCGAGCTCATTGGGAAGAAAGGCACCCCAATATATGGAGGCTGAGAACATGGCCAGAGGCGCTGTCCATGAAATGTCGGCCTCCGTCTTGATGCTCAAAGGCTCGGAATATCATTACGATCGTACCTGTAAGACACATGGATATCCGGTCGGTCCATGGCACCGGATCACTGCTGCTCTCTTACTTCGGCCAATAGTTCCTAGTAGACAAGCCAAAATACTTTGTGAATCTATTGATAGTACTTGAGGGTGCCGTGAATAGAGTTGATCTTTATTCAAGTTGGGCTCGGTGATCGCGCATTTGAACTCGTCAAATAACTCGTCCTCTTTCAAGCCGTCTGATCGAATTACTTCGACAAATCTAGAAGATTCAGTGCTACTCGATGCTTTACGGCCTTGGGGCTAGATTCGCTTTTATGAGGTTGGATAATGGTGGTTTCGTTATTCGTGGTAGATGTCCCGGCAGACTGGCTCATTTGATCTGTGAAAATCAGCGAACCAGATCAAAAGGTACAATCGCACCCTGTAATTCCCTGGAGAAGATGCGACGATTGTTCAAGCTTGTTATGTATTGAAGATCTCTTTGGTGTTCTGAGGCAGATTGTTTCACTCACAAAGCTTTGCTAACGAGGAACAAAGTGGCTTGTCGTGGGACAGTAATACGAGCTCGACTTGCAAAGCAAACAAATTATTCGCCATGGTTTCCACCTCTAGTATCCAATCTGTACAAACAAGACAAATAGAACGACTGTCACCAAAATGATATGATCGGAGCTGTTCAGCGGCCGGTAAGTTGCTGGTGGCGTTTGATACACCAGAAGAGGAGAACAAGGGGGTCGCCTTGGCCTGTGACCTTCGAATTCGCACACCCGGGGGTTTTCTGATGCGGCATTTTTCAAACTTGAGAGGTCGAGGCGGTCCGAGTTGTCTAAGTTTGATATAGGAGTACACTCGAGATGGAAGACGGCTGTTGGCTCGATAGTCAAGAATTAAGCAGGGAGTTTATGACTGGATATAGTTAACTTTCCAACGTCTCGAGATTTGAACTCAAGGAACTACCAGGGTGGATGGCACTCTATTATTCTCCTCGAAACTTACGTCAATGCTGGGTCGATTGCTTAACCCTGACGCTGAGGATCTACCGCCATGTTTGATTGTCGATTACCGGCCGGATAATGCAGCTCGAAGCATGCGTACTCCCGCTTTTCATTGGAAATGCTATTCTTCTCTTGTGTCTTGAAGCTCTGGAGGGTAACAGGTGCACGGGTCGATTCTTCTGGCAGCCCCTGGCTTTGTGCGAGCCCACGGTCTGCACCAATGTAACCCTTTCAGGGAGATGCATAAGTAGTTGCTAGCATCGTTATTTTTTTGTGCCTCATTGAGCGCTGTCTTGAAAGCTTCCAGGCTGACCTTGGCGTTGCGTCGTTGTCGTTCGGCGGGACCTCTGGGTCAGGACAGACCACGTTTCACGACCAGGGGTTCTTGGAAATGGCTTTAATATGTTGGACCTCTTGTAGCCTCTTGTGAAGTTTGTTGTTTACTCTTCAGTATTCGTCTCGTGGTGGCATAGTCAAGGGGTGATTCGCCATTGTGCTTCGAGATTTGGAACGGTCGAGGTGGGCTGCGGTTTCAGGGGAGGACTGCGGTGCAAGATGACTGGCGATTTGTATATACAGCGAGTCATTACAGGATCCTTCAGTTTTGGAAAGGAGATGTCCTTCGGGACTGGCTCAGGTTTGCCCTTTGCGGTACTGACGGTTCAGTTCTTGGGAGACGACACAACGATCCGTGGCTGTTTCAGAGGCGGCTGGTTCCACGAGCACACAGAATGTTTCCACGGACCCATCTTAGCGTGGAATGAGCTGTTCTAAGTGTAGGTCATGCTTCCCTTGATGGGAAATTCAAAGACAGTCGCGAGCAACCAACAGAAGACCAAGCAGGGGGTGCACAAGGCCATGCAGACTGGGAGGGCGTACCTAGAAGTTTCTTGCCAATATTAAATGAATATTTGGGGTCCTAAAAACAAAATGCATCCTGGTTTGTCTGCAGAAAATCAGTATCGAACGAAAAACAAAGGAGTGGCAGCGGCGCCTAGGCAGGGTGATACAGCCGATCAGGCGGCTCAGTGGTTGATCCCCTGAACCCCGAAGGCTTTAGTGCTTCATGTGCTGCCTTCCTTTCTGGGTTTCCATCCTATAAAAGCCCACCCGCCATTCTTCCCCTCTTCTCTTTTCTTCTTCCTCACAACGAACACCCCAAACTGTCATCCCCCTTTTCTATCCCAACAAGTCTTTCATTCATCAACAAGGCCTAGCCGTCCAGTATCGGGCTTTAACAAATCATCAGACAACCATAAAATTTAAGCCTGATGCTGGACGGCCTCCAAACGGTGCACCGATGGCCGCAACACAGGTAAAGTCCCCCTTCTGGTCTTCTTTGATCTCGGCGTGAGCACACTGACTCCTCAACAGCCACTACCAACATTTCAAGTGGCCATCGGTGCACTTGGCTAGTCCGTGCGGGCAATCCGGTGAGTTCTTGATATTGTGCTTGATGCCGCCGACCTGGCTAACTTCTCCAGCATGGACAAAGCCAATGAAGCACGGCTTTTTTGGTTTTGGAGCTACATGACTTTGGATTTCCATGGTGCCAATCACTGGTAGTCCGCGAGTAGCGGGCGGGCAGGGCGTCTACAAATATCACTACGCCAACTGTATACCCTGTCCGCCACTCGCCCAGACAGGGCCCAAAGTAGGAACCTTCTCATGTACGTCGTTTCACTCATGGCTAACAGTGGCTCTGGGACAGTCGCTGGGACTCTCACATGAGGGAAGGTCTCAAGTTCTCTTTCACTCCGGCTGTTCACCATGGTACATCATTCTCGTATACAAAACGTTCTTCTCGTCAACGCTCCAGTCCAGGAAGCACCCCTTATATCACCACACAGAACTCACCCAAGACTGTCACCAAGTGCAGCAGAATACAGTGGCAGACCGCCATAAGCACATTATCGCAAAGGCTTAATAACTATCAATCTTCCTCTTTGTCTTGCTCCCATATCTCTTCGCTCAAGGTATACCTTCCAACTCTCAGGGGTAACGTGTCATCAGCTAACACATTGGTAGATAGCACAGGACAACGATCACAATGAGTTCTCGCTGCCAGACACATCGAAGTCAATAGAGCTCGAAAGCCACTTCAGGGTGAACGCAGACCCTCGCAACAGGAGCAGCTGCATGCTAGGGTTACCGCCCTGCACAACAAATGACAGAAGATGTCTTTCGGCATTCAACGCGTCGACTTTACGCATCACAGTACTTCAATATAAATTCAGGTGGCATACTTCTTCAAAACATCCCCCAAAGAAGACCGTCAATATTAGCAAAGCGAATCTCGCCACCACTCTCCAACTTATCTCATTGCCCACATTTCCCTCCAGAGGTACTGGGAAACTTTCCAAGGATCCTCTCAAGTCAGAAGTCAAATTTGGTTGTCTTTTACAGCCTAGACATTCTCGATACTCGTTCCTCCCTTTCTTTACTACTCTTGGCCCTCAATGAGCCTCTATCTCAAGACTTGGTCACAAGCTTTCAGAAGCCATGTTCATCTACAAATGGCATATCTCTGATACCATAGTCCCCAACAGATGGACCTGGGAGATACTTCCCGAAATTCTCCCTTCCTTCTCTTTACGTCTGTTCTGGAACCGATTCGCACGGCGTTCAATTCACTTGCAGCTGTCTCGTTCCCTTCTAACGAACCGCAACAAGTCAAGTCCAACCCCCCACTCGCAATTATAGGATCACCAGCAACTGCTTTGGCTAGACCTAGAGGGTATTGAATGACGGTAACGTTGTGTTCAAGTATAATGCATAGCGTTTGGTGTTTTGAGGAGGGTTATCAGTTGGGGGAGCGACGAAATCGTGGTGGTATATGATATGATGTCTGGAGGCTGTCTTCTGCTGTCTTATTTTAACTTCGGTCCTTCGAATACATAGAGATGAAATCCAAGAGTCTATCAGAGAGTCGCGTCTTTAACTACAGTCTCTGAGAAATACCTAGTTGGATTCAGGGGGAGAAAGACTGAGGGAGGAAAGGAAACTCGGGTCCTTGATCCTAAATGAAAATACCTACTTCACTTGGCATAAGTTTGTTTATAATACCCTTTGCTGAGTCTATTTCGACACCCCATGTCAAGGCCGTGTTTTCTTGCTCCTCAAGAGGAGAATAGCTTGTCCTTTATTATCTCACCTCCTACAGTGAATCGAAATTCTATTATAAGCTACACGTCTATAGTTCTTCCTCTGATGACTGTCTTGTTATACTTTATCCACTATTGTTGGCTACAGACATACATCAGTCAACCATACAAGGGGATGCAAGAAAACTTTTGGGGCCTTTGTCTCAAGTGATAAAAGGACTTAGGAAGGTTTAGTACATTTTAGTAGAGCTTTAGACCAGTTTAATTTGGCAACCTAATTCACTGTCAGACTCTTCTTGCACCCCCTAGTCTTAATATTATCTACATGGCATGTCTATCCTCCCGTTGTCGAGGCTGGCCATTGGTCAGCACATTCCATTGAAACACCAAAATTTGAAGGTATCTCTGTTGAGATTGGTTTGTGAGGGTTGTGAGACTGGGCAGTAAGCTAGATACCCACTAGCAAGCTTATGCCTACTGCATACTCGCCAACCTATAGCCAAGTATGAAGGCTTTCAGAAGCACACTTACAGACTGGCCATTCATCGGTGGCCCGTGTCAGCTCAACCCTATTGCACAGAATCTTCGACCGAGGTCGTGTGCACTACAACAAATTATGCCTCTCTGTCAACTTGGTTCCATACGTCAGAGCCATCACATCCCTGAGATTTTGTGTTGAGAGCATCGTAGCTGTGCCGTTGTTAGTGCGATGGAGCGTTTTGTCTTGAACTTTTTTCCAGTTTCGTCAGCTGATTATTTTTCCAGTACACTACAGATACCATCTATCAGCCTTACATAGAGGCCAACGTACAAGTTCAAGCGCCTCCCGTCAAGTGATGGTCAACACCAGAGACCTTGCGATCATCTTCCTCAAATCACTAAAATGTGACACATTGACCCCAGAACTGCACCCTAAATGTTGCGTCACTCGATCCAAAGAGGTACTTCCCATGTACTACGCGCCTCATACAAGAAGGGCTTCCCGTCGAGGATCCTCATTCACCTGGGAATGTCCGACAGAAAGCCTCTCTATTCCTTAGGCCTTCATGCTGTGCAGTTCGAACAGCTGCTCCTACACAACAGCCCCAACTCATCTTACCCTATCCTCGCCTCGCCGCTGCTGAGCATGAAGGCAAAAGACGAATCTACCGCAGCATCGTTCTTCCCTCTATCCCTGGATTCGAATCATCAGGCAGAGTAGTCCTACGGCACTGGTTCGGTATGCAAGTTGGCCAAGGCGCAGACAGGCATGTCGAAAGAATCGAACAGCGGCGCTCCTACAGTAGTAAAGCTAAAAGCGTTGGAGAATCAAGATATGGCTGGAAGCTTGTTCGGCTGGGCCACAGAACCGACGAGCCTAATGACGGCAACCACATCGATGAGCCACAGGGAGGAAATGGAATTACAAACGACGGTCACGAGGCTGTGGCTATGTGGACTGGAAACAGTGATTGGAAAATCATGCACAAGATTGGAACTTTTCAACCTGTTGGTAGTGGTGCCACGCGTGAGCTGTGCTTCTACAATACGTGATAACACTACCATTACCAACACCTAGTTATTTGGAAGGCCGAAGGCATCGTAGTCATTGAAGAGGTTGAAGTACAAGGATGCTGGCTTAGCAGATGAGACGAAGTTGATATGCAAAGACACAACCCGGCAAAGCAATCACATCTCAAGTTATCATCCACAATTCATAAATCATGATGGTATTCAATCAACACAAATTTCGTATATTTCATCAAAGTTGGCTCCCTCCCCGAATTATCAGAGTCTCGGCCTGGCATTCATGCAAGGGTTATGCATGCTGTGCCTTACACCAAGCTCAGATGGGAACTGGCTGGGGCTTGAGGCCACAGAGAGCACTCTAAAAGGCTCTTGGTACCAAGCATGATGTGCTACGCTGGAAACTCGTCCCGTGTCCCCGTAGGCGAGGAGACAACCTCCCGATATACTCATGATCAAACTGTATATAAACTTCAGGACATCACAAACACATGAAATACCGTCAGTCACAACAAATTAACATTATTAAATTACTACCAGATCATCTTAGTTCAATAGGCCCACTGCTACCGAGTACTTTGGCATATCTGTCAGCAACATTGGTCCTCTCACTACGACTTACACGCCTCCCCCAGAATGCACCAGGGCAACAACCGATCATCTTGTCTATGCCCTCGAGAGCTCGTTGGTATATGGATTTGGGTCTCCTGGCTGTGATATTGACCCTTATGGAAAATGCCTTCCCTCTGGGGCTGCCATGGATTCCATCATCAAGGAGTACAGTAACCCAAAGTCTGGACAAGGCATTCACGCCTTTCACTCTCCTGGAATCCACTGTCCTGAAGGTTGGACTACCGCTGGACTGCTTGCACACGGTGATAAGACTGGCTCCGCGTATAGAAGTGGTGTATTTACCTCTACGAAGAACGTGAACTCATCGCACCCTCTGCAGATGGGCTCTGATGAATGGTGGCTTGAAGTCTTGGAGCCTTCCGAGACCTTGGCGTGGTGCTGCCCAAGGTGAGTCGACCTTTCAGGCAGTCTGTCCTACTTCACACTAACTTCGTGGCTCGCAGCGGCTGGGCTTCTCTCACCTATGGATATTGCAGGTCCTCGATTGCCCCTGCTCTTTCAGCCGGCTACAGCAGGGCCTGTTATGAGGCAGTCCCCGAGACCGCAGCCGTTGTCACCGTCCACACCGTCGAGGGTGAACCTGTTTCTGATACAGACAGGTTTCTCTCTTTCCTCCCCGACATAACATATACTGCAGAGACGGTTGCGTTGACTGAACGGTGGAGTGATCCTAGTTTGGTGGCATCAATGGTTATTGCTAGACAGTTTCCTGCGGTTGAGATGATCTACAAAGCTGAAGAGGTCAAAGCTGCTAAGAATGGGTCCAAGGACGATGATAATGCTGCCTCGACTCTGTCAAAGGTCGGAGGGATTGCCTCAGGGGTTGCATTGATGGTCGGGTTGCTGACTGGAGCAGGTCTTCTGATGCCTTGGTGAGGTGGTGGATATCACGCTGCTGGGGTTGTTTATCTTGTAGTTTGAGTGCTGAATAGGGGAGTTGAGTAAGACCGCGTCTTGAGGTAGTCTCTCACTTTGAGTAGATAGTCAATCTGCTGCTTACATATCTCGTACAAATTAAACAATGTTCAGACCACAGTCGTACATGCAAGTTACTGTTGTAGCTAAACCCGCTTTGTGGGCATTCAAGCATGTTATATGATGGGCTTGTGCTTTTGTCGTCACCTGAGCTGTTTGATGCGTTCTGATACAAGGTGTGAAGTTACAATGCAAGTCAGGAGAGGCATTCAATAATAAAACTGTGCAGAGGAACCCACGGGCATGCGTACGTAGGTAGTCCCCAAGTGAGGCTCTTCAGACTACCTTACTTCCACGGGGGAAAATCTCTTTTATCTTGTATCAATGATGACAGTCTTTTCCCCTGGGTAGTCCATGGATCTGCTGCAAATGATGGATGCCTCACTGGCCAGGCTCCTTGCTATCATGACGGAAAGGAGACAGCCTCGTTCCTTCCCCCTCAAGTTCTTCGTGGCCGACCATAAAACTCGGTTCCCCCAGTCCCCGAATCTTGTTTTCTTCTTTTCTTCATCATCCTCACTCACTCATTCATGTTCAACCCCGTCTTGTACTCTCCAGCGCCCTCATGTATTTGCCCTTCTTGTACTGTCCCCTCTTGAGCGTATCCGCCTTTGCATCCAGCGTCATCATTTCTTGTTCAGCACATTCGTGTACCCCCAGCGTTCTCATGTATCTGTCCTTCATGTATCCCGTTCCCTTGAGACTCAGATTGTTTACTTTAGTCGATGATCATCACCGTCTCACACGCCCTTGGTCAACGGACAGTCCATTCAATGGCTGAAACCGTACCCCTACAAGGGCGAGATCAAGTCAGGTTGCCCTGTTGGCATAGCCCCCCCTTTAAACTAACCGGGGGCTTATATGCTGACACCATAGTGACTGGCTAAATAGCCTGCTCATTTCGTGGCATTGAGTTGGCGGCTCGCCCACTGGGCTTGACCCAGCTGAGACATTTCCCCCAAGATCCCGCTGTGAAGTCTACTTCAACATCTCCAGGCTCAGTTGATGTCCAAATGTGTTTAGTGAAACTCCATTGAAGACTATCCATCATTGCCTTGTATCAAATATTCCCAGTGCCAGTCAATCTGTTGCGTGAGTGCATTCAGCAAAGACGTGTAGAACTGGGAAACTTACACTGCCCATCCAACCTGCCGGTCTATAGCCCTGCTGAATGGTGCTTGTCAGCTTCACTGCAGTATTCCTCCAATGTCGCCCACAGTCGCTTGACTAATAGAGTAAACTCGGCCATCTGCGCTTCTTATCTGGTTACATGAGTTTCTCTCACTGAAGACTGACCTGAAGGAAGAGAGGAACTGTCGGCATATGGTGATCTCACGAGCCCAGAGGAACGAGCAGTGCTGCAAAGGCACAGGTTTATTTATACCTTTATCTGAGTGTATCCACTCTCAGATACAACTTAACATTTCGTAAATTTCGCTTACCAGGGTTTATCTTGCTGCAGTCTAACTTACATGATGAGCCAACTCTGTTGTGTGGCTGTACAAGCAAGCTTTAATATTGACCAACTCGGTTGGCTGGTGCATCAGGCATCTGCTACAAAGTTCTATTCTAGGTATAAAAACACTAAACACTCGCACACAATGCATATATCTAGGTATCTATTGGCCGTAATAAAAGTAAAGCTCTGGAACTACACTCTTGGAAGTGACCGACCAGCAAGCTTTGACATTGTCTCCAATCACAGCCCTCACTCAACCAACAAAGTGGATGGCACTTATACTAACTCTTGGGTGCTACAACATTCTTTTCTTTGGTTGACAGTGGAGAGCACAAGAAAACTGACATGGAGCTGTCATATCTCGGCTAGCTTATGGAACACCTTGGGTACTTACCATTCGAAACGTCAGAGCAAGTATACCTCACCTGTCTGATCATTATCACACGTACAAGGATAAAGTATTTGCTCGTCCAAACGATAGCATTCAAGTTGCCTAGTTAAATGGTCGGTGCCGTCAACTTCCAAACGCTGGGCTTGGTGATTGGTGACCAGCAAAGCACACGGGAATGTGTTGGCGCGCGACATCTCTTCCACATGCATCCATTGTCGGGCACTTTATGTGCAGTTTCCTATACACTTTGCGTACTTCAAGGGCAACTGGAGTGGCATCCCAAGGTCACCGCCAAAGTTCATGCTCTTCACCAATGCTTCGGGAGAGCCAAGGATATTCGGTAATCGTTTTGTTAAGCTGGCAAAAGATATGGCAATTGATGGCATCCCCAATAGACTTACACATTCAGCAAAGGACACAAGTCAAGGCACA
This sequence comes from Fusarium sp. NRRL 52700, assembly GCA_013396095.1. NCBI lineage: Eukaryota > Fungi > Ascomycota > Sordariomycetes > Hypocreales > Nectriaceae > Fusarium > Fusarium sp. NRRL 52700. The sequence goes on along the minus strand of JAAQRM010000447.1, from coordinate 22,312 downwards.
GTAGCTCAGGTATCATCACAACGGCATTCATTATGTGGTGGTATATAAAAACGCCCTCGGCGTAACTCGTCATCCTCAATTTTTCACGCGTCATCGCGCGCATCATGTGCACATTTGATCCTACACACGAACAAGTCCCTCCTCCCACACTCAATGCAATCCAGCCTCCAGCTTTTTTGTTGGTCTCTCATGCGCTGATCATCGTAGACCCCAAAAGGTACTTTTGCCCGCCGGCAAAACCCAGTAAACATAAAACTCCGCAAGTAGATGGAATCAAGAAAGTTAAGAAAAAGGACACGATGGAATAGATGGTATCAGATTGGTTGCGATTCATGGTCAAGCTGGGATTTGAGCTTAACCGTGCAGACCGCAGGTACGCTCTCTCATCAGCTCACGTCTCTTCTTGTCCTTGGCTAAAACGGGGGTCAGTATCAGCTTGTATTTCGTGAGAGTGTGTAACTTACCTCCGTCAAAGACGAGGAATTCGTGTAGACCAGAACCGACGGGCACCATGGGCAGGACAGGGACCTTCTTGTCGGTGACAACCTCCAGCAGAGCAGGGCCGTCGGTGTTGATGAGCCACTTCAGGGCATCGACAACGTCCTCGGGTTTAGAGACACGTCGATTTTGGACGCGCATGGCCTCGGCGAGCTTGATGAAGTCGGGGTTGCTCTGGTGAGTGTGGGCATATCGATCCTCGTAGAAGATGTTCTGCCATTGTGTGACCATACCCTGCTCCTCGTTGTTAAGAACAATGACCTTGACACCAATGTTGAACTGAGCAGCAGTGGACAGCTCAGTCAGGGTCATGTTGAAGGAAGCGTCACCGTCGATATCGATAACAAGAGCATCAGGCTGGGCAACCTTGGCACCAATGGCAGCAGGTAGACCGTAACCCATGGTACCAAGACCACCAGAGGTGATCATGGATCTAGGGTGTCTCCACCGGAAGTGCTGGGCAGTCCACATTTGATGTTGACCGACACCAGTGGCGATGTAAGTCTGGTCCTTGCGGTCCGCAACGAGGTTGCTGAGCTCCTCGATCAGGGTCTGGGGCTTAATGAGACCAGAGCGCTCGGCACGCTCGTAGTCGGTCAGGGGCCACTTCTTCTTCCACTCGTTGATCTTGTTGAACCACTCCTTGCGGTCCTCCATGGTCTTGGACTCAATCAGAGGCAGGAGTTCCTTCAGGTTGGTGGCGACATCACCCTCGATGGCCTCAGTTGCTTGAACAACCTTGTTGATGTTCTTGGGCATGATCTCAAAGTGGACAATACCACCACGGCCCTCAGCAGCAGCGGCCTTGGCACCAGGGGCGAACTTGGCAATGCTCAGAGTAACACGGTCGTCGAATCGAGCGCCAAGAGCGATGATAAGATCGGCCTCCTGCATGGCCATGTTGGCGTAAGCAGAGCCGTGCATACCAAGCATGTGCAGGGACTTCTCGTCGAGTTCGTCGTAAGCACCTAGACCCTGAAGAGTAGTGGTGACGGGGATGGAGGACTTGTCAGCGAGCTCCTTGAGGATCTCAGGACCACCCTCGGAAAGAATGATACCCTGGCCAGCATAGATGATGGGCTTCTTGGCCTTGTTGACGAGGTTGCCGACGCGCTGGAGGGCACCCTCGAGCTGCTTCTTGGTCACATCCATAGCAGCGCGGGAAGCGGCGCTAGGCAGAGAAGGTAGAGCAGTCTCGGTAGGGATAGCTCTCCGTAGGACACCGGCAGTGACATCCTTGGGAAGATCGACGAGGACGGGACCGGGGCGACCGCTGGTGGCGATCTCGAAAGCTTCGTTGATGCGTCGAGGAAGTTCGGCAACGTTCTTGACCATGACGTTCCACTTGGTGCATGCGCGAGAGATACCGACAACGTCGGCCTCTTGGAAAGCATCACTGCCAATGGCAGTTGTCACGACCTGACCGGTGAAGACAACCATGGGAGTACCGTCAGACAGAGCATCCTGCATGGGTGTAATGACATTTGTAGCACCGGGACCAGATGTTACGAGAACAACACCGGGCTTGCCAGAAGCTCGGGCATAACCCTCGGCCATGTGGCCAGCACCTTGCTCGTGGCGAGGGAGGATAAAGTCGAAGTGCTTTGAGTTGTAGATGGCATCGAAAACGGGAAGAATGGCACCGCCAGGGTATCCAACTATATTGAGTCAGCATTAATTGCGGCATGTATGACGGCAGACGTACAGATGTGTTTCACGCCATGTCGGAGCATCATCTCGTGGAAGATTTCACCACCAGTCTTTCCAATGAAACTACCAATCGTTTGTCAGAATATGTCATCACATTGAGTTTGGAGGGTTGCATACGACTCATCCATGTCGTTTTTCCGGGGGTTGACCAGAGGCTGGACATTGCTCTGGTTCTTCTCGACATTGAATCCTGGGCTAGGGATATCGCGTGCAGGTCTACAATTGTATATATTAGCATTTGTTGTCTCGAATTACTTTTTGTGAAGCGCGCGTGTGAATTTTGCTCCCATGTCAGGTACCAGACGCGGGGCAACGCACAACCGCCACCAGAACAAAAGTGACAACTTACGCAGCAGCAGTAGATTGATTCCTGGTACTGGCGACCTTCTTTGAAGTGTGAACAGAAGCAACGGCTGATGTGGTGGTGAAGGATCGGGCATTGGCGACGGCCCGGATGGCCTTTGCGGCCTGGCGAGTTCGGAGCATTGTGGAGGTGAAGAGCTCGGTGAGAGGAAGAGCAATTAGAGAGGAGCCACGAGGCTCGAGAAGCGCAAGAGGTTTGGAGATCAAGAGTTGGTGATCAATTGAAGACCTGGAGGGGAGGGACAGGGGAGAAGACTGATCGTGAGGGTGTTTGGAGGCGAGAAGAGAAAAAAGTGTTTTGAGTTTCGCCCGCTAAAAAAGGCCAGAGAAACGAGGGCGAGCCCGGGGGGAAAATATCACAGCGAGCACCTCAGCAATTGTTCATCGGAGGGCCGGTGGCCGGGGTGGGACCAAGGTCAAGTGTGGGGTTGAGGATAGGTGACTCCCCTGGGTGGTGTCAAAAAGAAGGGCCTGAATTCATATGATAGTAGTCAGGCATATTTTGTCACCTCAACGCTCCCCCAGCCCACAGGGGCACCACAGTTGTCCAGGCCTGATGGTAGCCTGCTAAGCCAATCATGGTCTAGATGAATGGCCGATATCGCCACCTACTCAGGCCCTCAGATTGGCTCGATTGGCTGCGAGAACGGCCTAGCAGGGCCTCTAGCAGCGTTAGCTGGACCAAGGGAACGCAAAATCGACTCAGTTTTGAACTCGGGCAGTTGCTCTGGCGTTGTATCTACCGTTTTTCACACCATGACATTTGCCGACGTTGGAGGACATTGACTCATTGCAACGGGAACAATCTGCTTGCTACTATCTCGGACCCTGCAAGGCGTATGTGACATTACCTAGTGCTCTGACGTCGGGGAAGAGGTAGACTAAGCGGGGGACTTGGTCCTGCAGTTCCCTTGATCCTCCACTACCCACCCTTTCCAACCTAGCTCGAGATGAATCTGTGGCACTCGGGGCCATTTTGATCCCCGATTTTTGCCTCTTGTTTCTGCCATGAAGGGATTCGCGGTATTGTACTCGAGTAAAATTGTACTTTATCATTATTGCCTGGCTTATCTGTCACTCATTGACTCTTGAGAAGTCTAAGCTCAGTTAATCATAATGTTGTTAAAGCCATGAATTGTTCCTGATAGTGGTTTCATTTCGGATCTTGGCCGCTGCCATGTGAAGATGGCACATCTCTTGGTCCTGTTGTCGGCGATGGCGAGGCCCATATTTTACAGCTTCCCCACAAACTCCAACCTCTTGATCTCGAGTGAGACTAGGGGAGGAAGAAAACTCAGGACCTTGATCTTAAACAATAAAAAATTTAGGATATCTTTACTCAGTTTAGGACATCCTTTACTGAATTTAGGATGTCTATTACTGAGTTTGTTTATCATATCCTATATTTAGGTCTGAGTTTTCCTATCCCCCGAGGCGAGGCTCGCAAGAAGACATCGTCAATCACACCTTATTATCGGCATATCCTCTGCTTTCTCTGCTATCTTCATGTTTTGCATTTCAGAATGCAGCTTATAGACATTGAAAGAACCCCTCGGTAGTCAGACAGTCATTAATGCCTTACCTACGGAAGTAACACTTATTGACTTAGACATCGATTCTAAGCGGCGAAAATCATAAGTTTGTGAAAGACACAGGTGCTGGGTTACTGTGATTCTCGGGACCAAGATCTAAAATTTTGTTGCTCTCCAAGGCATACATCTTCTGATCAATATCACCCAGTCGGTTGACTAACTCAGGACAAAACGACGGTCCATAGATTCAGGTTAGGTAGCTGGTAGTCGAAACAGAACAATATTCCCTTGTCAGGCCGCTCTCTTCGGGATGTAATTTTGCTTGAGATGTATGAAAAGTAGGAGCTAGATTCCTCGTTTACCAGATACCCAAGTCATGAAACCCTTCTTCATGAAATTAATCCTACGCAGGCCTTATCCGTATTGGACGACCCGAGCTGAGAGACCTAAAGGCCAGAACAATTCATTCAAAATGAAACTACTTTTTTTGTTATCTTTATTCTGGTCTGGAGAATCCTGTGTGGTGGTTCTGTAGCTTAGCCAGAATCAACTAAACGGAGTTCCGTAACAATCAAAGCTCAAAAAGACCTTTGGTCTATTTCTTTCCCCTCACCCTTTTGACTTAAGCTCTCTCGTACTTGAGAGATGTATCTCTTTGCCAAGACAGATACCGGAAGTTGCTACATTTCGAGAATCCTGTAACCGGCTTTAAGTCCGTGTATAAGGCGTGGAGCAAATCTCAGCGGTATGTAACTACCTACGTTTCTTGTCTATAAACACTACTTATGTAGCTGAATCATTGGTTCACTCATTTGAACTTACGACTCGATTACTTACGCCACCATCTGATAGTTCCAAGCCTCGACTAGGGGCTTATCATTTCGTGAAAATTGATAGCTCACCCATTCATAGCGTATAGTATGAGAATAGCATTGTCTACCAGAAAAGATAAACATTTATCAGCCAAGCAAACTATATCGCAACCCTAATCACTAGCTAATGCAAGACTTGATATCCTAGATCAGTTCCGAGTCTAGTGCATATGTCACAAAAACTTAGTTGATGTTTATTGGTGCGAGCCCCTCAATGGTGTGGCTCTTCTATCATTGTCACATATAATTCTGGAGACTTTCGGCAGACAAGCCGTGTATGTTTACCCTTTATGGTTATCGGGCCGTCAAGTTTTTCTATTTGCGTCAGATGATGTGTATAAGGCGTCGTCGACCCTGTCCCGAGTTGGAAATACATTATTATCGGGGCTGGTATCAGAGATTATGCTATAAGAAGCTGCCCCCCCGTCGAAATTCTCAAGCTCTTCTGCATATATAACTGTTTGGATCGTCTTATCCGATCACTATTTCTTCCATCTGTATCGGTAACCCGACTGCTATCCCTGGCATGCCTTCCTACAAGCCGTTGATCGTCGACGTTGGTGCCCAGTCGCAAAATACTCCATCTTCGTTTATCGAAAAGGAGCGAGGAAACGCAACCTGGCACACTCTGTTATCTTCGCCAGGAACAAAAACAACCTCACTTACTGCGGGCATTGCGACATGTCCTCCTCAAGGAACTCTGGCATTACATCGCCACAAGCAAGCAGAGCTCTACTACATTCTATCTGGATCTGGAGAAGTTGAGGTTGAAGGAAAACGATACCCAGTTTCCAAGAACAACCTTATTTGGATACCAGGAGATGTAGAGCACGGTATGTTCTGCGGTGACAACGAGATCAGCTGGCTTTATGTTTTCCCCGAGGACAGCTTTGATAACATTGTGTATCAATTCACCAGCGAGGTGAAGGATCTTGCTGGAAAGATCAAGTCTAAGCTATAAGAGTATGGGGATGTAGAGTTTGGTCTACTAGTATCAAGCCATGTATGCATGATACAGTATTCAGCGGGTGCCAAGAATAGATGTGCATTAGTTTATAAATATAGCCATATCGATCTCAGCTAGTCCCTATACACCAACGAATTGACAGGGCGAGCCACTGAACGTCACTTGGCTTCCTTGATCAAGGGAAGTCGCTCATTTGTGGTTGAATGATGGTCCATGACGCGGGAGTTGCTCGCCATCACTTTTCAGCCTTCTTTCTCAAGTAAAATGTCTCGTAAAGTTCATCTACTTCGAAGTAACTCATACTCTGGCTCTTCTCCTCGAGAAGTTCAAAACCGTGCTTTAAATAGAGACCAAGAGCCCTTCGGCCCATGGCCACGATTATGACATCAAGGCCCAACTTCTTGGCTTCTTCCAGACCTGAGTTGACAAGTAAACTTGCTAGTCCTTTTTGCTGATGATCTGGATGGACGCAGAGGTAGTGTAATTCTATTATGGGCGTTAGTCTCAACCAAGGTGATGAAGCGGTCTCTTTGTTACTCTTACCCATATCTCTTTCCTGTTTGTGTTTCTCTCTCCAACCATCTATATGATCATCCAACTTGTCGTTATCCTCGCGTGGGTTCCAATCGGTTTCGGCATGACGCTTTGCAAAAGCTTCCTTTTGTTCATCGCTCACGTCTGGCGTTTGCGCTTCAAGCCAAGCGTCTTTTTGAGACTCGGGGAGGATCCACCGTGCGTACCCAACAATGTCTCCAGTTTCGAGGTGAACTATCTTTTGATGCCTCCGAACTTCTCGGCTGGTGAGCAAGTTCTTGGGACTTCGATCTGCGATACTCTGGATCAACGATTCACGAGTTCTATCAGTCCATGACAATCTCCACCATGCTTCTTCAAAGAAGGCTGAGACCTGGCTCTGCGCAATGAGTAGGCCGTCTTCCACGCGGCATGGTGACTGAAGCTGATATCCCGACATTGTTAGAGAACTCAAATTACGATAATGGGAGAAGGTTCAAAGAATGATCAGTATTCAGAGGGCCACGTAGTCCGGGGAGGAGTTTAAAGACCTTTTGTCTAGTCCGATCCTCCGAGCCCTTGTCGATGGCGCAAGGGTGTACAGCGTTATCTCATTGGAGTTTGCCTTTATCCAACATGCTTCTTGACCGCCCAGCCGATGCTACCATGATGTCCAGGGATAAAAGTGTCAATTATCAATGCGCCGACTGCTCCATCAGCTATCACAAGCTGCTTCGAACCTCCATACCAAGTAAATAAAATGCATTGAACCGATTTGTTGATTTACAGTCTCTTGCTCCTCAGAGTGTCGGAGAGGTGTCACATGGCAGATATAATAAGTGGACCCAGAAGTATTCGTCAGATTTCATATACTTGTAACTTCATCAAATCACATCGGATCAACGCCAAAATTATTGCAATCAGTTCCTCTCAGCTCAGGGAATCAAATAGATATCTAAAATTAGCAAAAAAAGAAACTCCCATGCGGGGATTCGAACCCCGAACTTTCAGATTCCACCGTTTTGTAAAAGTCTGACACGCTAACCAATTGCGTCACACGGGATATATATGCGGCTTGTGTAAAGGACGTGGTAATTTGCTATTAAGCCAGGTTCATGGTATATTGCAGTTTCCTTTTCGGTCCTTTGCAAGTCGTACATTCAACATTTGCAGACACCAGTGATCATATCGACGGCTGGAGAAACACAAACAAGAAAGGGACATGGGTAAGAAACAACTCATGACTGCCTCCATTGTGACCACAAGGACTGCAAAATGTCGCACATTCGTTGTGGATTTTCGTAAACATGGGCAAGTCGTGATGCCCTCAACGTTGCTGCGCGCGAGTCACACGACAGCGGCTTACCACGCAGCTTGCGATGATTGCTGCCGATGCTCGCTTCGCTTGTCCTTCTAGAACGTGCTTGATGGTACAGCAGCCGGTCGGGCGTTTATTTCCTTGAGACACAGTGCCGCTTACCATGCCGTTTGTCCAACACCTCGGCCCTTCGTCGCTCAAACGACCCAACATCATTGATCCATTCAACAATTTGCTTTATGCTTGCCAAATGCTTCTGAGCCGTGTATCGGCCCAACTCTGAAAATTGGCTTGTGTCTAGTCAACAACGAGTGACACTAATCGCTAGGAGAGGCAAGCTAAAGCGGAACAGTTATATATCACTGATACTCATTGATGATTTCTCGAGTTTGGCTCCGGTCAATTTAATTCCTATGTAAGTGGAATACAGACTAGATCATTGCATTGCACAGGCTTGCCTCAGCATCTATGTTTCCGCAGCCTCATTTACCATCGTGATGGTGATTCAACCTTTACGTATACAAGGAACGCCCTCACAGCTTGGGTCACTATAGATAATTTCCTCATCGGACATTCTTCCAATGATTCCCGCGATAGTATGATACAAGCGAGCGCAAGCCATTTGCGTAACATTTGTCAGATGCTTATAGATATTCAGCAGCAAGCACTAAGCGATGTTTATCACCATTGTTCAGGAACGTGTGTTACCGTATGCTCTAACAATTGCTCGGAACAAATCGAATCACGGTGATAATTAACCGATAATCGGCAACTGTTTGATACCATCCACTGTACAACAAGACAAAAATGATTCACTCATGATGCTGCCTAGATAATGGTCAACAGCGTTTGCTACTCTCTATTGTACAAACACGACAACATTGATTCACTCACGATTCTGCCTAAATAATGGTCAAAGATATTTGCGTATATCTATTGTACAAGCAAAACACCAGTGATTCACTCACGATGATGCCTTACTCACAGTGACTTTAAGCCCAACGATGTTGCAAACCCATATCGCTGCTCCGACTATAAATTACAGCCTTCCCTCCCTCTCTCCCTCTCTTCCTTTCTCTTCCCTCATCCATCAACATCTTCTCTTCTGTTGACCAACTATCTTTGAACTGAACTTTGTTGTCAACCCTTTCATCACTCAATCTTGACTTACTCCACGGCCCACCGACGTTGTCGGCATGGCTTCTCAAGGCTCAAGCTCCGCCTCTCCCGGGGACGTCTATGCTTGTGAAGTAATCCAAGACTGGGATCCTCGTGCCATCAATGCGAGACTTCCAGGTGGACTCACTCCAGCTTTGAAGGTCCAGAAAGGCGACAATGTCTGGGCTTTCTACATCAACCAGGGATATGGCTACATCCATTTGCCTACTGGAGATACACACCTCAGAGGTAACTCCCACATTCCCACCTTTAGATTCTCTGCTAATGATCAGGCTGGGTTCCTCTCAACATATTGAAGAAGGGCGCCATTAAGGTTGAAGAACCTCCCATCCAATTGCCTGCAGAATTCCGTAACTTCAGATCTACCGCATCTCAGCCTCCCCAGGGTACTCAGACCAAGTCTGATGCGAGTGTTCTGCTGAAAACACTTCAAACACTTTGGAAGAAGATCAAGAGCGAGCAATTTCTCATCCAGGGAGTGGTTTCCGGGATGAATGAACAGAGTCACTCAATCTTTTTCCACAGAAACGCAGCTCAATACGGTGATGTAGTCTACAGTTGTAAGTCTGATCACTTCTCTTATCTTGCTCCCACAGACATAAACTGACTGTACCGCTACCTAGGTATCACGAAGGATGCCCGCGCGATCATGGACAAAGGCAATTTCTCTATTGAACAACTGAAGAAACTGCCACCGGTCTCGAACACCTATCCCAAGCAGGCTGGGATTTACATCATCATCTACGAGGACTTTGGCGGCAGTCAATCTGGAAACACTACCTACACCATAGCCATTTACATCGGCCAGACTGTCCAGTTTCAGAAGCGCATGGAAGCGCACACCAGGGATGCAGGGACCAAGAACTCTGTGCATTACAGCCTCGCCAAAAAGGCCAAGAAGATGGTAATGATACCCATCCTGTTGCAAACTGCAACCGCTGTCCCACCTAGTTTCCTCGATATTGCGGAGTTCTCTATGGTTTGCCTCTTCCGAAGCTGGTTTGCAGCTTTGTTCCAGCCACGCGATCCGGCGCTCCTCGGATCCTATTCTATTGACCACGAAGGGTGTTTGGTCTTCTCTCGCTTGATGCGCCAAGTTTCTTCTGAGACAGGCTGGAACATCTCTCGCACTTACGGCCTAAACTGGAACACTCCAATTCTTAAACACCCTAAGTTCGACCAGCCGTGGGTTGCTTGGCATGAGCCCGAGCTGGATGTTTTCAAGTACCGCACACGCCGAACTCTTTGGAAGAATGCGGGCGAAGTCAACGTACGCTGGTACGCAGGTGAACACATACAGATCCCCCTTGAAGTTGCCAGCGACGCTGGTTTCGTGAGCGGTGGCCAGTCAGTTCACCTTGAGGTCGAGGTCCGCAAGAAGGGTTCCGAGTATCTCACTCACCCTTTCCGTTTTGTCCGTCTGCCACCTCAGATAGGAAGAAATCCAGAGCTTGAGAAGCTCAAATCCCTCGCGGTCAAGATCCAGTGGCTTCCTAATGGGCAAACGAAGTGGAGGGAGTACTATGTCGAAAGATCTCGACTGTGGCAGCCGATTAGCAAGACAAATGATGTATTACGCATCTACCGCCTAGGTCTTATGATGCTCTGCGATGTCGAGAAAATCAGCTACACTGGAGCTCCCGCCTGGATTCACACTCTCTCTCCAACAGAGATCCAGTTCCTGCGATATGACCACCTTGGGCAGAGGAGAGTAGTAGAGTCAGTCTTGCCCAAAGTACTCCCTTGGCCAGCAGACAACACGATGGCACGAAACACCGAGAGGCTCAACACGATGTTTCCTCGCCAGTCATTCCCTAACACTATCATTGGGCCAAAGCCCCCGCCAGGATTTTTCACGAACAACCGCAAGGCGTGCGATATGTGCCTTTCACAACGGACTGTGAGTTTCCATTACCTGCTGCTCGCGAGTTAACATAAACTAACGTATTGCATAGACCACTGCCTGCAAATATGACCCTGCCGACAACTCGTGCCAGTGTTGTCGACCTTTGAACCGTCCTTGCACGTGGTCTAGAGCAGGACAAGACGTCATGGATGAATTTGTTCATGGTAAGAGCCTGGAGGAACTTGGTATCGCAGTGAACCTTTCCCGAGACGTGGGTTCAATGATCGGTCCAATGGCGGAGCCTCCTTTCGATCCCGATATCGAGGGTATGGAGCATGGAGATCAGCAGGGTTGACTGACGAACAGAGTTGGCTTTGGCTGTTGACTGCACTTTGAAGAAGCCGACAGTGTCTGACTTGTTTGCTTTGCTTTTTGAACCTTTTGCTGCACTTGTCACTTTTTGTCGCTATGACATGGGGAGAGGATGGCGATCAACACAGCAGCCGTTTTGTTTTCTGAATTCCGTCACTCATTATTGCTATTCACTACCTGCTTGCACGCAAGACAATTGGGGGCATCACCATGGGACTTTGCAATGCAGCCAAAACTCTTCAATTCTTTACTGTCATTACTGATTAGCTTTATTATTATCCTAGCTTAGTTCAATCGTTACTAAGCGTTTATTTAAACTGGGTTGCGTTTAAGTTGAGTGTTTCCAGCCCATTTAATGTAGAGTGACTCCCACAGGACGGTAACATTGAGGACTACTGGCGCATTTAGTGTATTACGAAATGATATGCTGTTTTAAATTTTGATGTTTTACTGGCCAATTGAGCATGCTGTAGACCACGCCTCTTGATGCGCAGCTTTGGCACCCGTGAGGAGCATAGCACTTTGAATACGACGGAAGACTTCATCACATCACTCAAAGTTATTTCTTCAGTGACTACTAGGGAGAGTCGACAAAGTGTAAAGCCAAGGCATCAAGTCATTCTCAAGAATATATGTGCCTTCATTGTGTTGTGATCTTCCCCTGCCTATCTGACTTTGGGTAGAGAAGCCCTTGGTCATTGCAAGGCCGATCATTAATTAGTAGTTTATAGTCGGTAAGCGTCCTGGTAGCTGCATGAATATTGCCTCAGAAAACTCAATTTAGGGCTGGTAGTGGGACATATATGTGTGCCATTGAGAAGATGATCTGGAATGGGACCTATGTAAACTTAGATCTTTGGACTTTCGGTACTGCCAATATGATGGCATTCGATGCAACATCATATCCTATATGTGCATGGCCCTCAATATGGTGAACAGAAAAGATTGTGCCGTAAGAAGTGATGCCGGCTGGGTTTCAAGTCTCTTTGCCCTTGCTCTCCAGGATTCATCGTGTCGCATATCAATTGAAGGCATGGTTGGAAGGATGTCGGCGTGGATCATTCCAGGCTAGATAAAGAATTGCATTTCAGAAAAGGTATTCGTCAATGGGATCTGGTGCGATGTTGTTCGATGTTGCACAGGAGTAGGATGCATGACAACGTCAAAGTGAAAGGAGTTCTTACACTGCATTATGGAGGTTGTAAGTCAGAGGAACTCCTGTTAGTCTGCGGGAGTTTGTAAAAGCATCACATTTTCCACTTGAAACAGAATGCTCAAAACAGTAGAATCCGTACTAGCTATATTGTAGCACTGCCAATTCATCTTACTCCAATTGAGACTCGAGTGACTCTCATTCAAGCTCTTGCTATCACCTTAGTTATCGACCGACTGCAGATCATAAGCCACAGATATGCCTTCTGCCAGATGAATTATGAATACCAGGTATCTTTTAAATACTAATTTGAGTTATTATACGGTCCAAATTCAGGCTTTGGTCCAGATTGCTCTCGTTCTGGCTCTCTTTCGTTCTTTCCTAATTCGGCTCTGAGTGTCGTTCTTTCCTCAACTGACAGCGTTCAACTGGCTCTTTCCCTCGTTGTTCCTTCCCATCCGTACTGCTCCTTCCACAAAATGCGAATTCCATTAACACCTGAGGTAGGTACCTTACACCATGGCTTCAGTCCAAGTTCTGTCGCTCTTTCGTCCTCATCACCATCATCACCATCATCATGCCTGCTCGATTGCCCGACGTTTCCGGTCTTCTTGCCCTCCTGGATAGGTTTCGGACCCCCAAGCGGTCCGGCCTTCCAGGAGGGTCTGCGACTAAAGAAGAGATTGCCTTCGCTGAGAAGGACTCCCCCATCAAGGGGGAGTATATTGCTCCTGGTCCTTGGCCAGACTTCTCCTCCCCTCCTCCTCCTCCTCTCCTCCTTCTCCCACTCTTCCTCCACTCCCTCCTCCTTCCTCCGCCTCCTCCCCCCCTCCCCAGCGCCTTGGGAAGCGCAAGAGGTGGCTCCGCCTCTTCTCCTCCTCCTCCTCCTCTTCATAGAGGATGTGTCGGTGTTGTCTTGTGTGTCCTTTTTTGGGGTGGCCTCCTTTTCTTCTTTTTTTTTTTTTGGAGCGGAGATTTGGTGTCTTGGGCTTCGCCTCTCCTTTGAACGCTCCCCGGGGAGCTGTTTGGCCTCTCCTTCTCCAAAGACAACCACTTGAGCCTGACGAACGACAAAAGAGTCCCTTCGGATCTCCAAAGAATCGCCAGAAACTTCTTCTAAGAGACTTCGCCCAGTGCTTCAGTAAGGTAAGTTACTTTTGTTTGCGGATGATGTAAGTCATCAGAATGTAGCTAACATTCTCTTTAGGTACCTTAGTAATTAGACGAAAAAGCCACTGCCTTTTTACGATCATGTCTTTATTAGGACAAGGTTAGTAGCACATGAACATTAAGCAGACTTACCCCATCTGACCTCCCATAGACAGCTCCATTCATGATCGAGCCATTGTGCGAGAACCAACGCAACAACCCACGTACCAGGTACTCTTTGGATGCCTTGCCCAACGTCATGCCATACCTTTCGAATCACGGACTCCTTCCTCAATGGCCACTTCTTCGAATTCTCTGCTACTGCTTCCGTAATGGCAGTCAACGCCACTTCACCGTTGAGACTGCCAACCCGCTTTCTCTTCGTTCAAGACGGGGGACAGAGTCAAAATTTAGCTCTCAAATCCATGGCGCCGTTGTGCTTCCGCTTCACACGCCTTACCGCTTCATCTTCACTGCGCCGATCAACCTCTACCCCTTCTAGATACCTGAAGTCGCAAGTTTCGCCTCTCCTTTGACGGTCGCCAGCTCTCTTTTTGTTTCAACGGATACTGGAGGCTTCGCCTCTCCTTTGATGGCCTATGTCACTCATCCTGTTTCAACGTATACTGGAGGCTTCGCCTCTCCTTTGATGGTCGATGTCACTCATCCTGTTTTAACGAATACCGGACGCTTCGCCTCTCCTTTGACGGTCGCCAGCTTTCTTTTTGTTTCAACGGATGCCGGACGCTTCGCCGCTCCTTTGATGGTCGCTGTCTCTCATCCTGTTTCAACGCATGCCAGGGGCTCATCCTATAGCTGCTCTACCTGTCCTTTGGGATGCAGTGGGTTATATAACAAATAATGGGGCGACTTGGCATCTGTAGCGCATCATGAGACACGCAGCTTTTGAGCTATTCGTTTTCGTTATTGCGAGGAGCAAATTGTGGGGGTAAAGAAACTATTAGAGAAAGTTAACTTGTATTTTTCTGGCCTGCAGACATATTCTTTCAAGATGATGGTCATAGAATGGAGTAGTCGGCGTATGGCTGATCTAACATTTTTACACCGAAGACACCTATCCACAGAGTTGCAATTGAAGTTTGAAGGTACCTATTGTAGAAATCCTGGATACGAATTGATTTAATCGAGAGATCGCCTGAGTCGTAGCCAATTTCATGTTGTGTTCACAAATTGTCGTAGGCGGATCCGAAGCCGACGCAGCAATGTCGCGAAGGAAAACTGCTTGAGAAGACAAGCATTTGTCCTGACAGGCGTGCTTATACGGAGTACCCGGTGGTCAGATTCAGCCCGAAGCTGATCTTGAAGGCTTGGTCACAGGCTCTTATCTCATAGAAAACACTTTGGCTATATATGCTAATTGAAGCGCTAGGGAAAATTGATGGACAAATCTTCTAAGCTCTGGTGATTTAGGTGGACAAAAAGCCACCATGCTTGTCGCACCTTCCGCAACTGCACATCTGAGCCAAATTACGGGTGCTTCCTCCAACCAGTCAGATCCCGCGTGACGCAATTGGTTAGCGTGTCAGACTTTTAATCTGAAAGTTACGGGTTCAAATCCCGTCGTGGGAGTTATTTTTGGTTCTATTGACGTTTTTGGATTATGCTCCTTGTTAAGGAGAATCGATTGTGATATTTTTCATGTCGATCCGATGCATTTTGATGGAGTTACAAGGGTCTCAAGTTTGGAGAACATATTAAGTAGGTGGGGCAAGGATGTACCTTAGACCCACTTATTGTTCCGGGCCACGTGACAATGTGTACAACACTCTGAGGTGAAAGAGACTCTAGATAAATAAGTCAGGGAATATACTGTTTTTAAAAGAGATTTTATCTAACATTCTCAGTAGGGGTAAATGATGGGGCAGTCGGCGCATTAATAAGTAGGAGTTTCTTCCTTGTTAATATATTTCCGTGGAGCTGTCAATTGAAGTTCCGAGACACTTTCTGTGAACGCCTGGAAATTTACCAGTCTGTAATTTATATTACTTGATCGAGGGAAGATATTGCCCAGGATATTATCAAACTCATGTTACATTCACAAGATGTCGCAGACACATTCAATGCCGCCGCAGTACAATGCCGAACCAGCTCTCCGTTCCGGCGCCGGGATCCACTTCGCTTTTTGCCCCGTGCCGAACCCGGCACACAAGATCGATTTGAGATATCAAGAACTCATATCGTGGTACCAGCAGTATCAGGGCCGTGATTGCAGAGCCCGGGAATTCCACTTGTGTTCGGCACAGGCCTTAAAAAAATAAAAGGCGCCAACTAGTGATATCACATTCAAAGCACCCTGGCGCTGATCTTTGGCGTCAACTAACAGTCAAAAATCTCAGAACAAAGAAATTGCAAAAAAAGAAATGCTTTATAGCAGCTACTGGTTTCGATCCAGTGACCTCCGGGTTATGAGCCCGGCTGGGATATGTTAGTACTCTGTTGTTGAGTCACATAGTGGAGAAGAGACATACCGCGCTTCCACTGCGCCAAGCTGCTTTGCTTGAGCTTTGTTGGTGAAAGGCTCCGTTTTGAATCAGTACATATTGGCACTCCATTCACGTGAACTCAGTCCCAGGGACAAACATAGCACGCCTTTGTGTTATATCTCATTGTTTATTAGGCTAGTCTTCCGTAAGTCATGTCCGTAGCAAACTGTGAAACGTTCTGTCTCTCTGCACCGTGATCGACATTGCATGGATGATCCTTTGCCTTGGTGTTCCTATACACAGCAGTCCTCAACGACGACGACTGTGTAACTTTGGTCATGAATTTTCCAAAATGATCCCATTTGCCATGGAACTCCGTCTTTGCATTCTGCTCGAAGGCTCAAGTCTACTGTCACTCAACCTTAGCTCTTCATGCATTGGATGCTTCAAGGTGCCCTACCAAGACCATTCACCCAGGACTACACTTTCGTTCTACCTAGACTCTGTAAATTCTCGGCACTTTTCACACGTCTGTGGACTGATTTTCTCTCACATCGGAACCTTTAGTGCAGTCTGAGGTATCTTATCCCGCTTCCACCGCCACCCTCAGACCTCAAGGGTTGCGATGCCACGAAACCGCACAAACGAAAGCGACATCTCCCACGGAATGTTGTACTGCAATGACATATCGTCATTCTCACACAGCTGTAGCTTCCGGTTCATCACCAGAGCTCATGATCACAAACGCTGTCCCTCTGCTGAGCCACGCCTCGTGACTGCTGTGACTCACAAACAAAACCGTAATCCTGCCACCTTGCAGCCCCTGCAGAAGCGAAAGACTTTGGCGTGAAGAAATTCCCTATTACTTCTGTCCTTTGTCCGTGGTTCGCGACTTCACTGTCAATGGCCCTGCTGTTTTCACGATGCTCCCGTCTCGCTAACCTGCCTTGACCCTAGCACCTGTCACTCGGCCAGTACATCACCAATTCTCATGTAAAAAATTTTAGCAAAATAGCAGTGGATTATTTCAGTTTCGACTTCTCCCTCTGCCGATATCTTCTTCCTCGACGGCGCAGCTTGGATCTTCCATCATCTTGACGAGAACTTCAGAAGCTTCAAGGGGCAATGCAGAACTTCTGACATCAAGCGAGCATAGTGGAATAAATCACCTATGCAAGTCCCACTAAACTTGGACTAAGTTTACCTAAAGCTTTGCAATCCTTAGGCTAGATATCCCAACTTTTCTTGGCTCGCGTTGAGGGGCGTCATGCAGTCAGTAGCTTCGAGTGGGTGATCACCACATGCGAGTAGCTAACATGAAAGGCCATCACCAAACTCGAGTTCATTGAGCTTTGGCTTGTAGTAGACTTGCCATTCGTTCCTTCATGCGGAATGTCCCATGCCATACGTATCTTGGACAGAGATACGAAGGTGTTGCGTTGTGGGAAGCGGCTATCCTTCCAGATGTTTTGTTCTCATCATATCTTGGTGTATAAAGTCTGTCCTGTTGAGTCATCACATCGAACTGGGCTGCTGTCGATCGTAATTCTGGGTTGAGCTATCCCAGGACACGCGTAGACAGTGGCAGAATCCAGCAGGGTATGACTGCAACATTGAATTGACACAGTACATGGGTTTCAGCAAAGTATAAGCATTGCCTTTCACTCAAGTCAAGATGGCGAGGCATTGTTTGGCTGTGCGGTCAATCAATACAGAAACTTCACTCGGGCGAACGACACAAAAGATATTGTTCAAGATTCTATTAATTCATATATCTCGCTGACATGCTTCCCTCCCTATCTATTCATATGTATCCCGCCAGAGCAAATATCCTTAATTGCTTGCTGACCTCACACAAGGGTATCTGCCTATCCCGGTATAATAATCCACGCATAAAACCGCCCGAAAGATGCAATATTGAACAGAGAGAAAACTAAAACATGCTGCAGTTAAACAATTCTGTGCCCTGTGCAGCGTTCCATGACTTTGGTTTCCCGTCTCATCTCATTCCATCCTTCTTCAACACCGTGGTATCTCAAAGCAAACAAATAACTAACAACAACACTCAAGAAAAGACGAAAAAGGAAATAGGTATGTAGTTGTCCTGGTATATCCAGGGCAGACAAAAAGGAAATGTGTAACAAGAGAAAGTTCGTCAGGTAGTGGAGGATGGGTATCCTGTCGTTATGTTCCTCGTCCTCCTCTTCAGGGGTGATTATTAGTACAGATATATGGTAATGCAGAGTTTGAGAAAGAGAATAAATGAAATCATGATGCTCAAAGAATGCTTTTCCGTTCCGAGATTAAAAAACGCCTTATAGTCTCATGTCCCCGTCATCCAAGTAAAATGTCGTGGGTGAGCCGAACTGTTGCTGTTGAGCGGGGGGCATGAAGCCAGGATTGGATGTGTAGCCTTGTTGAGGGTGGCCCATTCGCATTGGCAGTTCGTAGCCCGCTGGCACAGACGTAGGAATCATGTCGGCATACATGGCTGGCACAGGAGGGACAGCCTCGTGCTCGGAAGCAGGGCTTCCATACACGCTCGTCTTCTTCTTGGGACGCAGGTTCTCAAGGCTTAGTCGCTTGCCCCAAGATCCAGGTCGCTTTGAAGGAATAGGTGTAGCAGGGCGAGGAGCTACAGGTTGTTGGGGAGGCATGTAGACGTTGGACATGACAGTGTCTTGTTGAGGGAAGTGCTGTTGCATGCCAGTCATGTCCCAATGTTGCTGAGAAAGCTCTTGACCAGGGAGGATGTAGGTCATGGAAGCGTCAGCAAAGGTGTTCATCTGGTCAGGAGCAAACTTGGGTGCGTCCACTGGCCAGACATGCTCGTTAGGAATGGGGAACGGTGTTCCAGGGTGAGGACCAGCAGTGAGATCATCATGAACCATAGGTTCAGGAAGGCCATCCATTGGTGTCGTAGGTCGAGTCTCCTGCTTGATGCGTCGGGCAGGGAACGAAGGTGCCTCTGGTGTTTGAGGAGCCTGCTTCGTCACAGTAACCATCGGTGTGTTGGTCTCACTGTTCTCAGCCGGCGTGGATTGAGCACCATCGGCATGGCCAACAGTGTCCATCAAGCATTGAGATCGGAAGGGCAGAGAGAACTGCAAGTCAATCTCGCTTGGTGGTGGTGTAGTAGGGCTGGTGAAGGGCGATGTGCCCAGGATGAAAGCAAGACGCACAAGTGTTGAGATATCCTCACCGAGATGACGGGCCTCGAGCATACGCTTGAGATCACCGGAGGAGCGAGGCCGCCATGTGAGTTGCATTCTCTTCTCCTTGGGCCAGATGCAGGTCTTGAAAACAGACTTGACCTTGGACTGACGCATGAGATTGTGGACTTGAACCTTGTACTCCCAGTTGTTCACATCAAAGCCATCCTCAAAGTGCTTAGCGATGTGCTCAAAGTACTTGTCGCGGCTGGCAGAAGCCTGGTCGTTGGATGAAGCCTCAAAGACGCGGTCCTTGCAGCTGGCGAATCCACAACCAAAGACGACCTGGGGGCACAACTCTGTCTTTGCGGTGCTGTTGGGGAGGGCGTCCATGCGGTGTGTCTCCTTGGCGTGAGTGCTGTAGGCTCGCTCAGTAGCGAAAGAGAGATGGCAGCCCTTGGTCTTGCAAAGCCAAGTCACATCAGCACCATGGAAATTGTAAAGATGCTTCTTGAAATCACTCTTCCTGCCGAAACCAACAGGGTTGTTGTCGAGGAAGCACATGGGGCACTGATATTTCTTAGAGGTTGGTGTGACATGCCGGGGCGACGGGTGAGAGGTGACATCGCATGAAGGGATGGGTGACTGCATGAGATTGGGCGAGTCGAGCCATGTGCGATCGGCAACTTTACCGATCTCACCGTCGTGAATCGAGGGAACGTCGCCTGCGTTGTCCTGCCATGTTGATTGGGTTCGAATCGAGGCCGCATCGGATCGTGCATGAGAGGCCTCAGAACTGCTCCATGCTAGTGAGGGAGCGCTGGTGTTGCTGAGGAGTGTTGATGCTGAGAACGTAGAGGCTCGGGCTGTTAATTGTTAGCAGTGCTTACATTGAATTGTGTGGTGGAAATCACTCACATCCAGCACCCAGACCGCTTAGAGCGCATACGAGACTTGAGACGCCGTAGCGACGGGTAAGCCCCAAGAGGATCTGCTGGTCCTCTTCGGACAGAGGCCTCACTTGGTCCTCTTGAACTGGAAAGGGAAACATGTTCATGTTGTGATTGAAGAGTGCTTGAGGCTCGGTCGACGGTGCGATAACGCGCACTCAGCGCTTGAATGACTTATCAACAGTGACTCGAACAAAAGAGCAACGGCTTGTGTCGAGGTCGATGTCAGCAATAGAAAACAGTCGCCGACGATGTGACTATCATCAAGTTTGAGTGGGCGAAGTCGAGTCAACAGTCGAGTCTGTGAGGCGTCGTGAAGGCCTGGCGATACCAAGGAGCGTCGATAAGTTGAGTTAACGTCCGGCGATAGTAGATCAGCAAACACGGTTCGAGTCGTGTGAGTGAGTGCAAAACGAGAGTAAATCGACAGCCCGCGACGATTAGATTTGGTAGTTTAGTCGTTGAGTCGTAAACTGAGAACGCTGTGGAAAGTGATGCGATGGTCGCAAGTCTGTGAGTATGTATGTATGTGATTAAAACAGCAGAGTAAGAGCAGAGCAGATCAATTAGTGTAAGAGTGAAGAATAGACGGCGAGACGAGACACGACGAGACACGCAAGGGTCCTTGTTTGAAGATGGGGGAGGCAGACATAAAAGTATGGGTAGGCCAGGTCAAGTCAGTCAGTCAGTCAGTCAGTCAGTGTCAGTCAATGTCAGTCAGAAGAGGGAGAGTAGAGCAGAAGGATGAAGTGTAGGCAGTAGTAGGGCAGGGGAGAGAGAGACTAGAGAGAGGCAGAGGCAGAGGCAGAGACAGGACAGAAGAGGAAAAGTCCTTCTAGAAGCTTTCTTCGAATCCCTGGACTTGGGTGAGACATTACAACGGGCTTGCCGGAGTGATCGCTCACTGTCGACCCACGCTTGACTCAACCATGTCCTGGCTAGTCTGAGGGCTAGTGACTCCGTCAGCCAGGGGGTCCCCTGTTCATCACCAAGGCTGTTTCAGGAACGTCATTCGCTCAGAGAAACTCTGTTTTTTGCAGCAGCGTGCGTGCCTGTCGATGATGTACTTTTCTGGAGTTTCACAAGCGATGGGATCAACAGGGACCCAGTAATGCTCCTTTGACATATTCCATATGTACACCGTACGAATGAATACTTTGCCCTCAGCTATACTCACAACAACAACAATAACAACAACAACAACAAGTGGCTTTTAAGCCATTCAGGCGTGCCTTACTAAATACTGGATAGCCCGATTAACTTGGACCTCGCTCTTTTTGGGTGTGCTAAAGTGACCACTGCCCTAGACTAGTACAATATAGTAAGGTCTGGTCTGTTATGTATGGTCAGGCTGGGTAGCAACGGACGGGGCTACCAAGTCGAGTCGGACTGAATTGCGACACCCAAGGTTGATGGATCCCATTAAAAAAAAAAAAATTCAGCTGGAGCTATTAGTACCGATAAAGATCAATTAAAGTGTCTGCTGTGCTGCGTTGCACCCAAAAATAATAAGGGACCTGCGCCAGCAAATTACGTATCCGTACTTTTGCTCGATATTATTACATTACGTACGTACGTACTCCGGAGGCTGGCATGATATGACCTGCTGAAACAGTTCTGCCGTCTTTCTAGAAGAAGCTGCATGCAAGAGAGATTACATGACATTTGCTTTTCAGCGCGATACAACATTGAAGACATACCTACTGTACATACATACATACATACATACTCCATATACGGAGTATTAATTAATGGTGGGCTCCCTTTTCTTGTCTTGTTGCCCTGTGCTTTGAGGTCAGTGAGTTCATCACATCGACAACCTGATGAACCCTGCTCGACCTCGCTTCCGGTTCGTTTGTTTCTCGAGTCCGTCAAAACCGTTGACACCTTGAGTAGACCGGCCGGGTATGTATGACCAGAAGGTGTACGTAACTGAATCAAACCCAACGCGAGCACTTGGTCACGCACAAAAGTTTAGTTTAGTTTCGTTAGTCAGAACAACTCTATCACTCCCAATCGCCTAACATAAAACGTGGCTTCCGAGTATCGGTCACCCTCTTCACAAGAAGAAGACCAAGACAGAGCCAAAACCCCGTAATACCTAGTCAAGCGCATCAGCAATAACGAATAACGCGGGCCAGCAGACGACCCTGTTTCAGCGGGAAATGACGATGGGCCAATCTCTGGCTTCTGCTGTGCAAGACGGCGTCTGAATGGCCTGCCGAGACTTTGCGGTGCGGAGTCTGGAGGGTTGCCTCTTGATCGTATTGGCCTGAGCATGGGGGGGGGGGGGG